>JANAVB010003598.1:606666-1283698 GCA_029216955.1 Iris pallida
ATAACTTAAACGATGGACACAGTTAATAGAAAATTTGACATAAGCAATCTAATAAAGGTTGATAACTGCTCTGAATGACTCAAGATAAACAAATCCTCTTGATTTTGATCCCTACAAAGAGGAAAATAAAATACCAATCAACATAGAGCATTATAGCGGAGTCCATTTACATGTATCCAAAAACACTTGATAAACTGATAACTTATGTTGCACGGATACTTCTTGCAAGAATGGACACGATCTTCTTGGGTACACTACCGTCGCCCCCAAACATAGTGAATTAAAGTGACTTTGGCACGTTCCCGAACATAATTGAGAATGAGAAAATAACATTTATTTGTAGTGAATCCTTGTAGAAAAAAAAAAAAAAATCCTTTGTAGAACTTTCGGAACTAGTACTACCAAAAACACGCCTAAAAATGATATATGAGAGAGAATGCACAAAATATATTTTCATGTGTATATATAACAGTACTCATGCCGTACCCGTATCCCAATTTTCTTTGTACCCATATCCGTATCCGAATCGTGTATATGCACCTATCCGAATCGTGTATATGCAACTACACTAGTACAAATACTGAGAATATAACTTAAATGATGGACACAGTTGCAAGATAACTAAGTTCATCTGTATATTAAATATCATGCCGTACCCTACCCATATCCCAAATTTTGGTACCCGTATCGTATCCGTGTATATGCAACCACACTAGTACTAAATACTGAGCACATAACTTAATGAGGAACAGTTTAAAGATAACTTAGTTCATGTGTATATATAACAATACCCATGCCGTACCCTACCATATCCCAATTTGTTTTGTACCCGTATCCGATCCGTGATATGCAACCTAGACTTAGTACTAAATATGAGCATATAACTTAACTGATGGACACAGTTAATAGAAAGGTCATATATGTGATCAAGTATTGCAGAACATACCCATACCTCGACTGTTTCTTGATAAACTGATCCTCCCCAGGCTTCCATCAAACACATAGCCTTTCTCGTGTTGTCCAGCACAGTCCGCGGATCCTCGACCAGTCTGACCACCTCGTCGGCCACCCTATCGGCCTCAACAGCCTCCGAGAAGGCCTCCGCCTCGCAGTTCTTCACGCAGGTCTCCAGGAGGACCAGCGCGAGGTACTGGACCCTCGGGTTCCCCGCCGCGATCCGCCTCTTGATGCTCCGGACCACCCCGACGGCACCGGCCTCCTCCGCGTCGATCGCGTCGCATATGTAGAGGTTAGAGGGCCAGTCGGGGCCGTCGAGAGCATCGGAAGTAGCCTCCTCGACCATCTTTTCTTCCTGGCTCGGCTGACCATGGAAGAAGAAGAACTCCTTCATCTTGAAGCTCACGCAGCTCATTCCAGAGGTCACCTTCCTCCCAAGTGTGCTGATTTTGTGCATCAGTTCATCAGCCATGTTGAATTGAAACCTCAAGCCAATTCCTAAGGACTTGAGGTTTGTAAACATAAGACTGCTGCCACACTATAAAGCTACTAGAAATCAACCATTCCCTTAAATAGGCAAGACCTTGAGGCCTTGACCGTGTCAAGGAAAGAAGTATATGCCAAGAGAGGCAGCAATGCTGATTGGTGTCAAGAAAGAACGGAAGACTAATAATTGGACTACATCAGAAAATAAATCAAATATATAGTTGAAATTTTATTGGGCGGAGAAGAAACTTCATAGAATAGGCAGATATTCGAACCCACAAAAAATAATTTTACCGGACGAAAGTTCTATAGGACTTGCTTGAATTCTGCCAGACCGACTAGCGGAATCTTCGTGGGTTTCAATATTTGCAAACTCTTTTATTCTCTGTCTATCTCTATGAAGTTTTTTTTTTTCCGCTGTATAAAATTTTCTGTTGAAAATATTTGCCAACTAATTATTTTACAATAATATTGTATTATATTACTGTACTTTTTCTTATTTGCTTTATATATACTAGTAAATGCACGTGCTTTGCACGTAACGTATAATAAGAATATCATCCAATTATAGTCAAATATTTTTTCTAACTCATGTGGTTAAGGTGGGAGATATTCTTCTTGTTTGGTTGAGTTCGATCCTCTATGTTGAATATATGTAACAAATTTAAACTTTTTTTAACAATTTTTTACATTATTTAATTTTTTAGAAATTAAATGGTTGATGTTATACACACGACATAGACGGCTCAATCTTGAGTCATTTTGAAGCCCCCTTATAATAGTAGAGATATATTCTTATTTGCTTTATATAATATCTAAAGGTATTCTTTCTTTTAACTTTTAAGAAAAGAAGTAGACATATTTTCACATATATTTTTTCTTCTCAAATACTATACACTAGTAGGAGGGAAAAGAGGAAATTGCAAGTGACCATAGGAGAAACTTATTTTTATAAAAAGAGAAAGAATGGAAACCGTATAAATAGAAATGTCATTTGGAATGCATTGTAAGAACTTCCACAATAAGAAGTTAATATCAACGTTGGGAGCGCGGTGTGACCCGAACCAGAGTTGGTCCATGATGTACGATATTGAATTGGGCCCATATGCCTTAAAAGAGAATTTTTATGTAAGGTCTGAACCAATCCCAATTATCTACACCACATGATCCCACCTCCTAACCGATGTGGGACTAAATTACCAACTCCATTGTCACCCCCCATTTGAGCACTCAACCGGAAACGAGATACAACCCAACAATCAACTCATATGCTTTGGGATTCTTCAAAGAACAACCTATGTTATAGGTTGCATGAATGTGGGTTATAGGTTGCATGAATGTGAACACGGAAACTAATACATACATGACAAGGATACGGGACAGGGATAGGGACATGGACAAGGGTATGAATACGATACAGACACAAACACCATTTTGTCGTGTCGGTACAATTTAATAAGTAAAGAAAAAAGTAAAAAACTTGCGATTAGGATCGATACACAATACTAGAATGAGACACTAGCCAGCTACTAAGGACAATGGCTTGCTTAATCCTTACAAGTATCCAAAAGCTTCAAACCCCACACTGAAAGCTAAGCCTCCACAATCATGAGTTTTCTTCTAGATTATAATTCAGTTCTCTTCTAGGCACACTTGAGCAAATATATTGGAATGACTGAAATTCCAAAGATGATCACACTCAATAGTCATGTCAACTACACAAGAAACCAACATATGATGATACATCAAAATCCAATAGAGAAATGCACAGGTAAAAGCACCAAGGAGCACATATGTGTGGACTCAAGACTACATTCCAAACGGAAATATACAACAAAATGAACCAAGAAGCAATCAAACAAATCTAACTATTTGATGATATACCTCAAAAAAACCTACAAAACATGTTCTTGCCAATCTCTTCCGTGCGCCTTCCCTTGGTTCGCGGAAAGAAAAAGAAATCAATTCTTTGCTCTTTCTTTTTCTTTTCTTTAGGGTCTGCTTGACAATTGTAATGGTAGCGGTTATGAGGTGTTATGAGAGTACCGATTATGAACAGTTACGAGGGGTTCGACTTTTGTGTGATTTTTTTTTTTGAATAAACTTTTGTGTGATTTTTAAGTAGCGGCTTTTAAACTAGGGATGGCAATATTCCCCCGAACCCGACGGGGACCCGATTTTTTTACCCGATGGGGACGGGTTTGGGGATTTAAAAACGGGGATGGGGACGGGGATGGGGATTAAAAAAAAACCCGATCAGATTCGGGGACGGGTATGGGTATAGTACTCCCCGCCCCCATAAATTCCCGATCCCGATTACTTATATCCATATCCATATATGCAACCCTTTGGAAATGGTATGTTCTCTTGATCTAACTAGTAATATATATATTTATTTTATGAAAACCATTATTAACATGCCATGTAGTTTTTTTTGAATGAAAATAATTTTTTAAACTTATATAATGTACATGAAAATTTGTTAATCGAACGAGAGACGGAGATGAGAAAATTCGGCCCCGAAAGTGCTAACGGGGTGGGGACGGGGACGGGGACGGGGAATGCATTATTTAACGGGTATGGGGATGGGGGTAAAAAAATAAAACCCGATGGGGAATGGGGACGGGGATGGGAATTCAAACACTACTCGGGGATGGGGATGGGGGATATGGTCCCCGACCCCTACCCGTCCCATTGCCATCCCTATTTTAAACCAGTTCAATCCATGCTTGTAATTCACTAACGAGCGGTTTTGAAAGTTTTTTATACGAATAAAATTAAATATGGAAGGGTATTAGTGGATACTTTTTGGTGAGGATATAAATGGAATAAAATAATAAAATCCCTCAAAACCCACTGATTTGGGGTGTTTATAAAGCCACCCAAAATTATATTACACCGATTTTGGAAGGTTTTGAGCTGATGAAAAAACAGTGCCTCAAAAAATGAACAAACAGGAGTTTTCATAAACGGTTGGTTCAAAAATATCCCAGAGCCGGTGAAAATACCGTTACCAACCAGACCCTTAGAAGATTATAATTTCCATCAATTTTTCTTTTCGGTATTTGGAAATATCAGAAATAGAAATACAGTAAGAACACATTTCGAGTAGGAATAGTTCGGTCCTAAATTTTTCTAATAATGTAGAAAATTAAGAGGGAAAGTGAATCCTCGAGTTGAAAACTATTACTTTTTTTCTGAACTTCTTTTTGGGCATCAAAACATACAGAAAACGAATGACGTTTTTTTCTTTTCTTTCTAAGGCCGTGATTCTGCAAACCAAACATGACCGCAGAGGCAAATATACCCGGTCCTGTCAGAATGGGTTCTCCAATTCTTCTATTTCCCAGAATCTTCTCTGGGTCAAGCTTGGATTCTAGAATCATTATTTTGAACCAGTTGTCATCGCTATGTTTGAGCAGGTAAAGTCAGTGTGGTCGGTCATAGCAGCTGGCCTAACACTTTCCAAACTTAGATTAGTTTAGCCAAGTCACCAGTACATATTCGTCAAAGTAAGTTGATTTAGCATTCTTGATGTATACCCATTGATAGAACTACCACCAAATGGACACACACAAAAAAACTTATGAAACCTTCCCCTATGTGCAGGCATTTTCTTTTTGATAATATTGCAGAATGTTAGTTAATTTGATACATATGTTGGACATGTACGGAAGCGTTTTACCAATCCACCTGAACAAATCAACCCCCGTCTAACAGACACCAAGAACATATAAAGATAAGTATATGACGGTGACTATGTCACATGGACAAATCCTAACATTTAATAACTCAGATGAAATTACAATATTGACAGAACTAAAAACAGAAGATTATAATTGAGATCACTCACCAACCCATAGCAATCTCCTTAACCGAAGTTGACAACTCCGATTAGATCTTCTTCTTTCTTCTGTCTTGGATGACGAAATCCTAAGAGTAAAGTACTAACTTTCTTTTAGATTTTCTTGTGGACGAGGACCCCGAACCTCCACTTTTTGCCTATGTTTTGTGCCTCCACCCTCACCCCATATATATAGGATGAAAAAAAAAATCATATTCTAGTCATAATATGATTTCTAAATAGGAATCTTATTATGCCTAAAATATTCCATCAACATCCTATTTTATTAGAGATTTCCTAAAATAAGAATCATATTAATCTAAAACAACACAACATAAATTATGGACATTTAAATCTAATCAAATCAAATATTTAACTATATTTGGATTCCACAAATATATTGTTACTAAATCCAGACTGGACTCCAACAACAAATGCTGACGTCGCCCAACAAGAACAACGAGCCGTTGGCACTTCCCGGCTATATACCATAGCGAAAAAAATGCCCCAAACATCAAGATGTAACCGGTCCGGTCCGGGCCGGCCCACGGTCCAAGGGCGGCGGGCCTGACCGGGTTCGGACCGGTCCAGGACCGGCCCACGTAATTTTTCGGTCCGGGCTAAGCCCGGCCCGGTTTGTTGGCACGCAGCCCAGCCCGGCCCATTGAACCGGGGGTATTGGGGTCGGGCCGGTCCGGGCCTAGGCCGGTTCGGGCCGGTTCAGGCCGGGTTGACCGGACCGGCCCGAATTTTTGGGTTTTTTTTTTTTTTTTTTTTTTTTTTTTTTTTTTTTTTTTACAGTTTTTTGTTTAATTTTGTTTTTTAATATTTTTTTTTGTATTTTAATTTTAAAAATTTTTAACTTAAATGTTTATAAAAAAAATATTTATAAAATGTTTATACAAAATATGTTTAAAAAATATTTATAAAATGTTTATAATTTTATGTTTATACAATTGTTTATAAAATGTTTATACAAAATATGATAAAATGTTTATAAAATATTTTCTTTTTAATAAAATGTTTATAAAATGTTTTTACAAAATATGTATTTTCTTTTTAAAACCATTTTAAAAACCATGTAAAAGTAATCATTTTCTTTTGTATTTTAATTTTTAAAATTTGTAACTTAAATGTTTATAAAATATTTATACAAAATATTTATAAAAGTAATGTTTATACAAATATATACAAATGTTTATACCAATATTACAAATGTTTATAAAAATTTATAAAAATTATAAAAAAACATTTCTCCCTCTTCCTTTATCCGGGCTTGGGACCGGCAAATGCTTGTTTGGCATAGGCGGAGTTAAAAAATGTTTTTTTTTTAAAGTAAAAAATAGTTTTTGAAAGTATAAGTTAAAAAATTTGAATAATATAAGTTAAATTAAAAAATTTGAATAGTATAAGTAAAAAATAGTTTTTGAAAGTATAAGTTAAAATTTAAAATTGAAATGTATAAGTTTAAATGTACATACCTGATACCTTGCACCGTAGCCTCATTGTTGTTCGCCTTCATGCAATGAAAGCGATTCCAAATCCAGCTCGTGGATGTCATGATCTTCTCCATCTTTCTGGTTTTGTGTTCTTTTATCGGCAGCCAACCAATCTTGTACGCACACGATCGCTTCCAAAATATCGGGCTTCAAGCGGCTCCTCCTATCGCTCAACATCCTCGAACTTGCACTAAAACAGGACTCCGATGCTACCGTCGACACCGGAACCATCAGTAGATCACGTGCTATGTTAGAAAGCACAGGAAATCTCTTGTCGTGTCTCTTCCACCATTCTAGAACGGCGAAGTGATCTGGAGTCTCATTTTCGTCTTGATAAGAGTTAAGGTAAGCAGACAACTCTTGAGTAGGTTGGGAAGATTGCTTTTGTTTCTTCCTTTGTAGTATGCGACCGGCTGCTGATAGCTTAGACGCCAAGCCGGAGCTACTACTAGCCCCCCCTGAGTTGGTCGGGTCGACGTTGCTCCTTCTTCGTACAGTATAACTAACCTGTCCAATGCCACTTTAACTTCTGCCTTCATGTCAGTAACGTCTATACCCATATATTCTCCATATCCTTCTAATAAAACCTCTACGCCATCCAATTTGATTGTAGGATCAAATATGGAAGCCAAACAATATAAAAGAGGTACTTCACCCTAATATTTCCTGAATTTGGCTTCCATATTTCTCACCGCAATTTCAAAATTTGGATAATCTCTATATTTAGAAAATAAATAAGACATGTTACAAAGTTCACGTAAAGCTAAGCAAGATGTGGGATAATAAACACCAGAAAGAGTTAATGTAGCATTGTAAAAAACTTCTAAAAATTCACAAACACTTTCAGCTGCTAACCAATCATCATCAGTAACCTGATCATAGTCAAAGGTGACATCCGAAGTACAATAATATGAAATAGCACTCTTAAATGGAATTGCAGATTTCAACATCAAGTAGGTGGAGTTCCACCTAGTTGGTATATCCTTCACAAATCTTCTAAAAGTCATACCAAAATGTGCGCAAGCGCATGCAAAACTTTGTTGTCTACTTGGAGACGAGTTTAGGTGGAGCAAGCATTGTCGCAGAGTGTCTAAATGGGGTTCAAAAAATTTTAAACATTCTTTAACAACTAAGTTAATTATATGGCAAGCACACCTAACATGCATAAGTCTACCTTCTAAATAGGCTTAAAAATTACTGACAAAGAAGACATAGCAGCATTGTTGTTTGATGCATTGTCCAAAGAGACAGAAAATTTTTTTGCGTGAATATCATATTCACGCACGTGTCTTGAAATCTCACTTGAAATTACAGCTCCCGTGTGAGGACATTCTATAAGTTTAAGAGAGATGATGCGTTTTTGCAACATCCATTGTGCATCTACATAGTGTGCAGTAATACAAATATAAGCATAACTCCATTTAGTAGTCCAAATATCAGAAGTAATAGCCAACTTACTAATATTTTGAAATTCCGCTTTCAAAGCGGCTTTCTGCTCGTTGAAGAGACGAATTGCCTCCTTTCGAGTTTGTTGCCTACTCACTTTAGTAAATGAGGGGTTTAGAGAAAGTGATACATAATCTCGTAAAGAATCGCTTTCACCCGTCGTGAAAGGAAGCTCGTCACGAATAATATGTTTAGTTAACTCGGTTTTATGCCGAGCAGCTGAGTAAGTAAAGTTACCAATTGAAGAACCGGTGGCGCCGAAACTTATTTGGGTTTGGGACGCTTGAAGTGTGTCCTTCCCGTAGCAAGTGTCGTAGTGTCTGGATATGGTCCCGGTGCCACCGCCCTTCTTCCATGCGTACTGGTTGCAACATTTCTTGCATTGCGCCTTGTACGGTTTCGGTTCCCCCTTGGCATCTAAAACCAAAGAACCATCAGGATTAGTTTCAAAAATTAAAGTAAAATAATCCCAATACTTAGACCTCTTTTTCTTTTCAGGACGTTGGGTTGTACTAGCGACTTCCGGAGGAGATTGTTGGCACCCCTCCGGAATCGGATGAGTCGCAACTTGCTCAGGTGGAATTTCAGTACCGTCAAAAAAAGAACTAAAATAGTGGTATGTCTGTCCAGCAAGATCAGGTGGGTTTGAACCTTCACCAGCCATATATAAAATAAAATAAAGTAAACTACGTTAGAAGAAAGTAAGAGATTGAGAGGAAGATCGGGAAGCCGTAGAGCCGGAATGGAGTTGGGAGCGAGATCGGGAAGCCGTAGAGCACCGGGGAGGGAAAGTCGTAGAACACCAGAGCACCGTAGAGAGATGTAGAGAATTTGTGAGGAATGAGTTGTGTATGAAAAATGGGATTTTTGGGCTATTATAGGAATTTTTTGGGGTTATTTTGGTAATTTTAGGCCAAAAAAGACCAAAATACCCCTCCCAACGTTTTAATAACGGCTATATGGGAGGAGTATTTTGGTAAAAGAACCCCCCCTCCCAACGGTCAAAAGTTTAAAAAAAAAAAAAAATCAAATTACAACGGTCGGCTCAGGCTGGACCGGTCCCAGCGGGCCGGGCCGGGCCGGTCCAACCGGGCCGGGCCTGTTTAATTCAAAAAAAAAAAAAAAATTACCGGTCCGGGCCGGGCCGGGCTCGGGCTGTGGGGGGGGGGGCCCGACCCGAACCGAGTACAGATGGGGGGCCGGGCCGGTTCGGGCCCACGGCGGGCCGGTCCGGGCTTACAGGGGGGCGGGCCGGTCGGGTCCACGGGCGGGCCCGGGCCGAACCGGCCCAGTGAACAACTCGACCCAAACATCGAAAGCATCTCCAAGAATTGATCTGTACAGTGATTCCTGCATTGAACTGGATCCATCCATATGCACAAAATTCATAGTTATTATATTGACAGTCTCAGTATCCTCTCGTAACATCTTCAAATGCATTCAACTAAGCTAATTGGAACAGTTCATAAAGAGAAAACAAACTAATGTTAATGCACCTATAGCTTATGTTAGTCTTATCATATTTTTCAGGTATCATATGTCTTAGAGTCCGCTTGGATTGAGGGTTAAGAGAGTTAAGTGAGGAAAAGTTAAGTAAGGAAAAAATAAAATCATGCATGGTTTGAGGGTAGGGGTTTAGAAGGGAGAGTTATAGAGGGTTAAGTGAAGGTTTATTTCACCATCTTTTGTCCATTTTTTAACCTTCCAAATCGGAGGGTTAAGGAGTGTCACGATCCGCTACCCAAATTGTTGGGCCGGACCGAGTCATGTCCAGCCTACGCTAGAGGTAAAGCGTAGTAAGCTGTTCTAAGGATAAACAATATATAATTCAAGTGTGCTAATAGTTCTATATGTCAATATTGAGCCAGAATATATCTCAAACACAAAATCATCTCGTATATAAATACAAAGTCAAGACATAAAACTGGATACAGGTCCAGTATCAAAATACATAGTCTAACAACATGACTACTCTCAAAAGTCCCGAGCAACTACACAAACTAGACGAGTTTTTCCGCAGGTACATCCTCGTAAGGTAAAGTCTGATCTTCGACAGCAACTCCATAATAGGAATCACATAGCAACTCCTCCTCGGTAAGTATACCTACAACGTTATCCTGTCAGGACGGGAGCAAGTACTGATTCTAACAAACTAAATATACGAAGCATAAAATGAACTGAAGTGTAATAAACAGGAGTCATGGCATATCATGGTTTATTTGGTTTTTAGATACATTTTATCATGGCATTATATGTTTGTTTTAAAGTTTAAAACTGTAGCATGCACGTGATCGTTCAATAGGTAAATAGGATATACAGTGGTACATATCAAGTTTTTCTGAAGTGCACATACGTACACTAACGGCATCAGTGTATATCCATACACAAACGCGGGATCGGACCTACGACAAAGTTACATATAGAATGTAACCGTGCACGGTAAATACATACGGAGAAGGGAGCATGATCACGTACTCTACTAACAGTTTTTCCTTAACCCGTTTTATAATATGTGAGTGATACGAGAACAGTATAAAGTATGGTGGATACTGAGAGCAATATAAAACATATAAAATAGGGAGATATATGACTTGCAGTTTAGGTATTGGTATTTAACATGGTTTTTACACAATTCATTGTATGCAGTAAATAAAGTTTGTAGAGATACTTGCCTTGTGCAAAGCAAGTATATGTATATGAAGCTATAGATATCTAGGTATCTCGTCACTGTAAAAATAATACATAAACTTAGTTTTTATACTAAGTTAAACACTATGACACTAGTTGTGCGACACGACTTTCTGACTGGACACCTAGTCAAATGATGACTTTAGCATAGGAGACCAATGTGGGGGTGAGACGATGCCTAAACCAACTTTCTAGGATCTTTACACTATGGTATGGTGATGTCCAATACTACAATAACCCAAAATAACACAATACATCGCAAGTCGTAATTATTCAATAAATAAATCAGGCTGTACAATATGTTCCAACAATTTTTAAGATAGGCAAAAAGCTCAAATATATATAAAATAAAGTACCCAAATGATCCTTGTTAATTATAGAAATTTATACTAATTTTTCTGGAATTTAAAAACCTCATAGATATTTATTAAAAATCAGTAAACATAAGTACCCTGAAAATGAGTTCCGTTTTCCTATTTTTATAAAATTCCAAAATACTGATTAAATACTGGAAAAATTATAATAATTAGCTAAATTAACATAGTATTTAAGTAAAAAAAATTCATATTTTTACAGCACTTAAATTATATATGAAAATTCAAAAACAGCAAGTTACAATTCCTAGAAAATAAATAATTAATATTTTAATATTTGATCCACGTATACAAAATTGAACCGGAGTCCAGATACGGGATCCAAAGTCATAAATCAAGTCCAATATGACTTGTACAGACCTTGAATGTATTTAGGCTCATTTGAGTCCACAGAACCCATGCTAGGTTTGGACTCAAATGGCTGTAATCAATCGAAATACGAAAATACATATATTAAAATATATATATAAATGAATATTAAAGCATTTTAATAATATATATATATATTAAAGTAGTGAAATATACAAGTCATAAAATTATATAATAAAATAACTTGTAAATTTATACATAATAACATATAGCACAAAAATTACATTTGAAATATATTCATATATAACAAACACACACACACACACATATATATATATATATATATATATAGATATTTATATATATAACAAAAAATATATATATAAAAAAAATATATAAATATATAAATATATAGATATTTATATATATAACAAACATTTATATATATATATATATATATATATATATATATATATATATTTTTATATATATATATATATATATATTATATATATATATATATATATATATATATATATATATATATATATAGAAAAACACTTAATATATATATATATATATATATATATATATATATATATATATATATATATATAATATATATATATATATATATATATATATATATATATATGGGAGCGGATCGGGAGCCCCGCCCGCGGAGCCCCGCCGAAGCCCCGCCCTCCCTTAGCCGTTGGATCGCGCGGGCGGGGGCGGGCCCCACGCGGGCCCCGCGCGATCCGATGGTGCAGGGGGCGGCGGGGCTTCGACGGGACTCCGCGGGCGGGGCCTTTGATCCGCTTCCTTTATATATATATATATATACAGTATATATATTATATATAACAGTATATATATTTATATATAAAATACACATATATATACATATATACTTTTTTTTCTTTTTTTAATATATATATATATATATATATATATATATATATATATATATATATATATATATATATATATATATATATATATATATATATATATATGGAAACGGATCAAAGGCCCCGCCCGCGGAGCCCCGTCGAAGCCCCGCCCCCCTGCACCATCGGATCGTGCGGGGCCCGCGTGGGGCCCGCCCCCGCCCGCGCGATCCAACGGCTAAGGGAGGGCGGGGCTTCGGCGGGGCTCCGCGGACGGGGCTCCCGATCCGCTCCCTCTCTCTCTCTATATATATATATATTTTTTTTTTTCTTTTTTCTTTTATATATTTATATATATATATATATATATATATATATATATATATATATATATATATATATATATATATATATATATATATAAAATATATATATATATATATAAAATTCGGCCCAAAACCTAACCCGTTAAAAAAAAAAAAAAAAAAAATCCGGCCCAAAACCCACTTGGTCCAAACCTAACGTTCACCATTGACTCCTTGTGTTCAGGTGAGTCTAGTGACACAAACACGAGACACTGAGCGACACGAGAGGCGAGATGACACGTACGTGTCCGATGGGCGGTGGCCGTCGAGGGCGCTACACGGCGGAGGAGGCGTCGAAGCGGCCGGGAAAAAATATGGACGAGTTCGTCTCGCAGAGACGAATTGTTTGGTGGTGGTGCGTGGCTACAGCGATGGCTGGAATGGTGGCGCTCCTAGATCTAGGTCTCCGGTGAACTCGTCGGAGAAGAAGGGGATCAGGGCGGCGCTGTGGTGGTCGGGAAGTAGTATAGGGTTAGGGTTTAGGCTAGGGGTCTATTTATAGGGCTGGGGTGGGTTTTAGATTAGGGTTTCGACCAGTAGATTAGGAATTAGGGTTAGGGTTTAGGCCGAAGTCGGCAGATTAGTCGGGACGAAGGCGGTGATCGGGTGGTCGGTTTGTAGAAACCCCCCCAATATTAGATATTACAATAAACCCCCACCGCCTTAATTAAGTGCAAAAACTAATTTGCACAATACACCCCCCCCGCTCTGCTCTGTGCAAATAAAATTTGCACAAACAATTCAAATATTGCAAACTGTATTTAAAGCATTTAAAATAATTACAAAATGCTATTAAAACAATTTAATAAATTACAAAATAATATTTTAAGCTTTAAAAACCATTTAAAAATTATTTAAAAATTCTAGAAAATTCCTAATAAATTATAATAATTATTTTAAGGATATAAATGCTATTTAAAATAATAAAAAAATATTTTAAAATATCTAGGGCTTACAAGGAGGGTGATTGAGGGTTTATTTCATCCTCTTTTGTCCATTGCTTTCAAAATGTTGCTCCGTACCTTCCTAATTTGTGAAGATATTTGACAAATTATAATTAAAATTTCAATCAAATTTAATTTTATGACATATGTAATAAGGTTATTTTGGTAACTATCATACTTTTATTAATTTTCTTCTCACTCAAAACCTCCAATCCAAACAAGAGTTATTAAATACCCCTCACTTAACTCTTCCTCCAATCCAAACAAGGTTCTATCTATTGACTCTACTCCCCCTCACTTAACTCCCCCTCGTTTAACCCCACTTAACTCTACTTATTTTTATCCCCCTCAATCCAAGCAGACCCTAGTCTTTATTAGGATCATCTTTTGCATAGTACTCCCAAATTCATGCCATTAATTCCTATTCATAGGAAAATTATATGCGAAAATATTGTTGGTAATTCTGAATTTCCCTTAATTATGAAATCGACATCTTAATATCAAAACATGATTAAAATGGAAGAAATACTCAAAACAAAATTTTTGCGGTACCAACTCCTATTTGTGGAACATAAGTTCATGTTTAAGAACAGTAGAGTTCAGGATTATTCATTCATAACACAATAAAAAAATTAATTGTATTTTGGTAGGGATCTTTGAAAGTACTTAATGTGCAATTTTTGTGAAAGCTGAAGGAAAGTTTCTACAATTAAGAATGTACTAATTAAGCTACATTTGTGTTACTGTTTAGAGACATGATTTAGGAAAATAATCAACTCAAATGTACTCCTTTTTGAATATTGAATTATCTGGATGACCACATATGCGCATGGTAACAGGTATCGAATAATTGAAGTGGAAGAGGCCAACCCCCTATGTATAGACACCGACACCGACACCGACACCGACACCGACACGGGTACGATACAGATTTTTGAGTTATGCCATTTTAGAAAATTTAGTTAAGATATAAATACAGTTATATATACACACGAAAATATATGTATAAACATATTATCTTAATAATATTCTACATTGAATAAGCATGTTTCGGACATGACTAGGTTCCAAAATGTTCGATTTGGGTACAAAGACTAGTTAACTTATCTCAATTATATGTGGCACGATCACGACCATGCGAAATCATTTTCAACCATGTTTTGGTCTTCCTAGAACCAAGCAATGACAAGCTGCTAGGCCATATGTAGCACGAGTACTATAGATGAAGTGTTCTATCGAATTGACACGTGTCAGATACAGATGTAGATGTTAACAATAATATTGGAAATCATGTTTTCACTAATAAATTATAAATCTTAATGCTGAAACTTAAAAGCGTACCTTTGTCCATTTCGTGACTCTTGAAGAAGAAAAAGCGATAATTTTTTAAAGATGAACTTTATTCGAAATGTTTGATATCTGAAAATCGTTTCTCTCTCACCAACTCAATTATCAAGCTTTAGGAAGAGGACGATTACGATTTGTTGATGCGTCTCTTTGGAAGAACAAGACACATTATATACACATCTAAAGGGTGTCTTTTCGGAGAAGACACAATTTTTAAAAGTTGTGTCTATCACGAAAAATCACAATGCTTTATGGATTGTGTCTATCCAAAGGTTTTCAACTCTTTCCAAAAGCTTCTAGACTAATAGACGACAAATGAGTGTGAGCCTATTCAAAAAGGTGTGAGAGAGGACTTTTTTTTAATATATTCCAATAACGAAATTTTCCCGTAAAGAAAAGATAATTAATGACTTCTATTATTAACCAAATTACATATCAATTTGTATTACATCTTATATTCTTCCACTTTGCCAATATAATATGTCACTTTCCGTTCCCAGAATACGTATTTATTTAATAGTTACCATGTATTATTCTGTATTTAAATTTCTGTAAATTTATGTTAGTTAATTAATCTGCTCTTTAAATTTTCATGTTAATTTATTTTCTGCAATTTTATTTCTGCACTTTATTTCCTGCTTTTATTCCTGCATTTATTTTCTGCTTTTACCTCTTTGCTTTGCTTGCGGGTTGGCCTTGGATGAACCCATTGGACCCGGCCCAATACTCCCACCTACCACCACCCTTTCATTTAAAGCCCAAAACCATTTCTCTCTCTTCATTACTTCTTTCCATTTTACTTCTTCTTCCTCATAACTCTCCCACCAACCTAGAAGAGATAGGCAAGTGCCAACTTGCTTGATGATGGATCCCCATTATTATTGTTCCATCATCTTCCTCATTTGATTCTAAGTCTCTTTAGTACTTAGCATTTTTAATTTCCATGGCTTATTTGTTGTAGATCTAAGTTTGATACATTTTCGGATTTCTTAGGTTTTGATCTAGTAAACCTTGTTATCTTCAAGTTTCGATGGTTCCATGTTGTAGAGAATTTCGTTCTACCCAATTTTGACCTATGGAAGTCCATATTTGGGCTTGGGATGAAGGATTTATGAAGCTTGGAAGCAATGGTTCCCAGGGTTCTGTTCTCAGAAAAATTCGGAGAAGAAGAACCGTCCCAGCCGCATGAAATCTTCATTCCTCAGCGCATGGCCAAGGCGCATGAGTTATTTATTTCCCAATCACTTCCCACAGCCAAGGCGCATGAATTTATTTATTTTCCAATCACTTCCCACAGCCAAGGCGCATGAGTTATTTATTTCTCAATCCTTTCCCTCAGGCGCATGAGTTTATTTATTTCCCACAGATTCCCTCAGGCGCATGAGTTTATTTATTTCCCACAGCTTCCCTGAGTTTATTTATTTCTCACAGCCACCTTCCTCAGGCGCATGAATTTATTTATTTCTCAATCACTTCCCACAGCCAAGGCGCATGAGTTATTTATTTCCCAGTCACTTCCCACAGCCAAGGCGCATGAATCTATTTATTTCCCAATCACTTCCCACAGCCAAGGCGCATGAATCTATTTATTTCCCAATCACTTCCCACAGCCAAGGCGCATGAATCTATTTATTTCCCAATCACTTCCCACAGCCAAGGCGCATGATTATTTATTTCCCAATCACTTCCCACAGCCAAGGCGCATGAATCTATTTATTTTCCAATCACTTTCCACAGCCAAGGCGCATGAGTTATTTATTTCCCAATCACTTCCCACAGCCAAGGCGCATGAGTTTATTTATTTCTCAACCCTTTCTCTCAGGCGCATGAGTTTATTTATTTCCCACAGATTCCCTCAGGCGCATGAGTTTATTTATTTCCCACGGCTTCCCTGAGTTTATTTATTTCTCACAGCCACCTTCCTCAGGCGCATGAATTTATTTATTTCCCAATCACTTTCCACAGCGCATGAGTTTATTTATTTTCCAATCATTTCTCTCAGACGCATGATATTATTTATTTTCCAACCTTTCCCACATCAGCGCATGAGATTTATTTCCCACAGCATTCCTCAGGCGCATGAGTTTATTTATTTTCCAATCATTTTCCACAGCGCATGAGATTATTTATTTCCCAATCATTATTTATTTCTCCATTTTATTTCCCGAATTGGCATTAATTAACATTGATTGTTATCTTGATTAATTATTGATCATGCGTTCCTAGATGGAACTAAGAGACTGGCTAGTCGTCTTATTGAATTAAATGGAATAAGACACGTTCATATTTGCAATCGATTGGCCAATCTCAAATATTGACATATAGATACATGCAGGCTACAATTTATTTATTTATTTTTACGAAAGTAGCATGTGTACTTTATGGTCAAGGCATGATTATTTTGTGGTTAGTTTTAATTGTTGCATTATGCTATGTAAGACCTACAACCTAACCGCACGGGTATCGTTGTAGAGCTGGGCATATCGTACTTTGTACGGAAGTACTCATTCTGAATGACCATGACCCACGGCATGAGATTTCACTTAACGTAGAGGCTACTAAGTTAAATAAAATAATGATTGCATGGAGAGAATGAATTCCCGAGTTCTTACATGGCAGCCCTCTTTGGGACTATTAGTGCCCAACAGGCCGGCTGGTTCCCATAGATACTGCAAATCTGCCACACGGACAAGGAGCGGTATCTGCTTATATTATTGTATATTGTATATTGATGACGGGCGTCCCACTGGGACTCGTCTAATTCATGATTGGCGTAATTGATTGATTGGATAGACTAGCCTTGCTTGTCCATAGTAAGAACTGAGAAATCCTTATTGCATAATTCCAGGATAACTTGGGACTCACAGTAGTAAGCCGTAGGAGTTGGATGGCCGTTTAAGTTGATTTGTTTGTGTACTGTACCTACTCTGTTAACTAACTGAGATGATCAGAGCATCATGACATGACGGGCCAACTTCTGTCCTTGTTTGGTTGGGAGGTTGGTTCGAAGTGTCGTGATGTCACGTGAATCCCAGTAGCGAGCAGAGATCTATTATTATATTCTCTTATTTACTGGTTTAATGCCTCATATCGTGCTTCCTTGCGGTACTTGCTATTAGAGGTCTAACCTCTCTGGTTTTGCATGGCCAGATTTAGAGCCGGTTTCCGAGGACTCAGCTTACTTCCACCTCCAAGATGGTCAATACTAGAGGAATGATCGCAGGAGGACTCGAGTGGGTTCCTTACTTCCCCGCTTGTTTTGTTACTTACTTTATATTTTGCCGTTTGGCACCGACATGTTAGTCGGATTGTCCTGTACTTACTTTTACATAATTGTAATTAAGTCAGACTGCAGCTGATAACAATTGTGTATATGTTGCTATATCATCTGGCTATGTTTTGTAAAGCCAGATCTCAAGAACATTTTGACTAAGCGTTTGGGACGCCTTATTGCTTTATCTTAAATGTTCTCTGTTATTGCTTTTTGTTTGAATGATTGAGACAATAGATGTGAAGTGACCATAGCGAGGCTTTCATGTAGCGTGCACCCCCTTGTCTTTTAGACATCATTGATCGTATTATACGGTATTCATCTACCCGTAATACGTAGCTGGCTGAGTCATTCCCCCGCTCTCCAGTATTCTGGTTCTGGGGCGTGACAAGGTTTTAGTGGTGGCCCATGCAGGTCTGATTTCAGACTTGTGGGGTGTTTTAATTTATAGGATGTCTCAATCACACATGTTTCCCCTTGATCTCCTGATTCGTATTCTCGATTCTAGCTTGACATTCCGGTATCCTTTGACTTCATTGATCTTCCCTGTCCGACCGTTTGATTATTCTCTTGTCCCTTTTCTTAGGGGCACCTTGTCCGCATCTGTCAGGATTGGGCAACAACAACAAGGGCAACATGGGCAACCTGACCAGGTTGGTCAGCAATAAGAGCCAGTACAACCTCAAGAGGCTATTCAAGAAGAGGTGATAGTGGAACCAGCAGTTGGACCGCAGTATCCGGAGGTTCCAACACCACCAATAGTTCCACCTACCCCAGTGGAAGTGGACACACCAGCCCTTCTGGAGATCATGAGAGGGATGATGGCTACTCAGCAACATCAGATGTTAGTCCAGCAGCGCATGCACGCTCAGTTACAAGAGCAGAATGTACTACTTAACCAAGGATTGCAGACAGCTTTGGAAAGAGGGGCAAGGCCAGATTCAGGAGCATCAGCCAGGTTTTGCAAGTACAACCCCCGTCGTTTCGAGGGCACAGAGGATGCCATCTCAGCAGATGCATGGCTTAAGGATATTGAGGCTATTTTGACAGCAGCTAAGGTGCCAGCAGAAGAACGTGTGGATCTAGTGAAGCTGTTACTTCAAGATCTCGCACGTGATTGGTGGGAATCAGAGGAGGTAGGCATCAGACGTCCTGTGGCTTGGGACGATTTTACAGCAAGATTCAAGACAAAGTACTATGGAGTTGTGGCGCAATTTGAGCTACAACAGAAGTTTATCAATCTTAGACAGGCTGGCAAGACTGTAGATGCTTATGCAGCTGAGTTCTGCAGATTGAGTAGGTTCGCCCCAGAGATGGTAGCAACAGAGAGCCAGAGGGCTATGAGGTTCCAGCAAGGGTTTCATCTTGAGCTCTTGCAATTGATAGAGGGGCACAATTACCAGACTTTTGATGAAGTATTGACGGCAACTCGAAGGCATGAGATAACCATTCAGAGGCTTGCGGCAAGGACTGGAGGTCAGAAGAGATCCCACAGTCAGATTGAAGGAAGAGGGGGAGCAGCTCCCCGAACAACAGCACCGTCCCTTGGCATCCGCATTCATGATGTGGCAATGCGAGGGCCAGCACCACCACCAAGGCAGCAGCAACAGCATCAGAGGAAGAACCAGCAACCCCCAGCGGGCTGCACTTATTGTGGGAAGATAGGGCACACTAGAGATGTGTGTCGGACATTGAACGGGCAGTGTTTGATATGTGGAAACCCAGATCATCGGGTTACCACATGTCCCATGAATTCGAGGTCAGGAGGACCAGTACAACAGTTTTCTGCTCTGCCAGTACCAGGGACAGGACAGTATCGAGGACCAGCGGTAGCAGTGAGACCGTTGGCCCAGCGTCCGTTCATGACGCAGGCTCAGATATTTCGGCAGCAGGGATCGCCGATGCAACAACACCAGCATAGACCACCCCAGCATCACCAAGGCAGGGGCCAGCGGCAGCACCAGGCTAGGCCGCAGCATGGGAACCAGCAAGGAGGTCGAGGGCAGGCATTCACTCTGTCCTTGGAAGAGGCATTGGCATCGGGAGATGTTGTGGCAGGTAACATTCTCATCGCCTCTTATCCCGCAGTAGCATTGTTTGATTCGGGAGCATCACACTCATTTATATCTGCACAATTTGCAACACGGCTAGGTATGGAGTTCGAGACATTGCCAGGGAGGTTGAATATACTCACTGGTAATGGGCTCGTAGGAGTTAGTAGAGTTATTCGAGCGTGTAGCGTTGTAGTTTGCGGGCATTCCTTACCCGCCCGGTTGATAGAATTTCCTGATGGAAATTTCGACGTTATCTTAGGCATGGACTGGCTGAAAGACAGTCATGCGACAATAGATTGTCGTAGAGGGAGTGTATCTTTTGATATTCCAGGCATGAAGCGGTTCACCTTAGTCAGATCAGTAGCAACTCAACAAGAGCAGGGAGTAGTGACGGCAATGGAAGAAGTTCAAGTTCCAAAGGTAGTTGAAGAATTTTTGGACGTATTTCCCGAAGAACTTCCAGGTCTACCACCAGTTAGAGATATTGAGTTCAGTATAGAATTGGCACCTGGAACTAAACCGATATCAGATCGGGTTTACAGAATGACGGATTCAGAGCAGGCCAAGGTATATCAGCACATAGAGGAACTGAAGGAGAAGAAGTTCATCCAAGCTAGCGTGTCACCCTGGGCAGCACCAGTGGTACTTGTGGGGAAGAAGGATGGATCATCCAGATTGTGCATTGATTACAGGAAGCTTAACGCAGCAACAGTGAAGAACAAGTACCCACTACCCAGGATCGACGACTTATTTGATCAGTTGAGCAGGGCCAGAGTTTTCTCCAAGATAGATCTTCGTTCAGGGTATCATCAAGTGAGGGTTCGGAAGGAAGACATTCCCAAGACAGCATTCAGGTCGAAGTATGGGCATTATGAATTCTTAGTAATGCCGTTTGGTTTGACCAATGCTCCAGCAATATTTATGGATTTGATGAACCGCATCTTTATGCCGTACCTGGATCAATTTGTCGTTGTGTTTCTCGACGACATTCTTGTATATTCAACTAGTGAAGAGGAGCATGAAGACCACCTCAGGAAAGTGTTACAAGTTCTGAGAGAGAACCAGTTGTATGCCAAGCTCAGCAAATGTGAGTTTTGATCGGATCATATTTCATTTTTGGGTCATATCATATCAGGAGCTGGAGTAGCAGTGGATCCCAAAAAGGTAGAAGCAGTAGAAAGTTGGCCAGTACCCAAGACCGTAGCAGATGTGCAGAGTTTCTTGGGATTGGCAGAATATTACAGAAGGTTTGTATCAGACTTTGCGAGACTTTCAGCACCCATGACCCGATTGACACGGAAAGATGTACCATTCGACTGGTCGGCAGAATACCAGACATCATTTGAGAATTTGAAGCAGAAGTTGATATCAGCACCTATTCTTACATTACCAGTTGGACCCGGAGGTTTTACTGTTTATTGTGATACGTCAGGTAAAGGACTTGGATGTGTCCTCATGCAACATGGGAAGGTGATAGCGTATGCATCTAGGCAGCTTCGAGACCACGAGAAGAATTACCCAACTCATGATTTGGAGTTGGCGGCAGTAGTATTCGCTTTGAAGCTATGGAGGCATTACTTATATGGTGACCGAGTGAAGATGTACACGGACCACAAAAGTCTGAAGTACATCTTTACTCAGAAGGAACTGAACATGAGGCAGAGAAGATGGTTGGAGTTGATCAAGGATTACGACGTGGAGCTTCAGTATCATCCAGGCAAGGCTAATGTGGTAGCAGACGCTCTTAGCAGGAGAGGCGGCGCATTTATGTTGACAACACAGAAGCACATTTTAGAAGACCTTCAGGAGATGGGCATCGAGGTTATACTTCCTAGTGATGTAGAAGTTCTGGCGAGTCTACAAGTTCAATCCAACTTGGTAGATAGGATCAAGGCAGCTCAGACACAAGACCCAAGGATTCAGAAGCTTAGGGAAGAATGTGAGTCAGGACTCAGGAAGGAGATGCAGATTCATGAGGATGGTACACTTAGGTTTGGGTCACGTCTATGTGTGCCTAGTGGAGATATCAGACAGGAGGTTATGACTGAAGCTCACAGTTCCCAGTATTCTGTACACCCTGGAGGGACCAAGATGTACCAAGATATCAAGCAGCACTTCTGGTGGAATGGGATGAAGAGGGAGATAGCTAGATTTGTTTCCCGTTGCTTGGTATGTCAGCAAGTGAAGGCAGAGCAGCAGAGGCCAGCTGGATTATTACAACCGCTTCCTATCCCGGAATAGAAGTGGGAGCATATCACAATGGACTTTGTGACCGGTTTACCGAGATCACCAAGTGGTAAAAATGCTATTTGGGTGATAGTAGATCGGCTTACAAAGGTGGCGCACTTTCTTCCTTTCAGAATAGGTCAATCTACGGAGAAGTTGGCAGAATTGTATATGCAGCAGATAGTCAGACAGCATGGGGTCCCAGTCAGTATTGTGTCAGACAGAGATACCCGTTTTATATCACATTTTTGGAAGAGCTTACATCATAGCCTGGGTACCAAGTTAAGGTTTAGCACGGCTTACCATCCCCAGACAGACGGGCAATCAGAAAGAACAATTCAGACTTTGGAAGACATGTTGCAAGCTTGCACTCTGGATTTTGGAGGATCTTGGGAGAGCCACCTGCACTTAGTCGAGTTCTCGTACAATAACAGTTATCAAGCAAGTATCCAGATGGTGCCATTTGAAGCACTATATGGTAAGAAGTGTAGGTCGCCACTAGCGTGGGACGATATTGGGGAGAGAAAGATGTTAGGCCCGGAGATGATTGTTCAGACAGTGGAAGTGATTAAAGGAATTAGAGAGCGACTTCGAGTTGCGCAGGATCGGCATCGTCATTGGGCAGACCAGCATCGTAGGCCGCTAGAATTTTCTGTTGGGGACCACGTATTCTTGTGGATCTCACCTACCCGTGGGGTCATTAGATTTGGCATTCGCGGAAAGTTGAGTCCCCGATACGTGGGCCCGTTTGTTATCCTTGAGAGGGTAGGCGATGTTGCATATCGTTTATCCCTTCCACCTTCGTTACGAGAGGTGCATGACGTATTTCATGTATCTCAGTTGCGAAGGTATGTATCGGACCCAAGCCATGTCCTTGATCATTCTGAGCTGGTTGTTGGTACCAACCTGTCTTACGAGGAACAGCCTGTGTCTATTTTGGACCGAAGAGAGAAGATACTCAAGAACCGAACAATTAACCTTGTCCGGGTTGCTTGGGGTCATCACTCTTTAGGAGAGTCAACGTGGGAACGTGAGGATGATATCCGTTCACGGTATCCGCACCTGTTTGACTCACAAGGTATATTTTCTTCTGTATACCTTGATTGTCTTAACTCCTCATGCTTGTCACCTTATGAGTAGAATTACTTAATGTTGTAGATTGTTAGATGTAGATACATTACTTGTTATTATCATTGTAGAATGATTGCTTACTTAATTGTTTATACTTAGATTAGTTTAGCTTCGATATTTCTATCATGCTTAGATCTGAAATTTCGAGGACGAAATTTTTCTAAGGAGGGTAGAGATGTCACTTCCCGTTCCCAGAATACGTATTTATTTAATAGTTACCATGTATTATTTTGTATTTAAATTTCTGTAAATTTATGTTAGTTAATTAATCTGCTCTTTAAATTTTCATGTTAATTTATTTCCTGCAATTTTATTTCTGCACTTTATTTCCTGCTTTTATTCCTGCATTTATTTTCTGCTTTTACCTCTTTGCTTTGCTTGCGGGTTGGCCTTGGATGAACCCATTGGACCCGGCCCAATACTCCCACCTACCACCACCCTTTCATTTAAAGCCCAAAACCATTTCTCTCTCTTCATTACTTCTTTCCATTTCACTTCTTCTTTCTCATAACTCTCCCACCAACCTAGAAGAGATAGACAAGTGCCAACTTGCTTGATGATGGATCCCCATTATTATTGTTCCATCATCTTCCTCATTTGATTCTAAGTCTCTTTAGTACTTAGCATTTTCAATTTCCATGGCTTATTTGTTGTAGATCTAAGTTTGATACATTTTCGGATTTTTTAGGTTTTGATCTAGTAAACCTTGTTATCTTCAAGTTTCGATGGTTCCATGTTGTAGAGAATTTTGTTCTACCCAATTTTGACCTATAGAAGTCCATATTTGGGCTTGGGATGAAGGATTTATGAAGCTTGGAAGCAATGGTTCCCATGGTTCTGTTCTCAGAAAAATTCGGAGAAGAAGAACCGTCCCAGCCGCATGAAATCTTCATTCCTCAGCGCATGGCCAAGGCGCATGAGTTATTTATTTCCCAATCACTTCCCACAGCCAAGGCGCATTAATTTATTTATTTCCCAATCACTTCCCACAGCCAAGGCGCATGAGTTATTTATTTCTCAATCCTTTCCCTCAGGCGCATGAGTTTATTTATTTCCCACAGATTCCCTCAGGCGCATGAGTTTATTTATTTCCCACAGCTTCCCTGAGTTTATTTATTTCTCACAGCCACCTTCCTCAGGCGCATGAATTTATTTATTTCCCAATCACTTCCCACAGCAAAGGCGCATGAGTTATTTATTTCCCAGTCACTTCCCACAGCCAAGGCGCATGAATCTATTTATTTTCCAATCACTTTCCACAGCCAAGGCGCATGAATCTATTTATTTCCCAATCACTTCCCACAGCCAAGGCGCATGAATCTATTTATTTCCCAATCACTTCCCACAGCCAAGGCGCATGAGTTATTTATTTCCCAATCACTTCCCACAGCCAAGGCGCATGAATCTATTTATTTCCCAATCACTTCCCACAGCCAAGGCGCATGAGTTATTTATTTCCCAATCACTTCCCACAGCCAAGGCACATGAGTTTATTTATTTCTCAACCCTTTTCCTCAGGCGCATGAGTTTATTTATTTCCCACAGATTCCCTCAGGCGCATGAGTTTATTTATTTCCCACGGCTTCCCTGAGTTTATTTATTTCTCACATCCACCTTCCTCAGGCGCATGAATTTATTTATTTCCCAATCACTTCCCACAGCGCATGAGTTTATTTATTTTCCAATCATTTCTCTCAGACGCATGATATTATTTATTTCCCAACCTTTTCCACATCAGCGCATGAGATTTATTTCCCACAGCATTCCTCAGGCGCATGAGTTTATTTATTTTCCAATCATTTTCCACAGCGCATGAGATTATTTATTTCCCAATCATTATTTATTTCTCCATTTTATTTCCCGAATTGGCATTAATTAACATTGATTGTTATCTTGATTAATTATTGATCATGCGTTCCTAGATGGAACTAAGAGACTGGCTAGTCGTCTTATTGAATTAAATGGAATAAGACACGTTCATATTTGCAATCGATTGGCCAATCCCAAATATTGACATATAGATACATGCAGGCTACAATTTATTTATTTATTTTTACGAAAGCAGCATGTGTACTTTATGGTCAAGGCATGATTATTCCGTGGTTAGTTTTAATTGTTGCATTACGCTATGTAAGACCTACAACCTAACCGCACGGGTATCGTTGTAGAGCTGGGCATATCGTACTTTGTACGGAAGTACTCATTCTGAATGACCATGACCCACGGCATGAGATTTCACTTAACGTAGAGGCTACTAAGTTAAATAAAATAATGATTGCATGGAGAGAATGGATTTCCGAGTTCTTACATGGCAGCCCTCTTTGGGACTATTAGTGCCCAACAGGCCGGCTGGTTCCCACAGATACTGCAAATCTGCCACACGGACAGGGAGCGGTATCTGCTTATATTATTGTATATTGTATATTGATGACGGGCGTCCCGCTGGGACTCGTCTAATTCATGATTGGCGCAATTGATTGATTGGATAGACTAGCCTTGCTTGTCCATAGTAAGAACTGAGAAATCCTTATTGCATAATTCCAGGATAACTTGGGACTCACAGTAGTAAGCCGTAGGAGTTGGATGGCCGTTTAAGTTGATTTGTTTGTGTACTGTACCTACTCTGTTAACTAACTGAGATGATCAGAGCATCATGACATGACGGGCCAACTTCTGTCCTTGTTTGGTTGGGAGGTTGGTTCGAAGTGTCGTGATGTCACGTGAATCCCAGTAGCGAGCAGAGATCTATTATTATATTCTCTTATTTACTGGTTTAATGCCTCATATCGTGCTTCCTTGCGGTACTTGCTATTAGAGGTCTAACCTCTCTGGTTTTGCATGGCCAGATTTAGAGCCGGTTCCCGAGGACTCAGCTTACTTCCACCTCCAAGATGGTCAATACTAGAGGAATGATCGCAGGAGGACTCGAGTGGGTTCCTTACTTCCCCGCTCGTTTTGTTACTTACTTTATATTTTGCCGTTTGGCACCGACTTGTTAGTCGGATTGTCCTGTACTTACTTTTACATAATTGTAATTAAGTCAGACTGCAGCTGATAACAATTGTGTATATGTTGCTATATCATCTGGCTATGTTTTGTAAAGCCAGATCTCAAGAACATTTTGACTAAGCGTTTGGGACGTCTTATTGCTTTATCTTAAATGTTCTCTGTTATTGCTTTTTGTTTGAATGATTGAGACAATAGATGTGAAGTGACCATAGCGAGACTTTCATGTAGCGTGCACCCCCTTGTCTTTTAGACAGCATTGATCGTATTATACGGTATTCATCTACCCGTAATACGTAGCTGGCTGAGTCATTCCCCCGCTCTCCAGTATTCTGGTTCTGGGGCGTGACATAATAAGACAAATGATAGGACCTTAAATTTAAATCTTGATATGGTTAATTCTTAAACACCATAGTGACATATTTACTTAGGTGAGTCGTGGCGGTTGTAAGTCAATTAAGAGACATATTTTCCTTCCACATACACCAATCAAAAGACAACCCTAGAACACCAATCAATATGATCCACAAGTTAGAAGTTAACATTGTAGTCCAACATTAAAGTCTTAAACAAGAAACCCCTTGTCAACATTCATCCAAAACAATACTTGTACAATATTTGGAAAACCAAGAAAAATAATTCAGAAATATATATTGATGAGATCTCAAATCACATAGAACATATTACATAAAAATTACAATAATGGCTTTCAATTCTTACTACACACAAGATCCATTTTTTCAATATGAATTTCATAAAAGGTCTTCAGTTGTAGTCCTTTAGTAAGTGAATCCGCTATCATGAGTTTTGTACTGAAATATTCTATGGACACTCGTTGTTTCTGAACTTCTTATTTAACACACACACACACACACACACACACACACATATAGATATGTGTGTGTGTGTGTGTGTGTGTGTCCAAGGTCCCTAGCCCAAGTGGTTAGGGAAGGGGGGGCTCACTTGGGGGAGATCCTAAGTTCGAGCCTCCTCAGGTACAAGATGACTGGGTGGCCGTGCGGCGGTCACGGTCCTGAACTGGGGCCCTCAAGAAATGGACATATATATATATATATATATATATATATATATATATATATATATATATATATATATATATATATATATGAACTCCATATGCTTGGCACTCTTAGAATATTTACCATTCTCAAAAAAGAAGACTGATGCGACATTATTACAATAAAGTTTCAGCGGCTTTGTAATAGTGTCGATAGCTCCAAGTCTTAAAATGAATTTTATGCAGCCATGGTGCTTGAATTGTGGTTTCAAAGCATGCCACAAATTCTGCTTCCATAGTAGATGAAGCTATGATGCTCTGTTTCACACTCTTCTATGAGATTGCTCCTCCAACCAATAGGAACGAATAACCAAAAGTGGATTTATTTTTTTGGTATAAATGCATCCAACAAAATTCGAATCCGAGTAACCAATAACTTCAAGGTGGTTAGATCTTCTATATATGAGCATATAGTCCTTCGTGTTTTCCTTAACAAAATGCCTAAAATTGGCTTTTGAAAGAAAACTAGAAAAAGTACAAAAGTACAAGTTGTTCTGAGAAGTATTGCTATGGAAGTCTGATCTGAGAGCGATCGCTTTGTTCCTTGGACCATACGATGATGATGAAGAAAACTGCTTGAAGAAGACGATCAATCGGAAGAACAAAGTCACCACAAAGGTATCGAGCAACGGCACTGATGGCACAGTCGAATGCTTTCCTGTTTTGCTTCACCCTGTTCTTGAGAAAAAGTTGAAGAAATGCTTCTGGGAATATCACTCTGAAAGTATGAGTTTTCTCAGAATCTTCTCTCATGTCTCTCTATTGATCTCTTGATGATGAAAATAAGTCTATTTATAGACAAGACCCTCTGTGCGTAAAAAGTAACAAAGTTGGATCCCTACGCGAGTAACTGTCACCCACGATGAAAATCATCCTCTACGCATGATGACACGTGTCCCATGTAGAGTTTTGATCTCTACGTATGGTGACACGTGTCCCACTACTTCAACAAAATGGGGAGAGCACGTACACACGTTCCTCAATAAGTATGGCATGAAAGCCACGTAAGCAGACCACGTTCTCATGTAGCCAGAAAAGATCGGGCGTAAAAATGACCCAAAGCAGACTGGGCGTAAAATAGCCCAAAATAAACTTCCCGCGTAAAGTGGCTAAAAATAGCCTTGAGCGTAAAATTAGCTCAAATAAACTTTACGCACACAACAGCCTTGAGCGTAAAAGCTCGAATAGCTTTCGTGCGTAAAAGAAGCAATCTTTTGAGCGTAAAGTAGCTCATCTGCACACTAAACGACAGTATTAGGTTTAGTGTAAATCAAATCCTCTCGGCTTCTGTGCAATCCTGCTGTCAGAAAATCATTGTGTCAGAACAAGAATCACACACATTAAATGCAGCCTGACAGCCTGTCCTCCGCGTAAAGTTCAACGGATAGCTCTCGCGTAAAGTAGCTCGCATAGAAAGTAGCTCGCGTAGAGAGTAGCTCGCGTAGAGTTTTATTCTGTTTGATTTCTGCATAAAGTTTGATTCTGATTCTGTTTGACTTGTTTAAAGTTCTCAACTTCTTTGACTTAGTCCCTGAAGCACTTTTTACGCTCCTACAAGACCTCCTTCAAAGTTTTCAAATATTTTCAAATTTTGAAATACTTTGAACAGAAGCGTAAAATCTGGGATATTCAAAAGTCAGCGTAAAATTCGGGATACTCAACGGTCAACAGTCCACGTAAAAGGCAAGATATCCAACCGTCAGCGTAAATTTTGGGAATTTGAACCGATTCAAAATTTCTCTATAAATAGAGCTTTTCGAGTACATAGAGAACTTTACTCGTCCCTTGCAATCCCGAACTTCTTTATTTTCTCTCTTTCTTCGAAATCTCGATCCGAATCCATGGCCCCCAATAGCAAGATCGCCGCCGGTAGCAAGGGCAAGAAGCCCGCCGCTGATTCATCGTCGGTCGACCGCACAAAAACTACCGTCCCATCATCGGCGACGCCCCGACAGAGCAACCCCGTCGTAGCTCCAGCAATGAAAGGTAGAGCTGTCACGACCCGCACCCGCTTTTCGGGCGCGAGAGCGTGAACAAGCCAGCTACGTATCGAGCGGACTCTAGCCCGACTCGGGTACGTATAAGCTGTCAAGGTCATGGGTATCATGTCTAATCTAAACTGTATCTCAATCCACAAGAATCAAATAAAACAAGAATGAACAATTATGGGTCATGGTCTGCAGCCCATTAGCATATTGTCCGATTAGACTCCAAGAATGATATGAGTCTATAAAATAAGCAGAATATATCATGGTACTGAATATAAAGCATGAGAGGATAATAAAAAAATATCACAAGCAAATACCTGTATCATGCATCGCAATCCTCTGCCATCCCGCTCTACTAACTAACTCCACGCAGTCGCTAAACCTGAAGAGATCATCAGGTCCTCAGAGGACTAGCAAGATACATAATATACAAGCCAACATGTAACAGTACAAATATACAAAGAAGTAAGAAACAATCAAGGATATCCAACGAGACAAGATGAACTAAGACACAAGATCTAAACACAAGGATCCTAAGACACTGGCATGCCATACTAGAAAAGGCTAATAAGTCAAAGCTATAGACTGCAGTCAAGGCAAGTACTCACAATCTATAGTGTCTCAATTGCAGTCAAGGCAAGTACTCACAACTAAGACGGTAGCCAATCCTAGTATAAAATCCTATAGACCGTAGTCAAGGTAAGTACTCCCAATCTATAGAATGTCAAAGTCAAGTCCTGCTCAAGTCATGTCAAGTCAAGTCAAGTCAAGTTATAATCAAGTCGAGAGAATCGTGGTGTAGGACTAGACGACTCTATCAAGGAATACATATGAAACTAATACAGTGTAACAGATAGAATATCATAACAGGAAGGAACAAGGATGTACAGGCAACTAGAAACATGTAAAGTAAAACTATAACAGGATGAGTGTACTGGACATGGAATAAAGCAATCACGAACATAAAGAAAAGAATACCAGCGAGATAGTGAACATGCATATAAATTATACTGTACAAGCTGGCAAGGTATACTTGCCTGGAGGTTGCACGAAGAGCCAACAATAAACCGTCAACCGGTAAGCCAAATAAGTCCAAAATCCACAAATGTCTCCAAAAGCTGAAACAGACATTGCCAACATTCTTAGAATAGTCAAAATAGCTAGGATATCCTGTCCTTAAGTCCAATTCTGGACAAAGGGGCAAAACGGTAATTTTGGACAAAAATAGTGTCCGCCGTTGGACCCACTTTGTACCAAAAAATGTGCCAAAGTATATGGTCTCTAAAGTCGTCAAACTACATGTTTACAGATTCGTTTTGATGATACGAACCCAATAGAATGTCCAAATTTGGATTCCGACGGGCCGTGCACAAAATCACCCGTTGAGTCGGACCGTGGGGCCCACAAAACGGCGATCCAATCAACTGTCTCAGAATCAGACCAAACTTGGCATACAGGGCCAAAAAAATGATATGGTCCTACTGGTATAAGTTTCGTCTCGATCTACGAACGTGCACCAAGAAATTGGAAAATTTGCACAGAGGTCGATATGGTAAATTTCGACGGATACGCATCAAATTCGTCACGCACATACGACCAATTTAAATTCCGTCAAAGCCCACATGTCACTTTCCGTTCCCAGAATACGTATTTATTTAATATTTATCATGTATTATTCTGTATTTAAAATCTTTTAATTTCATGTTAATTAATTTCCTGCAATTTAATTTCTGTACTTTACTTTCTGCTTTTATACTCTGCTTTAGCTTTGCTATGGGTTCGGCTCAGATTGGTTTAATTATGTTGGTTCATCATGAACCGAAATAAACCCCCACCTACCACCACCCCTTCATTTAAGGCCCCAAACCCTTTCTTTCTCTTCATTACTCTTCTTCTTCCTCATAACTCTCCCACCAACCTAGAAGAGATAGGCAAGTGCCAACTTGCTTCTTGATGGATCTCCATTTTTGTTGTTCTATTGTCTTCCTCTCAATATTCTAAGACACTTTAGTGCTTGGCATTTTCAATTTCTATGGCTAAATTCTTCTATATCTAAGTTTATAGTATTTTCGGATTTCTTGGGTTTTGATCTATTTAACATTGTCATTTCCAAGTTTTGATGATTCCATGTTGTAGAAAATTTTATTCTACCCCATTTTGACCTATGGAAGTCCAAATTTGGACTTACGGTGAAGGTTTTATGGAGCTTGGAAGCCAAGGGTTCCATGACCATCCTTCTCAGGTTTTCTGAGAAGATGGGTCTCTCATTTCTCAGCCGCATGAATTAATTATTTCCCAATCTCATTTCTCAGCCGCATGGATTAATTATTTCATAATCTCATTTCTCAGCCGCATGGATTATTTATTTCCCAATCTCATTTCACAGCCGCATGAGAATCTAATTTCTCAGCCGCATGGATTAATTATTTTCCAATCTCATTCCTCAGCCACATGGATTATTTATTTTTCAATCTCATTTCACAGCCGCATGAGAATCTCATTTCTCAGCCGCATGGATTAATTATTTTTCAATCTCATTCCTCAGCCGCATGGATTATTTATTTTCCAATCTCATTTCACAGCCGCATGAGAATCTCATTTCTCAGCCGCATGGATTAATTATTTCCCAATCTCATTTCTCAGCCGCATGGATTAATTATTTTTCAATCTCATTCCTCAGCCGCATGGATTATTTATTTCCCAATCTCATTTCACAGCCGCATGAGAATCCCATTTCTCAGCCGCATAGATTAATTATTTCCCAATCTTATTTCTCAGCCGCATGGATTATTTATTTCCCAATCTCATTTCTCAGCCGCATGGATTATTTATTTTCCAACCACATTTTTCAGCCGCATGAGATTTTTATTTTCCAACCGCATGAGATAGATTTATTTCCCGAATTTGGTATTAATTAACATTGATTGTTATCTTGATTTATAATTGACATGCGTTCCTAGTTGGAACTAAGAGACTGGCTAGTCGTCTTATTGAATTGAATGGAATAAGATACGTTCATATCAACTATGAACTATTGAAATCGATTGGCCAATCCCGAATATTGACATATAGATACATGCATGCTACAATTTATTTATTTATTTTATAAAGCAGCATGTGTACTTTATGGTCAAGGCATGATTATTTCGTGGTTAGTTTTGATTGTTGCATTACGCTATGTAAGACCTACAACATAATCGCACGGGTATCGTTGTCGAGTTGGGCATATCATACTCTGTACGGAAGTACTCATTCTGAATGACCATGATCCACGACATAGGATTTCAATCAACATAGGGGCTATTAAGTTAAATAAAATAATGATTGCATGGAGAGAATGGATTCCCGAGTTCTTACATGGCAGCCCTCTTTGGGACTATTAAGTGTCCGACAGGCCGACTGGTTCCCACAGATACTGCAAATCTGCCACACGGGCAGGAAGCGGTATCTGCTTATAATATTTATTGTATATTGTATATTGATGACGGGCATCCCGCTGGGACTCGTCTAATTCATGATTGACGCAATTGATTGATTGGGTAGACTAGCCTTGCTCGTACATAGTAAGAATTGAGGAATCCTTATTGCATAAATTCCAAGGTAACTTGGAACTCACAGTAGCAAGCCGTAGTAGTTGCATGGCCGTTTAAGTTGACTTGTTTGTGTACTGGACCTACTCTGTTAACTAACTGAGATGATCAGAATGTCGGAATATGACGGGCCAACTTCTGTCCTTGTTTGGTTGGGAGGTTGGTTCGAAGTGTCGTGATGTTATGTGAATCCTAGTAGCAAGCAGAGGTATATATATATAATATTCTCTTATTACTGGTTTTAATCCCTCACATCGTGCTTCCTTGCGGTACTTGCTATTAGAGGTCTAACCTCTCTGGTTTTGCATGGCCAGATTTAGAGCCAGTCCCCGAGGACTCAGCTTACTTCCACCTCCAAGATGGTCAATACTAGAGGGATGATCGCAGGAGGACTCGAGTGGGTTTCTTACTTCCCCGCTCATTTTGTTAATTACTTTATATTTTTTCGCTTGGCACCGACATGTTAGTCGGATAGTCCTGTACTTACTTTTACATAATTGTAATTAAGTCAGACTGCAGCTGATAACAATTGTGTATATGTTGCTATATCATCTGGCTATGTTTAGTAAAGCCAGATATCAAGAACATTTTGACTAAGCGTTTGGGACGCCTTACTACTTTACCTTATATGTTCTCTATTACTGTTTCTTGTTTGAATGATTGAGACAATAGATGTGAAGTGACCATAGCGAGACTTTCATATAGTATGCATCCCCTTGTCTTTTAGACAGCATTGATCGTATTATACGGTATTCATCTACCCGTAATACGTAGCTGGCTGAGTCATTCCCCCGCTCTCCAGTATTCTGGTTCTGGGGCGTGACAAGGTTTTAGTGGTGGCCCATGCAGGTCAGGTTTCAGACTTGTGGGGTGTTTTAATTTATAGGATGTCTCAATCACACATGTTTCCCCTTGATCTCATGATTCGTTACTCTCGACTCTAGCTTGACATTTCGGTATCCTTTGACTTCATTGATCTTTCCAGTCCGATCGTTTGATTGTTCTCTTGTCCCTTTTCTTAGGAGAACTTCGTCCGCATCTGCCAGGACTGGACAACAACAACAAGGGCAACACGGACAACCTGACCAGGTTGGTCAGCAACAAGGGCCAGTACTACCCCAAGAGGCTATTCAAGAAGAAGTGATAGTGGAAGCAGCAGCTGGATCGCAGTATCCGGATGTTCCACTACCACCAACAGTTCCATCTACCCCTGTGGAAGTAGACACACCAGCCCTTCTGGAGATCATAAGGGATGATGGCTACTCAGCAACATCAGATGTTAGCCCAGCAGCGCATGTACGCTCAGTTACAAGAGCAGAATGTACTACTCAACCAAGGGTTGCAGACGACATTGGAAAGAGGGGCGAGGCCAGATTCAGGAGCATCAGCCAGGTTTTGCAAGTATAACCCCTATCATTTCGAGGGCATGGAAGATGCCATCTCAGCAGATGCGTGGCTTAAGGATGTTGAGGCTATTCTGACAGCAGCTAAGGTACCGGCGGAAGAACGTGTGGATCAAGTGAAGTTGTTACTTCAGGATCTCGTACGTGATTGGTGGGAATCAGAGAAAGTAGGCATCAGACGTCCTGTTACTTGGGATGATTTTACTGCAAGGTTCAAGACGAAGTACTATAGAGTTGTGGCGTAGTTTGAGCTGCAACAGAAGTTTATCAACCTCAAGCAGGCCGGCAAGACGGTAGATGCTTACGCAGCGGAGTTCTGCAGATTGAGTAGGTTCGCCCCAGAGATGGTAGCAACGGAGAGCCAGAGGGCTATGAGGTTCCAGCAAGGGTTTTATCTTGAGCTCTTGCAATTGATAGAAGGGCACAACTACCAGACTTTTGATGAAGTATTGACGGCAACCCAAAGGTATGAGATTACCGTTCAGAGGATTACGGCAAGGACTGGAGGTCAGAAGAGATCCCACAGTCAAATTGAAGGAAGAGGAGGGGGAGCAGCGCCCCGAACAACAGCACCATCCCTTGGCGTTCGCATTCACGATGTGGTAATGCGAGGGCCAGCACCACCACCCAGGCAACAGCAGCAGCAGAGGAAGAACCAGCAACCCCCATTGGACTGTACTTATTGTGGGAAGGTAGGACACACTAGAGATGTGTGTCGGACATTGAACAGGCAGTGTTTGATATGTGGAAACCCAGATCATCGGGTTACCACCTGTCCCATGAATTCGAGGTCAGGAGGACCAGGGCAATAATTTCCTGCTCTGCCAGCACCAGGGGCAGGATAGTATCGAGGACCAGCGGTGGCAGTAAGACCGTTGGCACAGCGCCCGTTCATGACACAGGCTCAGATGTTTCGGCAGCAGGGACCGTCGATGCAGCAGCACCAGCATAGACCACCCCAGCATTATCAAGGCAGGGGCCATCAGCAGCACCAGGTTAGGCCGCAACATGGGAACCAACAAGGAGGTCGAGGGCAGGCATTCACTTGTGGCAGGTAACATTCTCGTCGCCTCATATCCCGCAGTAGCATTGTTTGATTCGGGAGCATCACACTCATTTATATCTGCACAATTTACAACACGGCTAGGAATAGAATTCGAGGCATTGCCAGGGAGGTTAAATATACTCACTGGTAATGGGCTCGTAGGAGTTAGTAGAGTTATTCTAGCATGTAGCGTTGTAGTTTACGGGCATTCCTTACCTGCCAGGTTGATAGAATTTCCTGTTGGAAATTTTGACGTTATCTTAGGCATGGACTGGCTGAAAGACAGTCATACGACAATAGATTGTCGTAGAGGGAGTGTATCTTTTGATATTCCGGGCATGAAGCGGTTCACCTTAGTCAGATCAGTGGCAACTCAACAAGAGCAGGGAGTAGTGACGGTAATAGAAGAAGTTCAAGTTTCGAAGGTAGTTGAAGAGTTTCTGGACGTATTTCCTGAAGAACTTCCAGGTCTGCCACCAGTTAGAGATATTGAGTTCAGCATAGAATTGGCACCTGGAACTAAACTGATATCAGATCGAGTTTACAGAATGGCGGATTCAGAGCAGGCCAAGGTATACCAGCACATAGAGGAACTGAAGGAGAAGAAGTTCATCCAAGCTAGCATATCACCATGGGCAGCACCAGTAGTACTTGTGGGGAAGAAGGATGGGTCATCCAGATTGTGCATCGATTACAGGAAGCTTAACGCGGCAACAGTAAAGAACAAGTACCCACTACCCAGGATCGACGACTTGTTTGATCAGTTGAGCAGAGCTAGAGTTTTCTCCAAGATAGATCTTCGTTCAGGGTATCACCAAGTGAGGGTTCGAAAGGAGGACATTCCCAAGACAGCATTCAGGTCAAAGTATGGGTATTATGAATTCTTAGTAATGCCGTTTGGTTTGACCAATGCTCAAACAATCTTTATGGATTTGATGAACCGCATCTTTATGTCGTACTTAGATCAGTTTGTTATGGTATTTCTCGACGACATTCTTGTATACTCTACTAGTGAAGAGGAGCATGAAGACCACCTCAGGAAAGTGTTACAGGTTCTGAGAGAGAACCAGTTGTATGCAAAGCTCAGCAAGTGTGAGTTTTGGTCGGTTCACATTTCATTTTTGGGTCATATCATATTGGGAACTGGAGTAGCAGTGGATCCCAAGAAGGTAGAAGCAGTAGAGAGTTGGCCAATACCCAAGACCGTAGCTGATGTGCGGAGTTTCTTAGGATTGGCAGGATATTACAGAAGGTTCGTATCAGACTTTGCAAGACTTTCAGCGCCCATGACCCGCTTGACACGGAAGGATATACCATTCGTCTGGTCGGTAGAATGTCAGACATCATTTGAGAATCTGAAACAGAAGTTGATATCAGCACCTATTCTTACATTGCCAGTTGGACCCGGAGATTTTACAGTATATTATGATACGTCAGGAAAAGGACTTGGATGTGTCCTCATGCAGCATGGGAAGGTGATAGCGTACGCATCTAGGCAACTTCGGGACCACGAAAAGAATTATCCAACTCATGATTTAGAGTTGGCGGCAGTAGTATTTGCTTTAAAGCTATGGAGGCATTACTTATATGGTGATCGAGTGGACATGTACACAGACCACAAAAGTCTGAAGTACATTTTTACTCAGAAGGAACTGAACATGAGGCAGAGAAGATGGTTGGAGTTGATTAAGGACTATGACGTGGAGCTTCAGTATCATCCATGCAAGGCTAATGTGGTAGCAGATGCTCTCAGCAGGAGAGACGACACATTTATGTTAACAACACAGAGGCATATCTTACAAGACCTTCAGGAGATGGGCATCGAGGTTGTACTTCCTTGTGATGTAGGAGTTCTGGCGAGTCTACAAGTTCAATCCGACTTGGTAGACAGGATCAAGGCAGCTCAGGCACAGGACCCAAGGATTCAAAAGCTTAGGACAGAATGTGAGTTAGGACTCAGAAAGAAGATGCAAATCCATGAGGATGGTACACTTAGGTTTGGGTCGCGTCTATGTGTGTCTAGCGGAGATATCAGACAGGAGGTTATGGCAGAAGCTCACAGCTCTCAGTATTCCATACACCCTGGAGGGACCAAGATGTACCAAGATATCAAGCAGCACTTCTGGTAGAACGGGATGAAGAGGGAGATAGCTAGATTTGTTTCCCGTTGCTTGGTATGTCAGCAAGTGAAGGCAGAACAGCAGAGGCCAGCTGGGTTATTGCAACCGCTTTCTATCCCAGAATGGAAGTGGGAACATATTACAATAGACTTTGTGACCGGTTTACCGAGATCACCAAGTGGTAAAAATGCTATTTGGGTGATAGTAGATCGGCTTACAAAGGTGGCACACTTTCTTTCTTTCAGAGTAGGACAATCTACAGAAAAGTTGGCAGAATTGTATATGCAACAGATAGTCAGGCAGCATGGAGTCCCTGTCAGTATTGTGTCAGACAGAGATACCCGTTTTAAATCACATTTTTGGAAGAGCTTACATCATAGCCTGGGTACCAAGTTAAGATTTAGCACGGCTTACCATCCCCAGACAGACGGGCAATCAGAAAGAACAATTCAGACTTTGGAAGACATGTTGTGAGCTTGCACTCTGGATTTTAGAGGATCTTGGGAAAGCCACCTGCACTTAGTTGAGTTCTCATACAACAACAGTTATCAAGCCAGTATCCAGATGGCGCCATTTGAAGCACTATATGGTAAGAAGTGTAGGTCGCCACTAGCATGGGATGATATCGGAGAGAGGAAGATGCTAGGCCCAGAAATGATTGTCCAGATCGTTGAAGTGGTTAAGGGAATTAGAGAGCGACTCCGAGTTGCACAGGATCGGCATCGTCATTGGGCGGACCAGCATCGTAGGCCGCTAGAGTTTTCTGTTGGAGACACGTGTTCTTGCGGATCTCACCTACCCGTGGGGTCATTAGGTTTGGCGTTCACGGGAAATTGAGTCCGCGGTACGTGGGCCCATTTGTTATCCTTGATAGGATAGGCGATGATGCTTATCTTTTATTCCTTCCACCTTCGTTACGAGAGGTGCATGACATATTTCATGTATCTCAGTTACGAAGGTATGTATCAGACCCAAGCCATATCCTTGATCATTCTGAGCTGGTTGTTGGTACCAACCTGTCTTACGAGGAGCAACCTGTGTCCATTTTGGACCGAAGAAAGAAGATACTCAAGAACTGAATAATTAGCCTTGTCCGGGTTGCTTGGGGTCATCACTCTTTAGGGGAGTCAACGTGGGAACGTGAGGATGATATCCGATCACGGTATCCGCATCTGTTTGACTCACAAGCTTTTTCTGTATGCCTTGATTGTCATAACTCCTCATGCTTGTCACCTTATGAGTAGAATTACTTGGTATCATAGAATGTTCAACATGGATATGTTACTTACTGTTAACATTGTAGAATGCTTGCTTGTTCCAATTGCTTATGCTTAGATTAGTTTAGCTTTGATGTTCTCATCTTGCTGGATTTGAAATTCCGAGGACAGAATTTTTTCTAAGGAGGGTAGAGATGTCACTTTTCGTTCCCAGAATACGTATTTATTTAATATTTATCATGCATTATTCTGTATTTAAAATCTTTTAATTTTATGTTAATTAATTTCCTGTAATTTCATTTCTGTACTTTACTTTCAGCTTTTATACTCTGCTTTAGCTTTGCTATGGGTTCGGCTCAGATTGGTTTAATTATGTTGGTTTATCATGAACCGAAATAAACTCCCACCTACCACCACCCCTTCATTTAAGCCCCAAACCCTTTTTCTCTCTTCATTACTCTTCTTCTTTCTCATAACTCTCCCACCAACCTAGAAGTGATAGGCAAGTGTCAACTTGCTTCTTGATGGATCTCTATTTTTGTTGTTCCATTGTCTTCCTCTCAATATTCTAAGACACTTTAGTGCTTGGCATTTTCAATTTCTATAGCTAAATTCTTCTAGATCTAAGTTTATAGTATTTTCGGATTTCTTAGGTTTTAATCTATTTAACATTGTTATTTCCAAGTTTTGATGGTTCCATGTTGTAAAGAATTTCATTCTACCCCATTTTGACCTATGGAAGTCCAAATTTGGACTTACGGTGAAGGTTTTATGGAGCTTGGAAGCCAAGGGTTCCATGACCATCCTTCTCAGGTTTTCTGAGAAGATGGGTCTCTCATTTCTCAGCCGCATGGATTAATTATTTCCCAATCTCATTCCTCAGCCGCATGGATTAATTATTTTTCAATCTTATTTCTCAGCCGCATGGATTATTTATTTCCCAATCTCATTTCACAGCCGCATGAGAATCTCATTTCTCAGCCGCATGGATTAATTATTTTCCAATCTCATTCCTCAGCCGCATGGATTATTTATTCCAATCTCATTTCACAGCCGCATGAAAATCTCATTTCTCAGCCGCATGGATTAATTATTTTCCAATCTCATTCCTCAGCCGCATGGATTATTTATTTTCCAATCTCATTTCACAGCCGCATGAGAATCTCATTTCTCAGCCGCATGGATTAATTATTTTCCAATCTCATTTCTCAGCCGCATGGATTAATTATTTTCCAATCTCATTCCTCAGCCGCATGGATTATTTATTTTCCAATCTCATTTCATAGCCGCATGAGAATCCTATTTCTCAGCCGCATGGATTATTTATTTCCCAATCTCATTTTTCAGCCGCATGGATTATTTATTTCCCAACCACATTTCTCAGCCGCATGAGATTTTTATTTCCCAACCGCATGAGATAGATTTATTTCCCGAATTTGGCATTAATTAATATTGATTGTTATCTTGATTTATAATTGACATACGTTCCTAGTTGGAACTAAGAGACTGGCTAGTCGTCTTATTGAATTGAATGGAATACGACACGTTCATATCAACTATGAACTATTGAAATCGATTGGCCAATCCCGAATATTGGCATATAGATACATGTAGGCTATAATTTATTTATTTATTTTACAAAGCAGCATGTGTACTTTATGGTCAATGCATGATTCTTTCGTGGTTAGTTTTGATTGTTGCATTACGCTATGTAAGACCTACAACATAACTGCACGGGTATCGTTGTAGAGTTGGGCATATCGTACTCTGTACGGAAGTACTCATTCTGAATGACCATGATCCACGACATGGGATTTCAATCAACATAGGGGCTATTAAGTTAAATAAAATAATGATTGCATGGAGAGAATAGATTTCCGAGTTCTTACATGGTAGCCCTCTTTGGGACTATTAAGTGCCCGGCAGGCCGGCTGGTTCCCACAGATACTGCAAATCTGCCACACGGGCAGGGAGCGGTATCTGCTTATAATATTTATTGTATATTGTATATTGATGACGGGCGTCCCGCTGGGACTCGTCTAATTCATGATTGGCGCAATTGATTGATTGGGTAGACTAGCCTTGCTCGTACATAGTAAGAATTGAGGAATCCTTATTGCATAAATTCCAAGGTAACTTGGAACTCACAGTAGCAAGCCGTAGTAGTTGCATGGCCGTTTAAGTTGACTTGTTTGTGTACTGGACCTACTCTGTTAACTAACTGAGATGATCAGAATGTCAGGATATAACGAGCCAACTTCTGTCCTTATTTGGTTGGGAGGTTGGTTCGAAGTGTCGTGATGTTATGTGAATCCTAGTAGCAAGCAGAGGTATATATATAATATTCTCTTATTACTGGTTTTAATCCCTCACATCGTGCTTTCTTGCGGTACTTGCTATTAGAGGTCTAACCTATCTGGTTTTGCATGGCCAGATTTAGAGCCAGTCCCCGAGGACTCAGCTTACTTCCACCTCCAAGATGGTCAATACTAGAGGGATGATCGCATGAGGACTCGAGTGGGTTTCTTACTTCCCCGCTCGTTTTGTTAATTACTTTATATTTTGTCGCTTGGCACCGTCATGTTAGTCGGATAGTCTTGCACTTACTTTTATATAATTGTAATTAAGTCAGACTGCAGCTGATAACAATTGTGTATATGTTGCTATATCATCTGGCTATGTTTAGTAAAGTCAGATATCAAGAACATTTTGACTAAGCGTTTGGGACGCCTTACTGCTTTACCTTATATGTTCTCTATTACTGTTTCTTGTTTGAATGATTGAGACAATAGATGTGAAGTGACCATAGCGAGACTTTCATGTAGTATGCACCCCCTTGTCTTTTAGACATCATTGATCGTATTATACGGTATTCATCTACCCGTAATACGTAGCTGGCTGAGTCATTCTCCCGCTCTCCAGTATTCTGGTTCTGGGGCGTGACACCACACGTCCACGAAACTGTTACGCACCTTTCGATGCTTTCGGTTCGTGACCACGTTGCCTCGAATGGCGGGACGCACGTCGTATCGGAGAAATTTCTAAATTTTCAAAAACTATTTTTCGTATTTTTTTAATTTTTGGACTTGTTTTAACATAAATATAATACATAATAAAATAATCTATTTAATGGGTTTCGATCCTGGTTAGGTTGTCTACAAACGTGTTCAAATAGATTTTGAAAATTCTAACTGTTCTGTCCCCAATTTTCTTTCCAAATCTCGGTTTGGGTTGGGTGTCGTTCTGTTTTCGTATATTTAAAAAACTGGTTTTTCCGAGATTTCAACCTCCGATTTCTCGTGATCTGGCCACCGAGATCAAAAGCTATTTCACAGGTGTCGAGGCCTATATGTTGTTTTCTTGAATCACCAATTGGTTGGGAAAACGACGCTGAGATGAAGGAGAAGTTTACCTACAAAATCGGGGTTCGGGGCTGCCAACTCTGCTAATGTACTGCGGCTGTGTCCTGCTGTTCGCGCACGCACGGCCGATTTTGGCGCTCGCGTGGCGGCGCGCGGCTGCGGGTTGGTCGACAGGCGTCGGGGAACGGCGGAGGGTTGCTAGGGTTCGAATAGTTTTAGGGTTTTTGCTATTCTTTCCGTTCCCTCCCTATGTTCTCTTCGTGCATATATCGATTTATATGGGGTGCTCTGCTGTGGTTTAACAGGGGAGTTTATGGGTTCAGGGGTGTGTGAGCCGACTGTTTGGCCGGGCTGGGATTAATTCAGCTGAAAGGTTGGGCTGGTTACTCGGCCTGTGGGCCGAGTCTGTAGGCTGGCTGGTATGGAGAATTGTTGGGCTTTCTTTTTATTTCTTTTTCTTTTTCTATTTCATATTAGTCTAATATATATATATATACATACATATATATATATATATATATATATATATATATATATATATATATATATATATTTTTTTATGTATGTATATATATATATATATATATATATATATATATATATATATATATATATATATATATATATATATACACACACACACACATATATAATATATATATATATATATATATATATATATATATATATATATATATATATATATAGACACACATATACGTATACGTATACCATAAGGGCACTAAACTTCGGCCGCGAATTCGCCGGAGAAGAAGACTCGAGCTTTTCACTTCACGCACACGTTATACGTGTCAGCGTAGAAATTGATTTTTTCTTTTGCCAGTAGATTTACAAATTCATCCACTTGCAGAAATATTTGGCTCATCAGCTGGTATGGTGGGCTCAAATTATTTAGAGAACCTATTCCATATGGAGTTTCCCCAGTCGAATTCGGAATATCCTGCAGAGAGAGCACATTTGATAGCTACTCAATGGGATAGAATGCTGCTGTCCATGATAGATGGAGAAGTGTTGGTATCGCTAGATAACCAACAATTTTTGAAGCCAGCCTTCTTATTCGGGGATGCGATAGACTTCAAATCACAAACACACCCCAAGAAAGGGGCTTGGGTGTTCAAGTTTAGGGAGAGGGCGATGTATCTCCCCGACATGGATAGGGATTATCCCCTATCTGCATTTGTCCATGCCACCCATCCCCGACAGATGCTATGGAACCTGACTCCCAACAGTCATGGTAGGCCGGGCAAAATCATCTTCAAGAGGGATGGAGCCAACGATATGGGGTATCACGTCAGTGTTTCTAGTGGTGGTGTTGTCCCTTTTTCGGGTTTATTACCTGGGTTTACACCAAGTGAAGATTCTGCTCTGATTCTGTAGTGTCCCGTCCCGCAAAGTCAATCGGAGGAATCAGAACGCCGACGGCATTCGGTCTTGGCCATCGCAACGACGACTCGAAGACATCGCACATGTAGGATAGTTTCGGTGAACTTGCCTCATCTTAGCCTTCACTTAATAACTTGCTTGTTTTTAACTTGCACAAGTAGGCTAATATAAAAGCTACAAACGCACATAGCTAAGGGAATAATCCTGACCCGTCGGAATGTCTTAGAACATGGAAAATGGTCCCACGGTCTTCATAGAAGTCGGTTCAGCGTGCTTTCAATTGACACTCGATCCTTCGATCCCGTGGCTTGGGAGAAGGAAGTTGGCTTAAGTTGCTAAGTTGTCCCGACACTTGAAATAGCCTAAGTCATAGGCATCGCCTGCGTGAATGCTTGGTAAAGCATGCATGGTCCCGTCGTTTTGCCCCAACACTCGAATCAGCCTAAGTCATAGGCGTCGCCCGCATGAATGCTTAATAAAGCATGCACGGTCCTGTCCCGCAAGGCTTGGCATAGCCTTCGTACGTCCCGCAAGTTAAGTCATCTTGCACGGCTGTTGGCTTAAGTCTAGGCACAAACTTGGTTTTTTAAGTCGACCCCGTGCATAGCACGTTCCCTCGATGCGCAGCTCGGCGTAGCCCTTGCTCGTCGAGTCGTTGCCCGAATAAGTTAGACAAGTATTGTGCTGGGCTATCGAAGCCATTTCTAGCACTGTCCCGCTCTAGCTGCGGTTGTCAAGTCGCGTAGTCCCTTAAGAACAAGACTCGTCGTATAAAGTATATGACTTGAGCGTTAGCATCGCCTATAGAACCAGGTCTGTCTAAGGAACGAGCTACGATCGGTTTAGTGAAAAGCTTGCCACGAATAAAGGAAGTCCACGCGACTGGTTGTCGCCGAGATCGATCCTACTACTTGGGAGTCTCGCTAAGTCTTGATAAGTTCCGCACACGAGATCGGTCCTGCTACTTGGGAGTCTCGACAGATAGAAGGAAAGCATGGTCATGTTAAGGAAGGACTGGATAGATCGAGTTGAGATTTGTATGGTCATTGGACAACTTGTCGACAAGGTGTAGTCTTCTCGAATGATTGCCGGGGCGCCGGGATCATTCGGCCCAGGAAAAGCGAGGCGGCTCACGGTAGGATGCTGGATAACCGCATGGGAGATACAAAGTGCCTCCGGCTAGCTACCCGCGAAGGGACGAGCCAAGATCTCGAGCCGAGTCTATGATAGCTTAACATTGCTAGTGACCACTCATATAGTTGTGTCGGCAAGAGCGGCAATCTGCGTGTTTGCCTTTGGATAGCATCAAGTACTAGCACAACGTCGGTCGAATCATGAGACAGTCTAGCACGACATGTACCAAGTCAGCAAGATATAATCCCGTTAGTGCTAGCCTTGTATCAGCACGGAAGGAATGAGTTATAGCTGTTTTCCATAAATAAATTCCTTTATTTATTGTGTATCTGGGAAAATTACAACTGTGGGAATCTGATCTAGAAGACGATCACTTTATCCCTTGGACTATGCGAAGAAGAAAAGCTTTTAAAATTTTGACAGTAGATAACTATGTATCCGTACAATGAATGAGAAAAAGAACTCTATTTATAGAGTCAAAAATAATAACTGAAAAGATAACTGTCTTCACAGCCTGTGCTTAGTTGAAAATCATGCAGGATTTAACATACGCAAGGTTGTGAGCAGTTACTGGACGTGGCCTGTAACTGTTGGACACATGGCAATCATGCATGAGTCGTATGCAAGTTACAGGACACGCAGGCGAGAGATCAGTGGCATGGCTGCCACGTACTCTAATTTGATGAAATCCATGCAGACTTGTTGAAGACGAAATCCATGCAGACTCGGGGTAGAAAGCTTCAAAATCCATGCAAACTTGGGGCAAGAAGCTTCAGAATCCACGCAGACTTGGTGAAGACGAAATCCATGCAGACTCGGGGTAGAAAGCTTCAAAATCCATGCAAACTTGGGGCAAGAAGCTTCAGAATCTACGCAGACTTTGATGAAGAAAACTTCAGAATCCACGCAGACTTGAGGAAGAAAACTTCAGAATACACGCAGATTTGGGATAGAACTGCCAGCTGTCTTGATTCAGCGTGCCTCGAGTGACACAAAATCTCTGGTAGTGATTGCTTTTGTCAGTCACATTAAATGACAAGAAGCTCTTTTGGTACGCCAACCTGACGAAGGTTGAGTCTTGCTGAAGAAGATTTCGAAAATCACGCAATAGACGGCTGTGATCTCTCGAATTCTGTGCATACGTGGCATACGAAGAGACATTCTTCGACTGTTGTGCTGTCAGTCATAATTACTCTCTGACAAATAATGAGCTGTCTCCCCAGCGTGATTTGTAAATATTGTCTGGATCAACTGAGCGTGACTTTTGACTCTGTCCTGATCAACTCAGCGTGACTGTCATTTTTAAAGGCCTACAAGACCCCCTTCAAAGTTTTCGAAAAATTGAAAAGATTCAAAATTTTCGCAATACTTTGAAAATAAGATGATAAAATGAAATCAGTCACGCTGTGATGACTTTAAATTTTTCGGAAGTCGGAAAGACTTCGAAGTTCTTTGAGAATATCCAAATGAACTTATTAAATGTCATGATGACTCTTCATTTTCCGAGACTGATTTCATCCAGTTTATGGTGGAATATGAACCGCCGGCGAGCTCTGTTATATAAACAGGGAGAGGATTCATTTAATCTTCATCTTACGTCAACATGACACCAAAAGAGAAAGCTGAGGAAGAAGCACGCAAGTTGGGCTTTTGTTCCCATGGTGACCCCACTTTTGGGGGTGAAGAGCCAGAGCCCCTTGTCTTCGAACTCAAAGATGATCCCTTGCAACTAGCCAAGAATTTCTTGAGCTATTTTGGCTTAGATGGCTCGTTCTCTTCTGATGGGCGCAGCCTCATAGAGCAGCGTGAAATGTTGAAGGCTCTGTTACACCGCATGGGGGTCAAAAGCGTAGAAGAACTAGGCATTAAGCTCAGTCGCTCTGGAAAATAGAGCGTGTCTTTTGTGCTTTTGTTGCACTCTTTTTGTTTTGTCTTTTGTAAGGCCATCAATGCCTGTCTTGAAGAATGAAGTACAACTTCTGTGTTTAATCTGCGTGCATTAATGAAGAATATTAATTAGCACCTTTTGACTATTTCCAATGTTGCTCTGTCTTCCAAAGCACACGTAATACTCATTCCACGGTTTACGAGCGCTATTTATGCGGATCTTTTCCAAGAATAGACTTATACTTTGCCCTTTAAATAGATAGAAGAGTTTCACAGATACTCATCTCCCATTCCTCTTCTTCTTCTCGGAGAATGAAATTTTTGGGAGATTTCACTCTCAAACATGAAAGCAATGTTTTCTAATGTTCGACTTCTGCGCACTGTATCAAACATGAGTTTGCCAATCCTTAACACCAAACTTGAAGGTAAGTCAGTGTAATACGTGTATTATTTTTGCTATTGAAGATAGGCTTTCTGTTTCTTATTTCTGATTTGAACAATACACGCCTGTTTCTGTTTGATAAATGCACACTGAATGATTTCTGTTGATACTTTCTGCAGAAACTTGGCTGAAAATTTTCTTCAGAACTGGCATTGGGGATGTGGATGTTGTGGAGAATATCCTGCTGACATCTACATCAGGGAGCTCATACGCTTTTGACGCGTAAATCAGACAACTCAAAACTCTTCGTGGGATAGAAGGGTCATCCTCAGATGGTAGGAAGAGCCTTTGTACACGAGAGTTGGATGGTGGAGTCAGCTCTACCCCGAGAAATCGGGTAGTAGAGTTCCTTTCACGGGAGAACTAGGAATTGTATCCCAAGGTTTGGATATATTCCTGTCTTCCTTGAGAGGTTACCCCCAATCCACCAGTTGTATTGGCAGCACCACGACTTCGGGCTGCCATACTCTGTGGTTCTCCTCTCGTCTGAGAGAGAAGACCAGAGTTTGATTCCTGCTGATCTGGTCGTGACTGGGACCCAGACAGTCAGGAACTGCCACCAACAACGAACGTGACGGAGAAGGTCCGACGGAGAAGATCCAAAGAAGAAGATAGATCTCTATTAGGTTATTGTTGTGGTGTAGAATGAAAATCCAAGATTTGTAATAGATTTCCATTATGATTTGTAAGAAAGTCTAAGAAAATGTAATAGACTTTTTATGGTGAAATGAGAATGGAAATGATAATTCTTCTATGCTCAAAGATTTGTATTTGTGGATGAATTGTGGACATGATAGATAATGAAATCTTCTTTTCTGTTTTAGAGTATATGATATTATCAGAGGTATTATGGACGTGATAATATGTAGGAACTCAAAAGAAAATAGATTGATTTCTATGCAGAGGTCAAAAATGACAAATGAGCAAGTAGATTCGGAATTGATTCAGAGGTTATGAAAACATGATCAATAACGAATCCCCACTTTAATAAATTGATAGAAGATCATGAACGGACGAATAAATGAACGGATGAATCGTCGGATGAACGCAATTAATGGATGGATGAACCGTCGGATGAACGTGACGTTTTATTATTTGTAGAACTTCTGCCTATAAATATAGCAGAAATTTGACAAGAACGAACACTTCTTCTTTCAAACATAAAAATGTCGTCTGAAGAAGCATTCAAGAAAACTGGAATTGCCTCAAAAGTTCAGAAAGGCACTGAAGAACACCCTGCTGATCCAGTTCAATCGAAGAAGACGGAAGCAGGCGAAGGTTCGTCTGCACCCAAGCCACCAAAGGACATTCTGGATTTCCTGCTCGAACCAGGAAAGACTGAAGAAGAAGAAGCCATGAGAATGGCCGTTTGCAAGTTCCTCGTGGGTTCTAGCAAGGAGGTTCTCGACTCTTTTGCTGATCACGTCTTCGAGAAGGATGGCAGTGGCCCACATCCAAATGTAGAAAAGGATGATAATGATCTTCTTTAATATCATGTATCATCATTCATGATAAAAATAAAATAAAAATTTTATTTCTAAACATGAAACTGTCTGATGATTACAAGCATTTACATTTATACATAGTACTTTTTAAGGAATTTGCCATTAATAGGCATCAAAACTTTTCGACCATCCAATTCTGAGAGTTGATAAGCTCCATTTGAGAAAACTTTGCTCACAATATAGGGTCCTTTCCACTTTGCGTCAAATTTGCCCTTGCTCATATGAGTCATAGTCATAGGACGTCTGACAGTTAGAACAAGTTCTCCTTTTTGATACGCCCGAATTCTGACTTTCTTATTAAAAGCTCTTGAAATTCTAGCTTGATAGAATTCAATATTCTGTTGAGCAGATAATCGCTTTTCATCCAGAGCTTCTAATTCTTGAAGTCGAAGACGATCATTATTTTCTGCAGTGAGTTCATTAGCGATTGCTATCCTTAAAGAAGGAATTTGAATCTCTAATGGAAGAACAGCTTCGCAACCATACACCAGAGAGAAGGGTGTACATTTAGTAGCATTACGAACTGTAGTGCGATAAGCCCACAAACATTCACCGAGCTTCTCACTCCAATTACGTTTGTTAGTAGAGACAAACTTCTTTTAGGAGTTTGATGATGGTCTTGTTGAAAGCTTCTGCTAATCCGTTAGCTGCCGGATTATATGCGGTAGAAGCCACATTGTTGATCCGGTGATCGTCACAGAATCAAGTAAACTTCTGACTGACGAACTGTGGTCCGTTATCATGAATAATGCGTCGAGGAACACCAAATCTGTAGATGACGTGGTGCTTAATAAAGCAAATGACATTGGACGTCTTAACTTCAGACAAAGGAATGGCTTCGGCCCATTTGGAGAAGTAATCGGTTATTGCAAGAATAAACCGATGACCCTTGGATGACGGCGGATTGATCGGACCAATAATGTCCATGCCCCAAGCTTCGAAGGGCCATGATGCTGCCGTCGGATGTAGAAATTCCGAAGGTTGATGAATAAAATCCGCATGGATTTGACAAGATTTATACTTCTTTGCATATTCGATGGCGTCTGATACCATAGTAGGCCAATAATAACCCATACGTCGAATACGGTCTTGAAGTTTTGGTCCAGGCTGATGTGCTCCACAAATTCTATCATGTGCTTCATGAATAATTTGTTGAGCCTCGTCACCGGCAACACATCGGAGAAGTAAACCATCATAGGCTCGACGATATAAGGTCTTTGTTGTATGATTATAATAGAATCAGAATGATCGTCGTCTGATAGATGCTGCTTCACTCGGATCATCCGGAAGAATATCATACAATACAAAATCTAAGAAAGGAAGTCTCCAATCCGTATCCGTATTTTGATTCTCGGCCGAATGGCTGAAGATGAATTCCATGCTAGAATCAGATGAAGATGATGAAGATTTACGACTAAATCCAAATCCTCTTGTTGTGTTGACGTCATGAGATGTTGATTCTTCAGTGTCAACTGGAAGTCCTAGGGTCAGGTTATTTTCAAGATGAAATAATTCTTGATTGCGAACAAGAATCATTTGTTGTCGTCTAATTGGGATAGCCAACACCGCTGCAAGATTAGCTAGAGCATCAGCTTCTGTGTTACATGCTCGTCTAACATGTTCAATGAAGAATTCTTCAAACGAAGAAGCCATAATTATAGCTGATCTATGATAAGGAACCAGATCTTGATGGCGGACTTCATAAGTACCCTTTATCTGATTGACAATGAGTTTAGAGTCTCCGTACGCCTCCAAATGTTGAATATTTAGATGTTTAGCGAGTTGAAGACCAATGAGTAATGCATTGTACTCAGCTACATTGTTTGAACACGGCTGATCGAGAGAATAAGCTCTTTGGATAGCAAGACCTTCTGGCGATACAAGAACGATTCCAACTCCAGCGATAATATCACCATTAGGACCTATCCTTGAAGCTCCATCAAAGAATAGATGCCAAGTAGGATCTTCTTCAGCAATTTGGTTTGAATCTAGAACTTTATCTGGAATTTCGTCATAGAGTTTTGAATCTTCTGGAATTGAATGAGCAGCCAGAAAATCAGCTAAAGCTTGTCCTTTGACTGACTTCTGAGGAATATAATGCATGTCATACTGAGCAAGTAGGATTCCCCAGTTAGCTAATCGAAAATTCAAAATACTGGGTTTCTTCATCATGATCCGTATAGGATTGATCCTGGAGATGACATGAATAGTCTGGCCAATGATATAATGTCGTGTCTTTTGAACAGCGAACATCAAGACTAGACATTCTTTTTCGACCGGTGAATATCGAGGTTCAGCTCCGGTCATAGTACGACTGAGATAGTAGATGGCTTGTTCATGACCATTTTGATTCTTTTGAGCGAGTAATGCACCCAATGAATGACTCATTGCTCGAGTATATAGGAGAAATGGAATTTCTGAAATGGGAGGTACCAATACTGGAGGGCTCATCAGATATTGTTTTATATCATCGAATGCTTTCTAACATTCATCATTCCAGACAAAAGAAACACCTTTCTTCATAAGTTTGTTGAATGGTCTGCAGCGTCCTGATAAATTAGAGATGAATCTCCTGATATAAGCGATCCTTCCTTGAAATCCTCGTAGCTCTTTTAAGGTGCGTGGAGGACGCATCTCTTGGATGGCTTTGATCTTCTCTTGGATGGCTTTGACCTTTAGAGGTAATGACGAAGCCGAGAAATTTACCACTAGAGACGCCTAAGAAGGACTTAGTAGGGTTCATCTTTAATTGATGCTTACGTATTAGATCAAATATAGTCTTCAAATCTTGGATATGATCCTCCTTTTGTCGACTTTTGACTGCAATATCATCAACATAGCATTCGATTGTTTTCCGCAAATGTTCACGAAATATAGTGCTTATAGCTCGTTGATAAGTTGCTCCTGCATTCTTGAGACCGAATGGCATAACTGTATAACAGTATGTACCGATCGGCGTTCTGAAAGAAGTGTGCTTCTCGTCATCTGGAAATATTTTAATCTGATTGTATCCAGAATACCCGTCCATGAATGACATCCGCTCAAATCCACAGGTATTATCAATCATGACATCAGTGATTGGTAGAGGGAATTTGTCTTTAGGGCATGCCGTATTGAGATCGCGGAAGTCTATGCATACTCTGACCTTGCCAGTCTTTTTAAGGACAGGAACTATGTTAGCCACCCAATCGGGATGTTGTTCCTCTCTAATAAACCCGGAGGTTATGAGTTTATTGACTTCAACTTCAATTGCATCCATAATATCTGGACGAAATCGTCGCTGTTGTTGTTTGACCGGTTTAGCATTCGGCAAGATATTGAGCTTGTGAGTTGCAATTTGTGTATCAAGTCCTGGCATATCTTCATAACTCCAAGCGAAGACGTCGATGTAGTCACGAATGAGTTTGATCATGTCTTGCTTATCAGGTTCAGAAAGACTTTCACTAATGAATATTGGTTTGGGAGATCCCTCTTCACCAACATCTATTTGAACAAGTTTGTCTTCAGTCGGAGGTTCTTTTTGCTCGAAACGGAACTCCCATTGATTATCTAATCTTTGGGCCCATTGTTCCGATTCAGGTGAGATTTTAAACTCTTCTTCGTCTTCATCACTTTCTTCAGAATGGTCAATGGAAACCATGTTGGAAGACAGAATGTTGCAGTAGAAGTCCCCGATACTTGTATCGGAATCCCAAGAAGTGGTACTAGAAGAATCAGATCTTTTATCTTCGTCAGACTCGGGATCTTCATGGATAATATTGATAAAAGGAGTAGGAGCTATATAGCCCAGTCCGCATTTCGTCCTTCCATATTTCAGAGGAGGAATACGAACAGGCATTTTTCTTCCCTTTCCACTATTGAGGCCAGTCCTGAAGTCATAGCCCATATTTTTGATGATGTCTTTAGATTGCTGACTATAACGACGTAGTTGTAATCTTCCAGTGTCATCATTTTTGTCTTCATCTTCTAAATCAGAAGGACTTTGGGGCCCTTTATAGAAGAATATTGGAATGTCTCCTGGCTTTCTGCTGGGAACTAGAAAGTATGAAGATTGTACAGGTTCTAGGGATACATCTGTATGAACAGTCTGTACAACCCCTATGGTTATTGCGTTCAAGTCATCTAACAAATGTAAATAACTATGAACATAATTACACACATCAGCATACTGCAAAGATGGAGACTTTTCATTAAATATAAAAGCAGCAGCATTTACATTGGAAGAAGGCTGAGCCTTAGAGATTTTAGCCAAGTCAATGACTAAAGGGGGAGAAGAAGAACGAGAAGAAGCGTTGTTTCGATTAAGATCGATAACAAATGGCTCAGAAGAGGTGAGCTCCCTTGAAGTTTGAGATGGAAGAATAATCCGCCCTCCAACTGGAATTAGCAGAGTATCCTGTTTCATATGTGGAGATGCAGGAATTACAGTACGCCCACTGACAGGAATAATTATTGTGTCTTGAGCAAACGACTGAGGTAACGGAGAAATTCGTCCACTCACCGGAATGATGAAAGAACCTTCTTCAGAGAGTTTGGGAGATTGTTGCTGAATAGTTCGACCTTTAACAGGAATTATTAAGGTCTCACTTTGTGAATTCTCTTTCTCCATAGCTTGTATAACCCTTGTATACTCTTCTTTGTACATTCGGGAATCATTGAAATAAGCTTCAACCCCGTGGAAGGGATTTATATCAGCAACTTCTTTTTGTACTCTTCCATTGCTATTAATGTATTTAAAACACTGATGAAGAGTAGAAGGCACCACATTATTTTCATGAAGAAAGGGCCTCCCTAGAAGAAGATTATAGGATCCCACGATCTCGATCACATAGAAAGTGACTTTGGATCTGAAATCGCCTATCTGAAGCTTCAGATGAATCTTTCCCAAAGGCTCGCTTCGGCTTTGATTGAATCCCAGGATAGTAGTAACCGTCTTAGAGAGCTTGTGAAGAGGAATTTTTAGTTCATCCAACAGACTCTTTGGCATTATGCTTATAGCAGACCCTGGATCAATGAGGATACGATCTACCTTCATTGTATCGATATAACCGGTGTAGTAGAGAGGCCGATCATGTCGATTATCCTCCAATAGCATGTCATCTTGTGTAAAGGTGATATTTGGGATAATTTCCAATACACTGTTGCAATGTAAGCAAGTGGCAAGTTCTGCATCTGGCTTCTTCAATTGTGCAAGACAAGAGTCAGCTTGTAGAAGTGCTTCACTTAATGTCTCTCGAGTCTCTTTGGAAAGACGTAGAAGTTCAAAGAGGGACATTCTAGCTGGAGTATTAGCAAGCTGAGCTAAAATGTCGAAATTATAAGGCTTCTGAAGTCCAAGAGGAGAGGACTTCTTGATTGGCTTATCAAACCGAGCCTGTTGTTTGCCTTTCTCCAGAGCTGTAGGCTTGGGAGGAACAGGTTCAATGGATGATTTTTCTTCAGGAGGAACATTAAAAGCATCTTTATCAGCTGGAGGGATATCAAGAGGATCCTCAGGATTTTTGGAATAATCCTTTAGATAAGGTTTCCCCGTTCGAGTAGCACTAACAAGTGCTTCTTCTTTCTCTTTTGGCTCTGTGTCAGGAATAGATCCAAGAGAAGTCATATGACATGATTTAATCTTTCCAGCCTTCTTGGACTTTCGAGAAGTAGTCTTTTGAGGAGAAGGCGATTCAAAATCTGCCACTAGATCAGGATGGATCCACATGATTTCTCCAGTTTGGCACTAATCCTTCAGACCGTAGAGGAGGAAGATTCACTATGTCAAGAGTTGCCTTGGGAATAGGAACGATCCCACTTTCAAGGAGTTGAGGAGGGAAATCTCCGAATTGCATAGAGACGACGTTGGAGGTGACGGTCTTCTCTTTTGGAGTAAGAGAGATAGCTCAAGATTTAATCATTTCTTGGATCTTTCCTTTCAGTACATAACATGTACGAATTGTATGACCCAGCATTCTGTGATATGGGCAGTATTTGGGATGATCTGTTTTACCAGCTTCATCAGGTTTCTTGATCTCAGGTAATTGTATCTTATTACCTTTCAGCAGACATTCAAAGATACCAAGGACATCGTCGTCATCGAAAGAATATTCTTCTTTGGGGCGAGGTGTTCTTGGTTGTTGAGTTGTAGGAGAGGTTTGAACAGTTGATGCATCTTTGCTCTGAAGATTAACTTCAAGAGTTTCTTTTCCCTTACGAGCATTATTTTTATTGTTAGTACCTTGACCTGTTTCTTTAGGAGTCATCTGTACTCCTAAACCTTTGAAGGTTTCAGCACTAATTTCTGCGGCCTTGGCACTAACTATGAAAGAAGGCCAGTCTTGGAATTGAGTGGATCCTGTCCACATGCTGATGATTGGCAACAAGTTTGATTTGCATGTGTCGATGGTGACAGCATCAGGAGTTCCAAGAGGCATCTTCAGAGCTTCTCTTCGAAACCGTTCAATGTACTCTTCTATAGTTTTATTATTTTTCTGCTTGATTCTAATAAGAGCAGACATAGTCATGTCATTGAGCCCTTCATAGAACCGTTCAAGAAACATCTGTTTGAAACCGGAAAATGAGATAATGCTCCCATCTGGGAGACTTCTATACCATTCATAAGCCGTTCCCTTGAGACATCCAACAAACACCCGAGTAAGGAGGACGTCGCTTGGTTGCAGCTGATCAGTCATCACTTCAAAGTGATTAATGAACTGACTTGGAGAAGTGGTTCCATCATAGAATGAGATAGTGGGAGGCTTGTATTTAGGAGGATACGATACTTGCTTCCATTCTATCGGATAAGGTTGTTTGATACCTAACCTTTGTAAACCATCTTTCTGTTTGAATGCCTCGAATTGAGTTTTGAGATTCCTCAATTCTTCATTAACAATTCCAGAAGATTGTAGAGTTGTAACTTGTAGAGAATAGTTGGGAGGAGGAACAACATTGTAAGGACTACCCCCAGCTCCAGAGAGACTAGGGTTTGGTTGAGCTGGTCCAGGAGTATTAGATTGTACTGCTGGAGGAACTTGTACTGGACTCATATTAGTGTCAGTTGGTATGGCATCTGGTACAGTCTGTCGATTTTGCATCTGTGTTGCCATGAGTTCATACATCGACTTCATAGTATCAGCCATAGACTTCATTTGTTGTTCCAAAGAAGCAATTCTTTGATCTTGAGGAGTCAAGGAAGAAGAAGGTTCATCAGTATTCCCATCAACCATATAAGTCATGACTGTACGAGGAATTATTGATGAACTGGTAGATGTTGTTTGTTCTGAATCATTGCTTTGTGCATCAAAGTCAATTATAGGAGAACTACCCCCAGTAGGAAGAGGTGGGAAGTTAGATTCTCCAAGGAATTCAGAATCATCTTCAGAGATCAAATTTCTTTGACTAGAGGCCAGGACTCTTGCTCTGGTATTTCTATATACTCCATCTGGACTATCAACTAACCCCCAGCATCCCGAAAGGTCATATTGACAGAAGCAAACAAAGGCTCATCTTCATCAGGCATAGGTTCACACTGAATCCGATTGAAGACAGATTGTCGTTTTGTTTGACATCTGTATTACATTGTGACTCTTGGCTGGAAGTCACATTCATGATCAACATGATCATAAGCCATTGATTGACATCTGCATTGAATTATGACTCTTGGATAGAAGTCACATTCAGCATGGTCCTTTGACACAGAATCACTTTTTCTCTTCTGTTGAAGATATTCTCGTAAATCTGTTTGTGAAGATTGAGGAATATATTTCCTGTTCTTGGGTCTTGATGGCTCTTGATTATATAGAGAATGATTAATATGAGCCACATAGTTTCTTGCATACTCTGCATCTGGATCTCTTATCCTTGTTTCCAACTGGTATGGTTTCTTAACACCAGAAGTGTTAATTTTTGTTCTTAGATCAGTTGGAGGTAACACATTGGTTTTGGACACATGGAGTTTTCCTTCCATTGATCTGGATATTTGCAGAGAAGGAAGAGTTAAACCACCCCCTTGATTAGGAGTTGGTAACAGACCTTTTCTAGACAAATTCTGTGCCCAATTCGAAGAAGTCATAGAAGAAAACATTAAGGAATGTTTCTTCTTAGACTCATTCAAGTTTTGAGACATAGAATGTCCAGAAGGAAGAGTAGTCAAAAGACCATCTCCTTTTCTTTGACTAACAAAATTGTCAGTCAAAGCTGTTCCTGAAGTAAAAACTACAGGAGCAGAAGAAACAACTAAAGAGTTATTTCTTTTCGAAGGGACTTTGTGTGGAAGACCACCCCCAGTTCTGGTAGAACTTGGCAAAGAGGAAGAGATAGCTAAAGAACTATTCTTCTTAGATGAAATACACGCTGAAACAGGCTTGGTTAAAGAACCAGTGCTGTTGGCGTGACTTTTGACTTTGGAAATACACGCTGGAATAGATTTGGCTAAGGAGCCAGTATTGTTAGCGTGATTGTTGATTTTAAAATTACACACTGGAACAGGCTTGGCTAAGGAACGAGTGTTGTCAGCGTAACTTTTGAGGTTGAAATTGCACGCTGGAACAGATTTGGCTAAGGAGCCAGTACTGTCAGCGTGACTTTCAACTTTGGAGACACACACTGGAACAGATTTGGCTAAGGAGCCAGTACTGTTAGCGTAATCTTTGATTGCTGTCATCTTCGAGCGCACAAGAGTGTGCGTGCTTGCAGTAGAGTTCTTGCCAGTGTTAGGAGCAGACACTGTGGCAGAGACTTCACCATTGGCTGCCAACTGATTCTTAGGGACATAGATAGAGTGTCCCTTCGACTTGGCAGTGATGATGGAGGCTGTAGTGGGCTTACCACTCTTAGCCCGCTGCATTTCTTCATAGGCGAGTTGATCGAATTGGATCGTCATCACCTTCTTCGTCGAGCCGATTGACGAAGTATTGCATTGAGTTGTTGCCATCTCAGAAGAGGAGATGGTTTTCCCCAGCAGAGTCGCCAATTTGTTTTCCATAAATAAATTCCTTTATTTATTGTGTATCTGGGAAAATTACAACTGTGGAAATCTGATCTAGAAGACGATCACTTTATCCCTTGGACTATGCGAAGAAGAAAAGCTCTCAAAATTTTGACAGTAGATAACTATGTATCCGTACAATGAATGAGAAAAAGAACTCTATTTATAGAGTCAAAAATAATAACTGAAAAGATAACTGTCTTCACAGCCTGTGCTTAGTTGAAAATCACGCAGGATTTAACATACGCAAGGTTGTGAGCAGTTACTGGACGTGGCCTGTAACTGTTGGACACATGGCAATCATGCATGAGTCGTATACAAGTTACAGGACACGCAGGCGAGAGATCAGTGGCATGGCTGCCACGTACTCCAATTTGATGAAATCCACGCAGACTTGTTGAAGACGAAATCCACGCAGACTCGGGGTAGAAAGCTTCAAAATCTATGCAAACTTGGGGCAAGAAGCTTCAGAATCCACGCAGACTTGGTGAAGACGAAATCCATGCAGACTCGGGGTAGAAAGCTTCAAAATCCATGCAAACTTGGGGCAAGAAGCTTCAGAATCTACGCAGACTTTGATGAAGAAAACTTCAGAATCCACGCAGACTTGAGGAAGAAAACTTCAGAATACACGCAGATTTGGGATAGAACTGCCAGCTGTCTTAATTCAGCGTGCCTTGACTGACACAAAATCTCTGGTAGTGATTGCTTTTGTCAGTCACATTAAATGACAAGAAGCTCTTTTGGTACGCCAACCTGACGAAGGTTGAGTCTTGTTGAAGAAGATTTCGAAAATCACGCAATAGACGGCTGTGATCTCTCGAATTCTGTGCATACGTGGCATACGAAGAGACATTCTTCGACTGTTGTGCTGTCAGTCATAATTACTCTCTGACAAATGATGAGCTGTCTTCCCAGCATGATTTGTAAATATTGTCTGGATCAACTGAGCGTGACTTTTGACTCTGTCCTGATCAACTCAGCGTGACTATCATTTTTAAAGGCCTACAATAGCTTATGTCAGTAAGACACGTGCTTTGATACTAAGCAAGGCTTTTGCGTATCAATAGTGGCTTTTGCGTATTGGCTTTCGCGTATCAAGTATTGGCTTTCACGTATCGGCATTGTTGGCCTAAGTTTGCATAAGTTAAGTCGAGTGTCATCACTTTAAGTCGAAAGGACCGTATTGTAAAAGTTGGCTAAGTCGGGAAGTCGTTAGGCACGACCTCATCTCGAAGCACGGACAAGTCTGGGCAAAGTCTAAGGGATGCCTTGGCACGGCCGAGTTTGCATAAGTTGCCCTCGGTGAAGCACTGTCTCGAATATGTTGAAGTCACGAAGAGAATATGGCACGACCCTGCCGTCCCGAGTCGAAGTTCGATCAAGTACCTAAGCGATGAGGCACTGCCTCGATCGAAATACACGTCGTCATAATAGCACGACTATGTCGTCGCATAACGAGTTGGTTAGGCATCGTGGTCTTAAAACTGATCCTAAGGCAAGACTAGAAAGACAATCGAAAGGGATTTAAACTGCACAAAGTAAATAAACGTGTCGGTTATGTATGGGTGGGCGAGAAGCTCACTCCACCAGTACAGTTGAGTACTGACACCCACACAGTTTCCATGTGTAGGCATAGGTAGAAGCTCGTGGCACGGAGCTCGCTTGGATGCGTCGAGGCACGGAGTTCCTTGGCGAGTCGAAGCGTGCGGCCGTGTGGACTCAAAGACTTATACATGACATAATGTATGGATATCGCCTTCTGAAGCTTCCGCTGGATTCAAGTATTGTATTGAGAGATGAGAGAGAGCAAAGTGAAATGTAAAAAGAGAGAAAAGTGAGCACGAGAGACTTGTAATTTGGCCTTGCGTCCACAAATGTAATCTTGTATTCAATATCAATAAAGAGATTCTTTTGAATGACTTGTGTTCATGTGTGCTTGTTCTAAATTTCTGCTGCATGTTTTAATATTTTCTGCTTGGGACTTCTGTGCGACGACCCCGTCGCATCCGATGTAATCGGCCGTTTTGAAACAGCCTTGCACGAGCGCAATCTAGGCTCGTGCGACATCACGCCTTAGCGAGGACGATCGCTCCTACGGGAGCGGGGCGTGACATAATGGTATCAGAGCACGGCTTTACGTCCTTGGACTTTACGTCAAATTTTTCAGTTTTGAAAGCTCGTCATTGGAAAAAGAAGTGTGCGCTCTATCTCAAATGTCCCTCGGTATGTCCATACAATAAGTCTAAATATTTTCAAAAGCTCGTGCAAGCATTCCATCGAACACATCGGTAGGCCATCGCCGGACACGTTGGTAGGTCTTTGTGCCGAACGGTGTCAAACTTGTCTCGAATGAAAACACGTGCTAAAGTTGGAAAAGTCGCATACGTGCCCGAATAGTCCTACGTCGACATTAGCGAATGAGCGTGCAAACTCGAAATGTAGTCCGCACGGGATGGCTATGCACACGGCCTTTTGGCTAAGTTATGTTGCGCGTCGCATACCTCGACTTTTTGGTACAAACGAGTTGCGAGCGATATTAAGTACCGCTTGGTCGGAACGGAGATACACTTAGAGTGCATATCGATAGGAATGCTATCAAACTAACGCTTAGGAGTACATGAAATATTGGCTTGGATTTTGAAGAAATAGTGCGAACGACTTAGTACGTCGAGACGACGTGAGCGATTATGCCAGGGATTCGTCGAATGAATCTGAAAGTGTCTTAGCGAATGATGCAAACGTGATTGAGGACTAGATCGGATGGCTTGAATCCGAGTGGTGTATGGTTTGTCTTAGAAATCATTCGAACAAGAATCGAGGATTACGAGTAATAACGAGTATGTCGGCGAGGCGATGCGATCGCACAGAGCCTTAGATCGCGTCATGCTTAGTTGATCGTGACTTTGTATGTCCCGAACGAGCTGTCGTTGGACAACTTGTGAATGGGCAACGAGAGAATGATTCGGAATGATGAATAAAAGTGAATGTCTTGATCGAGGAAATCTAGTAAATCACACGTACGATTTTGGATTGAATCAAATAAAATGTGACTTGAGTTTTGGTCAACAATCTTGAAACTAGCTTGAGGAATAGCAATCGAACGTGATCTTAAATATCGAAGAATTGTGGTATATCCAGTTCGGACAATAGCATCAGTCGCACGACTCGAAATTGGATGCAAAAAAAGATTGCCAGGTTACGCATATCGTCGATGGTATTAAGACGTATCAAAGATCGATATACGATAACTCGGGGTACTCTGACTCGGCGAATGACGATCGTGCAAATGTTATTGTTCCGATGGATGCTATACTCGGGATATTAAAATGTATCGAGGAAAAGATAAACTTGGCTCGAGGATTTTCTAGTTGAATAAATGACGGTCGGACTATCGAATAGAGATCTTGGCATGGATGAAAATAAAATGTTTGGATTTGCTTCATGGACAACCACAATGTTGACGTTCTTGTCTTATGCGAGCGTAACTCCAGCCTGTACCGATTAGGGCGATCACTTCGCGTAAGCGCTGGTATGGTGATTCATACAACGGAGGTGATTAAACTAGCATGGCGTGGCAGTATGATTGCTTCGACTTGTGGTTTGACGCGAAGGTGGACTCGAGAATGACTTAGCGTGCATAACGGTCAAATTTGAGGATTGCGTAGGTCCAATCCGCGTATCGAGAATGAATTAGTCTAGACGCAAGCAAGAGTTACGTTCCGATGAGAATGATTATTTTGCGGGAGCGTTGCATGGTGATTCATGAACCACCGTGGATAATCGGACTCTCGTGAGATTGGGGCGCAACATATTGTCAAGCTAGACGACCTCATGATCGAATACATGAATTGGTTAGAATTTGGTGATTTGAATGGATTCGAATACGCGCAACGAATGCATTGATGCGAATAGGTGACCGTGCTCGATATTTAGAAATCTGAGTGACGCGAGCTTGGGTAGAAAATCCCGTACTATCGACTTGGTTTGACCCTAGGATTGGGGTCAGTATTGGCATTATTGTTGGGGAACTATGATTCAAATTCTGACATTGACTTAGCCTTGAGAAATAGCCTAGCGGATAGACGAGACGCCCTGTTTCAAGTGTTAGCAATCGAAATATTGATCTTGAGGATTGGCATGGACTGACAGAATGAATCAAGAATAGAAAACCCTGCTCACGAGACTCGGCTGACATGCATATATTTTAGGAACGCCTGGGTATGTGCACGATGCGACTTGAGTGAGAATGACAAATTCTCTATCATGTGGCTTGGCTGAATGCATATATTTTGGGGACGCCTGGAATGCGTGCACGATCCAGCCAAGTGATACGATGAGTTCAAGCAAGACTTGAAAAGTAGAAGAGTGTCGAGATCTTGAAATCATGTTAACGGAAAGATTGATAGTCATGAGAGCGTGGCTCGGAATTGAGGAAACGCATAGGCGGAGTGTGCACGATTAAGTCTTGGCCATAGAAATGGTAGGATGGCTTGCCTTCAGGAAAGTCTCGAGGACGAGACTTGTTTTGAGTGGTCTATGTTATAGTGCCCCGTCCCGCTAAGTCAATCGGAGGAATCAAAACGCCGACGAAGTTCGGTCTTGGCCATCGCAACGGCGACTCGAAGACATCGCACAGGTGGGGTAGTTTCGGTGAACTTGCCTCATCTTAGCCTTCACTTAATAACTCGCTTGTTTTCAACTTGCACAAGTAGGCTAATATAAAAGCTACGAACGCACATAGCTAAGGGAATAATCTCGACCCGTCGGAATATCTTAGAACATGGAAAATGGTCCCACGGTCTTCATAGAAGTCGGCTCAGCGTGCTTTCAATTGACACTCGATCCTTCGATCCCGTGGCTTGGGAGAAGGAAGTTGGCTTAAGTTGCTAAGTTGTCCCGACACTTGAAATAGCCTAAGTCATAGGCATCGCCTGCGTGGATGCTTGGTAAAGCATGCACGGTCCCGTCGTTTTGCCCCAACACTCGAATTAGCCTAAGTCATAGACGTCGTCCGCATGAATGCTTAATAAAGCATGCACGATCCTGTCCCGCAAGGCTTGGCATAGCCTTCACACGTCCCGCAAGTTAAGTCGTCTTGTACGACTGTTGGCTTAAGTCTAGGCACGAACTTAGTTGTTTAAGTCGACCCCGTGCATAGCACGTTCCCTTGATACGTAGCTCGGAATAGCCCTTGCTCGTCGAGTCGTTGCCTGAATAAGTTAGACAAGTATTGTGCTGGGCTATGGAAGCCATTTCTAGCACTGTCCCGCTCTAGCTGCGGTTGTCAAGTCGCGTAGTCCCTTGAGAACAAGGCTCGTCGTATAAAGTATATGACTTGAGCGTTAGCGTCGTCTATAGAACCAGGTCTGTCTAAGGCACGAGCTATGGTCGGTTTAGTGAAAAGCTTACCACGAACAAAGGAAGTCCATGCGACTGGTTGTCGCCGAGATCGGTCCCGCTACTTGGGAGTCTCGCTAAGTCTTGATAAGTTCCGCACACGAGATCGGCCCCGCTACTTGGGAGTCTCGACAGATAGAAAAAAAGCATGGTCATGTTAAAGAAGTACTGGATAGATCGAGTTGAGACTTGCATGGTCATTGGACAACTTGTCGATAAGGTGTAGTCTTCTCGAATGATTGTCGGGGCGCCGGGATCATTCGGCCCGGGAGAAGCGAGGCGGCTCACGGTAGGATGCTGGATAACCGCATGGGAGATACAAAGCGCCTCCGGGCTAGCTACCCGCGGAGGGACGAGCCGAGATCTCGAGTCGAGTCTATGATAGCTTGATATTGCTAGTGACCACTCATATAGTTGTGTCGGCAAGAGCGGCAATCCGCGTGTTTGCCTTTGGATAGCGTCAAGTACTAGCACGGCGTCGGTCGAATCATGAGACAGTCTAGCACGACATGTACCAAGTCAGTATGATGTAATCCCGTTAGTGCTAGCCTTGTATCATCACAGAAGGAATGAGTTATAGCTTATGTCAGCAAGACACGTGCTTCGGCACTAAGCAAGGCTTTCGCGTATCAATAGTGGCTTTCGCATATTGGCTTTCGCGTATCAAGTATTGGCTTTCGCGTATCGGCATTGTTGGCCTAAGTTTGCATAAGTTAAGTCGAGTGCCATCACTTTAAGTCAAAAGGACTGTACTGTAAAAGTTGGCTAACTCAGGGTGTCGTTAGGTACGACCTCATCTCGAAGCACGGACAAGTCTGGGCAAAGTCTAAGGGCACGACCTGCACGAGTCGACCCCTTGATGCCTTGGCACGGCCGAGTTCGCATAAGTTGCCCTCGGCGAAGCACTGTCTCGAATATGTTGAAGTCACGAAGAGAATATGGCACGACCCTGCCGTCCCGAGTCGAAGTTCGGTCAAGTACCTAAGCGATGAGGCACCGCCTCGATCGAAATACACGTCGTCATGATAGCACGACTATGTCATCGCATAACGAGTTGGTCAGGCATCATGGTCTTAAAACTGATCCTAAGGCAAGACTAGAAAGACAATCGAAAGGGATTTAAACTGCACAAAGTAAATGAACGTGTCGGTTATGTATGGGTAGGCGAGAAGCTCACTCCACCAGTACAGTTGAGTACTGACCACCACACAGTTTCCATGTACAGGCACAGGTAGAAGCTCGTGGCACGGAGCTCGCTTGGATGCGTCGAGTCACGGAGTTCCTTGGCGAGTCGAAGCGTGCTGTCGTGTGGACTCAAAGACTTATACAGGACATAATGTATGGACATCGCCTTCCGAAGCTTCCACTGGATTCAAGTATTGTATCGAAAGATGAGAGAGAGCAGAGTGAAATATAAAAAGAGAGAAAAGTGAGCACGAGAGACTTGTAATTTGGCCTTGTGCCCACAAATGTAATCTTGTATTCAATATCAATAAAGAGCTTCTTTTGAATGACTTGTGTTCATGTGTGCTTGTTCTAAATTTTTGTTGCATGTTTCAATATTTTCTGCTTGGGACTTCTGTGCGACGACTCCGTCACAGCCGATGTAATCGGCCGTTATGAAACAGCCTTGCACGAGCGCAATCTAGGCTCGTGCGGCATCACTCCTTAGCGAGGACGATCGCTCCTACGGGAGCGGGGCATGACAGATTCAGCCAGTACAGACCCAAATGTTCATTAATAAGTTCATAAGGGTTGCAATATTATATCCTCAGGCCAACCCTAGGCTACCAGGGTGGCTGTCACCCTATAACTAGAACTGGATCCAGCTTAGTGCTTGGATCATGAAGAACTTCAAGACAGACTTGGAAGCCATTGGTCTGTATGAAGCGGTAGCCTCTACGAGCCAAGACATACCGATGAATAGTAACATATTCTTGGCTCTGATGGAGTTGTATATGAGTTCAACAGGAACTTTTATAACTCCACTAGGTGAGATGGGTCTCGTCCTGCACGAGATGCAATTCATCTCGAAGTTGTCGATGGGTGAAGCACCCTATGAAGAATATGTTCCCTCTAATCAAGAACTGGCAGAAATCAGAGAGAAAAATCCTCGATTGGTTGAGGTCTACCAAGAGCTCATGTGCCATTACTTAATTTGCACCAGCATGTATGACAGCGGGTCTCACTTGGCATATACTACTAAATGGATAACTTATCTATTCTACCATGAGAATAGGATAGCCAAGAACGAGAAGGAAAGATTTCAAGAAAACAAGGCTCAAACCATCAACCCTTGTTCGATAATCCCTTCAGATTTGATCAATGGTTTAATGATCTCATATAAATCTCCGGATCAGTATCTGTCCAAAAAGATCGGAAACATCCCTGCGAGGACTGAAACTTTGAGCCATCTGAGGCATGGTAGCCAGAAGATCTCGAGGGAAGCCTTGCTAGCAGGCTTTCTATCTATGTGGCTGCGGAGATGGGTTGTGTTCGGGATCAGTACAGCAGATTGAATTCACCGAAACGTACTGTGGCCGGTAGCACGTTTGGTATTCAAGGCCAGAATCAACATGCTATCGGCGATGGTATGCCGAATAAACGCAGGTTTGCGGACCTTTGGTGAGAAACTAATCAATAAAGCTCCTCACCGAAAGGATTTTCCTAGGGTAGAGATGCCCTACACTTACTTGATGGGCTGGTTAGTGCATCATAATTGCAGTTTGTTGCCACCGGGCCCTGGAGATAATATGGAGGTCTTCCTCCAAAAATTCAACAAAGCCACATGGATTACAACTACCGTGGCAGACACCCGACCAGTATTGAACTATTCCCATGGATGGAACTTCTTCTGTACAAGACCACCAATTCCAGCCGACTGCCTCGGTGTACAGTTTAAAGATAAAGTAGAAGGGAGAACTTTATTGCCTGTACCAGTTCTCAAATGGCTACAATGCATCAGACCCTCACATCTGATGTACATGAATGAAGACAGCTGTGCGTTCGAACCATATCTACCAAGTTGGTTCGTTTGCCAGTTTGGATATGACCAACTTCATGTTGGCAATCCCTCCACTAGCTTCTACCATCATGTGAAGCTAATTGATGGTGCGAGAGCCTGGAGATACTTTAGCACTGCTTGTACCGGTGCTAAATTCAGAGTATCGACTGCTACCAGCACGACCGAACTACGTATACTGTTTTCCATAAATAAATTCACTTTATTTATTTTGTATCTGAGAAAATTACAACTGTAGGAATCTAATCTAGAAGACGATTACTTTATCCCTTGGACGATACGATGAAGAAAACTCGAACTTCGAAGAACTTGGACAGCAACTGGGCAATCTCTCTGTTCTCTCTGAAAAATGACCTATAGTGTCTGATGAAGATGAAGAAACTCTTTTTTTATAGAGTTCAGGATAACTGTCCTTAAGCATACGCTCAGGTAGTTACTTGACGTGTGCATAACTGCAGGGATGCGTGGCGAATTCTGATGGAGACACATTAGCGTGCGGTTGAAAGTAGTGGAGCATGTTCAGGAGAGATTGATGGCCTGGATGCCAGTTGCATAACTTCTGAGAAGTGGATAACTGGTACAGGACACGTGAGAACGTGTGTTGACTGTAATCCTGGATATGGTTGCTGTAATACGCTGCCTCGTTGAAGGAGAGTTATACGCTGACTTGGACAGCGTAGTGCCATATGAAATCCATACGCTCACTTTATGGGCAAGGAGTCGTATGGAGATCATACGCTCGCTTGGTTAGCAAAGAATCATGTGAGGTCCATACGCTCACTTGGCTGGGTGAAGAAGGAGTCATGTGAGGTCGATACGCTCACTGGAGAAGTGGCCACGTGGCTATCATCAATCTTCTTTGGTACACCATATCTTCCTATAACTGACAAAATCTTCTCGAGCATCGTGACTGTGGATTTGACGGCTGACAGACTGTCAAAACTGACAGTAATGATGGCTTTTGTATTTATGAAGGCTGCTGAGTTGTCCTCGTAAAAGATAAAACCGACTCTTCGAAAACCTATACGACGGTTACTTTTCTCGTGACAGCTGTCTTTGCACGAAAGATGAAGTGTCAGATTCATTCCTCATTTAAATATATGCTGTGCTGTCACTTCAGTAAATAATAAAATATTTACTGAGCGTATGGCTTTTGAATGAGCGTACAACTCTGAACTGAACGTATGGCTCTTAACTGAGCATATAGCCTTGAGCGTATGACTTCTGTTTGAGCGTATGGCTTCAACTGACATCTGTCTTTAAGCGTATGGATGAAAATGACAGCATGTCATAATTTTCCACATCCTACAAGACCCCCTTCAAAGTTTTCGAACTTTATGAGTTTCAAAAGTTCGAAATTACTTTGAACAGAAAGTGGGAATGAGTCCTGACACGCTGGCATGAGTTCATTAAATGTCATGATGACTCTTCATTTTTCGAGATTGATTGAATCTGATAGAAGAATATGAACAGCCAGCAAGCTCTATTATATAAACCGAGAGAATTCAATTTTTGACTTTCATCTTTTGAAACCATGACTCCAAAGGAAGCCACTGAAGAAGAAGCACGTAAGTTGGGATTCTGTTCCCATGGTGACCCCACTTTTGGGGGCCAAGAACCTGAACCTGTCGTCATCGAGCTCAAGGACGACCCTACGCATTTAGCCAAGAATTTCTTAGGCTACTTTGGTCTGGACGGCTCCTCTTCTTCTGATGGACAGAGCCTCGCAGAGAAACGTAAAATGTTCGTTGCTCTGTTACACCGCATGGGGGTCCAAAGCGTAGAAGAGTTAGGCGTCAAGCTTAGTCGCTCTGGAAAATAGAGCGTGACTTTATTGCACTCCTTTCCTTTTCCTCCTCTTTTTTTTGTAAGGCCATCAGTGCCTTAATGAAAAATGAATATTCAAGAATCCTCTGTTTAGTCCAAATCTGTGTTGAAAACCAACGTGTACCGATGAATAACTGTAGAATACGCCGTCTTCCAAGTTGTAAGTTACGCTAGATAGCGTATGCCAATGAAATAGCGTATATTACGCTATTTTCCAATGTTTTGTGAATTCCGCTGAATAGCGTATGTCAGCGTATTTTACGCTATAAATTACGCTGTCCTTTAACGTTGTGAATTACGCTAAATAACGTACGCCAATGAATAGCGTGCACCAATAAATAGCCCGTAAGTTACGCTATCTTCCAATCGTTGTGGAAAGCACTCTTTGAATATTTCCAAGGCTGTGCTGGTTTCCAAAGTACACGTGTCATTCATTCCACGTTTACGAGCGCTATTCATGCGGATCCTTTCCAAGAATAGGTTCATGCTCCATACTTTAAATAGATAGAATAGTTTCACAGAACTCATTTCCATCTTCCTTTTCTCTTTCTTTTCTCTGAGAACCAACGTGAGATTTCAATCTCAAATCAGAAAGCAAATGCTCCTGAACATTCGAATTCTGAGCAATATGTCAGACATCAGTTTGCCAATTCTCAATGTCAATCTTGAAGGTAAAAATAGGCTTTCTGTTTCTAAGCGTATATGGCATTTCTGTTGATTTAATTCTTTTCCTCTTGCTGTTTTCCGCAGAAACTTGGCTAAGTCTTTTCTTCAGCTTCAGAACTGGCATTGGCGATGTGGATGCTATGGAGAATGTCCTTCTGACATCTACATCAGAGAGCTCATACGCTTTTGACGCGTACATCAGACAACTCAGAACTCTTCGTGGGATAGAAGGGTCTTCCTCAGATGGTAGAAAGAGCCTTTATACCCAAGAGTTGGATGGTGGAGTCAACTCTACTACCAAGAAATCGGGTAGTAGAGTTCCTTTCACGGGAGAACTAGGAATTGTATCCCAAGGTTTGGATACATTCCTGTCTCCTCTGAAAGGTCGCTCCTAATCCACCAGTTGTATTGGCAGCAACACGTTTTCGTGTTGCCCTACTCTGTGGTTCTCCTCTCGTCTGAGAGATAAGACCAGAGTTTGATTCCTGCTGGACACCCAGGAATTGCCACAAACAACGAGATTGCCAGAGAAGATCCAAGAAGAAATAGATCTCAGTTGTACATAGAATGAAAATCCAAGATTTGTAATAGATTTCCATTATGATTTGTAGGAAAGTCTAAGAAATGTAATAGACTTTTTATGAAAATATGATAATGGAAATGATAAATCTTCTATATCTGAAGTGATTTATATTTGTGGATGAATTGTGGACATGATAGATAATAAAATTATCTTTTCTGTTTTAGAGTATATAATATTATCAGAGGTATTATGGACATGATAATATATAGAAACTCGAAAGAAAATAGATTGATTTCTATGCAGAGGTCAAAACATGACAAATGAGTAAGTAGATTCGGAATTGATTCAGAGGTTATGAAAACATGATAAATAACGAATCCCCACTTGATAAATTGATAGAAGATTATGAATGGATGAACTGTTTAGGAAATGATGAACAGATAAACTGTCGAGTGAATGTAATAAATGAACAGATAAACCGTCAAGTATTAATGAACATGTGAAACGTCGGATGAATGTGAGAAATGAATGGATGAACTGTTTAGGAAATGATGAACAGATAAACTGTCGAGTGAATGTAATAAATGAACGGATGAACCGTCAAGTATTAATGAACATGTGAAACGTCGGATGAATGTGAGAAATGAATGGATGAACTGAATAGGAAATGATGAACAGATAAACTGTCGAGTGAATGTAATAAATGAACGGATGAACCGTCAAGTATTAATAAACATGTGAAACGTCGGATGAATGTGAGAAATGAATGGATGAACTGAATCTCGGGAAAGAATACGTCCCTTCGATCTTTGTAACCATATGCCTATAAATAGAGCATATATTTGAGTAGAAGGATCACACATCATCCTCTTTTATCCACAATGTCTTCTGAAAAGAATACAAAGAAGGCTGAAGTCGTCTCCGAAGTTACTGAAGGTGCTAAAGAACATCTACCTCCACAGAAGAAGGAAATGGGCGAAAGCTCATCTACTCCCAAGCCGCCGAAAGATATCCTGGACTTCCTGGTCGAACCAGGAGAAACCGAAGAAGAAGAAGCAATGAGGGTGGCTGTCTGTCAGTTCTTGGTGCGGTCAGGAAAAGATGTATTAAATTCTTTTGCTGATTATGTACGTGGCCCTCGTTCCAAGTATGAGAGGGATGACAGTGATCTTCCATGATGATGTATTTCTTGAAGAATTTGTCTCAAATAAACTCTGTTTAAGGAAACTTTGTTTATGATGTATCCTTCCTGCTTTATATTATTTTGCCTTTATTCACTGATCTTTAGACTCAGAAATCAAAAGGACAAGATATCATTTTCATAGAATATGGTACATACTGAGATAGAAAATTCAGAGGTGATATGGACATAATTTTCTATACAAGATCTTTATTAAATCCACTGGGAATCTAATAAGACAAAATATCAAATTCTCTGGGAAAATGATACATGGTAGAATATCAGTTTCCGCTGGGGATAACGACATCGAAATAGCTTTTGTAGAGAAGAATAAATTTTTGATTTTACACTTACTGGGGAGTAATGAAAATATTATATATATTGATGAAATTTATACATAATATTTCTTTAAGAATTTGCCATTGATAGGCATCATCGTGACTTTCCCGTCCATAGAGGCAAGCTGATATGCTCCATTAGAGAAGACTTTGTTTACTACGAATGGGCCTTCCCATTTCGCGTTAAATTTGCCTTTGCTCATATGTGTCATGGTCATCGGACGTCTGACAATAAGGACCAATTCTCCCTTCTGATATGTTCTGACTTTGACTTTCCGATTAAAAGCTTTTGAGATTCGGGCTTGATATAGCTCGATATTTTGTTGCGCATACAATCGCTTTTCATCTAGAGCTTCCAGCTCTTGAAGTCGAAGTCGATCATTATTCTCTGTTGTAAATTCATTGGAGATTGCAACTCTCAAAGAAGGAATTTGTATCTCGAGGGGAAGAACAGCTTCACACCCATATACCAAAGAGAAAGGTGTACATCCGGTTGCATTGCGAACTGTGGTGCGATAAGCCCATAAACATTCACCAAGCTTCTCACTCCAGTTACGTTTATTGGAAGAAACGAACTTTTTTAAGAGTTTGATGATTGTTTTGTTGAAAGCTTCTGCTAGTCCATTGGCTGCTGGATTATATGCTGTAGAAGCCAGATTATTAATCCGATGATCATCACAGAATCGAGTAAATTTCTGGCTGACGAACTGTGGTCCATTATCATGGATAATACACCGAGGAATACCAAATCGATAGATGACATGATGTTTGACAAAGTTGATAACATTAGAAGTCTTGACTTCAGATAACGGGATTGCTTCAGCCCATTTAGAAAAGTAATCAGTTATTGCTAGAATAAACCGATGTCCTTTTGATGATGGTGGATTGATAGGACCGATGACGTCCATGCCCCAAGCTTCAAAGGGCCATGATACCGCTGTTGGGTGTAAGAACTCCGATGGTTGATAGATAAAGTCTGTATGAATTTGACAGGCTTTACATTTCTGAGCATATTGAATGGTATCAGCTACCATCGTGGGCCAATAATAACCCATACGTCGGATACGATCTTGAAGTTTTGGACCTGGCTGGTGAGCTCCGCAGACGCCATCATGTGCTTCACGAATTATCTGTTGTGCTTCTTCACCAGCGATGCATCGAAGGAGAAGACCATCATAGGTTCGACGATATAGTGTCTTCGTAGTATGATTATAATAGAATCTGAGAGACCGGCGCCGGATAGATGCTGCTTCACTCGGGTTATCAGGAAGTATGTCATACAACACAAAGTCCAGAAATGGACGTCTCCAGTCTTTAGTTACGGTGTCTATTTTGTTAGAAAAGACATATTCCATAGTAGAATCGGAAGAAGACAAGGACACTTTGTCAAACTTTAATTCAGCATCAAAGTTGAGAGAATCTTCGTCTGGATTATGGGGAAAAGCCAAAGCCAGATTATTTTTAACGCAGAATAGTTCTCGGTTATAAACCACTATCACTTGCTGACGTCTGATTGGTATGGCTAATACAGCAGCAAGATTAGCCAAAGCATCAGCTTCTGTATTATAGGCTCGTCGAACATGTTCAATAAAGAAACCTTCAAAGGATGAGGCCATAGAGAGTGCTGTTCGATGATAAGGTATCAAATCTTGATGACGAACTTCATACGTTCCTCTGATCTGATTGATGATAAGCTTAGAGTCTCCATAAACTTCTAAATATTGAACATCCAGATGTTTAGCGAGTTGAAGACCAATGAGCAACGCATTGTATTCTGCAACATTATTTGAACATGATTGATCCAGAGAATAAGCCCTCTGAATAGTTAATCCCTCTGGGGATACTAGAACAATTCTAACTCCGGCGACAATATCGCCATTAGGACCTATTCTAGATGCTCCATCAAAGAATAGACGCCAGGTAGGAACTTCTTCAGAAACCATATTTGAATCCAGAACTTCATCGGGAATCTCATCGTATAATTTAGAATCTTCTGGGACTGCATGAGCTGCTAGAAAATCAGCAAGAGCCTGTCCTTTAACCGACTTCTGAGGAATATAATGCATGTCGTATTGGGCTAATAAGATTCCCCAATTAGCAAGTCTAGAGTTGAGAATACCGGGTTTCTTCATCATAATCCTGAGTGGATTCACTCTGGAAATGACGTGAATCGTCTGACCGATAATATAATGTCGTATTTTCTGAACAGCAAACATTAATGCTAGGCATTCTTTCTCGATTGGAGAATAACGCGGTTCAGCGCCTGTCATTGTGCGACTGAGATAATAAATGGCCTGTTCATGACCATCTTTATTTTTCTGGGCGAGTAATGCACCAAGAGAATGATCCATAGCTCGAACATATAGAAGAAATGGTATTCCCGAGACGGGAGGTACCAAAACTGGAGGGTTCATGAGGTACTGTTTGATGTCGTCAAATGCTTTTTGATATTCTTCGTTCCAGATGAAAGATACACCTTTCTTCAGAAGTTTATGGAATGGTCTGCAGCGTCCTGATAAGTTGGAAATGAATCTCCTGATATAAGCAATCCTTCCTTGAAATCCTCGTAGCTCTTTTAAGGTGCGTGGAGGACGCATCTCTTGGATGGCTTTGATCTTCTCGGGATCCACGTGTATACCTTTAGCGGTAATGACGAAGCCGAGAAATTGCCACTAGAGACGCCTAGGAAGGACTTAGTAGGGTTCATTTTAAGTTGATGCTGACGCATTAAATCAAATATAGTCTTCAAATCTTGGATATGATCCTCCTTTCGTCGACTTTTGACTGCAATATCATCAACATAGCATTCGACTATTTTTCGGAGATGTTCACGGAATATAGTGCTCATTGCTCGTTGATATGTTGCTCCTGTATTTTTGAGACCAAACGGCATCACTGTATAACAATATGTACCGATCGGTGTTCTGAAAGAAGTATGTCTCTCGTCATCTGGAAATATCTTGATTTGATTATACCCCGAATACCCATCCATGAATGACATTCGTTCGAAACCACATGTGTTATCAATATTACATCTGTAATTGGAAGAGAAAACTCGTCTTTAGGACAAGCAGCATTGAGATCACGAAAGTCTATACAGAATCGGATCTTGCCGGTCTTCTTGAGGACAGGAACGATGTTAGCCACCCATTCAGGATGTTGTTCCTCTCTGATAAATCCGGAAGCCATAAGCTTGTTGACTTCAGCTTCAATTGCATCCATAATGTCTGGACGAAATTGTCGCTGCTGCTGTTTGACCAGTTTAGCATTTGGCATAATATTAAGCTTGTGCATTGCGATCTTCGGATCTAGTCCTGGCATATCCTCGTAGCTCCAGGCGAAGACATCGATGTAATCATGAATAAGCTTGATCATATCTTGCTTATTTGTTTCTGAAAGACTCTCACTGATGAATATTGGTTTAGGGGAACCTTCTTCACCAACATCAATTTGGATCAGTTTATCTTCAGTAGGAGGTTCCCTCTGTTCGAACCTAAATTCCTATTGATTATCTAATCTTTGAGCCCATTGTTCTGATTCAGGTGATATTTCAAAATCATCCTCATCTTCACCATTTTCTTGTGGGCCATCAACAGAGACCATATTGATGGATAGAATAGAGCGATGAAGATCGCCAACACTCGTATCAGAATCCCAAGAAAGGGAATCAGAAGACTCAGATCGTTCATCTTCAGATTGTTCGTCTTTATTGAATTTTGACTCTTCATGAACTATGTTGATAAAAGGGGTAGGAACAATGTAACCTAAACCACATTTTGTCCTTCCGTATTTTAATGGAGGAATTCGAACAGGCATTCTTCTTCCTTTTCCATTAAGACTGGTTCTGAAATCATAACCCATATTCTTGATGATATTTTTGGATTGCTGACTGTAGCGACGTAGCTGTAATCTTCCAGTATCGTCATTTATATCATCCTCCTCCAGATTAGGAGGATTCTGAGGTCCTTTATAGAAAAATATTGGATTTTCTCCCTTCTTTCGACTGGGGACCACAAAGTATGATTTCTGTATAGAGTCTAATGATACGTCTGTATGAAGAGCTTGAACAACCCCTATAGTTAGTGGCTCTAAGCTATCTAGCAATTGTAAATAACTTTGTACATAACTACAAACATCAATATACTGCAAAGGAGATGCTTCATTAATACTAGATGCTGTATTTACAACAGAAGGCTGAGCCTTATCAGACTTAGTCAGATTAATGACAAAGGGGGAAGAAGAAGAACAGTTAGAATTTTTGTTTCGATTAAGATCGATAACAAAAGGCTCAGAAGAGGTGAGCTCCCTTGAAGAAGACCGTGGATAAGTAATACGTCCACTGACTGGAATGACTAGAGTATCTGATCTAGCCTGAAAAGATGGAGGGGGAGTGATGCGTCCACTGACAGGAATGATCAGCGAACTTTGTGAAGCTTGGGAAGATGGTGCAGTTGTGCGTCCACTGACAGGAATTATCAGTGAGCCTTGGGCGGATGATGAAGTAGTACGTCCACTGACCGAAATTATCAGTGAGCCTTCTTCAGATGTTTTAACAGACCGTGGAGGAGTAATACGCCCTTTTACAGGAATAATAAAGGTGTCAACTTTGGATGTCTCATCTTCATTATCCATAGCTTGCAAGACTTTCGAGTATTCATCTTTGTACATGCGAGCGTCATTGAAGTAAGCTTCGACTCCTTTGAATGGGTAAAGATCTGCCACTTCTTTTTGAACCTCTCCATTATCATCAACATATTTGAAGCACTGATGAAGAGTTGAAGGAACAATATTATGTTCATGCAAGAAAGGTCTCCCCAATAGAGCATTGTACGAGCAACCATGATTGTCGATGATGTAAAAAGTAACCTTAGTACGAAGATCGCCTATTTAAAATTTAAGGCGAATCTTGCCTAAAGGCTCACTTTTTCCTTGATTGAATCCCAAGATGGTAGTGATAGTGCTGGAAAGACTATGCACAGGTATCTTCAATGTATCTAACATAGCCTTTGGCATAATACTGAGAGCGGATCTTGGATCAATCAGTAAACGATCAACCTTCATAGAATCAATATATCCTGTATGATATAAAGGACGATCATGTCGATTATCCTCTAGCAGCATATCGTCCTGCGTAAAGGTAATGTTTGGAATAAATTCCAATACATTATGGCAGTGAGAGACAGGTTCTGTTTCCAACTTTTTGAGAAGAGTTAAGCAAGTTTCTGCTTGTAACAGTGCTTCACTTAAAGTTTCTCGAGTCTCTTTAGAGAGGCGTAAGAGCTCGAAGATTGATAATTTAGCTGGGGTATTGGCTAGTTGAGCCAATATATCAAAATTATAAGGCTTTTCAAGTCCTGTAGGAGATGACTTCTTCAATGGTTTGTCGAAGCGGACTTGTTGTTTGCCTTTGTCAGCTGCTGTTAGTTTAGAAGGAACTGTCTCAACAGGAACATTTAAAGGCTCTTCAGTAGAGACTGGTGTTGGGGCTGTAGCCGAAGGGACATCAGAGGTTTCTCCAGAAGTGTCAGCATAATCTTTGAGATATATTTTTCCTGACCGAGTTCCAGCATGAACTTCAACTTCAGATTCTGGTTCAGGATCTATCGAAACCATGTTGCAATTCTTCATCTTACTTTTGGTTCTTTTATGCTTGATGAGAGCTTCGTCCCAGAAGCCGAGACCAACACGAGATTGATTATGTCTCATGGTGATGGCCAAAGGTGCTCGGAGTCCCTTGCCTGAATTCAAACCAGGAGCAGTGGCTAGATCATAACCCATCTTCACCATCAATTCACGAGATTGTGAACTGTATAGATGAAAAGCAGGCTTGTACCTATCTTCAAATTGAGATACAGATTTTATTTCCGTAGGGAGTGAATTTCCTGCTGAGATGAAAGTAGAGGTTAGATAAAAATCGGGTGTGAAACTAGAAGTCACATTGCATGACTTAGTCTTCCCGAGCTTCTTTTTAGATGAGGAAGTCTTCCGAGGAGAAGAGGAAGACGTTTCAAACTCCGTCATTAAATCCGGGTGAATCCACATGATCTTTCCCTTCTTAGTTGTGACAGGAACAAGTCCGTCATTCTGTGCTGGTGGGATGTTTATAACTTCGAGAGTTGCTTTGGGGATTGGAACAATCCCACTTTCCACCATTAAGGGAGGGAGTCACCGAACTGCATTGAAATTACATTTGCTGTGACTGTTTTGTCTTTGGGTGTTAATGTCACAGCTCCTGATTTAATCATCTCTTGAATCTTCCCTTTTAATACATAGCAGGACCGGATTGTATGACCCAACATTCTATGATATGGACAGTATTTTGGATGATCTGTCTTATTGGCTTCATCAGGCTTTTTAATTTCTGGCAATTGAATCTTATTACTTTTGAGTAAGCATTCAAAGATACCTTGAACATCGTCATCATCGAAAGAATATTCTTCTTTCGGCCGAAGAGATCTCTGTTGTTGATTTGTTGGAGCTGAAGTAGCTTGGGTAGTCTTTACTTCTTGACTACTGCTTTGGAGATTAACTTCAAGAGATTCTTTCCCTTTGCGATTGTTGGGTCGAGTACTATTGCTAGCACTCTAATTTGATTCTTTGGGAGCCATTTGTACCCCCAGATCTTTGAAGGTCTCAGCACTGACTTCGGCAGCTTTGGCACTGACGATGAATGAAGGCCAATCTTGGAACTGAGTGGACCCTGTCCACATGCTGATAATTGGTAAGAGGTTCGACTTGCAAGTGTCGATCGTAACAGCATCGAGAGTTCCAAGAGGTATTTTGAGGGCTTCTCTTCTGAATCTCTCAATGAATTCCTCAGTGGTCTCATTATTCTTCTGTTTGATTCTTATGAGGGCCGACATGGTCATATCATTGAGCCCTTCGTAGAATCGTTCAAGGAACATTTGTTTAAAACCGGCAAATAAAGTAATACACCCGTCAGGGAGACTTCTGTACCATTCATAAGCCGTTCCTTTGAGACATCCAACAAACACCCGAGTAAGGAGGGCATCGCTTGGTTGCAATTGATCAGTCATTACTTCAAAGTGATTAATGAACTGACTTGGGGAAGTAGTCCCATCAAAGAAGGAGATAGTCGGAGGCTTGTATTTAGGAGGATATGATACTTGCTTCCACTCTATCGGATAAGGTTGCTTGATACCTAACCTTTGTAAACCATCCTTCTGTTTGAATGCCTTAAACTGAGTTTTGAGATTCTTTAACTCTTCTGTAACAATTCCAGAGGATTGTGGAGTTGTGACTTGTTGAGTGTAATTGGGAGGAGGGACTGCAGCATATGTACTACCCCCAGCTCCAGAGTGACTTGGGGTGGTTTGTACAGGAACATTAGATTGTACCCCCGGAATAGTAGAGGGTTCGGGGTTTGGAACAACAGGGGTATTCAATACCACTGGTGGTGCTGTCTGTTGTTGAGCCTGCATTAGAGTGTGCACAACACTCAATGTATCTGCCATAGCTCGCAATTGTTGTTCTAAAGAAGAAATCCTCTGTTCATGAGCCTCATTGCTAGTCGAAGGTTCATGATCACCTTCTGCCATGTAAGTGGTAATCATTCGAGGGATAGACGATGAAACAGTTTGCTCTGAATCATCGCTGTAAGAATCAGTATCTTTCCCGGGACTGTTTACAGGAGTTAATGCCGGAAAGTTGGACTCTCCAAGGAAATCTTCCGTGATCTCCGGATTATTACTTGGATGAGAAGAAGAAGAGATTCTGGCCAAGGCTCCGGTCCTGGATCGGGTGCCAAGATAAACACCATCTTCAGAATCTGATATAGCGTCAGACCGGATTCTACCCCCAATATTTCTGGAGGTCATGTTGACAAAAGCATAAAGAGGTTCATCTTCATCTGATGTTGGTTCATATTGGATCCGTTCGAAAACAGACCGTCTTTTCGGTGAACAACAACATTGGATGACAACCCGAGGTTGGAAGTCACAACCATGCTTTTCATGGCGAATATGGGCAATGTCATAGCCAGATGGAGTGTCGATTCTCCGTTTGTTTTGTAAATATTCCCGGAGATCTGTAGGGATAGATTGGGAAGTACTGGAAGATAGTTTCTGTGTAGAAACTTGTCTTTTGTTCTTCTGTCTTCTTGGTTCTTGAGTGTATAAAGACCGATTAATTTGAGCCACATAGTTCCTGGCATATTCAACATCAGGGTCTAGTACACTTGTCTCAATTTGATAAGACTTTTTAATACCAGAAGTATAACTGTGGTGATTTTGATTAAGCTTGTTATGAAGATCCGTGGGAGATATGACTTTGGTATCAGTCTTGGATACTTGTAACTTGCCTTTCTCAGATCGAGAAATTTTGAGAGAAGGGAGATGAGTATTATTCCGACTAGGAGTCGGTAATAATCCATCTTTAGAGGAATTAGCCAAAAGGCGTTTTCCTTTGTTTGAGCTAGTAAAAGTACTAGTCAAATTAACTCCAGAGGTAAAGACCTCAGAAGTAGAGGAATCGACTAAAGAGCCTTTCTCCTTGGTTGGCACAAGATGCGCAAGTTATGGGGGAATCATTTGTAGGTTCTGTGAAAGAGAACCCCCAGTCTGATTTTGAGAATCAGTCAAAGGACTGTATCTGTCAGCATACGCCGACTTCTCGTTAGCATATGCTGGCTTTTGCTTAGCGTACGCTGCCTTCTTGTTGGCATACGCTGGTCTTTGCTCAGTGTACGCTGCCTTCTTGGTAGCATACGCTGGCTTTTGCTTAGCGTACGCTGACTTTACCGCATGCTGCCCTCTGACTTCTGTACGCACAGAGTCATCAATGGCTAAAGAGCCGACTGCTGTCGTAAGAGCAGAAAGAGAAGGGACTTTGACATGTCCAGAGATGGTTTTCCTTGGACACACTGACTTGGTTAAAGAACCAATTTTGTCAGCGTGACTAGGGGAAACCATTGTTGCTGTGTTCAGGGAAGCAGAAGTGTGCTTTGTTGAAGTTGAAGATGTGTTCTTGTCAACGTGAGAAGTGACTGGAACATCTCGGGCTGTCGAAGAAGACTTGGGGACATAGACAGAGCGTCCCGTCTTCTTGGCAGCAGGAAGAGCGGAGGAAGCAGTTCGGCCCTCCTTCGCCTTGAGCATTTCTTCGTAAGCAGATTGGTCGAATTGTACGACCATCGTCTTCTTCGTCGAGCCGATCGACGAAGTATCGCATTGAGTTGTTGCTATCTCGTTGGAGGAGACAGCTTTCCCCAGCAAAGTCGCCAATTTGTTTTCCATAAATAAATTCACTTTATTTATTTTGTATCTGAGAAAATTACAACTGTAGGAATCTAATCTAGAAGACGATTACTTTATCCCTTGGACGATGCGATGAAGAAAACTCGAACTTCGAAGAACTTGGACAGCAACTGGGCAATCTCTCTGTTCTCTCTGAAAAATGACCTGTAGTGTCTGATGAAGATGAAGAAACTCTTTTTTTATAGAGTTCAGGATAACTGTCCTTAAGCATACGCTCAGGTAGTTACTTGACGTGTGCATAACTGCAGGGACGCATGGCGAATTCTGATGGAGACACATTAGCGTGCGGTTGAAAGTAGTAGAGCATGTTCAGGAGAGATTGATGGCCTGGATGCCACGTTGCATAACTTCTGAGAAGTGGATAACTGGTACAGGACACGTGAGAACGTGTGTTGACTGTAATCCTGGATATGGTTACTGTAATACGCTGCCTCGTTGAAGGAGAGTTATACGCTGACTTGGATAGCGTAGTGCCATAGGAAATCCATACGCTCACTTTATGGGCAAGGAGTCGTATGGAGATCATACGCTCGCTTGGTTAGCAAGGAATCATGTGAGGTCCATACGCTCACTTGGCTGGGTGAAGAAGGAGTCATGTGAGGTCGATACGCTCACTGGAGAAGTGGCCACATGGCTATCATCAATCTTCTTTGGTACACCATTTCTTCCTATAACTAACAAAATCTTCTCGAGCGTCGTGACTGCGGATTTGACGGCTGACAGACTGTCAAAACTGACAGTAATGATGGCTTTTGTATTTATGAAGGCTGCTGAGTTGTCCTCGTAAAAGACAAAACTGACTCTTCGAAAGCCTATACGACGGTTACTTTTCTCGTGACAGCTGTCTTTGCACGAAAGATGAAGTGTCAGATTCATTCCTCATTTAAACATATGCTGTGCTGTCACTTCAGTAAATAATAAAATATTTACTGAGCGTATGGCTTTTGAATGAGCGTACAACTCTGAACTGAATGTATGGCTCTTAACTGAGCATATAGCCTTGAGCGTATGACTTCTGTTTGAGCGTATGGCTTCAACTGACATCTGTCTTTAAGCGTATGGATGAAAATGACAGCGTGTCATAATTTTCCACATCCTACATATACTTCATACGTATGCTCGCTTTTATGCATCCATCCGCTCCTTTACCTTGGCTACAACCTGAAAGGGAGTCTAAGATGGCCCAGGAAAGGGAATGTTGAAGAGCCAGTCAGGGTATTTCCAGACATATCCGATGACGCTGCTGTTCCAGATGAGTATCTGGAAGTCATTCCTACGGGTGCTGGGGAAACAGCTGCAGGACCAATCATTATTGGCAAGACCCGAAAACGGAAGCAAGGTGCAGTTGTTACTCTTCCAGAGAAGACCCTCCCTGAGAAAGAGAAGAAGGTTACTGTAGCACCCACTTTTTGAAATAAGGGTATTTAAGTCATTTTAGTCATTTTTAGTCATATTAGTCATTTTGTGATTTTCTAGATACAATTGACTTGTGTTTGTTTAGCAGTTGGTTTAACCTTAGATAATCCATATTAGAGACTAACCATGACATATGATGATCATCTAGCTAATTAGAATTTATATTATGCTTTGGTTCAATTTAGAAGGCCATTTGACCATTTTTAGGCTATTTAATGAATTGGCCTTTTTAGCCTTTCTGTTAATGGACTTAAACTCAACTTAGATAGAGAAGAGGGGCCCATGAACCAAAACTAACCCTAGTAAGAATAGCCTGGCCGGCCAAAAATAGGAAGCCCCCTCCCTATATAAACAATTGCATTGGTTTTGACACCCTCTTTACAAAACCCTAGTTTTCGGCTCTCCAAAACCCTAATTTTTTCATCCGACCACCGTTTTACCTCAAACGAAGTGCTTTGTGATCGTGGGAAGGAGAAAAACTTGCTGGAGCATTGCTAGCAAGGAGTTAGAGGCGCTTGCTCAGTGGAAACTGGTCGTCTCATTGATCGAGGAGTCAGTTTCATTGATACTTCAACTCTCAATAGGTAAACACCTAAACACTATAGTTTTTCCTAATTTTTCTTCATGGTAGCATGCATCTAGGTACCTACGACCCACCCATGAAGTTTGGTGAGATTTCGTGTCTGTTTGATAGGCGTGTCGGATGCGTATCGGATTAGGGTTTAACGTGTTCGATGATTTGTCTCTTAGAATTCAATACTATTATTATTGCAAACTAATTTCGTGATTTGATAGGCCTAGATGTAGGGATTCCTAAACCTTAGGTTTGTGCAAGAGTCGACACGTATTCGTGTCCAAAACTGGACACGCACGCGCAGCACGAGGACCGCACGCGTGTCCTGCAGCTGCCGTGTCCGTTCTTGCTGGACACGACGACTCACCGTGCGAAACTTGGTGAGTGGGTAGGGGCCATGTCTGACATGGTTCCCATAAAATTTGGTTGGGTTTCATGGAGAATCGAGAGAGAAATCGACGTGGCACTGATTTGGAACTGTCGCACGCGCGCCAGTTTTTGGCGTCCGATACGCGTGTCGTGCGACTCGAACACGCATCGTGTGGCTAGTGCAGACACGTGGGCGTGTAGCCCTATAGGTGGGCTATGTGTAGGAGTGACCACGTGTCATAATTAGTTCTGTGTGAAGCCCTAGGTCGCGTGACACGCGTGCACGAGGACTGGGTTCCAGTTTGGATACGCACGTATCCTGGACACTTCGTGTCATATTTCTTGGACACGACTGCACCTAAACTTCATGTTCAAACACGAGACACGTTACCAACCCTTAGTTTCGATTATCATTAGATTTTCGAGTGTGTTTAGGTCATGTTAGGTTTAGTGTTTTGAGTATCGGGTAAGTTCAGTTTTTTCTTTACTGTTTAGTATTTTTGTTCTGTCCAGTTTCGATTTCATTGTAAATTCTGTATAAAACCCAACCTAAAGATCATACATTACCCTATCTAGGAGTATCTACTAGTTGGCATCATGGAGAGGGTTGTGTTCGAGTTTTGGGTTTAGATATAGGGTATTCGGGTTTGTATAGGATATCAAGAGAATAGGTATTTGCCTATAGATGACACTTGGATTGATGTAGGATTTATTTAGGAATGCTGAGTTCAGTTTGATGATTAGTTGAGATTGGGTTAATACCAAGAACAGTTCAACTGTTAGATAAGAATTGTTAATGCCAAGTTAGTTCAATAGATCACTTAACTGTTAGTAAGTTTGATGGTTAGTTAGGGATGGGTTGTTGAAGTTAGGATAGAAACTAATTTTTGAGGTTTACATGTATGTATGTACTGTTTAGGGTAGGCTGAACTAATAAGGGGTGTTTTGTGATGGGAAATTCAGGGAACAGGTTAACTGCAATGGCAGTAGCAACACAGGCCTTGGCCTAGTGCATGTGTCCAATGTGAGGGTGCCTTGGGTTGAGTAGTGAAGACCTAGCATTGAGATTACCCTATTTTCTAAACTAGAATTTTACTAAGAAATACCTAGACTAGAGTCTTGGTATATGCTAGTCTAAGGTATAGATATTAGATATAGAGTATTATGAGTTAAGGTATTTTGTGAATTATATTGGTTGTTAGGATTAGGTTTCTTGGACCTAAGATAACACCAACTTAATACCCAAAATCAACTCTAAGACTAGTAGTGACATAAAATTTGACTTATAGACTAGGTGACCAAACTTTGACCTAGTTTGACTAGCCTGGTTGACCGAAGTTGACCCAAGGTTGACTTTGACTTAGATTGATCCAAATCATGTAGAATTTGCATTGAAGGTATTCCTTATGATATTTTAGACTGTATTATGACATGTGGTTGTTTTAAATAGAATCTTATTACTCCAGTCCAGTCACTTTTCATCATCAGCAGTTCGGATTGCCAGGCGAGTACATTCTCTGATCTTTTTATGCTTCTTTGGATATGTACTCTTGTTATAGACTAGTATACTTGATGCTGACATGACGTTCACATGGATCAGTACCCTCTGGATCTTTTCATGCGATGTTATCCCCTCGGATACATCGAGTATGTCATGTTCATGTACTTTTTCATGGTCATCATGTACTCCATGTATTCACATTTATCCATGTGCACTCATATGTTATTCATGTACACTCATGACCATATGAGCTCCATGTATACAGTAGTTGTTATCCATGTGCAATAACATAACATGCTTTGATCCTTGTATATTGGTTGGGGGCAGGGAGAGTGTAGTTGGTTATGTGATCATTATCTCCAGTAGTTATCCATGTGCATTCCATAGCTGTATCCATGTGTAACCCAAGCTGTTTACATAACCAATTCATGCTCTGATTCACGTAGAAGGTTATATTCTTATTTATCATATTATATCTCAGTTTATATCTTCTCTCTTGTTGATTTCTCTTTACAGCAATTCATGTATAGTTTTCTATAGCTTGCTTTATATGTCCATTTCTGATATGAACTGTTGTGAGAGATATGTGCTCGTTCTGTCCTGACTGGGCATGTTGAAAATTTTACAGGTGATGATGAGGAGTACTGTCCTACTTATTATGGCATTGGCTTAGATGACACTGGCGACGTGGACCCACAGGAGGATCCCACAGTCGCTGAGGACTTGCCCATAGTCTAGCTGAGACTTAATACTTTATTTGTATTTTCTGTTTGAGACTTTATGAGTTGTACTTGAGATTATTTCTGGTGGTTTACACCTAGACTTTTATTGTGACTCTCTTGAGATTCTTCTTCTATTCCATCTTAGCATTGTGATTGAGTTACGTATTATTTTACTCTCTATTCATAGCTTATTTAGATTGTGTTAGATATGGTGACTCAGGATATCGTTCTACCGCCGACACTGCGGCGTAGGCTGGGCGTTTGTTACTTCTCGTGCCCTTACACTGGATGCGGGTCGTGACACGTTTTTAGTGGTGGCCCATGCAAGGTCAGTCCCCAAATCACAACTAGCGTGATTTCGTAGTGGTACTCGAACTAGAGTATCACTACAGCCTGCAGTAGGATATAGGATATAAGTTAAGGTACTCAATCACATTAGGAAAACTCTTATCAAATTCTTGCTGTTAATTATCTCCTTTTGAAAACAACTGTCCTCCTTTGATGATTTTGCTTCTTTTTCAGTAATTGATTCATTGTTGATCTGTTTTTAAGATAGTTAAGGAGGCACAATTTCATCTCTTCGGTCCATGCAGGACCACATTCGTATTAGTGCGATGTCGTGGTAGTACGGCAATTTAGTTGTACTACTACGAGCCTGCTATAGAGTATAGGAAGTGAGGTGTTAGAATGAGAGATTACTTAATCACTATTAGAACTTCCTGAGAGATTCCTGGGACGATTCTTGAGAATCTCATTTTGAGCTTCGATTTAAATTCCCTTCCCCCTTATTTTAATCCACCTTCCCCCTTGATTCTTGCATCTTGTTTGAACTCTTTTCACCAATACCCTTACTTTCTTGTGTTTAATAATGGTTAGGAAGATGGCTACACTGTTATATACTCACTGGTTAAATAGCTGTCTAGAAGAATTACATTAAGGAATTGGAATACACGGAGACTTTGATTAAGTTATAAGGGAGTTTTTTTTCTTCTAAATGGATGATTTAATGATTATTAGTTTGTAAGTTGGGATATTACTAAGGAAATTTATCTTAAGATTCTAAGTAGTAATCACCAGAGGACTATAAAATTATATTTTGATACTGGAGGAAAATAGTTAGAATCTATATAAATCGATTTCAGGAATTGATGTGATTTATGAATTATTGGATTATGATTATACATCTTTGAACGTATATAGAGTGGTTTGATAATGAAAAAAGGGTGGAAGTATGAACTATTAAATTTAGTCGTACAAGTTGCGATGTATATGTTTATGAAATTCAATTTAAGTGGAAGCAATGAAAAAAAATTTGGTTTAAAAGGTTGGGAAGGTATGAAAACGATTGTTTTGGAAGAAAAAAAATCTCAAATTTGGAATCGTGTCAATTGATTGAAGATTTAAAAATCTATTTAGATTTTGGTTTAAGAAGTAGTGACTATGTTTCAAAGACGAGAAATTATGGTTGATAAGTGCGTTAAAATACTGAGCTGTAAATGCTAGATTGCCGTGATAAGCTAAGTGTCTATTTTGAAGATTATTTGAGACAAATTGGGAGTTTTTAAAGTTATGAAGTGATATAAAATTTTATGGATTCGTGATTCATTAACTCTGGAGTTCAAAGTTGGATTGAAATGTTAAATTTTGGAAAGGTTAATAGTAATGTGATAAAAGTTATTATGAGATTTATGAAAAGGATTTAAATGTTAGTCGTGATTAGATTTGAAGGCTTAGAGGGAATACAAATTACGGTGGTTATTTTTGAAATTCTTTTTAAAGGAAAGTAATGGTAGACCACCAAGGTAACCTTAATGAGATAGAAGTGTTCGACACTAATTGCCATATCACTCATAACTATGATAGTAGTATATACTCCAGTGTTGTTAGTCGTCTGCCAAACTATGGGATTGTATCTCAATCTTGACTTACTCAACCTTTCCTCAAACCTAGATATTTTATTGTGACTTTATAACCGTTTGTATTTGGTCGTTCCTTGACATTATTCGCCTTTAGAACTGTGTCCCTAAATTATTTCACTGGATTCTTAATTAAATTTATTTCATGCTTCAACTTGATTTTTTTTATTCTTGTATTCGTTGTCACCTTTTGAACCCTTACCATGATACTAAATTACTTTCTGACTTAAATTTGAGATCCAACCATGACTTAATTCTTTCGACCCGACATGAGATGGTGTTCTTCTTGTTTCCTTAAATGCTTAACCTTGTACTTTATCTCGATTGCTTGACCAGCTTAGTTAATGATCTTGGACTATTTTTTTCTTCATCATCATTACCTTCCTTACTTATATTTTGACTACCTTACGCTGCTAATTTAGCCTTAGTTTTGCAAGCTTATCTTTTTTTTTCGAGCTTGATCACGACATATTTTATTGGGTCGACCCACTAACATATTGTCTAACCAGAACCGGTGTATGATGGTCTGATCAACCTAGTGCACTTTGGTTCGCTTTCATATATTACTCTACATGGATGAGACTTTAGGGCATCTGTCTCATCCACGACAGTTTGGAAATTCTTCTTGAATTATTTTTTTCGTCTATAAACCACGTATTGTACTCAATAGCATCGTTTTTGAACTCTTTTGCTTTTGTCTTTCACATATTTCAGAAAGACAAGGCACTGTACTTAATAGGTCAACCCAGGGTATCACGTTTAGCTTCCTTATCAAAAGGAGGATAGTGGCTTATTTCTATATCCTCGCAGTATTCTTTAGGATTTCAATAGTATTGAATTCTAAACCCTTGATTGCGACCAGTCGACTTGGTCATTCTCCTTATCATCCAATGTTTGGAACCTTATTTAATTGAATTAATTCAATTGTGACATGGATTTCAAGTCTTGGATACTCGTGCCTAGACTTTAATGACCTCGTTCTCCATCTTGCCCAAACCTCGATTCATCATGGATTGGATCAACTTAGATCATATCGAGACTAAAATTTCTTATAGATATATATAGTGTGCTTAGATTTCAGTGTTATTGACAGTCGTGCTTTAAACTTTCAATTTTGATCATCTTTAGAATAGTAATGCTTTATGGTTAAATTTTACTTGTTTTTTTATCACCAGTATTTGTATAGGATGATAGACTGCCTTACAGCCAGATGATTTATTATTTCCTTATCTTTTCCAGAATGGCACCCATGACCGGAGTATGTTCCCAGTGCACAGCTGCAATTCCGGATGAGACCGAGATTGTACTTTCCCCTTCTATTGCTCAGGAGGTGTTAGTAGCCTCACCAGAAATTTTTTCTCCATCTCCTATCCTGCAGGAGAGGACGGCAGTTCGGTCGGAGACTGAGGGCCTTCATTTGCCTCCTGGAGTGGTACCCCATGCCATCCCTGATGGAGCTCATATTTACAGACTCCTTCAGGATGTACAGGAGGTGCAGAGACTTCAGGCTGAACTTATGAGAGAGCAGAGTCTCAGTTTTCAACTGTTGTGGGATTATATGCATTCGAAGGAGGAGCCTAGTCCCAAGAGAGTGAGGAGCAGTTTATACCCAGAGCCTCAGGAGTACCCAGGCTTTCAGCCTAGACCAGCCTATCCAGTTCAGATTCCTGTCCAGCAGAGACCAGCTGAGCGAGTGCCTACCTGTGCCTTCTGTAAGAAGCTTGGGCACATATGGGAGGATTGTAGGAAGAGACTAGGATTGTGCCTATTTTGTGGGTCAGCTGCACACAAGATACGAGACTGTCCTACTACACTTGCCCCTAGTCGAGGCCTACCTCCAGGAGAGAGTTCCAGCTACCAGACCTAGTAGAGGTGAGTTCTTGACCCATACATTATCCTATCTTGATGATTACTGTACCCTACCATAATGTTGTATGCTTGATACCTTATGACTACTTTTGATCTAGTATAACTATAGTGGCTAGATGAGACCCAGACTGATTATCTGTCATAATCATGTATGATATCTTTCCAACTGCATGATTTAGATAAATTTTCTTAAGACCATGATTGTTGGGGATTTTAACCTAGAAGGGTAGGATCATTTTAATTTCGAGGACGAAATTATTTTAAGGAGGGTATACTTGTAGCACCCACTTTTTGAAATAAGGGTATTTAAGTCATTTTAGTCATTTTTAGTCATATTAGTCATATTGTAATTTTCTAGATACAATTGACTTGTGTTTGTTTAGCAGTTGGTTTAACCTTAGATAATCCATATTAGAGACTAACCATGACATATGATGATCATCTAGCTAATTAGAATTTATATTATGCTTTGGTTCAATTTAGAAGGCCATTTGACCATTTTTAGGCTATTTAATGAATTGGCCTTTTTAGCCTTTCTGTTAATGGGCTTAAACTCAACTTAGATAGAGAAGAGGGGCCCATGAACCAACCCTAGCTAACCCTAGTAAGAATAGCCTGGCCGGCCAAAAATAGGAAGCCCCCTCCCTATATAAACAATTACATTGGTTTTGACACCCTCTTTACAAAACCCTAGTTTTCAGCTCTCCAAAACCCTAACTTTCTCATCCGACCTCCGTTTCACCTCAAACGAAGTGCGTTGTGATCGTGGGAAGGAGGAGAAATTTCTGGAGCAGGGCTAGCAAGGAGTTGGAGGCTCTTACTCAGTAGAAACTGGTCGTCTCATTGATCGAGGAGTCAGTTTCATTGATACTTCAACTCTCAATAGGTAAACACCTAAACACTATAGTTTTTCCTAATTTTTCTTCATGGTAGCATGCATCTAGGTACCCTCGACCCACCCATGAAGTTTGGTGAGATTTCGTGTCTGTTTGATAGGCGTGTCGGACGCGTACCAGATTAGGGTTTAACGTGTTCGATGATTTGTCTCTTAGAATTCAATACTATTATTATTGCAAACTAATTTCGTGATTTGATAGGCCTAGATGTAGGGATTCCTAAACCCTAGGTTTGTGCAAGAGTCGACACGTATTCGTGTCCAAAACTGGACACGTACGTGCAGCACGAGGACCGCGCGCGTGTCCTGCTACTGCCGTGTCCGTTCTCGCTGGACACGGCGACTCGACGCGCGAAACTTGGTGAGTGGGTAGGGGCCATGTCTGACATGGTGCCTATAAAATTTGGTTGGGTTTCGTGGAGAATCGAGGGAGAAATCGACGTGGCACTGATTTGGAACTATCGTGCGCGCGCCAGTTTTTGGCGTCCGATACGCGTGTCGTGCGACTCGAACATGCGTCGTGTGGCCAGTGCAGACACGTGGGCGTGCAGCCCTATAGGTGGGCTACGTGTAGGAGTGACCACGTGTCACGCCCCGATTCCGTAGAATCGATAGTCGTCCCCCAGGCGTGATGCCGTGCAAGCCTAAGTTGCACTCGCACAAGGCATAGTCATAAGGTTATCCGAAACACAACAACAAAAGAATGTGCAGAGTAAATTGAACACACATTATAGAGAAGGAAATTTAAGCTTTATTGATTATGAACATCATTTTTACAGACTCGATACAAGGGCGCCGCGCGGGCTTTTTACAAACTGACTCCATTACAAAATGAACGTCGACGAGATAGCAATTCCATACATTCATCCCTTGATTATACAACCAAAATTACAAAAACACCTGGGATGGTGGGAAGTCGCTCCATCTGCCTTCGATCTTCAACAGCGGAGTCTTCAAAGGTTTGATCCAAGCTTCGATGCACGGACGAAGCTTCAAAACACACGAGCGTTGCCTTCCTTCACGTAGCACGCTCCTCCCGATCTTTCGCACCTGTAGAGAGAGCGAGGATCAGTACAATCAACATGTACTAACGAGTGGCTAATTAATTTCCAGGCTCTCATTTGGTTCAAGAATTTAGATAATATCATACAACTTGCTTTTAGTGGTCTTTCTAGCCATCCTAGATATTTTCATAAGAAGTACTAAGTTACACCAAGATTTCCTCTGGCAGAGCGTGCCGTGCGACATAAAACTTACCATCACTTTCCCTGTTAGTTGATAACAATTTATGTGAAACCCGTAATTTCAGAAAATTATTTTTATAATTTAATTAGCTAAAATAATTAATTCTTAATTATTAATTTAGGAAATTGTATTTTTAGAAAAATTATTAAAACTGGAAATTTTATCGAAACATGTAATTTTCTAAATAATTATTATTATGTTATTTAGATTAAAATTATTATTTTCAAAAATATAAATTTTTGGATTTTTGTTTGTCAGCCAGACCCGAACCCAATTGGAACCATAAAATATTTTCTAAAGTTGTAAAATGTTAAATTATGATAATTATATTTAGTTGTCATTTTTTTAGAAGCCCAAATTGTTGGCCCAAAACCCAAGCCCATGAATAATTGGTTCATTGGGCTTACACTCATTATAAATGAGTTATGACTTTCTTAAAACTTTGTTTTTAGGCCACAGCCTTTTATAACCCAACAAAACATCAGCTTATTTACTATTAGGATTGATGAATAAATATTTTCTTCAAGGGAGCAGACTTTTCCTTCCTATTCCGTAACCGACCATGGCCTTCCCTTTCCTTCCCGTAACACCCCGAGCCTCCTCCGTTCCTCTTCCGGCCATGGCCATTGGTCTTTCCCATGGTAACTTCTCTACTCCTATTTAAACCCTTCCCCACCCTTCTCCATCTTCCCATCACCATTTTTTCCCCTTTCCCAAAGGCTTAACATAAACCCTAGCCGAGTTCTGGAGCCATCCCGACCGTCGGCCCTCCCCGAGTGGCGATCACAGGCGCCGAACCACCCCGAGGCCGCTCGCCCTCAGCCGATCCGTGCGGGTACCCCGCGCGACCCTCCAGCCCGCGCCCTCCAGGCCGCCCCGTGCCCTAAGTCGCTGGCGGCTAAACCCCGCAGCCTCGATCAGGTTTTTTCCCGACCTCCCGCGTTCCCAGCGTGGCTCCATCCGCGAGTTCCCGGCCGACCGTTCGCTGCTGTTCCCAGCGTTCCTTTCGGCTCGCTCCCCGGTGTCGATCCCAACCTGTGCGCTGTCCGCCGCAGCAACCCGAGTCCAATTTGAACGCTGTCCAACGTTTCCCGTGCTCGACTTGCTGTTCTGAGTCCGAGGCAACCCTTCGAATTCCGTCAAATTGGGTAATATCTGATAATCACAGTAGTTCGTCCCCTGTCTTGGTCGATGATGAGATTTTGTCCACGAATTTTCTTCGAAAAATTCGGTTTTTTGCTACGTTTGTGGTTTCGGAAATTTTTGGATCAAGTGTTCTGTGATAATTGGTTCTGTGGATGATTTCGGGTTTTCCGAGAACTCTTCGGAAAGAGTTCTGATGTTATATCGGAATTTTCGAGTTTATTTGGGTTTCCGAAATTTTCGGAAACGTATTGCTGATTCGGGTTTAATATTATTTTGGTTGGAAAATTTGAGTTTCCCTGGTTTGGGATTATTTGTAGGAAATCATGGCACACTTTCCCAGTTTTTGGGTTATCCCAAAAATAGAGGGAATGCTGCCAAAATTTCTATAAAATTTAATTATATAGTTTTAAAATGATTTTCGAAAAATATAAAATATTTGGATTTATTGGGCGACAACCTTATTGGTCAATGGGCCCTGGCTAACTGCAAACGAAACCGGTTTCTCCCGGACGTTGAGGCATTAGCCTATATGATGATTGGACCAAAAATTTGAGACTCATTAATTAATTTATTATTAAGTTTAATTATAGGATTTTTAGAAACTAATATTGTTTTTTCTTATTTAAATTCATGTAATTGGTCTGTAAGGACATAAGCCTATTCTGGTTGTGAGATTGTAATAGCTTAGGTTTTATTTTATTTTTCTTTTATTTTTCTGGATGATTTTGGTAGTGGGAACGTAGTATAAAATAATAATTATTTATTGTATTTTTTCAAAAGAATATAATAATTAATGTTTTGTCACTTAGAAAATTAAGTTGTAATTTTAAAATAGAAATTCATGTATTTCTCATTAAAAAGGAAAATCTTAGTTTTTATATTTATATAATTATAAAATACCACGTTTTTTCAAACAAATCGATAAATACAATTCTCTCGAAACTAAATGTAAATTGTTGTTTCTTAATTGCAACGTATTAATAAATAGCGCTCTGATTGTATTAGCTAAATAAAGACTAAAATTGACTAGGACACAACTAGAGATTGCAACTAGTATAGCGTCATTAGCAACTTTAGTTTTCTGAGACAAGTTTCCTAATGTAGGATCTCAAGGAAGAATCTGAATTTCCAATCCGACGTATTGACCCATCCAGTCAATTTATTTTGAGGCAAGTACATTTTTGTGGTAGATTACAATTAGTTAATAATTGTTTTAATGCAAGTTTAAACCACGATACAACACGGAATATTGACTGTAACTACTATAACTATTGGGGACTGGAGGAGTAGTGTAGTGGATATGACCACATCCAATAGTATAACTGATTGTATTAGCTTACCCCTCAAACACACGGGGATAAGCCATACCATATCACTAGGATATTACTGTAACAAACCCAATTCGGTCATATTCATTACCTATTCATATTTCACTATTTTAACTGTTGGAAAATCATTTATTTTAAATTGTTTAAAAGTGCATAATTCTATTATTAATTTCAATTGTTAAAATATCATGAATTTGTACTTTGCTCCCTCCTGACTGGAGACTATATTTTTAGGTCCTGTTGAGGATGCAGAGCTACTGATTAGTAGCTACTATGATCCTGAGCTATACCCTGCTGTGCTTCCTGAGGATGGCTTACTTGATGAGGATGTTGCTTTTCTTTAGATGCTATTTTCCAGTTTGTTAGTTTTGTCTAAAAAAACAATGTTATTTAAGTTGGTAGTTTATGTTTGTACTTTGTACTGAACAAGTTTTTAATTTATCGAATAATAAATATTGTGGCAAATTTAGTTTGAGTTGTTGATTACCTGCATATGAAAGTTACAGCTTACTGCCGCCGTCTCATCAACGGTGCAGGCTGGGCATGATCCGATTCGTTCCAAGTAATTGGGACCGGGTCGTGACATATTTTTAGTGGTGGCCCATGCAGGTCCAATCAACAACTTAGAAAAAATCTATCTAGAGACAATTAGAACACTAGAATATTGATTTGTCACAATAATAGGTCCGAATTATATATGTAAATATTTTTGTTTGATTATAGATTGGTAGGCTACCTTGCTTATATTTATATCCTAAACCTTCCAGAGAATGGCCACTGACAATACCAATCCTACTGGCGATGGGGTATCTTCACCCTATCATACCCCACCTCCCCAATCAAGTCCGGATCCTACACCTCGGCAGCTGGCCGACCGTCCCCATAATATGACGACGGATCCATCATCTTCTCAGACGGAGATACAGCCCCCTGTGGTTTTGCCCACTCCAGCTGCCCCACCGGTGCCTGTGGACCCCACCGACCTCATAGGTCTGCTAAGAGGAGTGCTAGAAGCCCAGAGAACTCAAGCTGAAGCTCATCGCGAGCAGACAGCGATTATGAGAGAAGGCATGGAGAATGCCCATAGCGTGGCAATGGCTGCACTGGAGAGAGGAGAAGCAGCTCAACAGGAACCAAGGCCTTCCAAGGTAAACATAAATTTAAGGATTAATTTATGTAATATTAAGGCCATTTAATTAATAGGAATCATATTGCCATGGTGGGTGATATCGAGAGTTTCAAGAAGCAGAACCCTCGACCCTTCAAGGGAACCGAGGGAATCGTCTATGCTGATGAATGGCTCGATAGCATGGAGCGTCTCCTAAGCGTCGCTCGACTTCCAGAAGACCTCAAGGCTGAAGCAGTGGGACTCCAACTGCAAAATATAGCAAGCACCTGGTATCGGAATGAACCCCGACTCCAGGATAGGCAGATTGACTGGGACACCTTCAAGAGGTTGTTCAAGAGGAAGTTCTTCCCAACCTCAGAGTTGCGGGAGATGGAGAGGCAATTTCAGAACCTGAAGCAAGAAAATATGACTGTTGGAGAATATACGGCAGAATTCGGCCAACTCAGCCGTTTTGCCAAGAACCTGGTGGCTGACCCTGAAGATCGTGCTGAAAGATTTAGGCATAGGCTGAGAGAGGAGATCTGCACCCATGTGATCTCAGGTGGTGCTAAGACCTATAAAAAGATTTTGGAGCGAGCTCAAGATATAGAGAAGAGCCAACCCGCTCGCTCAAAGAGGGATTATCCTGGAACTAACAACTACCAGGGTAATCAGAAGAGGCCCAACAACAACAACAACAGCCGGCCTTCCCACCACCAGCAGCAGAACCAGCAGGCAAGGAACAATGATAGGGCACCTCAGAGGCAGATCTCTGTCTGCGACTATTACAAAAGGCCAGGGCATCAAGCAAATATCTGCAGAAAGAGACTAGGACATTGCCTAGTCTGTGGGTCTTCCACCCACCAAGTGAAGGACTGTCCCTCGGCGGCTCATCGGATGGGAACAACTCAACAGAAAGGTCCTCTGCCCACTCAACAACAATAGTTTGGACAGCATCAATAGAAGACTGGGCGAGCTTTTGCCCTAGCAGCAGAGGAACAAGAGCCGGAGCAGGAACCTACAGCTGATGTCATCGCAGGTTTTATTTATGTGCATTCCTATCCTGCCTTAGCTTTATTTGATTCGGGAGCATTACATAGTTTCATATCCACAAAATTTATCTCTGCACACCACATAAATACGGGATTTAGTAAGAAGATATGTAGAGTCATGACCGGTGGAGGACCCCTACCCATCACTGAGACCTGTAATTGCCCTATCACCATATCAGGCCATCAATTCATAGCACCTTTGCTTGTGATGCCCTTACCCAATTATGATGTAGTCCTAGGGATGGACTGGTTGAGTCAGCAGCATGCGCTGATAGACTGTCACAAAGGATGTGTAGTCTTCAGCCCACCTGGAGAACCGGAGTTTGAAATCTCTCGAACTCTGGAGGATATGGAGTGTGTTACCTACACCTCTATCACAGAAGAATCCGGACCTCCCCATCCTATCATAGCAGAATTTATGGATGTTTTCCCTGATAGTCTTCCCGGGTTACCCCTAGACCGAGACATAGAGTTCACCATTGACCTAGTCCCTGGTTCTTTCCCTATTTCTAAGGGATGCTACAGAGTCAACCCGAAGGAGGCCAAGGAGATGAAGGATCAGATCAATGAACTAAAGGCTTTAGGATTTATCCGAGATAGAGCTTCACCTTGGGGAGCACCTGTCTTGTTTGTTCCCAAGAAGGACGGAACTGTGAGGATGTGCATCAACTACCGGGCACTGAACAATATCACCATCAAGAACAAGTACCCTCTGCCCCGGGTCGATAACCTGTTTGATCAACTCAGTGGAGCCAAGGTGTTCTCGAAGATTGACCTCAGATTCGGCTACCATCAGATCAAGGTCAGGAAAGAGGACATTCCTAAGACGGCGTTCAATACCAAGTATGGGCAGTTTGAATTTTTGGTCATGCCGTTTAGACTGACGAATGCTCCTGCTGTGTTCATGAACCTTATGAATAAGGTTTTCCATGAATACCTAGATCAGTTTGTCGTTGTCTTCATCGATGACATTCTGATCTATTCGAAGACTGAAGAGGAGCATGAGGAGCACCTCAGAAAAGTTCTGGGAACTTTGAGGAAAGAGAAGTTATATGGTAAACTATCCAAATGTGAATTCTTTCTAGACAAGGTGGATTTTCTTGGCCATGTTGTCAGAGGAGAAGGAATTTCGGTGGACCCTAAGAAGATAGCTGCTGTTGAGAAGTGGTCTACCCCAAGCTCAGTTGCTAAAATTAGAAGTTTCTTGGGCTTGGCTGGCTACTACCGGAAGTTTGTAAAAGATTTTGCCAGGATTGCTGAACCGATGACGAAGCTTACTCGGAAGAATGAAGAGTTCATCTGGATGGAAGATTGCCAGATGGCATTTGAGGAGCTGAAGAAGAAGCTTACCACTGCACCAATCCTTGCGCTACCCGCAGGAACCAGTGGTTTCTCAATCTACAGCGATGCCTCTGGAAAAGGACTGGGTTGTGTTCTTCAACAAAATGGAAAAGTGATTGCTTACGCATCTAGGCAATTACGGAACCATGAGAAGAATTATCCCACACATGACCTGGAGCTTGCTGCAGTTATCTTTGCATTGAAGCTATGGAAGCATTATCTCTATGGAGAGTGAGTGGAAATATATACAGATCACAAAAGTCTGAAATATGTTTTCACTCAGAAGGAGCTGAACATGAGACAAAAAAGGTGGCTGGAACTGATGAAGGATTTTGACATCGACTTGCAGTACCATCCGGGTAAGGCTAATGTGGTTGCTGATGCACTTAGTCGATACCCAGTGGCGAAGTTCTTGACCAAGGAGCGGCACTTGTTGGAGGACATAGAGAAGCTTGGTCTGGACATTGTACTGCCTGAGGAGAAGATGAAGGAACTGGGGCGAGAACCTGTCGTACCTGGAGCTGACTCAACCATGATGCAGTTGCAATTGCGTTCAAGTCTGTTGGACAAAGTCAAGGAGACACAATTTCAAGATGAGACGCTTTGCAAACTCAGAGATGAAGTGCTGGCAGGAACACTTGAAGGCTTCTCTATCGCCAGTGACGGAGCATTGAAGAATGGTACAAGGCTATATGTACCATCTGGCGAATTGAGGAATGAGCTGATGCAAGAAGCACACCAGTCGCAGTATTCCATACATCCTGGAGCTAATAAGATGTATCAGGATATGCGTACCATCGTTTTGTGGTATGGAATAAAGAAGGATGTATCCAGATTTGTGGCTAGATGCTTGATTTGCCAACAAGTGAAGGCTAACAGACAGAGACCCGCAGGACTTCTACAGCCGCTGGACATTCCGGAGTGGAAGTGGGAGCATATAACAATGGACTTTGTGTCAGGACTGCCTAGATCCCAAGGAGGGAAGGACGCCATTTGGGTTATTGTGGACCGACTGACTAAGTCGGCACACTTTATTCCCTTCAAGGTTGGTTTATCCACCGAGAAGTTGGCGGCACTGTACATGCGACACATCTACCGGATTCATGGAGTACCGGTAAGTATTGTATCTGACCGAGATGCTAGATTTATCTCACATTTTTGGAAGAGTTTGCATGACAACTTGGGAACAAAACTGAAGTTCAGCACAGCCTATCATCCCCAAACTGACGGACAATCTGAGAGGACTATCCAGACGCTAGAAGATATGCTGAGATCGTGCATCTTGGAATTTGGAGGGTCTTGGGAGGATTACTTGCATTTAGTAGAATTCTCCTACAACAACAGTTACCAAGCTAGCATTGGTATGACCCCATTTGAAGCTCTTTATGGACGTCGTTGCCGTACTCCGCTTGCATGGGACAACGTAGGAGAAAGAGTACTGCTGGGGCCAGAGATGGTGACTGACGCAGCAGAGAAGGTGAAGGTAATCAGAGACAAGCTCAGGATCGCCCAAGACAGGCAGAAGCATTGGGCTGATAGTTGTCATCGACCACTGAAATTTGAAGAAGGAGATAGTATCTTTGTGAAGATTTCTCCTACCAGAGGAACTATCCGATTTGGCAGAACTGGGAAGCTGAGTCCCAGATATATCGGACCATTTCAAGTTTTGAGCCGAATTGGTGAAGTGGCGTATCGGTTAGCTCTACCAGCTAATCTTGAGGGCGTGCACAACGTCTTCCATGTTTCGCAGCTCAGACGCTACATCCCGGATCCGAGTCACATCTTGGACCACTCGGAGCTGGAGATTGGACCGAGTCTTACAGTACCAGAGAAGCCAGTGGCAATTTTGGACAGAGGTGAGAAGAGGACCAGGACTTCAGTGACTCCCATAGTCAGAGTTATGTGGAGGTACGATTCCCCAGGCGAGTCTACCTGGGAGCGAGAAGATGAGATGCGGGAACAATATCCGTATTTGTTTGAGACCTGAGGTAATTTCTAAACCTTATCCTTTAAATTTCGAGGACAAAATTTCTTAAGGAGGGAAGGTTGTGAAACCCATAATTTCAGAAAATTATTTTTATAATTTAATTAGCTAAAATAATTAATTCTTAATTGTTAATTTAGGAAATTGCATTTTTAGAAAAATTATTAAAACTGGAAATTTTATCGAAACATGTAATTTTCTAAATAATTATTATTATGTTATTTAGATTAAAATTATTATTTTCAAAAATATAAATTTTTGAATTTTTGTTTGTCAGCCAGACCCGAACCCAATTGGAACCATAAAATATTTTCTAAAGTTGTAAAATGTTAAATTATGATAATTATATTTAGTTGTCATTTTTTTAGAAGCCCAAATTGTTGGCCCAAAACCCAAGCCCATGAATAATTGGTTCATTGGGCTTACACTCATTATAAATGAGTTATGACTTTCTTAAAACTTTGTTTTTAGGCCACAGCCTTTTATAACCCAACAAAACATCAGCTTATTTACTATTAGGATTGATGAATAAATATTTTCTTCAAGGGAGCAGACTTTCCCTTCCTACTCCGTAATCGACCATGGCCTTCCCTTTCCTTCCCGTAACACCCCGAGCCTCCTCCGTTCCTCTTCCGAACGGCCATGGCCATTGGTCTTTCCCATGGTAACTTCTCTACTCCTATTTAAACCCTTCCCCACCCTTCTCCATCTTTCCATCACCATTTTTTCCCCTTTCCCAAAGGCTTAACCCAAACCCTAGCCGAGTTCTGGAGCCATCCCGACCGTCGGCCCTCCCCGAGCGGTGATCACAGGCGCCGAACCACCCCGAGGCCGCTCGCCTTCAGCCGATCCGCGCGGCTACCCCGCGCGACCCTCCAGCCCGCGCCATCCAGGCCGCCCCGTGCCCTAAGTCGCTGGCGGCTAAACCCCGCAGGCTCGACCAGGTTTTTCACCGACCTCCCGCGTTCCCAGCGTGGCTCCATCCGCGAGTTCCCGGTCGACCGTTCGCTGCTGTTCCCAGCGTTCCTTTCGGCTCGCTTCCCGGTGTCAATCCCAACCTGTGCGCTGTCCGCCGCAGCAACCCGAGTCCAATTTGAACGCTGTCCAACGTTTCTCGTGCTCGACTTGCTGTTCTGAGTCCGAGGCAACCCTTCGGATTCCGTCAAATTGGGTAATCTCTGATAATCACAGTAGTTCGTCCCCTGTCTTGGTCGATGATGAGATTTGGTCCACTAATTTTCTTCGAAAAATTTGGTTTTTTGCTACGTTTGTGGTTTCGAAAATTTTTGGATCAAGTGTTCTGTGATAATTGGTTCTGTGGATGGTTTCGGGTTTTCCGAGAACTCTTCGGAAAGAGTTCTGATGTTATATCGGAATTTCCGAGTTTATTTGGGTTTCCGAAATTTTCGGAAACGTATTGCTGATTCGGGTTTAATATTATTTTGGTTGGAAAATTTGAGTTTCCCTGGTTTGGGATTATTTGCAGGAAATTATGGCGCACTTTTCCAGTTTTTGGGTTATCCCAAAAATAGAGGGAATGCTGCCGAAATTTCTATAAAATTTAATTATATAGTTTTAAAATGATTTTCGGAAAATATAAAATATTTTGATTTATTGGGCGACAACCTTATTGGTCAATGGGCCCTGGCTAACTGCAAACGAAACCGGTTTTGCCCGGACGTTGAGGCATTAGCCTATATGATGATTGGACCAAAAATCTGAGACTCATTAATTAATTTATTATTAAGTTTAATTATAGGATTTTTAGAAACTAATATTGTGTTTTCTTATTTAAATTCATGTAATTGGTCTGTAAGGGTATAAGCCTATTCTGTTGTGAGATTGTAATAGCTTAGGTTTTATTTTATTTTTCTTTTATTTTTCTGGATGATTTTGGTAGTGGGAACGTAGTATAAAATAATAATTATTTATTGTATTTTTTTTCAAAAGAATATAATAATTAATGTTTTGTCACTTAGAAAATTAAGTTGTAATTTTAAAATAGAAATTCATGTATTTCTCATTAAAAAGGAAAATCTTAGTTTTTATATTTATATAATTATAAAATACCACGTTTTTCCAAATAAACCGATAAATACAATTCTTTCGAAATTAAATGTAAATTGATGTTTCTTAATTGCAACGCATTAATAAATAGCGCTCTGATTGTATTAGCTAAATAAAGACTAAAATTGACTAGGACACAACTAGAGATTGCAACTAGTATAGCGTCATTAGCAACTTTAGTTTTCCGAGACAAGTTTCCTAATGTAGGATCTCAAGGAAGAATCTGAATTTCCAATCCGACGTATCGACCCATCCAGTCAAATTATTTTGAGGCAAGTACATTTTTGTCATAGATTACGATTAGTTAATAATTGTTTTAATGCAAGTTTAAACCACGATACAACACGCAATATTAACTGTAACTACTGTAACTATTGGGGACTGGGGGAGTAGTGTAGTGGATATGACCACATCCAATAGTATAACTGATTGTATTAGCTTACCCCTCAAACAGACGGGGATAAGCCATACCATATCACTAGGATATTACTGTAACAAACCCAATCCGGTCATATTCATTACCTATTCATATTTCACTATTTTAACTGTTGGAAAATCATTTATTTTAAATTGTTTAAAAGTGCATAATTCCATTATTAATTTTAATTGTTAAAATATCATGAATTTGTACTTTGCTCCCTCCTGACTGGAGACTATATTTTTAGGTCCTGTTGAGGATGCAGAGCTACTGATTAGTAGCTACTATGATCCTGAGCTATACCCTGCTGTGCTTCCTGAGGATGGCTTACTTGATGAGGATGTTGCTTTTCTTTAGATGTTATTTTCCAGTTTGTTAGTTTTGTCTAAAAAAAATAATGTTATTTAAGTTTGTGGTTTATGTTTGTACTTTGTACTGAACAAGTTTTTAATTTATCGAATAATAAACAATGTGGCAAATTTAGTTTGAGTTGTTGATTACCTGCATATGGAAGTTACAACTTACTGCCGCCGTCTCATCAATGGTGCAGGCTGGGCATGATCCGATTCATTCCAAGTAATTGGGGCCGGGTCGTGACAATTTATATCAAGTGTTTGATATGGAGGTCAGTGGCATTAACTAGCCATCTTGGACATAGCCTGGTAATACGGGACCCTTGCAACGCAAGTAGCGAGCTCCGATGCAAGTCCCCGTCTTACCGGTTTTCTATTACCCAGCTCGGCTATAACCTGTTTCTTCCTAGGCCGAGTCGGTCCCGTGGCCCAGGGTTGCCGCTCGAAGAAACCATCGTCCTTGTCGACAAGTTGTCCATGACCATGATAGGTTAACATGGTGTATTTTAGGGTACCGTTAGGGCTTGTTATGTAATCAATTAATTTACTTGGTCGTTTTGCAGGCCTAAAATAATTCTATCTCTTTTCAACACAACTCATTTCTTTTTCACTTCTAACATACATGACTTGTATTCTGCAAGCGAATCATTCAATTTTAATATCATTACCCGAGTTCTCATTTTGAAATAGATGGTCGAGACGAAGGAGGTCAGCCACTCACCTTAGTATTTACTTGAGGCGAGAAACTGGTTGGCCGCGCTAGACGTTGCCTACGCGATCACCTGAAATCGTACAAGCAACCAATTAGAACACTGTGTTATTCAAGGAAATTCGATATGAATGCGAAGTTCGAAACGTAAGCCATGAAAACCATCGAAAACATTCACGAAAACGCATTCAGAAAACAAAGCCAAAACCAACGCAAGCGGCGTGAAAAGCAGAGCAACGGGAGGTCTCTCCCGACTCAGCCGCAGAGTCAATCCTTGAGGCGCAGCCCGTTGTATATGGGACTTGGTTCCGAAGAAGCCATTCCATAACGGGGAATGGATCTTAATTCAACCATTTCCGTTCGATCGATTCGATCAATCCCGACCTATCGGTCCCGACCGAGTCGATAACGACAGTGTTCCTTTCTCGCGCACCCCGTGGACGAACAACGGGGCACGATGTAGGGACGGGTCACTACACCATAACCAACTAAGAAAAAGTTTCGTCCTCGAAACTTAAGAACAGAACCTACCTCTATGAAAACAATGAAGGAAACTTTTCCTTCATCTCTGACTCGAGTTCCCATATCGACTCTTCTGCCACATGGTTCCTCCAGAGTATACGAACGAAAGGGATCGCCCGATTTTGCAACAGCTTATCCTTGCGTTCTAAGATTTGAACTGGCTCTTCAATGTAGGATAAGTCGGACTTTAGCTCCAGCTGGCCAAAATCCACCACGTGGCTAGGGTCGTGTACGTACTTCCGCAGCTGGGAGACGTGGAAGACATTGTGCACACCTTCAAGCGCCGACGGTAGAGAAATTTTATAGGCCACTGGGGCGACTCGCTCGAGTATTTCGAACGGCCCAACAAATCTCGGACTCAGCTTTCCTTTCGCGCCGAACCGAGTAACTCCTCGCATAGGCGACACCTTCAGGAACACGTGATCGCCCACCTGGAACTCAAGCGGTCTTCGATGGGTGTCGGCGTAGCTCTTTTGCCGACTCTGTGCAATCTTCAGTCTCTCCAGAATTAGCTTGACCTTTTCCACAGTCTGTTCCACCAGATCCGGGCCGAGTATCTGCCGTTCCCCGACTTCATCCTAGCAAATGGGCGATCTGTACTTTCGACCGTACAAAGCTTCATACGGTGCCATTTGGATGCTGGATTGGTAGCTATTGTTGTATGTAAATTCTGCCAGCGGTAGGTGGACGTCCCAGCTTGATTTGAAGTCAATTATGCAGAGCCGTAGCATATCTTCGAGAATCTGATTAACGCGCTCTGTTTGACCGTCGGTCTGAGGATGGTAAGCTGAGCTAAACTGCAACTTGGTGCCCAGCGTCGACTGAAGGCTACTCCAGAATCGCGACATGAACCATGAATCCCGATCAGAGACGATGGATACTGGAACTCCGTACAGCCGTACTATCTCATCAAGATAAATCTGCGCCAGGCGATCAACGCTCCAAGTAACTTTGATGGCGATAAAGTGCGCTGACTTGGTTAATCGATCGACGATGACCCAGATGGCGTCGTTCCCCCGTGGTGTCTTCGACAGGCCAACAATAAAATCCATAGTGACATGATCCCACTTCCACTCGGGAATAGCGAGGTTCTGCATCTCCCCGCCCGGACGCTGATGCTCAGCTTTCATCTGCTGACAGGCCATGCATTGCGACACGAAGAGCGCCACATCTCTCTTCATCCCGTGCCACCAGAAGGTCGTGCAGAGGTCCTTATACATCTTGGTACTGCCTGGATGCAAGGTATATTTCGTACAATGTGCCTCCGACATTATCTCCTTTCGTAGTTCTGAATCATCCGGAACACATAGTCGGTCATTCATTCTCAGCACGCCGGTCTTATCTTCCGCAAAGTCGGTCGCACTACCTGTCGAAATTTTCTCACGCATTTTCTTCAGGTACGAATCATCCTTCTGACTGGCCATGATCTTTTCCAGCAAACTCGGCTCTAACTGAAGCTGCGCCAACCGTATAACCCTGAATCGAACCTGGAGATCGATGCCCATTTCTTCTAGATCTTGTAGTAGTTTTTGGTTGATGGATAGCGAGGCAAGATATTTTTGACTAAGAGCGTCCGCCACCACATTTCCCTTGCCCGGAGTGTAGTCGATCGTCAAGTCATAGTCTTTGATCAGTTCGAGCCAGCGCCTCTGTCGCAAGTTTAATTCTTTCTGGGTGAAGAGATACTTGAGGCTCTTGTGGTCGATATAGATTGCGCACGCCACGCCATATAGATAGTGATGCCACAATTTCAACGTGAACACAATCGCCGCTAACTCCAAGTCGTACGTAGGATAGTTTTTCTCGTGCGGCTTTAACTGTCTAGAGGCGAAGGAGATCACCTTGTTTTGCTGCATGAGCACACATCCCAAGCCCTGGCCTCAAGCATCGCTGAATATCTGGAAACCCTCTGGCCCATCCGGAAGCGCGAGTATAGGTGCCAAAATTAGCCGCTGTTTCAGCTCTTGGAAGGAAGCCTCACAGTCATCCGACCAGTCATACTCGACTCCCTTTTGAGTGAGACGAGTCAGAGGCGATGCAATCTTTGCGAAGTCCTTCACGAAGCGTCGATAGTATCCCGCCTGTAGGTCCTAAAAAATCAAGTGGCACACATCAACAATGTCAAAAAATCAAGAAATACAACTTTTAGATGACTTGCGCAGACAACAGATTGTGCACCATTCAGATTGCGCAGGATCGATTGCGCACACTCTCAACTGCGCAAGCTGACGTGGCAAAAGTCATCATTATCTGACACAATCAAATCTTCTGACAACTGACAGCACGGATATCGAAGCGAACGTTCATTTAATCGTACAGCATGGCGCTCGAGGACAGCTGGCAGCGCAATCCATGTCTGCGCAAATCAAGTTGGCACAATCCATGTCTGCGCAAATGAAGTCGGCGCAATCCAAAGTCTGCGCCGTTCAATGTGCGCGTTCTACCAGTACAAATGATAAAGTACACGTGGCATTCATGCCATCAATTGTTCATTTCGTGGCAACTGCCTATGCACGATCATGCGCATTTCAATCAAATGATGCCATGTGTCTCAGACAGTTAACCCATGATCCAGCAACTGCCTGCGCAGTCCATTGCTGTGCAATCCATCATGCGCAGTCCAAAATAACTAAAAGTTAGTTATTTCTCAGAACTCTATAAATAGAGTTTCAAGTCTTTATTCAAGGGGATCACGAATCAATAATCAGAAATCAGAGAGTTCAGGAGTTCTTGCCCAAGTGCTGCTGCATTCTTCCGAGGCTTTTGCCTTCAACTTCAGAGGCTTTCTGCCTTCAATTCCAGAGTTGTCTTCAACTTCAGAGGCTTCGTCTTCAGAGTTCACATCGTCCAAGGGATAAAGCAATCGTCATCTAGATTGGATTCCTAAAGTTGTACCATTCCCAGAATTTAAATTGTAATCTTTTACAAAGTTTGTATCAATAAAGTTCTTCAACTTTTGTTTTTGCAAACAAAATGGCGACTATGCTGGGACGACTTTCTCCTCTGATGAGGAAGTGACAACTCAATGTGACGTAGCGTCTATCGGAAAGACGCAGAAGACACTGGTTGTGAAGATCAACCAGACAGCCTACGAATCCATGATCAACTCCAAGACCACTCCTCGCACTGCAACCACTGCTGTCACAAGCAAAGTGCGCCCAGTGTGGGTCCCAAAGACTGCTGCACATTCTGTCAATGTAGCCAGCAAGTCTCCTGCGCAATCTGCCAGCAAGTCTATTGCGCAGTCCAGTGCTTCTGTCACCAAGTCCAGTACACAATCTGTCTCTGCCACTGCTGCACAGTCTGCTATGGCCAGTGCACAAAAGACTTCATATGCTGCCATAGCTAAGTACAAAACTCCTATACCTCTGGCGCAATTGGCTGCTAAACTTCCTGCACAAACCAATATTCCAGCAACCAGAGTGCAACCTAAGCATTCTGTGGCAAGAACTCCTGATGCGCAAACCACAGTTTCTGTAGCCAGAACTCATGCGCAAAGCATTCCTGCGCAAACCAAGAGTGATAGCCTTTTGGCTAAATTCTCTCACAACAAAGGAAGAGATTCTACTCCTCTTCCCAAACACACTATTGCTCCTGCGCAATCCACTGGGGGTAGTCCTTTGGCTATTCCTCTTTCTCTTCAAAACAAAGGAAAATGCCAGTTGGTCTTTTCCCAAACTTCCTTGTCCCATGACTTGGAAGACTGCAGAGGGAAACGCTCTTTAGCTAACCCTTCGTCTCAAAACAAAGGAAAAGGCCCTTTGGTCTTTTTTAAATCTTTTTCCGTCTTTATTGAAGAGGATCCATCTGAATGTGCCTTGGCACCAATCAGTACTATAACTCTTTCAAACAAGGATTCTTCTTTCCTTTATAATAAGAGCACTTGTACTGATCAAAGAGGTATTCTGCCTACTCCGGTAGCAGAATTTCAAGACCTCCCGACTCTCAAAATTTTCCGTTCCAGACAGGAAAAACTGTTAGTGTCTCAAACAGAAACCCCTGAGGGTGAATTTGCTGATCTCAGAACTAATCTCAACAGACCCACTTCGGTAAAACGCAAACAGCCAATGCCGAAGATCAAACATCATCAGAAACAAACCTCCAAGGTCAAAAATCCCGATACTTATGCCAATGAAGTGAGCACTTCCCTGTATACTCAAGGGACTAAACATTTGAAGAATCGGAATCATGTTCCGAATGTTATCAAAGAACAGGTCCCTCAGAGTTTTCCTCGTTCTTTTGTTGTTCCCGATCTTCGAGAACATCTTAGACAAAAACGGGACAATGTCTCAACATCTCCATCTCAACCATCTAATCATCATTGCAATCACAAAGTCATCATCCAGTGTTGTTGTCAGACAACAAAACAATCTGTCTTCGATCGTTTAAATTTTGCAACGTCTGAACCAATGTCAGAGGAAGACGAAGTCTTGTATGCTTCTGTTAACATGACTTCCCGAGACACTGGGGGTAGAAGATGCTCTAAATATGGCAGGCTTCGCAAGCCAAGCCAGCGGTATTTAGAATTACTCCAAGAATCTTCTGAAGGAGTGTTTCAACATACCCGTTCTCGAAGCCGAGATACAATCGGTCAAAGGAATCTTCCTCAAAACCCTTCAGGTTATTCTTCCTCAGACTATGATACATACAGCGAAAGCTCCGAACAGACAGTGTCTTCCACTGTACCAAGAGAAGTGACAGCTTATGTTGTCACTTATGATCCAGATGCTTCAACTTCTGTAAATCAGGAACATCGAATTGCTGCACTTGAAGACAAACTAAAAACCATGGCTGAAATGGTTGCTAGTATACATTCCATCATTGTAGCACAACATGTTACACCACCAACTGCACCTACTACTAGTCCAGAGATCATAGCATCTTCGGTACCTGCCAATACTGGGCTGGGGGTCGTATCTCCTCAAATGCCTCCTGTACAAGTACAAGTTTAAACTACACCTAGTCAGTCAGGAGCTGGGGGTAGTGCTTACAATACTGTTCCTCCTCCTACCACAACTCAACCTGCTCCTTCTTCGTCATCAGAAGACGCCAATGAAGCTGTCAAACTCTTGCGAACCCAGTTCGAAGCATTCAAAGAGAAAGACAACTTGCAAAGGTTGGGGATCAACCAGCCCTATCCAGTTGAATGGAAGGAAGTCCCGTTTCCACCGAAATACAAAATCCCAACAATCTCTTTGTTCGATGGCAGTACTTCCCCTAGTCAATTCATCAATCATTTTGAGGTAATGACCGTTCAACTTCAGCCAAATGACGCTCTTCTTACCAGAGTGATCGTCGGTTGTTTAGCCGGCGTAGCATATGACTGGTACAGAAGTTTGCCCGATGGTTGTATCACTTCCTTTTCAGGTCTCAAACAAATTTTCCTGGAACGGTTCTATGAAGGATTCAATGACATGACTATGTCAGCTCTCAACAAAATCAAACAGAAACATAATGAAACTGCTGAGAGCTTTATCGAACGGTTCCGTCGTGAAGCTTTGAAAATGCCTCCTGGAACTCCAGCTGCTATCACTATTGATACTTGTAAGGCAAATCTTTTGCCTATTATCAGTATGTGGACGGGATCTACCCAATTCCAAGATTGGCCTTCATTCATTGTCAACGCCAAAGCTGCTGAAGTAAGCGCTGACAAGTTCAAACAATTGGGGGTACAGATGTCTAACCCCGATCGAGATGAACATCAGACTTCAGGTGGTGGCAATCGCCAAAACAATCGCAAAACAAAAGAGACTTTGAACATTAATTTGAACAAAAATAAAGAATCTTTGGCTGTCAATGTGGCTCCACCTACATCCACTCCTACTCCTTCTGCACCTCCAACAAGAGAACCTCGTCCGAAAGTGGAATATTCCTTCGACGAGAATGACACTGCAAGCATCTTTGAGTGTTTACTCAAAAGCAATAAAATTCAACTCCCAGACCCAAAGAAACCTGATGAAGTCGGTAAGACAGATCATCCTAAATATTGTGTCTACCACAGATTCATTGGACATCCTACTCGAGCATGCTATGTGCTCAAGGGCAAAATTTAGGAGCTTGTCAATGCTGGTGTCGTTACTCTGCAGCAAGATGAGAAAACTGTTACTGCGAACATGGTTTCAGTCCAGTTTGGTACCTTTCCTTCGCAGATGATACATCCCGGTATCATTCCAATTCCCAAAGCTACTCTTGAGATTGAGAATCTCCCACTTCCACCAAATGAAGGTCTTGTTCCCTTGTCTCTTGACAATGGTAAAATTATGTGGATCCATCCTGATCTTGCTCTAGAATTTGAGGTGCCCTCTTCTTCCAAAAAGAAAGCTCGTTCTAAAGGCAAAACCAAGATTTGCAACATAGTGTCTTTTGATCCCATAGTTGACGAAGAGATTCTGTTAGGCACCAGATCAGGGAAAGCCTATTTGAAAGATCATTCTGAAGGTCAAGAGGATCCTGCTTCTTCTTCTGAACCTGCCCCAGCACAACCTGCTTCCACTGAAGAGATCCCTTCTACATCTTCACCAGTTGTAGTACCTATTCCTTCCAAACCAATGACGGTTGATAAAGGCAAGCAACAAGTCCGCTTTGATAAACCATTGAAGAAATCATCTCCTACATGACTTGAAAAGCCGTACAACTTTGATATATTGGCTCAATTAGCCAATACACCGGCTAGGCTATCAATTTTTGAGCTCTTGCGCCTTTCTAAGGAGACTCGAGAGACTTTAAGTGAAGCTCTGATGCAGGCTGAAACTTGCCTAACTCTTCTCAAAAAGCTGGAATCATAACCAGTCTCTTGCCGTCACTGTCATAGTGTCCTGGAGTTGATTCCAAACATCACTTTTACTCAGGATGATATGCTACTGGAAGATAATAGACATGATCGTCCTCTCTACTATACAGGATATGTCGATTCGATGAAGGTCGATCGTATCCTAATAGATCCAGGGTCTGCACTTAGCATCATGCCAAAGACAATGCTAGATGCGTTGAAGATACCAGTTCATAGTCTTTCGAGCACAATCATCACTATCTTGGGATTCAACCAAGAAAGAAGTGAACCTTTGGGTAAGATTCGGCTAAAACTCCAAATAGACAATCTTCGCACAAAGGTGACCTTTTATACCATTGACAATCATGGTTGTTCTTACAACGCTCTTCTGGAAAGACCATTCCTCCATGAACATAATGTTGTTCCATCAACTCTTCATCAATGCTTTAAATACGTTGATGACAAAGGACAAGTTCACAAGAAAGTTGCAGACCTTTATTCTTTCAAAGGCGTTGAAGCGTATTGCAACGATGCTCGTATGTACAAGAAGGAATTTATGAAAGTGGTATTGGCCATGGATACTGAAGAAGATCAAAGAGCAATGCCCAATGATACTCTCATCATACCTGTCAAAGGGCGTGTTTCTCATCCTCAGTCTTCTAAACCACTGGCTATTCACTTGCCGATTCAGGAAAAATCAGTTGACACTGATCAAAATCAAAGGGAGTTCACCTCTTCTGAGCCACTTATTATCAACTTACGTCGTAATAAGGACAAAAAGCAGCTCGCTTCTTCTGAGCCTCTTGTTGTTGATTTAACTCACAACAAAAAAAAGGGAGCTTACCTCCTCTGAGCCACTTGTTATTGATCTTCGTCGTAACAAGCCTCCTCCACGTTCTTCTTCTCCCCCTCTTGTAATCAATCTGACCAAGCCTGCTAAGGCTAAAGGTCCTGCTGTAAATACAGATGTACATATCAATGAAAAAGCATCTACTTTCCAGTATACTGATGTTATTTATCATACTAAATACTATTTGGATATGTTAGATAGCTTTCAGTCATTTACAATGGGAGTCGTACAATCTCTTCAAACAGAAGTTTCATGTGAACATCCAAAAGATTCATATCGTATTGTTCCTGCTTGCAAGAAAGGTGAACGTCCAATACTTTTTAGTAAAAGACCGAAACAAAAATTTAGCTACACGGATGATAGCAAAGTTAACAACACGGGAAATCTTCAATTCCGTCGTTACAGTCAACAATCAAAAGATATCGTCCGAAAGATGGGCTACGACTTCAAAAGCGGCCTCAACTACGGTAAGGGAAGAAAGACTCCTCTCCGTACTGCTGTTCCACATGGAAAGTCAGAAATGTATTACAGCAGGACCAAAAGAGGTCTCGGATACGCTTCGCCTCCAATGTTATCCCCAGCAGTTTCTGATTCTGATAGCGAAGAACGTTCTAATTCTTTCGATTCCAGATCATGGGATTCTGACACTAGCATTGGTGAAGTCCATCGTGTAATCGTATCTTCTAATATGGTTTCCGCTGAGCTTTCGGAAGGATATGATGAGGACATTGAAGAAAGTTCTGAAACAGATCTTTGGGCTCAACAGATGGATAATCAGTGGGTACTCTGATTTGAACAGAGAGAACCTCCTACTGAAGATCAATTAGTTCAGGTTGATGTAGAAGAAAGCGAGTCGCCTCGTCCAATCTTTATTAGCAAGAATCTTCCAGAAGCAGATAAGCAAGAGTTGGTTCTTCTCATTAAAGAATACATTGACGTCTTTGCTTGGAGTTACGAGGACATGCCAGGTTTAGATCCCAAGATTGCTACTCACAAACTGAACATTTTTCCCAATGCTAAACCAGTCAAACAGCAGCAACGACGATTTAAGCCTGAAATGATGGACGCAATCGATGATGAAGTCAAGAAGCTTATCGCTTGTGGCTTTATTCGAGAAGAACAACATCCTGATTGGGTAGCCAATGTTGTTCCAGTCCTGAAGAAAACCGGCAAAGTTCGAGTCTGCATCGACTTCCGAGATCTTAATGAAGCATGTCCGAAAGATAAATTTCCTCTCCCTATCACGGACGTTATGATTGACAACACCTGTGGGTTCGAACGGATATCCTTTATGGATGGATTCTCTGGATACAATCAGATCAAGATGAATCCCGAAGATGAAAAATACACATCTTTCCGCACTCCTCGGGGAGTTTATTGCTACACAGTGATGCCATTTGGTCTCAAGAACGCTGGTGCAACTTACCAACGGGCCATGAGTACTATTTTCAGAGAACATCTTCGTAAAACAGTCGAATGTTATGTTGATGATATTGCTGTTAAAAGTCGTCTAAAAGAAGATCATATCCAAGATTTGAGAACAATCTTCAATCTCATGCATCAACATCAGCTCAAGATGAATCCCACCAAGTCATTCTTGGGTGTCTCTAGTGGTAAGTTTCTTGGCTTCGTTATTACCTCTAAGGGTATACACGTGGATCCCGAGAAGATCAAAGCCATTCAAGAGATGCGTCCTCCATGCAACCTAAAAGAGCTACGAGGATTCTAAGGCCGACTTGCTTACATCAGGCGATTCATTTCGAACTTGTCTGGACGCTGCAGACCATTCACTCAGTTAATGAAGAAGGGTGTATCTTTTATTTGGACTGAAGAATGTCAACAAGCATTTGACGACATCAAACGATATCTTATGAACCCACCAGTTTTGGTGCCACCAATCTCAGGCATACCATTCTTAATGTATGTCCGTGCTATGGATCATTCGTTGGGTGCTTTACTCGCCCAAAAGAACAAAGAAGGTCACGAACAGGCCATCTACTATCTCAGTCGTACTATGATTGGTGCTGAACACCGTTATAGTCCGGTTGAAAAAGAATGTCTAGCTCTTATGTTCGCCGTTCAAAAGACAAGACATTACATCATTGGTCAAACTATTCATGTCATATCCCGAGTCAATCCTCTTCGGGTATTAATGAAAAAGTCTAGCACACTCAACTCTCGGCTTGCTACATGGGCCATCCTTCTAGCCCAATATGACATGGTGTATGTTCCTCAAAAGTCTGTCAAAGGTCAAGCACTAGCGGATTTCTTGGTGGCTCATCCCGTACCAGAAACATCCAAGCTTTATGATGAAATTCCAGACGAAACATTGGAAGTCAACTTGATCTCTGAAGAATTTCCAACTTGGCGTCTATTCTTTGACGGAGCATCCAGAATTGGACCCAATGGTGCTATTGTAGCAGGAGTTGGAGTTGTTCTCGTTTTTCCAGAAGGATCAACTATCCAAAGAGCCTACTCTCTAGATGAGCCTTGCTCTAACAACGTAGCAGAGTATAATGCTCTACTTATCGGTCTTCAATTAGCCAAGCAATTGAACATTGAATATCTCGAAGTTTACGACGACTCTAAGCTGGTTGTCAACCAGGTTAGAGGAACTTATGAAGTCCGTCATCAAGATCTGGTACCTTACTTTGAGGCAGCCATCCTCATGGCTTCTTCTTCTTCAGTCCTTCCTGGTTCAAGCAAAAAGTCCAGGATGTCTCGCGGTGGCTTGGGTACAGACGAACCTTCGCCTGCTTCTGCTTCTTTTGGCTGATTTGGATCGACAGGACATTCTTTAACGTCTTGTTCAACCTTCGGGGCGAGCTCAGTCTTCTTGAGTGCATCTTCAGACAACATTTTTATGTTGAAAAGTGAAAGTGCTCATTCCTGTCAGATTTCTGTCCTATTTATAGACAGAGATTTCTCAAACAACGAAGCGACATATTCATCCGACGGTTCATCCGTTCATTTAATCCACTTGACGGTTCGTCCGTTTATTACATTCATCCGACGGTTCATCCATTCATTTAATCCACTTGACGGTTCGTCCGTTCATTACATTCATCCGATGGTTCACCCATTCACATTCATCCGACGGTTCACCCGTTCATTCATTCATCATCTGACGGTTTGTCCGTTCATTACATTCATCCATTCATTCATTATCATCCGACGGTTCGTCCGTTCATTACATTTATCCGACGGTTCATTCGTTCATTTAATCCACTTGACGGTTCGTCCGTTCATTACATTCATTCGATGGTTCACCCATTCACATTCATCCGACGGTTCGCCCATTCATTCATTATCACTTGACGGTTTATCCGTTCGTTTTATCATTCGACGGTTTTTTCCGTTCATCTCATATCCATATCAGCAACTTGTCATTTTCGATTAAGTTGTCAATTGAAATAATAATATTCAATATATTCTGCCACGTCCATATTACCTCTGAGCAGATATAATGAATATAATTATTTTCCACAAGAAATATATCATGTCTTGTACCTCTGAATATATTTTCTATCTCTATTATTTATATCTAAATAAGATATGCAATAAATAAGAGAGCCACAGCAAAATGTCTTTTATTTATCAAAATACGAGGCATTACAAAAACACATCTACGACAAAAGATTCTATTAAGAAGGAGGAATGATCAAATTATCGATCTGCTGCTTCAGAGTCTGCAACTCTTCTTCATGAGTGGATGTCACCCTCTTTCTAACCTCCTCCATCCCGGTTTCTTCATTAAAGACGGGCATGTTTACAGTCCGGCGGGTAATCTCTGCACCATGAGTTGCATCATACTCATCCTTCTCCTGAAGCAAGGCATTGAATTGTTCAAGCACAAGTTGATGATTAGCAGTTTCCTCTTCTAATTCTTGCTGGAGACGAACAATTTCTGCTTTCAGTTCAGCAATTCTCTGTCCTTTTCTTTCAGCCATCAAAGTTACTGATTCTAGCTTGGAATTGTATTCAGCAGACTTTGTGGAATAAGCTTCCAAAATATTTTGAAGATTCATCCTTTCTATATCAGCTGCTTGGGCCATTCGCTCGAACTCAGCCTGCACTAGAGATTCTATTTCCTTCTGTTTGAGCTCCTTATATTTCTTTATGGAGACTTCTAACTCATCCAGTATATGCTCAAGGAGAGTAGCTTGAGCTTCGTCACCTTGCCCCCTTACAGCCCTCACCAAGAGGGAAGTTGGTTTTCTAACCATAAAGAAGTCAGCTCCCTCTTTGTCCATCATTTTGTTGACTAGGGGTCTCAACGATTCAAAGAAACATCTGGTGAATGATTGAACAACTTGTTGATTAATTGCCAGAGTCCCAGGAGTCGCAGCTACTCCTGTTGAAGATAAGGCAGCAGGATGCTCGATCCTTTGTGTATGGATGGCAGGCTCTTTAAACAAAGGAGCCAGAGTGGAGCTAGTCGCCCCTCCTGTTTGTTCCTCTGCAAAAGTAAAATTGTTATTTTGCTAGTCGTTTGCCAAATAACCAAAAAGATCAAATGAAGGCAGTCTTACCTTGGTTCGGTCCAGCAATGAGCTCATCCCCTGCAGGAGTAGACTCTGGCAGAGCAGAAGTAACTTCAGCTATAACAGCTTGGCTGCTACCCGTCTCAGAACCACAAGACAAATGATGACTACTACTAATAACCACCGTCGGTATGGGCACTATGTCCGTGCACGTCGGAGGTGTTGGAGTAGTCTCATGATCTACAGAAAATACAAATAAAGGCATTAGCTATCAATTCATTCAAAAGGAGATTGCTAATTTTATTTTATACCTTGAGGATCATTGGCGGGAGTTTCTTCCAGGGCTTCTTCATTTATTGTTTTTTCGGGAACCTTAACATCTTTTTCGGGATTTAAGGTATCGGTAGCATTCTCTGGAGCCTCAATATCCTTTTCAGGATCTAAGGTCTTAGCAGCATTCTCTGGAATTTCAATATTCTCATCATTTACAGCAGTAGGAGATGCATGCACTTCATCATCTTCTTCAAGATCTTGCATATAGTCATCAACATTTTCAGACGAAGAGCTCTCCTCATCCTCGTCTTCTTCTGGTACCTTTTTGCTGGTAGTCGCTGTATGGTCGCCATGGTCATCCAGAGGACTATAACTGCAATCTTCTAAAGCTGCAATTACTTCGCGATCTTCTTCTTCGCGAAGGGTTCTCGGAGTAGACGGAAGTTCAATAATCTGTAGCTGCTTTTCCCTCACTTCCTCCACAGTATTTCCTCTAGGCTCTTCGGCCTCAGTTTCCGGAGCAAGATTTGTCCTTTGCTCAACCTCTTCTCTATGTTCAGGACTAGGAGTTTTATTCTTAGGCTCTGAAACAGGAGTAGGAGAGGGCAAAATTAATCCAGCTGCAGCATCCATAACCATTGAAGACAAGGCTCGATTCTTTCTCTGGGCCAACTTCTTTCTTTTCAATGGCCTATCAGGGCTCTCTATATTGACAGTTTCAACTTGTTTCTGCATGGAAGTTGGTGTTGTAGCCTCCTCTTGTTGAGTTGACCCGGCCAGTTGCTGAGACTGAGATTAAGTAGTGATTCTTTCAGAAGAATGATCTAGGATCAACTTCTTCTTTGCTGCCGGAGCAGGAGGCTCCTCCCTTCTTCTTTTCTTTGCAGGAGATTTACCCACTTTCAGAGAGATACGCATTGCTGCGTTTACTTCTTGAGGGAACATCATATCCCTCGAAACTTCCAAAGGAGCATCGGCTGGCTCGTGCACCTCATCATTTATAGGAATCGACAGAGCCATTCTTCCTTTCTTCAATCTCGTCGAAGTAGCGAAACTATCTGCGAGATTAAAATTCTCAGCAAAAGTGTTTACGGATGTATAAAATACTGTATAGTAAATAGCATCCTGGGACCATGAGTGCTATTTGCTGGCATCGAGAATATGGCCTTCGTATCACGGGCATTATAATAAGCCCAAGCTCGGGCCCCGTCTATCAAAAAACCCTTGCCTTGGAGGCAGGCAATTGCATTCTCCATATGGAATTGATCATATCCAAACTGCCGAGCAAATCGGCTGGGGAGATATGGTTCTAAGTAACATTCCTCTTCGAACCGGTACACCAGATGAGACGGTTGAATTGTCTTCAACCATTCAAAGGCTGCACGGTTTAGAGGTTGCATCTTTGAGTCCACCATGTTTGTTGGCATCTAATCATATCCAGCAGGAAGAGGAGCACAACAAAAGTTCCATCCTCTATTCAGATTTAAGACATATCTACACTCGCTCAAAGAAGTGTACTTCCATTTTCCATGGGAGTACCTTCGCAGAAAGCTGCCGTCAACCGGTCCCATGCCGGGGTCCATTAAAATGGGATAGTGGAGAAGCAGCCATCCAAATAGATATGTGTATGGCAGTTCTAGGCGAGGGAACTCTTTCTCTCCTTTTGCTTTCAGAATCAAGTCGACATACAAACGAAGACTGGCATTTAATTTGTAAGTCATTGCTGATAACATGTCTACCTTGTAGCCAAAGACTAATTTGACAGCGGCAAAAAGAACGCCGCGATGAAAGCGGTCCACAGCACTGGATCCGGGGACCACAAATTGCCGAAGCCAGTATGTCAGAAACCCTGCCAGTTGGGCTTCTTTCGACATGGGTCTATAACCCATTCTCAAGTAACTCTCCAGAGTGTCCCCTTTCTTTAAAGGAGGATATTCATAATCATCTTTCACTTGTTTATCAAAATTACCACTCTGTTCCATTAGCTTCATAACTTCTGTATTGCTCAAAGGTTTGAAGAAGTTAGGATAGCATTTGTCATTTTCCTTAGTCTTCTTCTCTTCTATGTGGTTAAGGAACAGATAGGGTAACCACTTCGAAGAATAACAGGTGTTGGCTGTAGCACTCTTATAAAACAAGGAGCAGATCTTGTAATGGCATAGCAGTTCCTCGAATACTGCTACCATCGCTGTATTTTTCTTTCTAAGTTTGTCCAACTCATCATTGGTTGGAACAAACTCTTCATATGGAGCGTCTGCCATTGGCAAGTACGAGATATATTTCATGTCGTGGAGTACAAACCCAATTTCTCCACCAAGTGTCATAAAAGTTCCTGTCCTATAATTGTATCTTTCAGCCAAGGCCAAGAACATGTGTGGATTGGGTGCAAAATCTTAAACAGTGGCGTGTACTGCTTGATACAGATTGATCTGTTGAAGTCTTTCTTCAAATGTTGTCAGAATCCAATTGGCAATACAGTTCCATCTCCTGTAATCTGGATTCACCAATCCAGTTAATCTGATATCCTATTCGGGGTACTTTCCTTCAGCTTTCGTAAATTTATTTGCAAATATCGGTGTTCTGACAGGCATCAACATAGAGGAGTTCTCTGGAGGAATACAACCTGGTCTCAAGCCCCTCAACAAGACACTGTATCGATCAGAGGAGTTGTAGAACATATCCTGCTTATTTGGCCCCTTCTTCACGAAAATTTTCCCTGCACGGGCGTCTTGGAAAAGAGTGATGTTCCACTCCATCTTCCTCGGATAGCTCGCATGAGCGTACCGGGATAAAGGGAGACAACGGGCAATATCTGGTATGAAGAAAGACCTATCTTCCTGATGGACTATTCTTTCCTCCATCCTCGGCCTTGGTTGCGAGCTTTTCTCAAAAGCCTCACCAAACATGAATAAAGGTTTCTTATGAATAACAGAGTCTGCTGATTCCAAGGGCTGTCCATTCATTAAACACAGTAGAGTCTCATTGTCTTGAGATATCAGAATCGCCTGGCGGGAGGTCGGTAGATCATACTGGGGATAATGTACATGGGAGAGATCCTCTTTATACTCAGACTCTGAAAGAGTTCCCATAAAAGTTTCATATTCTGGATCTTCTCTCACATTAACTGCATCAAACAGAGGAAATAAAGATGAGTACAAGTCAAGTCAAAGATTCTGTCATCAGTTTGTGCAAAATTAGAATGTACAACATCAGATTGCGCAGCATCAGTTTGCGCAAACATCAGACTGTGCGAACAAACAGCCATCAGTTTGCGCTGACTATATCGCGCAAAGCAGCAGATTGCGTTGACATCTGCCAGCGCAATTCAACCGATTGCACAGAAAGTCTCTCTTCATAAAAATGAAGAGTTAACTGATTTGTGCAACCAGAACCCTAAAAAGGGTGGCGCAGTATGATCGCATCTCTAAAAAGAGATGGATTTTGAAGAACAGTAAGATCAAAACCCTAAAAAGGGTTTTTGATTCAAAAGTTCTCTACCTGACATTGCGGGGTACGCGGATTCATGACGAGAAGCTCGTCGTGCAACTCTGTCTGATGACTCGGCCGGGGCCTTGCCCTTATCGGCTGTGGAGGATTGTTGGGGCGCCATGAAGATCGTCGGAGAAGGAAGTCGAAGTTCTCTCAAAAATTTCTTTCTCTCAAACACAAGGAAGGCAAAGTAAAGAAATAAAATGAAGAAGAGAGCTATTTATAGTTTTCGAAAATAAAACGGTTGCCTCAGTTTGCGCCTAAAATTGTGGACAATCCCTCAGATTGCGCAGCCAGCTCACATCATGCGCAAATTGATTCAAAATTCAAAATTCAAAGTATTTCGAAATTTTGAATAAGTTCAACTTTCGAAAACTTTGAAGGGGGTCTTGTAGGTCCTAAAAAATCAAGTGGCAAACATCAACAAAGTCAGAAAATCAAGAAATATAACTTTTAGATGACTTGTGCAGACAACAGATTGCGCACCATTCAGATTGTGCAGGATCGATTGCGCACACTCTCAACTGCGCAAGCGGACGTGGCAAAAGTTATCATTATCTGACACAATCAAATCTTCTGACAACTGACAGCACGGATATCGAGGCGATCGTTCGTTTAATCGTGCAGCACGGCGTTCGAGGACAGCTGGCAGTGCAATCCATGTCTGCGCAAATCAAGTTGGCGCAATCCATGTCTGCGCAAATGAAGTCGACGCAATCCAAAGTCTGCGCCGTTCAATGTGCGCGTTCTACCAGTACAGATGATAAAGTACACGTGGCATTCATGCCATCAATTGCTCATTTCGTGGCAACTGCCTATGCACGATCATGCGCATTTCAATCAAATGATGCCATGTGTCTCAGACAGTTAACCCATGATCCAGCAACTGCCTGCGCAGTCCATTGCTGCGCAAACCAATTGCTGCACAATCCATCATGCGCAGTCTAAAATAACTAAAAGTTAGTTATTTCTCAGAACTCTATAAATAGAGTTTTAAGTCTTCATTCAAGGGGATCACGAATCAATAATCAGAAATCAGAGAGTTCAGGAGTTCTTGCCCAAGTGCTGCTGCATTCTTTCGAGGCTTTTGCCTTCAACTTCAGAGGCTTTCTGCCTTCAATTCCAGAGTTGTCTTCAACTTCAGAGGCTTCGTTTTCAGAGTTCACATCGTCCAAGGGATAAAGCAATCGTCATCTAGATTGGATTCCTAAAGTTGTACCATTCCCAGAATTCAAATTGTAATCTTTTACAAAGTTTGTATCAATAAAGTTCTTCAACTTTTGTTTTTGCAAACACCGCCAAACCAAGAAAACTTTGAATCTCACTAGCAGACGCAGGCCGTTTCCAATCAGCAACGGCTTCAACTTTCTTCGGATTGACTGCAATGCCTTCGGACGAAATGATGTGACCGAGAAAGGATACGCTGCTTAGCCAAAATTCGTACTTACTCTGCTTTGTATATAACTCATTCTCTCGAAGTGTCTGGAGCATGGCCCGTAGATGTTCTGCATGCTGCACTCTGTCCTTTGAGTAGACGAGAATATTATCAATAAAGACTACCACAAATTTATCAAGAAAGGGTCAAAATACCCGATTCATTAGATCCATGAAGACGGCAGGAGCGTTCGTCAGGCCGAATGGCATCACCAGGAACTCGTAGTGGCCGTAGCGAGTGCGAAAAGCTGACTTTTGCACGTCGTCTGACTTGATCTTGAGTTGATGATAGCCCGAGCGGAGATCAATCTTCGAAAATACTGAGGCGCCTTGCAGTTGATCGAATAAGTTGTCTATGCGGGGCAATGGGTACTTGTTCTGGATGGTAGCCTTGTTCAGCTCTCGATAATCGACGCACAGACGCATGGACCCATCCTTCTTCTTCACGAACAACACGGGCGCTCCCCACGAGAAAACACTAGGCCGAATAAATCCTCTGTCGAGTAACTCTTGTAACTGGACCTTGAGTTCCTTCAGCTCGGCGGGGGCCATTCTGTACGGGGCCTTGGAAATTGGTCGGGTATCGGGGAATGTATCGATGCTGAACTCGATTTCTCTGTCGGAGGGCATGTCGGGTAGCTCGTCCGGGAACACATCGGGGAATTCTGCCACAACGTCGGTCTGACCCGCGTTTGCACCATCCTGTCGCATGTCTCGGACGGACGCCAAATAGTTTTCGTACCCAGAATGCAGCATCTTTCGAGCAGAAATTGTCGAGATCAACATGCAGGTCGACGACGCCTCACCACACGAAAAGCAAAATTCAGGCACTCCGGGTATGCAGAAGGTGACCGTCTTTCCGGCGCAGTCTATGGTTGCGTTGCACGGCCCAAGCCAATCCATTCCCAGAATGATATCAAAGTCCTTCATATCTAGAACTATCACGTCAAGACCGATCTTTTGATCGCCGATACAGATAATCCCGTCAGCGCAAGCTAAGTTTGTGAGTATTGGTGTGCCAGAAGGTGTGCTTACGCTAAGGTCGAGATCTAATGATATTACAGGAAATTTGTGCTCGGCGGTAAAATTCGTCGATATAAAACTATGCGAAGCACCTGAATCAAATAGTACACGAGCAGGCACATTATTAAAATTTAGTATACCTGTCACGACCGTATCTGATACATGCACTTCATCCCGAGTCATGGTGTAGACGCGGCCCTGGACATTGGGGCGACGGTCTTGGCCATTTTGCGGCGCAGGTTGATGGGCTCGAGGCGCTGGGACTTAATTCCCTGGACGGTGCTGTTGGGGCGCCATTGGACGGTGCTGTTGGGGCACCGTTGGGTTCGGCCTTCTGGTTGGACAATCAGCACGAAAGTGGTCCCTCTTGCCACAGTTCCAGCATCCATCCTCTGGTATCTGGCAGTTGTCGATCGTGTGACCGAGACGGTGACATCGGTTGCAGTAAGGCCGTAGATTATGCCCTTGATACCCGCCTTGTGGCCCATTGTTCGGACGCTTGGTCACGTTGTTTCCTCCTACGTGGCTAGGGCGTTTGTGATTGTATGTATACACAGCGCCGGCAGCACCTGGAGGGTATTGGCTTTCAAGGCGGAGGACGTGGTTGAGGGACTCCCCCATCGTTTGGTATTTAGGAACAGACACATAGGCGTAGATAGATGGTCATAGGCCCACTTCGAACCGTCATGCATGACTCGTCAGGAAGGGCAAAACTTCTCCAATAAACTTGGCTAACTTGTTGAACTCTGCTGCATACTGCCGCACCGTCATATTCCCTTGCCTTAGCTGCATAAATTCATTCTCCTTCTCTTGTCGAACGGCTTCGGGAAGGTACTCGATCTCGAACGCATCTCGGAAGGTGGCCCAAGATATTGCCGTTGTCTTGTTGTCGCGTCTGATTGCTCGCTTTTGTACGGCCCACCAGTCGTGCGCGTTCAATCGGAGTAGAAGTTGAGCGCATGCGACTTTCTTGGACTCATCGACACCCAGAAGCTCGAATCGGTCTTCCAACTCCTCCAGCCAATCGATCACCAACGAAGGGTCTTCAGTACCGCAAAAAGAGATACGAAAGCTCTTTGTGAATTTTGACACGTCGAAGTTGGAACTTCTCGGTGCTGCAGGCGTAAGCTTGGGTACCTCCGGTTCGACTTCACTTTGTCTGGCCGCAGGCTCGGTCATGGCAGGAGTTGTCGCAGAGTTGTTGTTGTTGGCCACCACTGTCTGTACAATCTGCTGAAGAGTATCAAGCTGCTTCTGCTGCAACTTGAATTGTGCATCGAATCGGGCCTCGAACTGGGTCTGGCGTGCCTCTACCTTCCGTCGATGTGCCTCTGTCTTTCGTCGAAGTTGCTCATTCAGGCGTTGATTCTCCTGAGCTTGTTGTTGTTGCGCTTCCAGCATGCGCAACATCCGTTCCATGGCATCGTTAGAGGGTCCGGGCCTCAAGCTACTCGAGCCGCTCGAAGCACTTTCTTCGTTCGTCGTCACATTCACCGCCGCACCTTCTGGGATTTTGAAGGTAAAAATATATTAGTCACAAAACTTATTTCGGACTCCCCCGTATGGAACGACATATCTCATCGACACGAGACCAACGATTTGAGACTGGAAACTCGATAATAGAGGCCAAGGACGTAAAGCCGTGCTCTGATACCAATATGTTACGCCCCGATTCCGTAGAATCGATAGTCGTCCCCCGGGCGTGATGCCGTGCAAGCCTAAGTTGCGCTCGCACAAGACATAGTCATAAGGTTATCCGAAACACAACAACAAAAGAATGCGCAGAGTAAATTGAACACACATTATAGAGAAGAAAATTTAAGCTTTATTGATAATGAACATCATTTTTACAGACTCGATACAAGGGCACCGTGCGAGCTTTTTACAAACTGACTCCATTATAAAATGAACGTCGACGAGATAGCCATTCCATACATTCATCCCTTGATTATACAACCAAAATTACAAAAACACCTGGAATGGTGGGAAGTCGCTCCATTTGTTTTCGATCTTCAACAGCGGAGTCTTCAAGGTTTGATCCAAGCTTCGATGCACGGACGAAGCTTCAAAACACACGAGCGTTGCCTTCCTTCACGTAGCACGCTCTTCCCGATCTTTCGCACCTGTAGAGAGTGCGAGGATCAGTACAATCAACATGTACTGGCGAATGGCTAATTAATTTCCAGGCTCTCATTTGGTTCAAGAATTTAGATAATATCATACAACTTGCTTTTAGTGGTCTTTCTAGCCATCCTAGATATTTTCATAAGAAGTATTAAGTTACACCAAGATTTCCTCCGACAGAGCGTACCGTGCGACATAAAACTTACCATCACTTTCCCTGTTAGTTGATAACAATTTATATCAAGTGTTTGATATGGAGGTCACTGGCATTAACTAGCTATCTTGGACATAGCCTGGTAATACGGGACCCTTGCAACGCAAGTAGCGAGCTCCGATGCAAGTCCCCGTCTTACCGATTGCCTATTACCCAGCTCGGCTATAACCTGTTTCTTCCTAGGCCGAGTCGGTCCCGTGGCCCCGGGTTGCCGCTCGAAGAAACCATCATCCTTGTCGACAAGTTGTCCATGACCATGATAGGTTAACATGGTGTATTTTAGGGTACCGTTAGGGCTTGTTATGTAATCAATTCATTTACTTGGTCGTTTTGCAGGCCTAAAATAATTCTATCTCTTTTCAACACAACTCATTTCTTTTTCACTTCTAACATACATGACTTGTATTCTGCAAGCGAATCATTCAATTTTAATATCATTACCCGAGTTCTTATTTTGAAATAGAGGGTCGAGACGAAGGAGGTCAGCCACTCACCTTAGTATTTATTTGAGGCGAGAAACTGGTTGGCCGCGCTAGACGTTGCCTACGTGATCACCTAAAATCGTACAAGCAACCGATTAGAATACGGTGTTATTCAAGGAAATTCGATATGAATGCGAAGTTCGAAATGTAAGCCATGAAAACCATCGAAAATATTCACGAAAACGTATTCAGAAAACAAAGCCAAAACCAACGCAAGCGGCGTGAAAAGCAGAGCAACGAGAGGTCTCTCCCGACTCAGCCGCAGAGTCAATCCTTGAGGCGCAGCCCGCTGAATATGGGACTTGGTTCCGAATAAGCCATTCCATAACGGGGAATGGATCTTAATTCAACCGTTCCCGTTCGATCGATTCGATCGATCCCGACCTATCGGTCCCGACCGAGTCGATAGTGACAGTGTTCCTTTCTCGCGCACCCCGTGGACAAACAACGGGGCACGATATAGGGACGGGGCCCTACACCACATGTCATAATTCGTTCTGTGTCGAGCCCTAGGTCGCGTGACACGCGTGCACGAGGACTGGGTTCCAGTTTGGATACGCACGTATCCTGGACACTTCGTGTCCTATTTCTTGGACACGACTGCACCTAAACTTCATGTTCAAACACGAGACGCGTTACCAACCCTTAGTTTCGATTATCTTTAGATTTTCGAGTGTGTTTAGGTCATGTTAGGTTTAGTGTTTTGAGTATCGGGTAAGTTCAGTTTTTCCTTTACTGTTTAGTATTTTTGTTCTGTCCAGTTTTGATTTCATTGTAAATTCTGTATAAAACCCAACCTACAGATCATACATTACCCTATCTAGGAGTATCTACTAGTTGGCATCATGGAGAGGGTTGTGTTCGAGTTTTGGGTTTAGATATAGGGTATTCGGGTTTGTATAGGATATCAAGAGAATAGGTATTTGTCTATAGCTGACACTTGGATTGATGTAGGATTTATTTAGGAATGGCGAGTTCTGTTTGATGATTAGTTGAGATTGGGTTAATACCAAGAACAGTTCAACTGTTAGATAAGAATTGTTAATGCCAAGTTAGTTCAATAGATCACTTAACTATTAGTAAGTTTGATGGTTAGTTAGGGATGGGTTGTTGAAGTTAGGATAGAAACTAATTTTTGAGGTTTACATGTATGTATGTACTGTTTAGGGTAGGCTGAACTAATAAGGGGTGTTTTGTGATGGAAAATTCAGGGAATAGGTTAACTGCAATGGCAGTAGCAATACAGGCCTTGGCCTAGTGCATGTGTCCAATGTGAGGGTGCCTTGGGTTGAGTAGTGAAGACCTAGCACTGAGATTACCCTATTTTCTAAACTAGAATTTTACTAAGAAATACCTAGACTAGAGTCTTGGTATATGCTAGTCTAAGGTATAGATATTAGATATAGAGTATTATGAGTTAAGGTATTTTGTGAATTACATTGGTTGTTAGGATTAGGTTTCTTGGACCTAAGATAACACCAAATCAATTCCCAAAATCAACTCTAAGTCTAGTAGTGACCTAAAATTTGACTTATAGACTAGTTGACCAAACTTTGACCTAGTTTGACTAGCCTGGTTGACCGAAGTTGACCCAAGGTTGACTTTGACTTAGATTGATCCAAATCATGTAGAATTTACATTGAAGGTATTCCTTATGATATTTTAGACTGTATTATGACATGTGGTTGTTTTAAATAGGATCTTATTACTCCAGTACTGTCACTTTTCATCATCAGCAGTTCGGATTGCCAGGCGAGTACATTCTATGATCTTTTCATGCTTCTTTGGATATGTACTCTTATTATAGACTAGTATACTTGATGCTGACACGACGTTCACACGGATCAGTACCCTCTAGATCTTTTCATGCGATGTTATCCCCTCGGATACATCGAGTATGTCATGTTCATGTACTTTATCATGGTCATCATGTACTCCATGTATTCACATTTATCTATGTGCACTCATATGTTATTCATGTACACTCATGACCATATGAGCTCCATATATACAGTAGTTGTTATCCATGTGCAATAACATAACATGCTTTGATCCTTGTGTATTGGTTGGGGGCAGGAAGAGTGTAGTTGGTTATGTGATCATTATCCCCAGTAGTTATCCATGTGCATTCCATAGCTGTATCCATGTGCAACCCAAGCTGTTTACATAACCAATTCATGCTCTGATTCACGTAGAAGGTTATATTCTTATTTATCATATTATATCTCAGTTTATATCTTCTCTCTGGTTGATTTCTCTTTACAGCGATTCATGTATAGTTTTCTATAGCTTGCTTTATATGTCCATTCCTGATATGAACTGTTGTGAGAGATATGTGCTCGTTCCGTCCTGACTGGGCATGTTAAAAATTTTATATGTGATGATGAGGAGTACTGTCCTACTTATTATGGCATTGGCTTAGATGACACTGGCGACGTGGACCCACAGGAGGATCCCACAGTCGCTGAGGACTTGCCCATAGTCTAGCTGAGACTCAGTACTTTATTTGTATTTTCTGTTTGAGACTTTATGAGTTGTACTTGAGATTATTTCTGGTGGTTTACACCTAGACTTTTATTGTGACTCTCTTGAGATTCTTCTTCTATTCCATCTTAGTATTGTGATTGAGTTACGTATTATTTTACTCTCTATTCATAGCTTATTTAGATTGTGTTAGATATGGTGACTCAAGACAGCGTTCTACCGCCGACACTGCGGCATAGGATGGGCGTTCGTTACTTCTCGTGCCCTTACACTGGGTGCGGGTCGTGACAGTTACCGTCAAAGGGCCTTCTAGACCAAGAGCTGCTACCCCAGAGAGTGACACTTCGGTCGATGAGCCGTAACATCAAGCATCTTCTTCAGCTCATCCTGGAGAAGGATCCTCTGCATCTCAACCGGCAACATCAACGGAAGGTGTGGGTGTTCTATATCTGGGATGCCTCGGCTCATCACTTCACCTGTCTTTGCCACAAAAGACACAAGCTACTGAAAACGCTGCCACTCTACACACTGTTGATCGAGAGATCATCCCATCAGATGAACCAGCTATTACTTTTGATGATGATGACTGGGATGGGGACTATGACTCGTACCTGGCACGTTCTGTACCTACTCCAGGTAAATATAAATTACACAAAGTCTATACAAAATTATGATTTTTTGTATATTAACTTATTTTGTTTAATTTTTGTAGGTGTTATCATTGCATCAAAGCTTGTGGCTCCTCCTCCTCCTCAAGAAGATATTTATGAGAAAAATGCAAAGTCTGAGGAAGAGGATTCTTCTTCAGAAGTAAAAGATATAGAGATTCAACAAGAACCTGAGGTGCAGGCTCAGTCATAATTGTCTCCTCCTGCTGAGGGCGGAGCTAAAGAACAAACTGCAGTAGAACCCACTGTAGATGATGAAGCGGCTGCTGAGGAAGAAATAGATTTCAATGAAGAACCAGTTGTAGAAGGACCCATTACAACTGAAATACTTGAAGAGCCTGCAGAGCCGGTAGCCAAAGAAGGTTATGAAGACATAGTCAAATCATCAACTGAAGCTGGGGACGTTGTAATAGCATCCTCTGCTATTACTACTGATCTAGCATAAGTTCCTGAAGAGACAATGCCCGAACCGGAGTCAGTTGCTATAACTACCATTCCACCCGCACCAATCACTGCCACCGAAACTCAAGTAGTTTCGACTCCAGAAATGGCTGGAGTAACAAGTGTTGAAGACATTGTTCCTGAAGCTCCTGGGAATCAGTTGGCCATGGTGGCAGCGACAACAATAGCTTCATCTCAGTCTGTTACCACGGCAACAACATCTGCTCTTACTCTTCAGAAAAGAGATTTGGTAGAGATTGCCGCCACACCAAGCTCAAACGCAGAAATGAATCTCTTAGTTGAGATTCATACTGAGACTTTCTATAAAATACTGGCAGCTCTAATCAACATGGTCCTGAAGAAGGGCCTCAATTATGAAAGCTTGAAGGCGGCTATTACTCTTACTATCAAGAACGTCGCCATGTTCAACGATGCAGCGAGAGCAGCGGCGTTGGAGAAGGTCGTGGAGGAACTTGAACAGCCCATTAGAGAATATCTAAGGCTGTCAAGTAAAACCAGTGAAAGTCTCATCCAAGATGAGTATGACGCTTTATCAGCTGAATATACCACTCGGGAGATGACTTTCAATGAAGCCCTCCATGAGTACAGCATCAAGGTGGCTAAAGAAAAATCTTTTTTGGCTGAAGCTAAGCCTCAGCTGGATATCCAAAGAGAAGCCTATGAAACTTCGAATATAAGAATTCATCAATAGAATGATAGAATTTGCGAAGTCGAGGCTGAGCTGGCTCGCTTAAAGGCGGAGAGGGAGCAGATGATCATAGCTCGAGACCAGCATCTAACACAAAGCTCAATCTTAGAGGAACAAGTCTTCGGAGCGAGGCTACCATCAAAACCTTTGACGAAGCCATGGATAAGATGATAGTCACTTTTGCTGGACTTTCTCATATCTGCACTCCCGAAGCTCGACGCTCCGTAGCTACTAAGACTGTATTGAGCTCTCGTGAAAAGCGTTTAGCAGAGGTACAGAAATTGTTAGAAGATGTATCTGCTCCGCCTTAGGCAAATAAAGAGCTTTTGTAATCTTCCATCTCTTTTTTATTCTGTAATGTTTACAAGAAATGAATGAAATAATTGTTTTTTGACCCTATCATTTATTTTGAAATTAAACAATAGGTATGAGATAGAAAACACTTATCAGAGGTAATATGGACATGACAAGTCTTCTAAACTCAAAAAATGTATATTTATCCAGAGGTAATGTGGACATGATAGATAATGAATCTCTTTTTCTGTTTTAGAAAATACGATACTATCAGAGGTAATATGAACGTGACATATCGTAACAACTCAAAGAAAAATAGATTAATATCTATGCAGAGACCAAAAGGACATGATAGATAAGAGAAGAAGTAGACTTAATATTTATTTAGAGGCCACGAGAACATGATAAATAATAAATCTATCTTTTTAATCAGCTGACAAGACAGAAGATCCAAAATTTTCTTTTAGGAGACAAGTAATCAGCTTACCCAAACGTTGGTAGCTGGAAAATAAAGAAGAAATTCAAACATAATATTTCTTTAAGAATTTGCCATTGATCGGCATCATGAGCAAATCTCCATTAGGTTTAGACAACCTATAGGCACCATTGGAGAATACTGACTCAACTACATAAGGACCTTCCCATTTTGCTTAGAATTTCCCTTTGCTCTTAGGAATGCCATGGTCATAATGTATTCTCTTGCATGTTAACCATTCAAATTACAGCACAAGTTATATTTTTATTTAATTAATTAGTTAAGAAAGCCTTTATGACTTGTCAGGAGACCCGGTTGTACCAAACATTCCCAAACCTCTTCCAAGCCAAACCGAACCCTATGTAGGCATGTTAGGCATTAATAAATATTAATAATTATATTTATTTGTATTTAATTCATATTTTGTAGTGTAATTACATAGATAGAATTAAATAGTTCTATATTTGCAAACCCTTTTTTAAATCTTCAATCCAATCAACTTGCCAACTCACCAAACAACCAAATCATGCCAAGTGGACCCCCACCCTGATAATTTCGGCCAAGCAACCCTCCCATGGCCGAATGCATCAAATTAAATAGAATTTAAATCCTAGATTGCTTAAAATTCATTTAAGGAATGTTTAAATATACAAATTTATCCCAAACCTTAACCAAATCCTAATCATTCTCTTCCTCACCTTTGGCCGACCAAAACCCCTCTCCCTCTCCATAATTTTGGCAACAACAAACTCCCCATAGCATCTATACATTATCTCCTCCATTGCACATCTCTCCATCCTTCATAAAAACTCATCTCCTCCACCATATATCCCCGAAACCCCTCAAAACAAACCCTAAAAACTCTATATCCCCCATCCAATCCTCTATAGCCATTATCAACTCTTCCATACTCACCATTAGAGGATTAGCAAGTGAGAATAGCGAAAAAGATTGGAACTTTGGTGAAGAGAAGTCATTATCACCCTTTCTAGCAAGGATCTTTGGTAAGAACCCAAATCTTTTTTTCTAAAAATCTTTGCAAAAATTCTGTATAAAATATGTTATTAATTATGTAAAAAATATATTTTGATGGCTTTTATTAGGTATAATCATCCATAAAGGTTTCATGAAATATATGCATAATATTCATGTGTCGGTAGAATCAAAATTAATCCCATTGTAAAGGAACTATGAGTTATTGGTGCCTATTTTTGAAACTGAATTTTATGTGTGTTTATATACATAAATTAGGATTTTTAATTATTTTTTCATGATTTTAAGCAACTCAAATATGGTCGAAAAAATTATAGGTCAAAACTATCTAATTTTGGGTAACCAGCTGACCTAGAATGTTCCAAACTTGTAGTATAACTCAACCCTTGTACCTCTGATATTATTCTATAAAATAAATTATTTTATTTTTGTTTAAAATATATTTTTTGATATTTTAGCAATTTTGAGTCATTAACTATGTTCCGGGTGTGTTTCGGGTAGACTAGCTGACTTATTAATCAACTAGTCATAAATGTCTTTAGAAATATTAATTCTAGAATTTCACAGACAAATATGTAGAAAATTAGTTTAAATATTATTTTTATGATTTTTATATGATTTTTAAGTATGTTATTGAAGTAGGGGCATAACTGACTAATTAAAAGTTAGAAAACCTAAATCTGTGTTTCGATGTCTCGTGGAACATGTGTGTGATTGTATGGATCTAAATGGTTCTACAAGAGATTGAATATAATTTTAACATATTACTTTGACTAATTAAGTCGTATCATAAGTTTCATAAGTAGTGATTTAATTTAGTTAATTAATTATCTAGGAGCGTCGGGTTCCGGAGGCGTGGACGCGGGAGCGGCATTTTATATTTACAGCACGGAATCAGGCAAGATACCTTGCCATATTTATTGCTTATATTTAGTTGCATTTTATTGTATCTATATTCCTTGTTTATTATTTTCTTCTTGCATGTGGACCTAGAGTTAAGTGACTGTCACTCCCGTTTCCCGTTATACGTATTTTCAGGATACGTATATGGATTTCTGACAATTGTCAGGTGGCCCGTATTTTTACTTATCTTGCTTAGCTTAGCCTTGGTTTAAATCTTGACTAGATTGGTTCAACTTGGTTCAATATGACTTGGCTTGGCTTGGCTTGTTTTGGTTTATATTGGGTTGAGATGAGAGGGGTTGCTATATAAGTCAACTTCTTCTCTCTTCTCCATTATTTTGCATTTACTTCTTCATCTTCTTCATTTACTCCTCCCACCTACCAAGCCTAGGCAAGTGCAACTTGCTTCATGATGGATCTCAAGTTTTATTGTTACATTCCCTCCATTACTTCATTCTAAGCCTCTTTAGAACTTGACATTTTTGGATTTGATGGATGGATTCTTGTAGATCTAAGTTTGTAATCTTTTCGGTTTTCTTGGTTTTGATCTCTAAAACTTGGTTATTTTCAAAATCTAATAGTTCCATGTTGTAGGAAATTCAATTCTACCCAATTTTGGCTTTTGAACCGCTTGATTTCAACTTCGTATGTGAAAGTTATGCCATTTTTATGTTCATGGGTTCCCCACACCTTTTGGTGCTGTTGGGATGATGAACACTGCCGCGCGCAGTGTATTCGCTGCCGTGCGCCGTGCTTGTGCGCAACGTGTGCCGAAGGCGATTTTGCCCGTGCGTAATGCGCAGGTTGCGCGACGCGCGCCCGCGCACTTCTTTGCCGTGCGCCCGTGCGCCGCGTGTCACGCCCCGACTCGCCGAATCGGTCGCCATCGCATTGACTCGATATAAATCGATCCCCACGGGTCGGGACGTGATGCCGTGCAAGACTTTAATGGACTTGCACAAGGCAAGGATGTGCAATTGGAAAAAAATTTTGACTCGACGCATTGAAATTAAACAGTGCCGAGAGTTGAAGACATAGCATAGGAAGAAATTTAGCTTTTCATTCATAAGCTTGCAAAGTATGTGCAAGGTCATTTTTATATTACATATGTCGTTGCGGCTACAATCTTGAAACACAAAAGAAAAACTCTTGACAAGCTTGCCCTGAAATAATCCTTGTCGTTCCATACATGCACGCCCCTTTATACATTTTGAACAAAACCTTCGATCTGAGTTGGGCTTCAAAATACTTCAAAATAGGAGAGCTTCGTGCCGCCTCCCGTTCTTCAGCTTCAGGTCTAGTCTCGAGCTCCCGCAGTACGCTCGTTACCTGGGGAGTTGGGGGTTAGCACACTTGCTAGTGGATGGGACGAACCCACTCGTCTAAACCGACACTACTTATTAAGAATTCTAGCATACGAAGTGATCTTTCTATTTAGAACTACATGAATTGCAGTTCACATCAAAGGCACATTTTAAATGATAACACATAACCAATTTAAAGGCATTCTTACCACGGCCGTGCTCCTTTCCTGCACAAAATATGCATGATACTTACAACCCGCACAAGACAATAGGTGAGCATACAATCTATCCTATATGCGGTCATTGGTGATATCGACACCATGAAGGACGATTACCTAGCCTTGCGACGCACCCTCCAGTCCAGGTAGCGAGCCTAACTGGAGGTCTCGCAATGCCTCGCACCGAAGCACGATTTCCATAATTTCCTCCTAGGCCGATTTGGTCCCAGGGCCCCGGGTACCATCTTGAGGAAAGCTCACCTTGTGCACAAGTCGTCCTTGACCATGCGAATGTATGAACAGTTTAATATGTATGAAGTAAATTGTATAGCGTAACCATTATCAAATCACACAATCATTCCTACTCGTGCAAGGGTCCTTTTTCCCGAAACCGTACGTTCTAATTTAGCATCCCGTAGGCACCAAATTCTCCGAGGCATGATATACCACAACCAAGATTTTCATCGTTGTGTTTTGCATAGCATGAAATATATTATATCTCTTTCTTAGAACTTTATCTTTACTCTACTTAGTGTAAACCTATCGATTCAGAGTTAACTTCTCTAGGTTGATATATTATCCCGAGCTCTTGATCTTAGTGGCAAGCATACATCCCGTTAGCATCATCGATTTGAACGTTGAACTTTAAGAATTTAGTTGGCGGGAAGGAGTAGAAAAGAAGGGGCCGAAGAACCACCCACCTAAGGAGATTGTGCCGAAAGTATGAGAACGCTTCGCGACGGTCAAGCGTCAGTTACACGAACTCCTGCAATGGCACGAGCATTGAATTAGAACCCTTTCTTCAATCCTTCCTTCAAAATTCCCAAAGATGCATTCAGAAATCGACGCGAAAGCACACTATCAAATCCACGCAACAATTCGTTCAGAAAGCCAAAAAAAACCAATAAAACTAACGGCAGATGGATTGCGTCGCTCTCTTTAGAGTTCCTTCGCCAAGATGCCGCCTACCGCATCTAGGACTTATTCCAACAGTAGTCGATCCATTAGTTGGAACGGTACTCATATCACTCGTCCAAATCGATTTTATTGATGCCATGGTTTTTGTATACCGAACCCGTCGCCGAGTCAGACTAGCCATCTATGTTCTCGACTATGTCTGACTTGGCACGAGCCTATTACATAGTGCTTCGCCCCAACGGGAGTGGGGCACTACATAATATACCACTAAGAAAAAGTTTCGTCCCGAAACTTAAGAACAAGGGTCTGACCATCGTCGGCGAAAAGTGAAGGGCACTTCTCCTTCATCTCCACCTCTAGTTCCCACGTCGACTCCTCAACGGAATGGTTGTGCCAGAGTACGCGAACCAAGGACATCGATCGGCTTCGCAGGATCTTTTCTTTACGGTCCAAAATTTGTACGAGCTCCTCCGAGTATGATAGATCGGCGCGTAGCTCCAACTGATCGAAACTAACCACATGACTTGGGTCATGCATGTACTTTTGAAGTTGGGAGACATGGAAGACATCGTACACTTCGGCCAGGGCAGGAGGTAGCGCGATCCGGTAAGCAACGGTCGCCACTCTTTCGAGGATCTCGAAGGGCACTACGAATCTCGGACTCAGCTTGCCTTTTACCCCGAATTGCCTGACGCCCCACATCGACGTCACCTTCAGAAACACATGGTCCCCAACCAAGAATCTAACGGTCGTCGACGAGTATCTGTATAACTCTTTTGTCGACTCTGAGCAATACGGAACCTATCTCGAATCATGTGGACCTTCTCGACGGCTTGTTCGACTAGTTCTGGTCCGAGCACCTGTCGCTCCCCGACTTCATCCCAGCAAATCGGAGATCGACACTTACTCCCGTAAAGCGCCTCGTAGGGAGCCATTTGGATGCTCGATTGATAACTGTTGTTGAATGCGAATTCCGCGAGCGGCAAGTGCGTGTCCCAACTAGTCATCAAATCTATCGCGCACAGACGTAGCATATCCTCCAGGATCTGATTCACTCTTTCTATCTGGCCATCGGTTTGCGGGTGGTACACGGAACTAAGGTTCAACTTAGTGCCCAGCGCCGCCTGTAGACTCGTCCAAAAACGTGATAAGAATTGCCCGTCTCTATCCAAAATAATTGTGGCAGGTACCCCGTGCAGTCTGACGATCTCGTCGAGATAAATCTGAGCTAATGATCGACGCTCCATGATGCTTTAATAGCGATAAAATGAGCGAATTTGGTCAAACGATCGACAATGACCCAAATCGTATCATTCCCCCGCGACGTCTTCGGAAGGCCCGTGATGAAATCCATAGAGATGTCGTTCCACTTCTATACTGGAATGTCGAGGTTCTGTAGCTCCCCGCCAGGTCTTTGACGCTTGGCCTTCACCCGTTGACAAGCCATGCACTGTGACACAAACGTTGCTACGTCTTTCTTCATGCCGTGCCACCAAAAGGTCATGCACAGGTCCTTATACATTTTGGTATTCCCGGGGTACAACGAGTACTTCGCATAATGGGCCTCCGTCAGAATCTCCTTTTTAAGTTCAGCATGGTCCGGCACGCATATCCTTCACTTCATCCGCATCATTCCACCCTCGTCCACCGCAAATTCGGTCGCCTTTCCCGTCGAAATTAGCTCGCGCATCTTCTTCAGAAATGGGTCATCCTCCTGTGCGGTCTTTATTTTGTTGTGCAAGCTCGATTCAAGGTGCAATTGAGCCAATCGTGCTCCACGGTAACAAATTCGGAGTTCGATACCCATCTCTGCCAAGTTTCGCTGTATGTTATGGTTGATAGACAAGCACCTAGCAAATATTCTACTCAGAGCGTCCGCTACGACGTTTCCCTTATCTGGCGTGTACTCGATAGTCAGATCGTAGTCTTTAATAAGTTTGAGCCAACGCCGCTGTCGTAAGTTCAGGTCCCGTTGAGTGAAGATGTACTTGAGGCTCTTATGGTCCGTATAGATGCTGCAAGCTACGCCATAAAGATAGTGCCGTCATAGCTTCAACGCGAACACAATGGCCGCTAACTCCAGATCATGCGTAGGATAATTCTTCTTGTGTTGCTTCAATTGTCTCGAAGCAAACGAAATCACCTTATCCCTTTGTATAAGCACGCATCCCAAACCCGTCCGCGATACATCGCTAAATATTTGAAACCCTTCTGGTCCGTCCGGAAGTGCAAGGATCGGCGCTAAGACGAGTCGTTTCTTTAACTCTTGGAAGCTCGATTCGCAAGCGTCGTTCCACTCGAATGCGACTCCCTTCTGGGTGAGGCGAGTCAGAAGCGACGCAATTTTGGCAAAATCTTTCACGAATCTACGGTAGTAGCCTGCCAAGCCGAAGAAACTTCGGATGTCGCCTGCTGAGGTAGGTCGCTTCCATTCGACTATTGCTTCAATTTTCTTTGGGTCCACCGTGACGCCTTCTGCTGAGACAACGTACCCAAGAAACGTTACACTGCTCATCCAGAACTCGCACTTGCTTAGCTTGGCATAAAGTTGGTGCTCATACAGAGTCTGTAGCACCGTCTTCAAGTATTTCACGTGCTCGTCCTTGCTCTTCGAATATATGAGAATGTCATCGATGTATACGACGACAAATTTGTCTATGAACGGTCGGAACACCCGGTTCATTTGATCCATGAACGCGGCAGGAGCGTTGGTCAAGCCGAAGGGCATGACTAGAAATTTGTAGTGACCATATCGAGTTCGGAAGGCGGACTTCGGCACGTCCTCGGACTTGATCTTTGACTGATGGTAGCCTGAGCGAAGATCAATCTTGGAAAATACCGTCGCCCCTTGCAATTGGTCAAACAAATCGTCTATCCTCAGCAACGGTTACTTGTTCTGTACCGTGGCTTTGTTAAGTTCTCGATAGTCGATACACAGCCGCATCGACCCATCCTTCTTTCTTACAAACAACACTGGAGCACCCACGGAGAGACGCTAGGGCGAATATATCCACGATATAGCAACTCTTGTAGTTGTGCTTTTAGTTCCTTCAGCTCTGCCGGCGCCATTCGATAAGGTGCTTTAGATATCGGTAGGGTGTCCGGGAAGGTGTCGATGCTAAATTCTATCTCTCGGTCCGGCGGCATCCATGGCAACTCGTCTGGGAACACATCAGGAAATTTCGCCACGACTTCAGTCTGGGCCGTGCTTGCAATCACCGTTCTTGTGTCTCGAACTGATGCTAGGTACCCGCTGCACCCAGAATGCAACATACGCCTTGCCGAAATTGCCGATATTATCATTGCTGCCTTTGATGCTGCTCTACACGAATAGGAAAACTCGATTTTGCCCGAAAGGTGGAACACAACACTCTTCTTCGTGCACTCGATCGTTGCGTGGCATGCACCCAACCAATCCATGCCAAGGATTATATCATACTCCTTGACGTCGAGGACGATAACTTCCAAGGATAGATTTCTATGCAGATGTAACCATCCCTACAAATTTGAGTGGCAGGCATATCTACTCCCGATGGAGTGCTAACGCTAAGATTCATATCTAAAAGTTGCATAGGTAGTTCATTCTCTTTTACAAAGTCGGCAGATATGAAACTATGTATAGCACCCGAATCGAACAATACTCTAGCAGGCATATTTTTATAGAGTAGTATACCTGTCACGATAGTATGGACGCAAAAGCTTCATCCCGAGTCAGTGCGTAGACTCGGCCTTGCGCCCCTTAGCAATTTTGTGGGTTCACGGGCACCGCATTTGCGCCATAGACGGGAGGTGCCCTGTTCTGGTTCTGGACGTCCCTTGGTAGATGTTGGTTCGCCCTCCCCATGCGACAATCTACTGCCATGTGACCTAGCTGGCCACACTTGAAGCATCCCCCTCGGTAATCGACCGCCAGATGTTCCATCTTGCCGCAGCGATGGCACCGTACGCCTGGGTGAGGCCCCCGATACTCGGACGTGTTCTGGCGCTTTGGTGTACCAGATCCTCTCGCATCGTGAGGACGCTTGTTGAAGTTGTTGTGGATGCTTGATCCGCCCTTCTGTAACGCTCGACCGAAGATCTGCTCACTATCAAGGGCGGCGTTATATGATTCCCTATACGTCTGGCATCTCTGGTTCATGACGTCCCGACGCAAATCATCATTCAGGCCTTGTTGGAAGCGCTCGCACCATACCTCCGTGTTCGGCAGAAAGGCTCCGGCAAACTTCGTAAGCTTCACGAACTTCGCATCCTAGTCTTCAACGGACAAGTTTTCTTGTTTCAAGGACATGAATTCCTCTTCCTTCTGTCGACGAAGGGAACGAGGGATGTATTGCTCAAGGAAGTCCAGTTTGAACGTCTCCTACGAGATCTTGGCGTTGGGGTTGGACTCTTGGAGTTCCTGTTTCTTTGCCTCCTACCAGTCGTAGGCCCTCAAGTTGAGCGACAACGCTGCGCACCCGACTCTCTTGGACCCCTTGATGCTGAGGAGATTGAACAGGCCCTCGATCTTCACTAGCCACCCCATGACTTCGTCAGGCTCTGTTCGACAGTTGAATTCAGGCGGGTTCATCTTTTTGAACTTGGTCATCTTGAGCAGGGAGGAGGAAGACACTTGTTTTGTCTTTACGGGTTGCACTTCTTCCTTTGATATGATGGTCGTCGAGTTCTGTTGGGTCGCTATGGTGCTTACGATCCGGGTCAGGGCCTCCATTTGCTTTTGTTGGACGCTGACTTGGGCAAGGATCTGTTCTTGCAGTTGTCGTTGCTGCATCTCTGACTGGCGTTGTTGGAGTTCCATGAGGCATAGTAGTCGCTCCATGGCAGTTTCGCTAGACGTTGTGCCTTCGGTGCTATCCGTGCTAATTAATGTGGCATTGACAGTAGGGACACCCAGTCCTTCCGACATTCCTACAAAATTGAGCAAACCCGTTAGTATTCTCAAAATATCTACGGGCTTATATGTATGGAACGATTATTTCAGGTCGCATATGTCGAAAAGCATAGTTTTTGAAAAATCGCAACGACATCGTCTAAAAGAAAGTATTTTGAAAGGTCCGAGGTGTGAACCGTGCTCTGATACCAACTTGTCATGCCCCGACTCGCCGAATCGGTCGCCATCGCCTTGACTCGATATAAATCGATCCCCATGGGTCGGGACGTGATGCCGTGCAAGTCTTTAATGGACTTGCACAAGGCAAGGATGTGCAATTGGAAATTCCTTTTTGACTCGACGCATTGAAATTAAACAGTGCCGAGAGTTGAAGACATAGCATAGGAAGAAATTTAGCTTTTCATTCATAAGCTTGCAAAGTATGTGCAAGGTCAATTTTATATTACATATGTCGTTGCGGCTACAATCTTGAAACACAAAAGAAAAACTCTCAACAAGCTTGCCCTAAAATAATCCTTGTCGTTGCATACATTCACGCCCCTTTATACATTTTGAACAAAGCCTTCGATCTGAGTTGGGCTTCAAAATACTTAAAATAGGAGGGCTTCGTGCCGCCTTCCGTTCTTCAGCTTCAGGTCTAGTCTCGAGCTCCCGCAGCGCGCTCATTACCTGGGGAGTTGGGGGTTAGCACACTTGCTAGTGGATGGGACGAACCCACTCGTCTAAACCGATACTGCATATTAAGGATTCTAGCATAAGTGATCTTTCTATTTATAACTATATGAATTGCAGTTCATATCGAAGGCACATTTTAAACGATAACACATAACCAATTTAAAGGCATTCTTACCACGGCCGTGCTCCTTTCCTGCACAAAATATACATAATACTTACCACCTGCACAAGACAATAGGTGAGCATGCAATCTATCCTATATACGGTCATTGGTGATATCGACACCATGAAGGACGATTACGTAGCCTTGCGACGCACCTTCCAGTCCAGGTAGCGAGCCTAACTGGAGGTCTCGCAATGCCTCGTACCGAAGCACGATTTCCATAATTTCCTCCTAGGCCGATTTGGTCCCAGGGCCCCGGGTACCGTCGCGAGGAAATCTCACCTTGTGCACAAGTCGTCCTTGACCATGCGAATGTATAAACAGTTTAATATGTATGAAGTAAATTGCATAGCGTAACCATTATCAAATCACATAATCATTCCTACTCGTGCAAGGGTCCTTTTCCCCGAAACCGTACGTTCTGATTTAGCATCCCGTAGGCACCAAATTCTCCGAGGCATGATGTACCGCAACCAAGATTTTCATCGTTGTGTTTGTATGGCATGAAATATATTCTATCTCTTTCTTAGAACTTTATCTTTACTCTACTTAGTGTGAACCTATCGATTCAGAGTTAACTTCTCTAGGTTGATATATTATCCCGAGCTCTGGATCTTAGTGGCAAGCATACATCCCATTAGCATCATCGATTTGAACGTTGAACTTTAAGAATTTAGTTGGCGGGAAGGAGTAGAAAAGAAGGGGCCGAAGAACCACCCACCTAAGAAGATTGCGCCGAGAGTAGGAGAATGCTTCGCGACGGTCAAGCGTCAATTATACGAACTCCTGCAATGGCACGAGCATCGAATTAGAACCCTTTCTTCAATCCTTCCTTCGAAATTCCTAAAGACGCATTCAGAAATCGATGCGAAAGCACACTATCAAATCCACGCAATAATTCGTTCAGAAAGCCAAGAAAACCAACAAAACCAACGGCATACGGGTTGCATCGCTCTCTTTAGATTTCCTTCGCCAAGACGCCGCCTACTGCATCTAGGACTTATTCCAATAGTAGTCGATCCATTAGTTGGAACGGTACTCATATCACTCATCCAAATCGATTTTATTGATGCCATGGTTTTTCTATACCAAACCCGTTGCCGAGTCAGACTAGCCATCTATGTTCCCGACCATGTCTGACTTGGCACGAGCCTATTACATAGTGCTTCGCCCCAACGGGAGCGGGGCACTATACCGCGCTTACGCGCAACGTACACCATGGACAATTTTGCCCGCGCGCAATGTGCAAGTTGCGCGCTGCGCGCCCGCACACTTCTTTGCCGTGCTTGCGCGCAACATGCGTCGTGGGCAATTTTGCCCGCGTGCAATGCACAACTTGTACGGCCGTGCGCCCGCACCATGCTTGCGCGCAACGTGCGCCGTAGGCGATTTTGCCAGCGCAACTTGCACGCAAGTCACTCCAAATGACTATTTTTGCTTCTTTGAGCTGTTTTGTAGCTAAAATCTTGAAAAACTCAAAACATGAAAGTTGTTGATCTTTTTCTTGGCTTCAAGAATATGTCATTAGTTATTTTATGCAAGTTTTTCTCATTCATGATAATGTAAGAATAGAACACGATAGTGGCCCGCTGTGGCGCACTCTTGACAAGTAAACTGATATGATATATCATGACATGCTCTTACGACAGCTAGCCAGACATGACAAGTATAAAAGACCTGGACACCGTGGGCGATTATGTTTGTATAAATAAACTGGTACTGTCTTGCATCATGTCTAGGATGGGAATCCCTGAGTACCACGGTCAGGGGTACCTACTGAAATTGACTAAGGCTAATTAACTAGAATGATTCATTAGTCATGAAGAGATTTCCAGCTACAGGCAATCCCGTTATCTGGGCGCATTCAGTGGACTTGTAGCCTACCGACGAGTAGGGCACATTTCCAGCACACAGTCACGTGTTGCATTCTTCATAAACGGACATTCGACCTAGATAACCGGATGGTCTGCAGGGCTTGTGGCTATTGGGATAATTTTATTACATCTTACTAGTAACTAGGCCTGTGATAACCCTAGTTAGTTAAAAGTATCAAGCCGTACTCTTGATTGGCCGTAATTGATTGGATGGAGTTTATTCCAGCTTAGTCTTATCCTGATCCAGTGCAAGATTGTGACATGACATGATTATTGATGCTTGCCTTAACAATAACGATCGGGGGTCCAGTTCTGTTCAAGCGAAGGGTTACAACCCCGATCCTTGTTTGGTTTAAGGGTTGTAACCTGGCTCCCAGAGCAGTTCTGTATCCTCTTTTCGTTTATTGTCTTATTGCAATCCCATGTCATGTTCGTCATGTTTTACCTTACCTTAATACCATGATTATTTATATTGGCCTCAGCAATAAAGATCAGGGGTCTAGTTCTGTTCAGGCGAAGGGTTACAACCCCGGTCCTTGTTTGGTTTAAGGGTTGTAACCTGGCTCCCGGGGCAATTCTGTGTCCTCTCTTCGTTTATTGTCTTCACTGTACCAATAGTATTTGAGATGGGTTTCTATTCAGGTGAAGGGCTGCAACCCCGGTCCTTGTTTGGTTTAAGGGTTGTGGCATGGCTACTTGAATGGTTTCCTTGTACTCAGTTTACTGTTGTTATCTCTATTATTATCAGTTCTTTATTTATTATCTTTAATATACTATTGTGAATTGCTGGTTTTAGTTGCTAAGTGAAGCCTCCTTTGTGGCACTTTCTCTTTCTGGGGTCTGACCCAGCTGGTTTTGTGTGGCCAGATATCGGAGCAGCCCCAAAGGATCCACCTGTCTTCCAGCCAGATGGTGACCACTAGGCGTAACCCTGGCAACGAGTGGGTTTCTTTTGTCCTCCCACTTATTTGTAAAATTATTCTTTTGAGGCGTTTAGCCGACGAGCACATGTTAGCTCGTATTGCATCTTTATTTACTCTCTGCCTACAGGATGTAACATAATTGACAGATCCTAGGGTTGATCATGTATGACTAAACTCTTGCTAGTCCTCACATTTTGTACGACTAGCTTCATGATCAGCTGAATATGTAATGTTTGGGATGCCTTACGATTGTATATTTGGTGATCTTATATCTTGTAACTTTCACTTACTTACTTGTGATTGAGACAATAGGCTTGTTATTGACCATAGGAGACTGATGGCTTGTAGTTAAACCATCATGTATCTAGACAGCCGTGACCGTATAGCGAGGTGGGTTGCACTTCAATATACGTAGCTGGCTATGTCCGCCCCCGTTCTCCAGTATTCTGGTTCTGGGGCATGACATGGTTTAAGTGGTGGCCCATACAGGTCTTCTAAATCAAGATATGTGAGGGTTTACCGAATAGATATCTTAATCAATACTCGCCCTTGATCTCTACTCGTATCCTCTGAATCCCTGAATTCTTGACCTGATCACATGCTTGTATCGTTGATCTGTCCTAGTCCTTCCTTATTGTTCCCTATGTCGTCTTCTTCAGCGGCATTGTTCCTGGACCTACCGATCAGCAAGGCGGAGCACCCCCTGTGGACCAGCAACAACCGGGAGATCAGGCCCAACATTCAGGAGTAGCCTCCAGAGTCATGCCTACCGAAGAAGAGCCACCAGTCCAGCCAGTTTGTTAGTTTCCCAGGATCGTCGGTGGTCTTAGGGATGGATTGGTTGAGGGACCAGTATGCTAGGATAGACTGCCATATCGACAGGGTTATTTTTAGCATTCCAGGCAAGCCAGAGTTTTCTTTTTCCCAAGGCGAAGTTGAACCTTCTCCTCCAGTGTTGTGGATGGCGGTAGCAGCCGTACAGTTATCCCGGATAGTCGAGAAGTTTCCAGATGTTTTTCCAGAAGAGCTTCCAGGTATGCCGCCAGAGCGGGAGATCGTGCTCACCATCGACTTAATTTCCGGAACAGCCCCAGTGTCAGAGAGAGTCTACAGGATGGCGCCGTCAGAATTAGAGATATTGTACAAAATGATTGAAGAACTTAGAACCAAGGGATTCATTCGTGCTAGTGGATCGCCTTGGGGAGCCCCGATGCTTCTTGTGAAAAAGAAGGATGGTACATCCAGATTATGTGTAGATTATCGTACCTTGAACTCAGTGACAATCAAGAACAGATACCCTCTCCCGAGGATAGATGACTTATTTGATCAACTTAAGGGGGCATCATTATTTTCGAAGATTGACTTACGGTCAGGATATCATCAGATCAGAGTCAGAGAGCAGGACATCCCGAAGACAGCTTTCAGATCTAGGTATGGGCATTGGGAGTTCCTTGTTATGCCATTTGGAGCAACCAATGCGCCGGCTGTATTCATGGACCTCATGAATCGTATCTTCATGCCTTATTTGGATCAGTTCGTGATTGTGTTCCTAGACGACATCCTGGTCTACAGCAAAAGTGAGGCGGAGCATGAGCAGCATCTCAGAGTTGTTCTTCAGATTTTTAAAGAGTACCAGTTGTATGCCAATTTCAGTAAATCCGAGTTCTGGCTCAATCGTATTTTGTACTTGGGTCATATCATCACCAGAGGAGGAGTGGAAGTAGATCCCCAGAAGATATTGGCCATAGAGACGTGGCCAGCAACTAGCACCGTTGCAGAAGTTCGGAGTTTCCAAGGATTGGCTGGTTATTACCGGTAATTTGTATCAGACTTTGCTCGGATTTCAGCACCATTGACGTAGTTGACCCGCAAGAATGTGCAGTTTGCTTGGATAGCAGAGTGTCAGAGTTCATTCGAGGAGTTGAAGCAAAGATTGATGACGGCACCCATTCTCACGCTTCCAGATAGAACCGGAGGATTCTTAATATATTGTGATACTTCAGGCAGAGGCTTAGGATGTGTTCTGATGCAGCATGGAAAGGTAATAGCTTATGCATCACATCAACTTCGTGATCATGAGAGGAATTACCCAACCCATGACTTAGAGTGGCAGCAGTAGTGTTTGCACTTAAGTTGTGGAGGCACTACCTATATGGAGATAGGATAGAGATTTTTACCGACCACAAGAGCCTGAAGTATGTTTTCACCCAGAAGGATCTTAACATGCGTCAGAGGAGGTGGCTGGAGCTACTTGTGGATTATGATGTCAACATGCAGTATCATCCTGGAAAGGCCAACGTTGTTGCAGATGCATTGAGCAGGAGAGCCGGAGTTTATTTCCTAACAGCGCAACCAGAGCTATTAGCAGATATTCAAAAGATGGGAATAGAAGTTGTCCTTCCTACCAGTGTGGCATTGATGGCCAGCATACAAGTTCAGTCAACTATAATTGAGACGATCCGAATGGTGCAGTCAGCAGATTCCAAGCTTCAGCGACTCAGAGCAGAGTGTGAGGCAGGACAAAGACCGGAGTTATGTATTCATGAAGATGGTACACTTCGACATGAGAAGCGTCTTTGTGTACCCGATGGAGATATCAGACAGGAGATCATGACAGAGGCTCACAGTTCGCAGTATTCTATTCATCCCGACGATACAAAGATGTACCATAATATCCATCAGCACTTTTGGTGGAATGGCATGAAGAGGGAGATAGCCCGATTTGTCTCTCAATATTTTGTTTGCCAACAAGTTAAAGCTGAACATCAGAGGCCAACTGGACTTCTTCATCCCTTGCCAATTCTAAAATAGAAGTGAGAGCATATAACCATGGATTTCGTGACTGGATTACCTAGATCCCCGGCTGGCAGAGATGCTATTTGGGTTATTGTAGACAGGCTCACGAAGGTAGCTCATTTTCTTCCCTTCAGAATTGGTCAGTTGACGAATCAGCTTGCGAAGATGTACCTCAGGCAGATAGTCAGATTGCACGGAGTGCCTTTCAGTATCGTGTCCGACAGAAATTCAAGATTTACGTCGCACTTTTGGCAGAGTCTTCAGAAGAGTTTGGAGACTCGTCTCAAGTTCAGTTCAGCTTATCATCCACAGACAGATGGTCAGTCAGAACGCACGATCCAGACTCTTGTAGATATGTTGCGATCATGTACACTCGACTTCGGTGGTTCGTGGAAAGATTACCTCATCTCGTGGAGTTCTCCTGTAACAACAGTTTCCAGGCCAGTACCCAGATGGTACCCTTTGAAGCGCTATATGGCAGAAAGTGCAGATCACCTTTAGCTTAGGATGATGTCGGCGAGAGACAGATGCTTGGTCCAGAGATGATTACGCAGACAATCGAGGTGGTCAGACAAGTCAGAGATCATCTTCGAATTGCCCAAGACCGTCAGCGCCATTGGGCCGATTCTCATCGGCGTCCCCTTGAGTTTTCTGTCGGCGACTATGTGTTCCTTAGGATCTCGTCTACCCATGGCATCATTCGATTCTGCGTACGGGAAAAGATTAGTCCTAGGTATATAGGGTCGTTCGACATTCTAGAGCGAGTAGGTGATGTGTCCTATGGTCTCGCTCTTCTGCCGTCGTTATGTGAGGTGCATGATGTCTTCCATGTATCCCAATTACGACGGAATATTTCGGATCCGAACCATATCCTTGATCATTCGGAATTAGTTGTTGGTACCAACCTTTCGTATGAGGAAAGGTCTGTATCCATATTGGACCGAAGAGAGAAGATACTCAAGAACAAGACTATTAATTTCGTCCGTGTTGCTTGGGGTCATCACTCCTTGGGTGAGTTAACGTGGGAGCGTGAGGATGATATCCGCTCACGATATCCACACCTGTTTGATTCATAAGGTATAATGTCTTCCTTATGCCTTATACTTTTACTTTTACTTCCTTGCTTGCATGAATGATTGCTTGATTGACTGCTAGTCGTAGCTTGCTTATGATTAATATAGCTTGTCCTGACACCTCTAGTATCTTGATTAAATTTCGAGGACGAAATTCTTTTAAGGTGGGTAGAGTTGTCACTCCCGTTTTTCGTTATACGTATTTTTATGATACGTATACGGATTTCTGACAATTGTCAGGTGGCCCGTATTTTTACTTATCTTGCTTAGCTTAGCCTTGGTTTAAATCTTGACTAGATTGGTTCAACTTGGTTCAATATGACTTGGCTTGGCTTAGCTTGTTTTGGTTTATATTGGGTTAAGATGAGAGGGGTTGCAATATAAGTCAACTTCTTCTCTCTCCTCCATTATTTTGCATTTACTTTTTCATCTTCTTCATTTACTCCTCCCACCTACCAAGCCTAGGCAAGTGCAACTTGCTTCATGATGGATCTCAAGTTTTATTGTTCCATTTCCCCCTTACTTCATTCTAAGCCTCTTTAGAACTTGACATTTTTGGATTTGATGGATAGATTCTTGTAGATCTACGTTTATAATCTTTTCAGTTTTCTTGGTTTTGATCTCTAAAACTTGGTTATTTTCAAAATCTAATAGTTCCATGTTGTAGGAAATTCAATTCTACCCAATTTTGGCTTTTGAACCGCTTGATTTCGACTTCGTATGTGAAAGTTATGTCATTTTCATGTTCATGGGTTCCCCACATCTTTTGGTGCTGTTGGGACGATGAACAGTGTCGTGCGCAGTGTATTCGCTGCCGTGCGCCGTGCTTGCACGCAACGTGTGCCGTGGGCAATTTTGCCTGCGCGCAATGCGCAGGTTGTGCGCCGCGCGTCCGCGCACTTCTCTGCCGCGCGCCCGCGCACTTCTCTGCCGCGTGCCCGTGCGTCGCGCTTACGCGCAACGTGCGCCGTGGGCGATTTTGCCCGCGCGCAATGCACAGGTTGCGCGCCGCGCGCCCGCGTACTTCTCTGCCGCATGCCGCGCTTGCGCACAACGTGCACCGTCGGCGATTTTGCCCACGCGCAATGCACAACTTGCACGGCCGTGCGCCCGCGTACCGTGCTTGCGCGCAACGTGTGCCGTGGGCGATTTTGCCAGCGCAACTTATGCACAGGTCACTCCAAATGACTGTTTTTGCTTCTTTGAGCTGTTTTGTAGCTAAACTTTTGAAAAACTCAAAACATAAAAGTTGTAGATCTTTTTCTTGGCTTCAAGAATTTGTCATTAGTTATTTTATGCAAGTTTTTCTCATTCATGATAATGTAAGGATAGAACACGATAGTGGCCCGCTGTGGCGCACTCTTGACAAGTAAACTGACATAATATATCATGACATGCTGTTACGATAGCTAGCCTGACATGACAAGTATGAAAGACCTGGACACCGTGGACGATTGTATTTGTACAAATAAACTGGTACTGTCTTGCATCATGTCTAGGATGGGGATCCCTGAGTACCACGGTCAGGGGTACCTACTGAAATTGACTAAGGCTAATTAACTAGAATGATTCATTAGTCATAAAGAGATTCTCATCTATAGGCAATTCCGTTATCTGGGCACATTCAGTGGACTTGTAGCCTACCAACGAGTAGGGCACATTTCCAGTACACAGTCACGTGTTGCATTCTTCATAAACGGACATTCGACCTGGATAACCGGATGGTCTACAGGGCTTGTGGCTGTTGGGATAATCTCATTGCATCTTACTAGTAACTAGGCTTGTGATAACCCTAGTTAGTTAAAAGTATCAAGTCGTACTCTTGATTGGTCGTGATTGATTGGATGGAGTTTATTCCAGCTTAGTCTTATCCTGATCCTGTGCAAAATTGTGACATGACATGATTATTGATGCTTGCCTTAACAATAACGATCGGGAGTCCAGTTCTATTCAGGCGAAGGGTTACAACCCCGGTCCTTGTTTGGTTTAAGGGTTGTAACCTGGCTCCCAGAGCAGTTCTGTGTCCTCTCTTCGTTTATTGTCTTATTGCAACCCCATGTCATGTTCGTCATGTTTTACCTTACCTTAATACCATGATTATTTATACTGGCCTCAGCAATAAAGATCAGGGCTCCAGTTTTGTTCAGGTAAAGGGTTACAACCCCGGTCCTTGTTTGGTTTAAGGGTTGTAACCTGGCTCCCGGAGCAGTTCTGTGTCCTCTCTTTGTTTATTGTCTTCACTGTACCAATAGTATTTGAGACGGGTTTCTATTCAGGTAAAGGGCTGCAACCCCGGTCCTTGTTTGGTTTAAGGGTTGTGACCTGGCTACTTGAATGGCTTCCTCGTACTCAGTTTACTGTTGTCATCTCTATTATTATCAGTTCTTTATTTATTATCTTTAATATTCTATTGTGAATTGGTAGTTTTAGTTCCTAAGTGAAGCCTCTATTGTGGTACTTGCTCTTTCTGGGGTCTGACCCAGCTGATTTTGTGTGGCCAGATATCGGAGCAGCCCCAGAGGATCCACCTGTCTTCCAGCCAGATGGTGACCACTAGGCGTAACCCTGGCAATGACTGGGTTTCTTTTGTCCTCCCACTTATTTGTAAAATTATTCTTTTGAGGCGTTTAGCCGATGAGCACGTGTTAGCTCGTATTGTATTTTTATTTACTGTCTGCCTACGGGCTGTAACATGATTGACAGATCCTAGGGTTGATCATGTATGACTAAACTCTTGATAGTCCTCACATTTTGTACGACTAGCTTCATGATCAGCTGAATATGTAATGTTTGGGACGCCTTACGATTGTATATTTGGTGATCTTGCATCTTGTAACTTTTACTTACTTGCTTGTGATTGAGACAATAGGCTTGTTCTTGACTATAGGAGACTGATGGCTTGTAGTTAAACCCTCATGTATCTAGGCGGCCGTGACCGTATAGCGAGGTGGGTTGCACTTCAATATACGTAGCTGGCTATGTCCGCCCCCGCTCTCCAGTATTCTGGTTCTGGGACGTGACAGTGACTACCGTCAATAGAGTGCATGTCATTAACTTATCACGATTGTATCACGAGTTGTGTATGAATTATGAGTATCATGTAGTGGTCACTTGCGTGTTGGCTGATCACCCGTGAGCATACGTAGGAATAACTGTCAATAAATAAATGTTAGAAGACTTGACAGTTATTGAATATAAACCGTGTTATGGAAACGACACGTGTTGGTGTGTCGTGGTTATGATGCATGTATAGTATCATTGGGGGGAGGGGACAGCTACTAGCGTAGGGGCTATATTTACTTTTTACACATTTATGGGTGATAGTGACTCGGATGAGCGCTACTTGCTGCCCGGCCGATAGTGTCTCGGATGAGCGCTACTTGACGGCCACTCTTTATTACTTGCTTGCGTGAATCCGTACAGCCCTTGCGTAGAACGTTGTCCTCAAAGTGCATATCACATAGATGGTTAGGTACCCTGTTGTGTTGTAGTTTATAGTATTTTTTTACTTATACAGTTACATGGCATGTTCTTCCTATATCTTGTTACGTCCCTCTGAGGACCTGGTTATCTCTCCAGGTGTATGCTTTCATGATTTACTACAGGTGTTCTAACCAAGGCCGTGATCTTCTCCCTTCCTTCCAAGAGAATTACGCTTGGTTCATTTGATATTTTATCGATTCACTTCTTGTACATTTTATTTTGAGATAGTTGGTAGTGGACTTTGTCTTCGCCCAACGTGTGTACAAATGACTTTAATAAGTTGATTTTATGATATATTGGTTTGTGGATGAGATTAGCTTCATGGTTACTATATTTTACAACTTATGTGTACATACGAGATATCAATATATTAGAGTATACTTCGTATGTAGACAGCTGGCATGATATGTTTCTAGTCCTACGTATTTTGGGACTGGGCGTTACACACAGCATCTGCTATCATGGAAAGCCAATAATATCCCATTCTTCGGATACGGTCCTGTAATTTAGGACCCGGTTGATGTGCACCACAGACACCATCATGAGCTTCACGGAGTGTTTGCTTAGCTTCACTCTCAGAGAGACAACACAGCAAAAGTCCGTCATAAGAACGATGATATAACATATGTAAAGAAGAATCATAATAGAATCGAAATGATCGTCTCTTGATTGATGCAGCTTCTTTTGGATCTTCAGGTAAAATTCCATGAACCGCATAATCAATGAATGGACTTCTCCAATCTCTTTGTTGAGAACTTGATTCTGTAGTATAACTCTGTTCAATATGTAAGTTATTCTTTACACAAAATAAGTCTCGATCCAACAAAGTGATAGTATTTTGTCTTCTAATTGGAACAGCTAAGTCTGCTGCTAAACTAGCAAGAGCATCAGCTTCCAAGTTTTGAGAACGTGGTATGAATTCGATAATGTACCCTTTGAATGAAAGGACCAATTCGATTACCACTTGATGATAAGGAATGAGGTCAGGATTTCTGACTTCATACGTTCCTCTGACCTGATTAACAATCAGCTGAGAGTCTCCATAAGCTTCCAGGAACTCAATGTCCAATTATTTTGCTACTTGGAGACCAATCAACTGAGCATTATATTATGTCACATTGTTGGAGCATGGTTCATTAAGAGAATAAGCACGGTATATGACCATTTTATCAGGAGAGACCAAGACGATGCCTACTCCAGAGACGATATTGCCTTTAGGTCCAACCCGCGATGCTCCATCAAAATACAGTTGCCAAATGTCATCCTTCAAAGTCATGTTGCAATCGACAACTTCATCTGGAATGTCTTCATATAGCTTCGATGTTTCAGGTATATGGTGAGCTGCTAAGAAAGCAGCTAATGCTTGACCCTTTACTGATTTTTGAGGTACATAGACCATATCATAAGGAGTAAGCAACATTGCCCAGGTAGCTAATCTGGAGTTAAGAATAGTTGGTTTCCTCATCAATACCCGAATAGGGTTTATTCTGGATATGACATGAATAGTCTGTCCTGACACATAATGTCGTGTCTTTTGAACAGCAAAAACCAAGGCCAGACATTCCTTCTCCACAGGAGTATACCTATGTTCAGCTCCGACCATCATTCGGCTAAGATAATAAATTGCCTGTTCATGACCTTTGTCACTTTTCTGTGCAAGAAGAGCACCAAATGAATAATCCAAGGCTCGAACATAAAGCAAAAATGGTCTTCCCACCACTGGAGGTACCAAAACAGGTAGATTTGTAAGGTATTGCTTGATGTCATTAAAGGCTTTTTGACATGCTTCATCCCAAACAAATGATACACCTTTCTTTAATAGCCGAGAGAAAGGTTGGCATCTCCTAGAAAGATTGGATATAAATCTCCTGATATAAGCAATACGACCTTGGAAGCCACGTAGTTCTTTTAGATTGCGTGGAGGACGCATTTCAAGAATTGCTTTGATTTTGTCAGGATCAACATGAATACCCTGTGAAGTGATGACAAATCCCAAAAACTTGCCACTGGAAACTCCTAAGAAAGACATAGTGGAATTCATTTTCAATTGATGTTGACGTATCAACTCAAATACTGTCTTCAAGTCTTGAATATGATCATCTTTTGATCGACTTTTGACAGCAATATCATCTACATAACATTCAACTGTTTTTCGTAGATGTTCTTGAAAGATGCTGCTCATAGCCCGTTGATACGTAGCACCGGCATTTTTTAGACCAAACGGCATAACCGTATAGCAGTAAACTCCAAGGGGTGTACAGAAAACGGTATGCTTTTCATCTCCTGGATGCATCTTAATTTGATTGTATCCTAAAAATCCGTCCATGAAAGACATGCGTTCAAAACCACATGTGTTGTCTATCATGACATCGGTAATCGGAAGTAGAAATTCGTCTTTTGGACAAGCTGTATTAAGATCCCAAAAATCTATGCAAACTCGGACTTTTCCGTTCTTCTTCATAACATGAACAATATTGGCAACCCAGTCTGGGTGTTGTTCTTCACGAACAAAGCCACATGTGATCAGCTTTTTGACTTCTACTTCAATTGCATCCATCATATCTGGTCGAAAATGCTGTTGCTGTCGTTTTACAGGCTTGGCATTAGGAAGAATATTGAGTTTATGAGTATCTACTTTAGGATCTAGACCTGGCATATCCTCATAACTCCATGCAAAGATATCAATATATTCTTTAATCAGTTTTATCAACTCTTCCTTTTCATCTTCAGAAAGATTTTTACTGATGAATATTGGCTTAGACGTAGTTCCGTCTCCAACATCAATCAGGACGATTTCATCTTCTGTAGGTGGCTGTCTGTCACGCCCCAGAACCAGAATACTGGAGAGCGGGGGCAGACATAGCCAGCTACGTATATTGAAGTGCAACCCACCTCGCTATACGGTCACGGCTGTCTAGATACATGAGGGTTTAACTACAAGCCAACAGTCTCTTACGGTCAGGAACAAGCCTAGTGTCTCAATCATAAGCAAGTAAGTAAATGTTACAAGATATAAGATCACCAAACATACAATAGTAAGGCATCCCAAACAATACATATTCAGCTGATCATGAAGCTAGTCGTTACAAAATGTGAGGACTAGCAAGAGTTTAGTTATACATGATCAACCCTAGAATCTGTCAATCATGTTACAGCCCGTAGGCCGACAGTAAGTAAATATAATCGAGCTAAACAGGTGCTCGTCGGCTAAACGCCTCAAAAGAATATTTTTACAATAGAGTGGGAGATCAAAAATAAACCCACTTGTTGCCCTGGTTACGCCTGGTGGTCACCATCGGGCTGGAAAGTCGGTAGATCCTCTGGAGCTGCTCCGAAATCTAGCCATTCAAAACCAGCTGGGTCAGACCCCAGAAAGAGCAAGTGCCACAAAGGAAGCTTCACTTAGGAACTAAAACCAGCAATTAACACAGAATAATAATAAGTAGTAAGAACTGGAAATAAGGAAAAATATATCAGGATGATATACGACGAGATAACCATGGAACTATTCAGATAGCCAGGTTACAACCCGTAAACCAAATAAGGACCGGGGTTGTAACCCTTCATCTGAACGGAACTTGGCTTCCCACCATTTATCGGCAGTTAACATAAGAAATCAGCTCATGTAACTATCTTATACAGGATCAAGACAAGACTAGACTGGTTGTTCCCCATTCAACAATCACGGCCAAGCAATAAGTACGGCTTGATACTTTAACTAACTAGGGTTATCACAGGCCTAGTTACTAATAAGATGCAGCGAGATTATTCTACAGCCACAAGCCCTGCAGACCATCCAGGTTACCCAGGTCGAAAATTAAGGATTGAATTCAAGTTGGTATATCGTCCAGGAAATGCATGTACCCTTAATTAGCTTGAAATGTGCAACACATGACAGTGTGCTGGAAATGTGCCCTACTCGACGGCAGGCTACAGATCCTAGGCGCGCCCAGGTAACGGGATTGCCTGTAGCTGGAAAATCTCTTCATGACTACTGTGTTATTCTAGTTATTAGCCTTAGTCCACTTCAGTAGGTACTCCTGACCGTGGTACTCAGGAGTCTCTTTCCTAACATAATGCAAGACAAGACTGGTTCATTTGTACAAGCACAAGCGCCCACGGTGTCCAGGTTATTTATACTTGTCAAGTCATGTCATGTTAGCTGTCGCAACAGCAATTCAAGGTATATCATGTCAGGTATATTTGTCAGGAGTGCGTCACGACGGGCCACTATCATGTCATGTTGCATGTCAAGAGTGCACCACTACGGGTCACTGTCGTATTTGGGGTTAGAAGTGCATGATAGCATAGTACAATCATTCAATCAAAAGACTCAAGTTGTACTGAGTGTTACAAGACAAGAGTTAACAAAATAATAGTAAATAATAATAATTAAATAACAAGGCAAGGCATGGGGAAGAGCCATACGGCTCAAAGAAATGAACCCATGCGGCTGGATGGGTGCGGTTTTATGCGGCCAGAATTTAGGTTCATGCGGCTCAGGATTACTGGGTCCATGCAGCCACTAAAGGAGTGCGCGCGTGGCTCAGAAGAGGCAGGGGCATGCGGCTGAAAGGGGAGGGCCTCATGCGGCTGGACAAAGGCTCTTATGCGGCTCAAGAAGGCGGGTGCATATGCGGCTGCGGGAGGCAGGGACAGAGCTTATGTGGCTGGGTCAGCACGGTTCCGTGTGGCTCAGGAAATGACCGGTTCTTATGCGACTGGGAACGGACAGACCCATGCGGCCAAGGAATGACGGTTGCTTATACGGTTGGTGGGGATCAAAGTTCCATGCGGCTCAATTTGGGAAGGCTCATGCGGCTAAGCCCGAACAATGGCGCATGCGGCTGGATTATCCAGGGCATATGCGGCTAAAGTTCATGCAGTTCAAGGGGTTCGGGGTCTCATACGGCTGGTATTATCCATACGGCTGGGGGAACTATGCGGCTAGAGAAATGACTTGCTGTATGAAATTGTCATACGGCCAAGTCCTCAAGGCTGGATCCTGTTCTTCTTCTCCGTTCTTCCGAGAAGAAGAACCAAGCAACCATGTCTTCCAAGCTTCATTAAACCTTCATCCAGAGTCCAAATCCGAACTTCCATAGGTCAAAATAGGGCAGAATAAAATTTTCTACAACATAGAACTATCAAAACTTGGAAATAATAAGATTAAATAGATCAACCCAAGAAATTCGAAAATGAAATAAACTTAGATCTACAAGCAATGAGCCATGGAATTTAAAAATGCCAAGTACTAAAGTGCTTTAGAATGCAGTGAAGAAGAGAATGGAACAATAAAATTTAGGTTCCTCCATGAAGCAAGATGTACTTGCCTAAGCTCTCCCTCTCACAGGTTGGTGAGGAGTTAATGGTGGGAAAGAAGAAGAGTAATGAGGAGAGAGAAAGGAGAGGGGTTAATAAATGGGAATATTGGTGGTAGGTTGGGGTTCTCCCCTTGGTCCATATTGAACCAAAAGCAACCCCAAATCGAACCAAGCCAACCCAAACCAAGATGAACCGAACAATGAAATATCCATTAAACCAAGCAAGGAGACATGAAATGCAAGATAAATACGTACACGTATTCCAAAATACGTAATACGAACAACATGCATTACAACTCTATCCACCTTAAAAGAATTCCATCCTCGGAATTTAATTAAGAGGCTAGAGGGACAAGAGCAAGCTATACTAATCACAAACAAGTTATAACTAGGCAATCAATCATTCATTCAAGCAAGAAACTAAGGGTGTAAGACATAAGAAGGACATTATACCTTACGAATCAAACAGGTCAGGATATCGCGATCGGATGTCATCCTCACGCTCCCACGTTGACTCTCCCAAAGAGTGATGACCCCAAGCAACTCGGACTAACTTGATAGTCTTGTTTTTGAGTGTCTTCTCTCTCCGGTCCAATATAGACACGGGCCTCTCCTCATACGAAAGGTTGGTACCAACAACCAATTTTGAATGATCCAGGATATGGCTAGGGTCCGGGATATATCGTCGTAATTGGGATATATGAAACACGTCATGCACCTCGCTTAGCGACGACGGGAGAGCGAGATGATAGGACACAACTCCTACTTGCTCCAGAATATCGAACGGCCCTATATACCTAGGACTAAGCTTTTCCCGTACGCCGAAACGAATGACGCCACGGTTAGGCAAAATCCTCAGGAATACATGGTCGCCGATAGAAAACTCAAGAGGACACTGATGAGAATCGACCCAATGGCGCTGGCGATCTTGAGCAACTCGAAGATGATCTCTGACTCTCCTGACTACTTCAACGGTCTGAGCAATCATTTCTGGACCAAGCATCTGCCTCTCTCCAACATCATCCAAGCTAGCGGGGATCTGCACTTCCTACCATACAGTGCCTCGAACTGTGCCATCTGGATACTGGCCTGGAAACTATTATTGTATGAGAACTCCACCAGGTGCAGTTGATCTTCCCACGAACCACTGAAGTCGAGTGTACAGGACCGCAACATATCTTCAAGAGTCTGGATCGTGCGCTCCGACTGGCCATCTGTCTGCGGGTGATAAGCTGAGCTGAACTGGAGGTGAGTTCCCAAACTCTCTTGTAGGCTACGCCAAAAGTGCGACGTAAATCTTGAATCTCTGTTCGAGGTAATACTGATTGGTACACCGTGAAGTCTGACGATCTGTCTGAGGTACATCTCTGCCAGCTGAGCCGTCGACTGACCAACTCTGAACGGAAGAAAGTAGGCCACCTTCGTGAGCTGGTCAACTATAACCCAAATAGCATCTCGACCAGCTGGGGATCTAGGCAATCCAATCACGAAGTCCATGGTCACATGCTCCCACTTCCATTCTGGAATCGACAAGGGCTGAAGAAGTCCAGCTGGCCTCTGATGTTTCGCTTTAACCTGTTGGCAAACCAAATACCGAAAGACAAACTGGGCTATCTTCCTCTTCATGCCATTCCACCAGAAGTGCTGACGAATATCACGGTACATTTTCGTGCCACCGGGATGAATGGAATACTGAGAACTGTGAGCTTCTGCCATAATCTCACGTCTGATATCTCCACTGGATACACAAAGACGCTTCCCATGCCTAAGTGTATCGTCTTCATGGATACATAACTCTGGTCTTCATCCTTCCTCACACTCTGCTCTGAGTCGCTGAAGCTTAGAATCTGCTGACTGCACCATCCGGATCCTCTCGACTATAGTGGACTGAACCTGCATACTGGCCATCAATGCCACACTAGAAGGGAGGACAACTTCTATACCCATCTTCTGAAGATCTGCTAACAGCTCTGGTTGCGTTATTAGGAAATAAACTCCGGCTCTTTTACTCAATGCATCCGCAACAACGTTGGCCTTCCCAGGATGATACTGCAGATTGACCTCATAATCCACAAGAAGCTCCAGCCATCTCCTCTGACGCATGTTAAGATCCTTCTGGGTAAAAACATACTTCAGGCTCTTGTGGTCGGTGAAAATCTCTACCCTATCTCCATACAAGTAGTGCCTCCACAACTTAAGTGCAAACACCACGGCTGCCAGCTCTAAGTCATGGGTTGGGTAATTTCTCTCATGATCACGAAGTTATCGTGACGCATAAGCTATTACCTTCCCATGCTGCATCAGAACACATCCCAAATCTCTGCCTGAAGTATCACAATACACTGAGAATCCTCCGATCCCATCTGGAAGCGTGAGAATGGGAGCCATCATCAAGCCTCGCTTCAACCTCTTAAAAGAATCCTGGCACTCTGCTGTCCAAGCAAACTGCACATCCTTGCGGGTCAACTGGGTCAATGGTGCTGAAATCTGAGCAAAGTCCGAAACAAATCGCCTGTAGTAGTCGGCCAATCCAAGAAAACTACGAACTTCTGTAACTGTACTGGGTACTGGCCATGACTCTATAGCCACGATCTTCTGGGGATCCACTTCTACTCCTCCCCTAGTGATGATATTCCCTAAGTACGAAATGCGATCAAGCCAGAACTCGCATTTACTGAACTTGGCATACAACTGGTGCTCTCTGAGAATCTGAAGAACAACTCTGAGATGCTGCTCATGCTCCGCCTCACTTTTGCTGTAAACCAGGATGTCGTCTAGGAACACAATCACGAACTGATCCAAATAAGGCATGAAGATACGATTCATGAGGTCCATGAATACAGCCGGCGCATTGGTTGCTCCAAATAGCATAACAAGGAACTCCCAATGCCCATATCTCGATCTAAAAGCTGTCTTCGGGATGTCCTGCTCTCTGACTCTGATCTGATGGTACCCTGAGCGCAAGTCGATCTTCGAAAACACTGCTGCCCCTTGAGTTGATCAAACAAGTCATCTATCCTCGGAAGAGGGTATCTATTCTTGATTGTCACCGAGTTCAAGGTACGATAATCAACACATAATCTGGACGTATCATCTTTCTTTTTCACAAGAAGCATCGGAGCTCTCCAAGGCGATCCACTGGCACAAATGAATCCCTTGGTTCTAAGTTCTTCAATCATCTTGTACAATATCTCTAACTCTGACGGCGCCATCCTGTAGACTCTCTCTGACACTAGAGCTGTCCCGGGAATCAAGTCGATGGTGAACTCGATCTTCCGCTCTGGCGGCATCCCTGGAAGCTCTTCTGGAAAAACATCTGGAAACTCCTCAACTATCCGAGGTAACTGCGCTGCTGCTACTGCTATCCGCAATACTGGAGGATAAGGCTCTACTTTGCCTCGAGAGAAGGAAAACTCTGGCTCGCCTGGAATGTTAAAAACAACCCTGCCAATGTGGCAGTCTATTCTAGCATATTAGTTCCTCAACCAATCCATCCCAAAGACCACATCATAATCAGCCATCGGGAACTCTATCAATCTAGCGGGGAATTCTCTACTGCTAACTACGATCCGACACGAGGAAAACACTCTATCTACTCCCACGAGTCCGTTACCAGTAAGTATATTGAGCCTTACTGATAATGACTCGGGCTCCAATCCTACCCGTATCGTAAATCGTGCAGACATAAATGAATACAATGCACCAGAATCAAATAAAGCTGAAGCTGGAAAGGAGTTGACAAGAATAGTACCTGCCACTACCTCTCCCGGTGCCAATCTGTCCTCTATGGTCATTACCGTAGCCTGACCGTGCCCTCGGGGTGCTGGTCCCCTCTGCTGAAATCCTCGCTGCCTGCTCTGGATCTGGACTTGGGCTTGTGCATACTGCTGGGGGTGTTGCTGCTGGAAGGCCTGGGACTAAGGCGGCAAGGGCCTCTGAGGCTGATACTGCTGCTGCTGGACTGGAGCTGGTCCTCTCACCGAAGAACTAGAAAGGTTAGACGATGATGAACTACCCCTATTCGGGCAGGATCCAACCTTATGATCTGCTGCTCGACAAGCCAGGCATAAACCCTACCCCCTGCGACATTCTGCTACCACATGGCCTGGCTTCCCACAATGAGAACATCCCACCACGGAAGAGGGCTTCTACTTCTACTGTTGAGGGTACGTCGGGACTGAATGTGGAATCGACGTCACTGAGGCCGCCCGCCTCGGAGCTCCAATGGTCAAAGCCCTAGCTGCCGGGACTGGTGCTGAAGACTGATTCATCTGGCCGTGAGATCTCTTCCGACCTCCGGACCTATCCACGATCCTCTGGGAGGTATACTCATGCCTCCTAGCTGTTCTCAAGACTACATCAAAAGTCTGATGCTCGAACTGCTCAACCGCCAATAAAATCTCCAAATGAAGCCCCTACTGAAATCGCTGAGCTCTATCATACTCGGTCGCCACCAAGGTGGGAGCAAACCGACTAAGCCTGGAGAACTCGGCCGTATATTCGTTGACCGTCCTGCCCATCTACTTCAGATTGGTGAACCTCGTCTGTAGATCGTATCGAGCTACAGCATCGAAGTACTTAGTCTGGAATCTCTCTCTGAATACTGCCCAAGCAATAGGGGCCATTAATCTAACGGCCTGCGCCGCCCACCAGCTGCGGGCAAGATCCAACAACTGCAGGCGCACTACCGCCACCTTCTCGGCTTTTGGGGTCCTGGCTGCTTCTAGAATCACTTCTGTGTCCTGAAGCCAAGCATCTGCGGTGATGGCATCTTCGCTACCATCAAAGAATAGAGGATTCAAGCGCTTGAAGCTGTTGGCCGCGTTGTTCCCTGGGTGACCGCCTCTGGTCAAAGCATCTGTCACTGCCTGGTGTAAGTCATCTCCTCGACGATCCTGGGAAGCTATCAAGGTCCTGATGAGACCTACCAAAGTGCCATCATCGGGCTCTGCAGGCTGGACGGGCCGAACTGGTGGCTCCTCTTCAGTAGGCACGACTCTAGAGGCTACTCCCGAATGCTGGGCTTGATCTCCGGGTTGCTGCTGGTCCGCAGGAGGTGCTCCACCTTGCTGATCGACAGGTCCAGGAACAATGCCGCTGAAGAAAATGACATAGAAAACAATAAGGAAGGACCAGAACAGATCAACGGTACAAGCATGTGATCAAGTCAAGATTTTCAGGGATCAAGAGGATACGAACAGAGAATAAGGGAGAGTACTGATTGAGACATCTATTCGGTAAACCCTCACATATCTTGATTTATAAGACCTGCATGGGCCACCACTTAAACCATGTCACGCCCCAGAACCAGAATACTGGAGAACGGGGGCAGACATAGCCAGCTACGTATATTGAAGTATAACCCACCTCGCTATACGGTCACGGCTGTCTAGATACAAGAGGGTTTAACTACAAGCCAATAGTCTCTTACGGTTAGGAACAAGCCTAGTGTCTCAATCATAAGCAAGTAAGTAAATGTTACAAGATGTAAGATCTTCAAACATACAATAGTAAGGCGTCCCAAACAATACATATTCAGCTGATCATGAAGCTAGTCGTTATAAAATATGAGGACTAGCAAGAGTTCAGTCATACATGATCAACCCTAGGATCTGTCAAACATGTTACAGCCCGTAGGCAGACAGTAAGTAAATGTAATCGAGCTAAACAGGTGCTCGTCGGCTAAACGCCTCAAAAGAATATTTTTACAATAGAGTGGGAGATCAAAAATAAACCCACTCGTTGCCCTGATTACGCCTGGTGGTCACCATCGGGCTGGAAAGTCGGTAGATCCTCTGGAGTTGCTCCGAAATCTGGCTATTTAAAACCAGCTGGGTCAGACCCCAGAAAGAGTAAGTGCCACAAAGGAAGCTTCACTTAGGAACTAAAACCAGCAATTAACACAGAATAATAATAAGTAGTAAGAACTGGAAATAAGGGAAAACATATCAGGATGATATACGACGAGATAAACATAGAACTATTCAGATAGCCAGGTTACAATCTGTAAACCAAATAAGGACCGGGATTGTAACCCTTCATCTGAACGGAACTTGGCTTCCCACCATTTATCGGCAGTTAACATAAGAAATCAGCTCATGTAACCATCTTGTACTGGATCAGGACAAGACTAGACTTATTGTTCCCCATTCAACAATCATGGCCAAGCAATAAGTATGGCTTGATACTTTAACTAACTAGGGTTATCACAGGCCTAGTTACTAACAAGATGCAGCGAGATTATTCCACAGCCACAAGCCCTGCAGACCATCCAGGTTACCCTGGTCGAAAATTAAGGATTGAATTCAGGTGGGTACATCGTCCAGGAAAAGCATGTACCCTTAAGTAGCTTGAAATGTGCAACACATGACAGTGTGCTGGAAATGTGCCCTACTCAACGGCAGGCTACAGATCCCAGGCGCGCCCAGGTAACGGAATTGTCTGTAGCTGGGAAATCTCTTCATGACTACTGTGTTATTCTAGTTATTAGCCTTAGTCCACTTCAGTAGGTACTCCTGACCGTGGTACTCAGGAGTCCCTTCCCTAACATGATACAAGACAAGACTGGTTCATTTGTACAAGCACAAGCGCCCACGGTGTCCATGTTATTTATACTTGTCAAGTCATGTCATGTTAGCTGTCGCAACAGCAATTCAAGGTATATCATGTCAGGTATATTTGTCAGGAGTGCACCACGACGGGCCACTATCATGTCATGTTGCATGTCAAGAGTGCACCACTACGGTTCACTATAGTATTTGGGGTTAGAAGTACAGAATAGCATAGTATAATCATTCAATCAAGAGACTCAAGTTGTACTGAGTGTTACAAGACAAGAGTTAACAAAATAATAGTAAATAATAATAATTAAATTATAAGACAATATATGGGGAGGAGCCATGCGGCTCAGAGAAATGAACCCATGCGGCTGGATGGGTGCGATTTCATGTGGCCAGAATTTAGGTTCATGCGGCTCAGGATTACTGGGTCCATGCAGCCACTAAAGGAGTACGCACGTGGCTCAGAAGAGGCAGGGGCATGCGGCTGAAAGGGGAGGGCCTCATGCGGCTGGGGAAAGGCTCTTATGCGGCTCAAGAAGGCGGGTGCATATGCGGCTGCGGAAGGCAGGGGCGGAGCTTATGCGGCTGGGTCAGCGCGGTTCCGTGCGGCTCAGGAAATGATCGGTCCTTATGCGACTGGGAACGGACAGACCCATGCGGCCAAGGAATGACGGTTGCATATGCGGCTGGCGGAGATCAAAGTTCCATGCGGCTCAATTTGGGAAGGCTCATACGGCCAGGAGTTCATCCCTAGTCATGCGGCTAAGCCCAAACAATGGCGCATGCGGCTGGATTGTCCAGGGCATATGCGGCTAAAGTTCATGCGGTTCAAGGGGTTCGGGGTCTCACGCGACTGGGATTATCCATGCGGCTGGGGGAACGTATGCGGCTAGAGAAATGACTTGCCACATGAAATTATCATGCGGCCAAGTCCTCAAGGCTGGATCCTGTTCTTCTTCTCCATTCTTTCGAGAAGAAGAACCAAGCAACCATGGCTTCCAAGCTTCATTAAATCTTCATCCAGAGTCCAAATCCGAACTTCTATAGGTTAAAATGGGGCAGAATGAAATTCTCTACAACATGGAACCATCAAAACTTGGAAATAACAAGATTAAATAGATCAATCCAAGAAATTCAAAAATGAAATAAACTTAGATCTACAAGCAATGAGCCATGGAATTTAGAAATGCCAAGTACTAAAGTGCTTTAGAATGCTGTAAAGAAGAGAATGGAACAATAAAATTTGGGTTCCTCCATGAAGCAAGATGCACTTGCCTAAGCTCTCCCTCTCACAGGTTGGTGAGGAGTTATTGGTGGGGAAGAAGAAGAGTAATAAGGAGAGAGAAAGAAGAGGGATTAATAAATGGAGATGTTGGTGGTAGGTAGGGGTTCTCTTCTTGGTCCATATTGAACCAAAAGTAACCCCAAACCGAACCAAGCCAACCCAAACCAAGATGAACCGAACAATAAAATACCCATTAAACCAAGCAAGGAGACATGCAATACAAGATAAATACGTACACGTATTCTAAAATACGTAATACGAACAACAGGCATTACACTGTCGCTGTTCAAAATGAAGCTCCCATTGAGTGTCCATTTGTTGTGCCCAAGGATTATTTTCAAATGGCTCAGATTCACCATCAGTTTCAACCATATTAACTGAGAACACACACTCAGATTTATCATAATAGTCTCCTCCAGAATATGAGGATTGTAAAAAACTAGAAGAACATTTTTCCGTATTTTCCTTGCACATGTGGGGTGTATCCGATTCGATGAATTAGATTTCTTCAGAATCTGAGGATTGTGAAGAACTGGAAGAAAATTCTTCTTATGTATCTTCTTTAAACATGTGGGATGGATCGTATCCCAACCCACGCCGAGTTTTCTGGTAAAACGGATCACCACATAAGGGTAACCGTCTACCTTTTCTTTGATTAAGTTCTTGCATAGTCTTCAAATCATATCCCATATTATGAATAATCTTAAGAGATTGTTGACAATATTTGTCGATTCAGATTCTTCCTTTATCTTTATCTCTAAGATCATCTGTCTGAATAATAGGGATATTTCTGGCCAGACCAAACACAATTTGGCGCTTGTTTTTCTTATTAGACGGAATCACAAATTAAGATTCTTTGTGACATCTATAAGTCACACAAGCTTGTGATGAAGAGGTTACAGGAAGAAGATATGGAGAAGATGCTAAGAACCTTTGAGCATAAGGTCCAACATCGACCTAAGGAGGAAAGGAATTTTTTTATGATTAATGTATAAGGTTTCCTCTGTATTTATGTCATTTTTATATTGATGACTTTGATCATCAGCAGATAAAGTCATTCTTTCAATGAATTTGACAGCCATATACTCCAAAAGAAAATCTTCATTGATATCAGAAAGTACAGAATGATCAATATTTGTATCATTTACAATTTGACTACTACGCTTTGGATTGATCATTAACGGACCATCACCCGTCTTCTGCGTAGGCTTGCCAAGGTTGATAATCAATGGTAGTTCTGGATCATTCGTACGAGAAGTACGTCCCTTGACCTTGATCATGAGAGAAGATTGAACTTGGCTCTTGACTGGAATCTTCACGGATTCCTCAGATGAAGCTTGAGTTCTTCCTTTAACCTTGATCACCAGAGGTTGGTCGTTGACAGGTTGGGGTTGGATTCGACCTTTGACTTTAATCTTCAAAGGTTGCTCTTCCGGAGGATCTTCATTGATAGATTGATCTTCGGCAGGTGATCGATCTTCGGCCATATCCGATATCTCATTCACATGCTCCTGCTTGTAGAGTATTGAATCAGAGAAATAAGCTTCAACACCCTTAAAGGGATTGATATCTGCAAATTCAGTCTTCACAATCCCTTGAGAATCTACGTACTTGAAGTATTGGTGGAGAGTTGAAGGTACAATATTATGCTCATGTATCCACGGTCTTCCAAGAAGTATGTTGTAAAATACATCAGAGTTGATAACATAAAATGTCGCCATAGTTCAAAGATCACCAATTTGAATCTTCAGACGAATTTTCTCCAATGGTTTACTCTTGCCAGAGTTGAAACCAACTATTGTGGTACTAGTATAATTCAAATCACTAGTAGGAATCCTCAAGGGTCGTAGCATACTCTGAAGAATAATGCTAATAGAAGACCCAGGATCAATATAAATCCTGTCAATTTCAGTGGATTGAATATACCCTGTACAGCATAGAGGCCTGTCATGTTTATTATGCTTCAATAGCATATCTTCTTGTATGAAGGTAATGTTAGGAATTGCTTCCATCACACTATGACATTGTGGACATGACACTGGTATATTGTCAGGAATCTTGAGTTGAGCTAAGCATGAATCAGCTTGTAGCAAAGCTTCACTCAAAGTTTTGCGGCTTTCTTTAGAAAGGCGAAACAGCGCAAAGATCGAAAGTCTAGCCGGAGTATTAGCTAGTTGGGCTAGAATATCGAACTTGTAGGGTTTTATTATTACCCCTTGATTTGAAGCAGATTTCAATGGAACGTCAAAGCATATTGCTTTCTGTTTTCCTTTCTCAACCACAGATGGTTTAGAAGGTCTTATAGCAGCAGAAACAGGAGATGGTTGAGCTGGTAATATTTCAGCAACGTCCTCTGCTTCTTTCGAAGTTCCCTCATAATCTTTGTGGTACTCTTTTCCAGATCTCGTACCAGCAAAGATTTTTTCTTCAGAATCAGGAGAATGAAGTACCATATTACAGGTTTTGTTCTTCTTTTCCTTAGTCTTCTTCTTGCGAGGATTTTTATGAGGGACCTCAAAACCCAATCCAACAGTGGATTTTTGACTTGGAATTTGTAAAGGAAGTCGCATTCCTTTATCATAGTTTAAGCCTTCCGCCTTTTGAAAGTCATAGCCCATCTTTTTCATGAGATGGACTGATTGTTGACTGTATAAATGAGTGGATAGCGAACTTTCAATAGATGGTTTAACAGAGGAAGAAGAAACAGAAACCTTTGCAACCATAGAATAAAGAGGCATAAAAACCTCTGTAGCCACAGGAGAAGGAGGAATACTAGGGAAGCGGAGGAATACTAGGGACAGAAGAAAAAAATCCCTGTAGGAGCTTTCTCATAAGCAGTAAAGACCTGTTGTGCCCTGTATAAGGGGACACTATTCATTGCTAACCATTGCCAATGAGTAAGCTTGAGTTTGGTAGGAGGAGCCAAACTTGGAGGGCATATATTTAAATCCCTCAGTCTATCCTCCAAAGGAATGCCATCCCAAAAATGATCCAAATCATCATGATCTGGAGTAACATCATGAGAAATCATATTGCAGGTTTTGACTTTTTTACCTTTCTTGGATTTTGAAGTTTTACCTTCATCTTCCATTTCAGGTACTAAATCAGGATGTATCCACATGATTTCACTATTTTTTAATATGAGAGACAATAATCCTTCATGTTGCTCTCTAGCAGGCGGAAGATTCACAATCTTCATTGTCGTCTTAGAAATTGGGACAATCCCATCTGGAACTTGCTGTGGAGGAAAACCTCCAAATTGAAGAAAAATCATATTAGTTGTAACCGTATGCTCATCATTAGTTAAAGCGATGGCATTGGCATTTATCAACTCCTAGATTTTCTTCTTTAAGACATAGCAAGCCATTGTAGGATGATTTATGTATCTATGATAGATACAATATTTGGGATTGTCAGTCAGATTTACCTCATTAGGCCTTTTTGGCTCTGGAATCTGGAGTTTGCCACTCTTCACAAGATATTGGAATATCTCTGGGATATCACTGTCATCAAAGAGTATTCTTCCTTTGGTTTGGAAGACTCCTGATTATTTGGCATCATTTTGGGTTTTGAAAGATTAACCACTGGAGTTTCCTTTCCTTTTCTATTGTGATTGCCAGAATTATTACCAGAAGAGCCTTTCTTTTCTTTGTCTTATGAGGCAAAGATCATCCCGTGTTCGTGAGCCAACCTACCATTGGTCTCGGCTGACACTGCTGCTATAATGAACGAGGCCCAATCTGTGAACGGAGAACCCGTAAAGACAGTAATGGATGGTCGCAGATTCATCTTGTACGTATCAATCAATGCTGAATCTGGCATGCCAGGAGGCATTTTCAAAGTTGCATGTCGAAAACGTTCAATGAACGTCCGGGTATCTTCCTTCTCCTTTTGTTTGATTTCTATTAAGGAGGACATATTCATGTCTATGTCTCCTTCATAGAAGCGGGAGAGAAATATTGCTTTAAACTCGTCAAAAGACGATATACAATTGTCGGGTAGACTGTGATACCAGTCATAAGCTGAACCCGTCAAACACCCAATAAAAACTCAGGTGAGAAGAGCATCATTCTTCTGCAGATGCATAGTCATAATATCAAAGTAATTAATATATTGACTAAGAGAGGCCTTTCCATCAAATAACACCATCGATTGTGGCTTAAATTTTGGAGGAAAAGGCACATCATTCCAGTGAGGAGGATAAGGTTGTTTAATCCCTAACCTCTGGAGCTGATCCTTGTGCTTTAGAACTTCAAACTGTGCTTTTAACTCACGCGCTGCTTGAATAGATTCACTAGTTTGAGGAAGCACATTCGATTGAATAGTTGTTGGATGTACCGTGACCCCCACTGGAGGTGGTACATCTTCTGGAATGAGAGGATCTGGAACTGCAGAATTTTGATTGATAGCAGGCTCTTGAGTAAGATTATTCAAAGGTGTATCAACCCCTTGACTATCTTGAGTTTGTGCTGCTACCCGAACCGGTGTTATCACTGCTGGCTGAGCAGTTTGCTGAGTCATTATTATTTGATGCATACTTTGCATCACGGCAAGCATGTCCTTCAGTGACTGTTCAACTGCAGAGAGACGTTGTTCTGTATTAGCAGTTGATGTCTCTGGTTCATCTCCGATAACATATGATTCAACCTCCCTTGAAGATACAGAGGGATTGGTGTAGAAGTATGAATCAACACTATCAGTTTCGGACTCTAAAGATTGGGTACCCCCAGCTTCTGAACCAGAAGACTGCAACTGTCTTTGACTTCTTGATCGAGTATTCTGATATACCCTTTCGAAACTATCAAGAAGTCGATTGAACTGTTGTTGACCAGGAGTCTGGGACGAGTTGCGTCTTGGACGTCGTCCTCTATTGGTATGAGAAGCCATATTAACTGAAGCATATGACAACTCATGTTCTTGGTCATCAACTTGCTGCTGAGGCACATTGTAGCTTAATCGATCAAAAACTGACCGTTTAGAAGCCGAACAGCAACACTTGATTACAATCTGGTGACACTCACAATGGTGATCTTCTTTGGGGACTGTTAGAGGAGATTTTCTATTTTTACACTTTTGTACGAGTAACTCGCGTAAATCAGAAGGAGTAGAGGGAGTCGTCTTCTTTATTACATTTGGGACAGAGAAACGTTTAGTCCCTTGTGTATAAAGAAGATTACTGGCTGCATTAGCAGAACCAAACTGCATATTTTATGCGCCTGGAGTTGCGTGCATAAATCTTGCAATTTTTGTGCACAAAGGACTCCATCAGCATTACGCGTAATTTGAAGGTTTGGTATCTTGCGTAAAGTAGTATAAGAAGGCTGTTGGTTGAAAACTGAAGTTTTACCAACTATAGAACTCTTGTTTTTACGCTGCATGCGTGCAGGAAAATTCACTTTAGATGCAAGGACATCAATGTGAACTTTATCTACGCTGTCACCGACAGGAGATTTACCTTCACTACAAGGATAAGGGCTTTAGGCCACAAAATTTTGGACGACCAAAAAAAATAGTCACTCAAGCTGATATTTAGCGACTAAAAAAAGTGAAGTTGTTGCCTAAAGTTATTCAGATTGACCAAAATAATTGTGTATTCTCTAGCGACTATTACTTAATTTGGGCGACCATTAATTTTGTGGCAAAAAAAATCTACAGCGACTATGAAAAATATTTCTCGCTTAAAGTAGGGCGGGAATACTAAAATTTTCCACCATATTTTTTTGGGAGGATGAATATTATTAGGTGACTATTATTTTAGTAGCAATAGGTTTTGATAAAAGAAATATTCTTATATGACTATTATTTTAGTGGCAATAGGTTTGATAAAAGAAAAAAAATTGTGCGAAAATCTTTAGCCACAAATCAAATAATTTGGTGGCAAAACTTGTTAAAAATTATTATTATAACTATTCTAAAAACTAGGTAACAAAAATCTTTAGCCACAAATCAAATAACTTGGTGGCAAAAGTTAGGCGCACAAAATTTTTATTAGCCAAAAATCAAATAATCTTTAGCCACAAATCAAATAATCTTTAGCCACAAAATCTTTAGCCAAAAATTTTTATTCCAAAAATAGGCAGTAGCCGGATCTTTCTTCCAAATTAGGCGCACAAATCTTTAGGCGCAAAAATATTTCTTCCATATTTTCTCACCCATCCGCGGGAGCACAAAATTTAGGCGCTCAAATATTTGATCCTAAATCTTTCCCTCTTTCTAAATATAGGGTTGGATTCCACCGTATATATCTGCTAAGAAGAGAATAGACTCCATAGAACCGTCGACTAGAAGAAGAGGGGATTGCAGAAAAAGTTTGGCGTCATCGAAATCTTCTTCTCCAATAATCCAACTGGTGAGTATTTAAAACAAATCTACATAGAATTTCATTCATCCTGATCGATTTAATGATTTTTTTAGAAAATAAAGAGTTAAATCTGATTGATTATTGATATTTATAAAAAAATCAGAAATTTTTTGTTGTTTTATGAACAAAAACTAAGAAATCGTTTGTTGTTTTATGAGCAAAGTTGCTGAATTTCAATCTTTCTTAGAAAAACCCATGATTTTCTTTTTGTTCTTAAAAAAACGAGTGAGGATGTTGGATTAAACTGAACCTAGTTATGCCCAGGCCCATAATTTTCTTCTTCTTGTTGAAAAATACAAGTGATAATATTGGATTCAACTGATCCTGGTTATGCCCAGGCCATGTCAATCTTGGACTGAGTATTATAGGAACCTTGTTAAAATTAAAATATTTTTTATTGTCGGACAAGTCCTTGTTCAGGACAATCGTTTGCCCTTACAGGCCAAAAATTTATACAATTTTTCGACTCAAGTTAGGTCAATAACCAATTGGTATTCTCCGTGGTTTTCATATTGCTGCATCTTGTGGGTTCGATGTCGAATTTAGTGTTTAGGACTTGTCTGAATTTGTACATTCAAGAACAAGTGTTTCCAGAGGAACTAATGGAAAAAAGGTTTCTTAAATTAGGAATTTAGAAATGATTTTGATAAGTTAGTTCATGTGGGGGGGGGGGGGGGGGGGGGGGGGCTCGGGTTCATAATGTTGCTCATAGTTGCTCACTATTTTGTTCATTGTTCTGTGCAGTAAAATTGGTTTGATTTGTGTCTGTTGTTTTGTTGTCCAAGTCTATCACCCAAGACTTAGACTCCTTTACATTTGGTTCAGTATTCATCTGTTCATTTCATTATTCACTGTAATTAACATGTCTTGCATTCTCATTTAGCTACTGCATATGTCACCGTCCTGCATTCTCATTTAGCTATTGCACTATGGTAAAGATAACATGTTCTGTATTCCCATCTTGTGTTGCATTCTCTATATTGTACTGCAAGTTCCCAATTTCTCTGATACTGAACCATATCATCATAAATCCTTCATCCACTGCACTCCTAATTATATTGCCATCATGTTCAGACATGTCATGCACATTTGGCACATTGTCCTGCCCAGCTATAGGTAGAGTTGTCCTGCATACACTTAGTGAAGTCACCTAGGTTAAATAAAGTTCATTCACTGCACTCGAATGGCATTATACTTTATGACCTGCATCATGGTCCATTTATCATCTGTCCACCTCTCCGTGAACAGACCCAACATCATCTGGTTCACTCTGATACATACATGTATCAGAGCTTGTATAATATCACTACATTCCCTAGTGTCACGACCCGTACCCTAGAGTAAGGGCACGAGACGTGGGTACGTCCAGCCTACGCCGCAGTGTCGACGGTAGAACGCTGTCCTAGGTCACAACATCTAACAATATATATATATATATCTAAACAGTTTATACTCCCCGAATGGGGGACAAAGTAGTAAAACTCAATCACAACTAAGGAAGAGATAGCACGATGTGAAATAGAACTCAAGGAATAAAATAGATAAAATAGCAGTCTAAGATAATCCAGCAATATCCAACAGTACAAGGTCTCAAATGAAAGAATATATACAACTCATAACTCCAAATAAAGTCTAACTAAGACATGTCTCAAGACTGCAAAAGTAAGATAGGCCTAACTAGTCTAAACTAGGCAGTCGGGGGAATATCCTCAGCTACTGCTGGATCCTCCTGGGAGTCCAGCTCAAAGGTGTCATCTAAGGCTGCCCCGTAGTAGGTGTCCAGGCAAGCCTCCTCCTCGTCCTCTGTAATATTTTCAACAGGTCCAGTCAGGACAGGAGCGAGCACAATACATCTCAACAATTCATAGCAGGTTAGAAAATATAAACATGCAGTAAAGTAAGATACAAGTACTGAAAGAAGTGCAGTATAAAAACAGAGAGAGAACTGTAATAGAATATCTACTATACATAGAGAACTAGCAGTAACTAGTGAGTCAGAGTACAACATGAACATGTAAATGGCCTGGGATGATTCAATGAAGACACTACGGAATGATTCAATAAAGATACTACTGGTGTATTATTCACATGTCCACTTCTACTCCCCCGTACCCCCAATTAATACACAAGGATCCAGCCAGGTTATGTTATATGATTCCATACACGGCCCCCGAAGGGTGATACATGGATGTCCCATAAATGGGGAGTCTGGGGGTTACCCAACTGTGTAAGATTCAAGAGACTCTGTGATCATGAGGGTACATGTCACAAGTAATCAAGTGAACCAAGAAGCATAGTGATACGCCATGTAAGTGAAACGCACAGAACACGTAGTACCCGATGCTCCCTAAGGATAACATCTCAAGAAAGGATCCATATAGTACCAATCCGTGTGACCGTCGTGACAGTACAAGTAAAGTAATCTACTGCAGGAAATAATTCTAAGCAAGATATGAAATGATCAGAGAATGTACTCGCCTGTATCTGAGTGTCCGATATGAATCGTACTGTCCAAGGAGGGGTGTCTGGCTCCTAATCAGAACAGCACAAGTCACAACAAGTCCAGAATAGTAAAATGGAGTCCTACTATGCATTCTATATGATTCTAGGTCAATCTAGGCCAAAGTCAACTCTTGGTCAACTCTGGTCAACCCTAGAAGTCAAACTAGGTCAACCAAGTCTAATTAAGTCTAAACTAGTCTACCCTAGACTACACTAGTCTATATTAGTCTAAACAAGGCTAGGCAAACCTATACTAGCTATATCACAATATAGCTTAGCTAAATCTAGAAAACCTTAGCAAGTTACAACCCCACTATTACACCCATAGATTAACACCACAATACATTACACAATCTAGGCTAAAAGTAACTCCTACATCATTAGCTAACAAGGAAGTATATATATATATATATATACACTCATACAATTTAAAAAAAAAAAAATATATATATATACACTCATACAATTTCCTACATATATATTGTATATGCCTAAACATGTAAGGCTAGAATATAGAGAAAGAGAGAGAGAGAGAGGGCTAGTGTGTGTATGAAACATGAAGTGTGTGGACAGGAAATAACAGGAAGGGGTGTGCTTGTGTGTTAACATGATATGGTGTGTGTGGTAGGGCAATACAAGAGTGTGTGTATACATGAATTAAAAGTGTGTGTGTGTGTATTGGGATACATAACATTGTGCATGAAAACACCACAGTGGAAGAATAAGAGGGACCTGTGTGCATTGTGTGTTTACAGGAATTAGCATCAATGAAAAGTGAGTGTGTGTGTCTGTGCTAATGTGAAAAACTGGAACTAACCAACAGTGAGGAAAAAGAAAGTGTGTGATGGATAAGGCAATCAAGAGTGAAGGCTATGTGTAAACAGGAAAGGGAAATCAATAGAACTGGACTGTCAAGTCCAGTTCTCAGGTTATTAAATTCATCAACTGATACAACATGGAACTAAATCCAGTTAGGAAGAAAGAAAAGGAAATCAATTCATTGGTTCAACTGAACATCAATTTGGTTCAACAGTCCTACAATAACTAGTATTCTTAACAATTGAATCTTGAAACCATAATATCATGCATATCCTTTAACCCTTATCATGAATTCAACTGGGAAGTCAGTGTAGAAAAAATGGCAAAACAGTGTCATATATGCAGGATTAAGAACAGCCAATGCAATATCACATTTCAATTTAAACTTACTTAGATAGCCCAAGTGTTCCAGATTTCACACATACTAATCCCAGATTTGCAATTCCAGAGAACTGTTTGAAATCAGTCCAGCTTTAAAAAATATTTAACAATAAAAATCAATTCATGATATATCATGATACATCTACCCATTTAACAGCCCACACTCATCAAATTAACACCACTCTCTAACCATGGCAAGCTAATATACAGGAGAACATAATTAGGATCTAAACTCAGCATTAAATCATCTTTACAGGGTTAAAATCATTAGACAATATCAATTTGAAAACTGGAAATTGACAGGTAATCAATATCAGTATCAGAACATTGATTTTAAAATGAGAAATCGAATAGCAATCGACTAACCATGAAAAAAATGCTTGGTAATTGAATACAACCCTCGTGCACAACCCCACACATTCAATTCGTGTCACCCATAGCCTGACACGGCGTGTCCAGATTAAAAACATCAAAGTGACACACATAGTACACTACCTCAGGCAAATCCCCGTGTGGGATCAAAATCTCCCTCGACACGACACGGGGACACGTAGGACTTGACACATGGCGTGTCAGTCAGTGCCCCTTGCCTCGTGTCGAGTTTTGTGTCAAATAATTGTGTGTCGTATCCGCTATAGGGCCCGAGTAGCAGGGGATCCCTGTAGCAGCGCGCGAGCGTGCGCACACGCGTGTTCACACCACCAAAATGACACAGGACGACACGAAATCCAAGACACAAAGACAGGAAACAGTAAGCAAGAACAAAACCCTATTTTCTATTCAAAAACAATGGGTAAACTCGATCGACATGCCCTTTAAGGCATTATGTCGAACACCCTGTCCAAGCACTGATACGTGTCCAGAACGGACACGAATCCTCTGATACTTGACACGAATCCTATCCAGACCTTAGGGGGACCCTTAGGGCTTCCTATTGGTGAAGACAAAATGAAAATCCATGGAGAAATGGGAAAGTTACCTATTGGTGAACAATGGGTGAAAAAATCCCCAAATGGAATGATTTCCACAACCACCCAAATCTCACAAATTGTTGTTTCCCTGCAAATAACCAATACCAACAGCAAGAGCATTGATTTTAGGTCCTAATGAAATTGGTTTGGGAAAGAAAGGATTTAAATTGGATTTTTAATGAATTTTGGAAGATGGAACTCACCTCTTTCCTTAGAACTTTTGGATGAACCCTAAAAGAGGCTAGCCCTAAAATCTAGGAGGAACTTTATAGTGGGGGAATCCCCAGGTTAAACCTAGTTGGCCGACCAAGTTGGGTTTGGGTGGGGTTTGAGCTAGGTTAGCCAGTCCTATCAAGTTTAGTCACAAAATGACTTGTGAAACCACAAGCCATCTATCAAAACACTTGATTCCTAAATTCCTAATTAAATTTCTAATGAATCAAAAACTACTAACTTAAGTCATAATAGGTTAGCCTAGAGTCACTTGACCTAACCATGTCCAACTAACTAGGGTTAGCTCCTAGGTTGGTCTACAAGGGTCAAAACTAGTCAAAAATCAAACTAGTCCAAATAAATCCAAAATAATTCCTAAAAATTCCATAAATTCTAATTAATTCCAAAAAATTTAATTTACCCTAAAAATGACAAATTTACCCTCAACTAGAAATGTGGTAGTGACAAATCTACCCTCTTTAAAAGAATTTCGTCCTCGAAATTGAAAGGCGAAATGCAACTGATGAGAAGGATAGAAAGTATACCTCACGGTCCAAAAAGATAGGGGTACCGCTCGCGCATCTCATCCTCCCGCTCCCAGGTAGACTCTCCTGGAGAATGATGCCTCCATGCGACGCGTACCAAAGGTATCACCTGGTTCCTCAGGACCTTCTCCCGTCGATCCAACACCTCCACTGGCTGCTCTGCATAGCTGAGAGAAGGACCCACCTCAATCTCCAAATGATCGAGCACATGGCTAGGGTCAGCCACGTACCGTCTCAACTATAATACATGAAATACGTTGTGGACCCCCACAAGTGCAGGCGGCAAGTCTAGCCTGTAAGCCACGTCACCGACTCTCCCGCTGATAACGAAAGGGCCGATGAAGCGCGGGCTAAGCTTCCCGCCTCCATCAAAATGTATCGTACCATGAGTCGGAGATATCCTCAAGAAAACCTGGTCTTCGATCTAATCACAAGCAAGGTCTCAATTAATTATAATAAACAAACATGATCAAAATCACAAACAACAACCTAATTCTAATCCTACTCTAATCTGTACCTCAAACTCCAAGGGTCTCCGGTAGCTATCGGCCCAGTGTCGATGTCTGTCATGCGCCACACGAAGTCTATCCCTGATGAGCTTCACCTTCTCGGCCGCATCCACCATCATATCTGGCCCCAGCAAAGCTCGTCCACCAACATCATCCCAGGATAAGGGTGTACGGCACCTACGCCCGTACAAAGCCTCAAAAGGTGACATCTCGATGCTGGCCTGGAAACTATTATTATAGGCAAACTCCACCAAATAAAGATGATCCTCCCAGGAACCTCCAAAGTCCAGAACGCACGTCCGCAGCATATCCTCAAGGGTCTGAATAGTCCGCTCTGACTGTCCGTCCGTCTGGGGGTGGTATGCAGTACTAAACTTGAGCTGAGTGCCCAAGCTGGTCTGCAGACTCCTCCAGAAATGGGAAGTAAAACGACTATCCCGATCTGAGACGATGCTGACCGGAACTCCGTGGATCCTGACTATCTGCCGCATATACATCTCCGCCAGCCTCTCTGTAGACGTACCCACCTTGAATGGCAAGAAGTGGGCCAATTTGGTCAACCTATCAACGATGACCCAAATCGCGTCTTTCCCTCCTGGAGTATGCGGCAATCCTGAAACGAAGTCCATCGTGATATGCTCCTATTTCTACTCGGGAATGGACAGCGGCTGCAACAATCCACCGGGCCTCTGTCTCTCTGCCTTGACCTACTGACAGACCAAGCACCTAGCTACGAAGTGGGATACCTTCCGCTTCATTCCTGACCACCAAACATGCTTCCGCAGATCTCGGTACATCTTGTTGGCACCCGGGTGTATAGAGTACTGAGATCTGTGGGCCTCCTGTATAACCTGCTCTCTGAGCTCCCCGCTAGGCACACATAACCTGGCACCGTGCCTCAGGATACCATCTTCTGCAAGTGAAAACTCAGGATCCCCCACTCCTATACTGATCTGCTCTCTGATACTCTGTAAAGCCACATCCACGAACTGGGCCGCCTTGATCCTGTCCACCAAGTCTGACTGAATCTGCATCCCCCATAGCTGCATCTGCACTCCCGGTACGATCACCTCAATCCTAAGGCTCTCCAAGTCGACAAGCAAATACCGATCCATGGTCAAACACATGGCTGTCGGATACCTACTCAAGGCATCGGCAACCACGTTGGCCTTCCCTGGATGATACTGCAGTGCAATGTCGAAGTCCTTCATCAACTCCAACCATCTGCGCTGTCTCATGTTCAACTCCTTCTGAGTGAACACATACTTAAGGCTCTTGTGATCTGTGAAGATCTCCACCCTCTTACCATACAGATAATGCTTCCACAGCTTCAAAGCAAAAATCACTGCTGCTAGCTCCAGGTCGTGGGTAGGGTAGTTCTTCTCATGGGGACGTAACTGCCTGGAAGCATAGGCAATCACCTTCCCGTGCTGCTGTAACACACAACCCAGCCCCTTCCCTGAAGCATCACTATAAATAGTGAAACCACCTGATCCTGAAGGCAACATCAGAATCGGAGCTGTCGTCAGCCGCTTCTTCAGCTCATCAAAAGCTGCCTGACACTCCTCTGACCAAACATACTCAGCATCCTTCCGGGTCAACCGTGTCAACGGCTCTGCAACCCGGGAGAAATCCTGCACAAATCTCCGATAATATCCTGCCAGCCCCAGGAAACTCCTGATCTCTGCAACTGAAGTCGGCGCTGCCCATGCCTCGACTGCTACAATCTTCTTGGGGTCAACTGAGATACCATCTCCAGTCACAACGTGCCCCAAGAAATCCACCCGGTCTAGGAAGAACTCACATTTGGAGAGCTTCCCGTAAAGCTGCTCCTTCCTGAGAATCTCCAGCACTATCCTCAAATGCTCCTCGTGCTCCTCCTCAGTCTTGGAATATACCAAGATATCATCAATAAACACCACTACAAACTGATCCAGATACTGATGGAACACCTTGTTCATAAGGTTCATAAATACTGCAGGTGCATTGGTTAGCCCAAACGACATAACCAAAAACTTGAACTGCCCGTACCGCATTCTGAAAGCGGTCTTGGGAATATCCTCCCCCTTCACCTGGTGATATCCCGACCTCAGATCAATCTTGGAAAATACCCGAGCTCCGCTCAACTGGTCAAATAGATCATCGATCCGCGGCAGTAGATATTTGTTCTTGATCGTGAGGTTGTTGAGTGCCCTATAGTCAATACACATGCGTACTGACCCATCCTTCTTCGGCACGAACAACACTGGTGCACCCCATGGCGACGAACTCGAGCGGATGAAGCCTTTGTCCTGCAGCTCATCCACCTGCTTCTTCAGCTCTACCAGCTCGCTGTTGTTTACCCGATAGACATGCTAAGAGATGGGTTCCGCTCCTGGAACCAAGTCTATCGAGAACTCAATGTCCCTGTCTGGTGGCAGTCCCGGTAACTCCTCTGGGAAAACATCCATATACTCTGCTATCAAGGGGTGTGGAATCGTCTGCTCCTCGACTGAGACTCCACAGAAGACTCTGCTGCTCTGCTCTGCCTGACGTCTGGAGTACTCGAAATCTGGCTCCCCTGGCGCTCTGAAGAGAACTCTACCCCCTCTGCAATCAATGCTGGCGTGGTGCCTGCTCAACCAATCCATGCCTAGTACTATATCGTAGTTCGGCAATGGCATTACGAGCAGGCTCATCTCCAACTCACGGCCTCCCAAAACTACTCTCCGACCCTTACAAATATCACTCACGAGGATAATACCATCCCCGGTCGTGATCTTGTAAGTCCTAGGCAACGATTCAGCTACGATACCGTATCTAATCGCAAAAGATACTGATATGAAGCTATGCGAAGCACCGGAATCGAATATGGCAAATGCTGGACTGGAGTCAAGAAGAATCGAACCTGCAATCAGCTCCCCGATGGCCTCCGCATCCTCTGCTGCCATGGCGAATCTTCGCCCCTGCTGGCCTCCCCTGGCCTGCTGCTGGTGCTGGACAAACCTCTGCTGCTGCGTCGGCAGGGCTGGTTCCCGCTGCTGACCTGCTAGAGCCATGGCTCCTCCTCCCGAGCCTGCTCGTACTATGCAGCACTCCCTCATCTGATGGTCTGCTGAACCACACTTCAGGCACTGGCCCAGCCTCCTCCGACACTCATTGGCGACATACCCGGGCTTCTTGCAATAGGCACAAGTAACACTCTGCCTCTGTCCCTGCTGGTGCTGCCTCTGCTGCTGTGGCTGAGGGGCTGGCCTCTGCTGAATCGGCTGTGGCTGAAACTGCCTCAGCTGCTGATACTGAAAGTGCGGCATCTTGGCCGGTCCTCCGCTGCTGCTGCCTCCCTGGGAGTCTCGCCCCCTCTTGAGCCTAAGCTCAAGATCATCCTCTGCAGCTAGTGCGTCCACCAGTATCTCCTCAAATGTAGTACTGCGGGCGTTCTTGGTGTAGGACTTGACCTCCTTTACCAAGTCCTTCCGAAACCTCCGGGCCTTCGTCGTCTCTGACAAGTCCTCTACAAATCTGCCCAGGCGGCAGAACTCTCCTGCATACTCCTCCACAGACTGACTCCCCTGGACTAGGGCCTCGAACTGAGTCTCGAGGACTCCCAGCGCTGCCTCCAAAAAAAACTTCTCCTTGAACAGCTTCTTGAATGCTGCCCAAGTCTGTCCTGCTGTGCCGACCCTCGGGTCGGTCTGGTACTATGTGCGGGCCAGATCCTGCATCATACTGGCCGCTGCCTCTATCTGGAGCCTCGTCGGAATCTCCGCCAGCCTGAAGATCTCCTCCATATGCTCGATCCACTCATCGGCATACAGGATCCCCTCTGTCCCTCGGAAGTCTCTCGGGTGCATCTTCTGGAAGTCCTGGATGCCTTTCTCCCGTGGCTGATACGGCTGCTGGACTGCTGCTGGCTGAGCCACGACTCTCTCCACTGCTGTCACTGCCAGCTCAATGCCTCGAGTGAGCTCTGCCGTCTGCCTCTGCTGCTGAGTCTGCTGACCCTCCATGTACTGCCTGAAGAAGGCCAACAGCTGAACGACGTCAACTGTCCCTACAGGTGGCTGCTGGTAAGGATCCTCTAGAAAAAACGGGTCCTGCCTCCGAGCCGGTGGATGCATGTCCCCTGTTGCGGCTGCCGATGTCTCAACACGAGCTGAGGTGGCAGGAGCTGCAGTCCCCTGGCCTCGCCGTACTGGCTGGGGGGTAGCAGTCCCCTCCATAGCATCCCCATGGGTGGTACGCTGCGATCTAGTCTCTACCATCCTGAAGATAGACAAACAAGAGTATCAATTTCTGAGAAAGAGGTAATATAACAAAGGCGGACAATTATAATTCAAAGGATCAGCTGACAATAAGAATTTAGATGGCAATAAAGAAATTTTCCTAATGTGATTGAGTACCCTTAAAAATTTTATGTCCTATATCCTATAGCAGGCTGTAGTGATACTCTAGTTCGAGTACCATCACACTTCTAGTCTAGACCTGCATGGGCCACCACTAAAAACGTGTCACGACCCGCACCCTAGAGTAAGGGCACGAGACGTGGGTACGTCCAGCCTACGCCGCAGTGTCGGCGGTAGAACGTTGTCCTAGGTCACAACATCTAACAATATATATATATCTAAACAGTTTATACTCCCCGAATGGGGGACAAAGCAGTAAAACTCAATCACAACTAAGGAAGAGATAGCACGATGTGAAATAGAACTCAAGGAATAAAATAGATAAAATAGCAGTCTAAGATAATCCAGCAATATCCAACAGTACAAGATCTCAGATGAAAGAATATATACAACTCATAACTCCAAATAAAGTCTAACTAAGACATGTCTCAAGACTGCAAAAGTAAGATAGGCCTAACTAGTCTAAACTAGGCAGTCGGGGGAATATCCTCAGCTACTGCTGGATCCTCCTGGGAGTCCAGCTCAAAGGTGTCATCTAAGGCTGCCCCGTAGTAGGTGTCCAGGCAAGCCTCCTCCTCGTCCTCTGTAATATTTTCAACAGGTCCAGTCAGGACAGGAGCGAGCACAGTACATCTCAATAATTCATAGCAGGTTAGAAAATATAAACATGCAGTAAAGTAAGATACAAGTACTGAAAGAAGTGCAGTATAAAAACAGAAAGAGAACTGTAATAGAATATCTACTATACATAGAGAACTAGCAGTGACTAGTGAGTCAGAGTACAACATGAACATGTAAATAGCCTGGGATGATTCAATGAAGACACTACGGAATGATTCAATGAAGATACTACTGGTGTATTATTCACATGTCCACTTCTACTCCCCCGTACCCCCAATCAATACACAAGGATCCAGCCAGGTTATGTTATATGATTCCATGCACGGCCCCCGAAGGGTGATACATGGATGTCCCATAAATGGGGAGTCTGGGGGTTACCCAACTGTGTAAGATTCAAGAGACTCTGTGATCATGAGGGTACATGTCATAAGTAATCAAGTGAACCAAGAAGCATAGTGATACGCCATGTAAGTAAAACGTACAGAACACGTAGTACCCGATGCTCCCTAAGAATAACATCTCAAGAAAGGATCCATATAGTACCAATCCGTGTGACCGTCGTGACAGTACAAGTAAAGTAATCTACTGCAGAAAATAATTCTAAGCAAGATATGAAATGATCAGAGAATGTACTCGCCTGTATCTGAGTGTCCGATATGAATCGTACTGTCTAAGGAGGGGTGTCTGGCTCCTAATCAGAACAGCACAAGTCACAACAAGTCCAGAATAGTAAAATGGAGTCCTACTATGCATTCTACATGATTCTAGGTCAATCTAGGCCAAAGTCAACTCTTGGTCAACTCTGGTCAACCCTAGAAGTCAAACTAGGTCAACCAAGTCTAATTAAGTCTAAACTAGTCTACCCTAGACTACACTAGTCTATATTAGTCTAAACAAGGCTAAGCAAACCTATATTAGCTATATCACAATATAGCTTAGCTAAATCTAGAAAACCTTAGCAAGTTACAACCCCACTATTACACCCATAGATTAACACCACAATACATTACACAATCTAGGCTAAAAGTAACTCCTACATCATTAGCTAACAAGGAAGTATATATATATATACACTCATACAATTTCCTATATATATATTGTATATGCCTAAACATGTAAGGCTAGAATATAGAGAAAGAGAGAGAGAGAGAGAGAGAGAGAGAGAGAGAGAGAGAGGGCTAGTGTGTGTATGAAACATGAAGTATGTGGACAGGAAATAACAGGAAGGGGTGTGCTTGTGTGTTAACATGATATGGTGTGTGTGGTAGGGCAATACAAGAGTGTGTGTATACTGGAATTAAAAGTGTGTGTGTGTGTATTGGGATACATAACATTGTGCATGAAAACACCACAGTGGAAGAATAAGAAGGACCTGTGTGCATTGTATGTTTGCAGGAATTAGCATCAATGAAGAGTGAGTGTGTGTGTCTGTGCTAATGTGAAAAACTGGAACTAACCAGCAGTGAGGAAAAAGAAAGTGTGTGATGGATAAGGCAATCAAGAGTGAAGGCTATGTGTAAACAGGAAAGGGAAATCAATAGAACTGGAGTGTCAAGTCCAGTTCTCAGGTTATTAAATTCATCAACTGATACAACATGGCACTAAATCCAGTTAGGAAGAAAGAAAAGGAAATCAATTCATTGGTTCAACTGAACATCAATTTGGTTCAACAGTCCTACAATAACTAGTATTCTTAACAATTGAATCTTGAAACCATATTATCATGCATATCCTTTAACCCTTATCATGAATTCAACTGGGAAGTCAGTGTAGAAAAAAATGGCAAAACAGTGTCATATATGCAGGATTAAGAACAGCCAATACAATATCACATTTCAATTTAAACTTACTTAGATAGCCCAAGTGTTCCAGATTTCACACATACTAATCCCAGATTTGCAATTCCAGAGAACTGTTTGAAATCAGTCCAGCTTTGAAGAACATTTAACAATAAAAATCAGTTCATGATATATCATGATACATCTACCCATTCAACAGCCCACACTCATCAAATTAACACCACTCTCTAACCATGGCAAGCTAATATACAGGAGAACATAATTAGGATCTAAACTCAGCATTAAATCATCATTACAGGGTTAAAATCATTAGACAATATCAATTTGAAAACTAGAAATTGACAGGTAATCAATATCAGTATCAGAACATTGATTTTAAAATGAGAAATCGAATAGCAATCGACTAACCATGAACCAAATGCTTGGTAATTGAATACAACCCTCGTGCACAACCCCACACATTCAATTCGTGTCACCCATAGCCTGACACGGCGTGTCTAGATCAAAAATATCAAAGTGACACACACAGTGTACTGCCTCAGGCAAATCCCCGTGTGGGATCAAAATCTCCCTCAACACGACACGGAGACACATGGGACTTGACACATGGCGTGTTAGTCAGTGCCCCTTGCCTCGTGTCGAGTTTCGTGTCAAATAATTGCGTGTCGTGTCCGCTACAGGGCCCGAGTAGCAGGGGATCCCTGTAGCAGCGCGCGAGCGTGCGCACGCGCGTGTTCACACCACCAAAATGACACAGGACGACACGAAATCCAAGACACAAAGACAGGAAATAGTAAGCAAGAACAAAACCCTATTTTCTATTCAAAAACAATAGGTAAACTCGATCGACATGCCCTTTGAGGCATTATGTCGAACACCCTGTCCAAGCACTGATACGTGTCCAGAACGGACACGAATCCTCCGATACTTGACACGAATCCTATCCAGACCTTAGGGGGACCCTTAGGGCTTCCTATTGGTGAAGACAAAATGAAAATCCATGGAGAAATGGGAAAGTTACCTATTGGTGAACAATGGGTGAAAAAATCTCCAAATAGAATGATTTCCAACCACCCAAATCTCACAAATTGTTGTTTTCCTGCAAATAACCAATACCAACAGCAAGAGCATTGATTTTAGGTCCTAATGAAATTAGTTTGGGAAAGAAAGGATTTAAATTGGATTTTTAATAAATTTTGGAAGATGGAACTCACCTCTTTCCTTAGAACTTTTGGATGAACCCTAAAAGAGGCTAGCCCTAAAATCTATGAGGGACTTTATAGTGGAGGAATCCCCAGGTTAAACCTAGTTGGCCGGCCAAGTTGGGTTTGGGTGGGGTTTGAGCTAGGTTAGCTAGTCCTATCAAGTTTAGTCACAAAATGACTTGTGAAACCACAAGCCATCTATCAAAACACTTGATTCCTAAATTTCTAATTAAATTTCTAATGAATCAAAAACTACTAACTTAAGTCATAATAGGTTAGCCTAGAGTTACTTGACCTAACCATGTCCAACTAACTAGGGTTAGCTCCTAGGTTGGTCTACAAGGGTCAAAACTAGTCAAAAATCAAACTAGTCCAAATAAATCCAAAATAATTCCTAAAAATTCCATAAATTCTAATTAATTCCAAAAAATTTAATTTACCCCAAAAATGACAAATTTACCCTCAACTAGAAATATGGTAGTGACACCTAGGTTTTACAGCATTGCTTTCATATTCAGATATGAACACGATATATCCGTCCCACATTGAAACCAAACCCTCATGTATCAGAACACATTGATATCTTAACCTTTCGAAATAATATCATGCATTCTAATTTACATGTCCTGTATCTTTCATTCACTGCACATGTTTAGTTGTCCTACATCCCTTTGTTCCCTGTATTGATTTGAGTCTTCAAATCCTTCTTAGTTCACTGCCTACATATTCAATACTGCATATTGATACTTGTCCTGCATACGTGTCTAACCATTGCTTTATCTATCCACATGATATTAACTACTGCATTCCTAGTGTCCTGCACTCTAATTGGTCATGTCCAATTTTCAGATACACTACTATAGGATCAGTATCAGTAGTATGTGTCCAGATGATCACTTTGGCTCAACCACTCCCTGTTGTAGAGCATGGCCCCCATTGCATATGCATCTGTTCACCCTCCCTTCAACATATGTTGCATGTCCTGTATCATCTATACACCTATTCTGCCAGTAGCCAAGCTCATACTTGAACTTCCAAGTTCGAGTTTGAACACTCAAGCTCAGGCATTATATTAAGTATCAGTTAATGAGTTTAACAATTTCCTTGATAACCTATTTTCCTTTGTGTAGACCACTTGTTTTAGAAATAGGCTTTTAGCTACATCCCTTTTGTCCTACATATCTATATTGGTTCATTCCTTGTTTAGCTTGGCAACAATCTAATTGTATACTTAATGTGCAGCCCCATCTTGAGTGTTCAGTCCAGTTTTAGGGGGGAACATTAATGTTTCAAACCTTGTTATATTGTTCAGTATCTTAAATGTCCAGTTCCTTATTTAGGTATCAGAAGTAGGATGCCTGTATTCAGTCCCATTGTGCAGACTAAAACCCCTGGGTTAACACTCAAATCTAAGTCCTTTAGCCTTACACACCAGTCCAGTTCATCTGTTGGGTTCAGTTTTTACTGAACATAGGGAGTTGAGAGTGTACATACAATCGTCTGAGTGTGTGTATACCGGGGAAACCTGGGCATTATATTCATGGGACACTCAGTAGAGTTTGAGGGAAATTGAGTATTTGTTTAACACTATGTGTGTGCAGCCAGTCAAGGAAAATTCAAGTACAATGCATACTAGTGTGTATGTGTGCAGTCACTGAACTAGCTCTGTAGTACACTGTGGCAGACCTGTTTACAACACTATCTATTCATGTATGCAACAGTGAGCACCTGTGTGTATATGTTAAGTAACAGTATGTGGATCCTAATATCATGGGGTAGATAAATCAGGATAAAATAAGTATATGTTAAGTAACAATTTCTTTAAGTAACAAGTTCTTTATTATTTTTCTCGATGAAAAAATTAATTGTTAAGTAATAGGTTCTTTATTTTTTTCCCTAAGTAGTAGTTGAGGTACCAACTTCTAAACCTGCCCCATGATATAAAGTTTGGGAAATGGAAGACATTCATGAAATGAAGTCTGCCTCTATATGATTTTACTGTCCATAATTTTAATGTGATATAGGCAATATATTTATACATATTTATTTGTAAATGATTAATGTTGCCTTACTTATAAATTTTTTTCAATACTTGTAGAACCATGACTAGAGAATGGATATATAATCCAAACAGATTCACTGCTGAATATTTGAACGGAGTTGCATTATTTTTGGATGTAGCAAAACAACATGTTAACGATAAGGGCCTTACTAAGTGCCCATGTCATAAATGTCATAACGGATATTCAGTTTCAGAATCAGAAGTCGGCAAACACTTATGTATTCATGGGATGTCCCTAGACTACAATGTGTGGACTTATCATGGGGAACGAAGAGGAGAAAGTAGCACTACTAATCCGAGTTCTCATCAAACTGTACTTGGTGAAAACAATAATGTTGACAAAATAATTGCAGATGCCTTCCCTCATGCATCTTTCAATTTTGACGATGATGATGCCACTGATGATTATGTAATGGAAGAGAACGACAATCATGCTCATAGGCATCGATCAACTGAATGTGAGAGATTGTTGGAAGAGTCTCAACGCGAATTATATCCTGGTTGTACTGAGTTTTCTGTATTATCTTTTACAGTAGAGGTGATGCAATGTAAGGTTAATAATTTGTGGTCAAATAAATAACTCAACGACGTGTTAGGGATAATGAAGCGGTTGATACCCAGATCTGATCATCACATGCCAGATTTACACTATGCTGCAAGTAAGATTCTAAAGGACCTTGGCTTAGGGTATGAAAAAATCCACGCATGCAAAAATGATTGTGTTTTGTTTTACAAAGAGAATGCAGGAAAGGATAAATGTCCAGTTTGTAATGAGCCTCGATATGTGACCAGTGAGCATGATCCAAAAAGAAAGATTCCTAATAAAGTTTTTGCGTTATTTTCCCCTAACGCCTAGGCTACAGAGGTTGTACATGTCTAGACATACTACCGGAGATATGCTGTGGCATAAAAATGGAAACGAAAATGATGAATCTGTAATGAGACATCTTGCTGATAGCCTTGCTTGGAAAGAATTTGACAAGCTGTATCCTGATTTTGCGATAGAGCCACAAAATATCAGATTAGGGCTTGCAACCGATAGTTTTAATCCATTTGGTAATATGAGCCAATCTTACAGCATGTGGCCAGTGGTGGTGGTTCCTTATAACTTGCCACCATGGAAGTGCATGAAGAAAGAATATACCATGATGCCCTTGTCAATTCCTGGTCGATCAGCACCTGGTAGAGAAATTGATGTTTATCTAAGACCGTTGATTGATGAGCTTAAATTGCTATGGGAGAAAGGCGTGACAACTTATGACAAAGCAACAAATTCTATATTTAATCTCCGTGTAGCAGTTATGTGGACTATTAATGACTTTTCGGCATATAGAAACTTATCTGGTTGGGTCACTCATGGTTACAAGGCATATCCGGTATGTAACATGGATATAACGTCTGACCCTTAAAACATAAGATTTGTTTCATGGGAGCTCGTCGAGGCTTGCCAAGAAACCATGTATGGAGGAGAAGTCCAAAAGAGTTTAATGGAAAAGTAGAAAGACGACCAAAACCAAGGGACTTCTCAGGTGATGACTTGTTGTCTCAATTGGATAGTATCAATTTTGAGCCAATGGGTAAACATCCTAACAACAAAAATAGAAAGCGGAGAGATGATGAATTAAATTAGAATAAGAAAAGTATCTTTTTTGAATTGGAATATTGGTTAAAATTGAAAATTAGGCATAACTTAGATGTCATGCACATAGAGAAGAACATATGTGATAATATTTTGGGGACCCTTTTGGATTTGGATAATAAATCCAAGGACACATGGAAGGCTCGTTTAGATCTACAAAAAATGGGTATAAGGGAGAAGCTCTGGTTAAAGACAAAAGGAGATAAATATGAGAAGCCTCCAGCAGAGTACACACTAACGCCAAATGACAGAAAAGAATTTTTAAGGTTTTTGAGATCGTTAAAGCTTCCACATGGTTACGCATCCAATATTGTAAAAAAAGTGAACATTGACACAGGAAAAATATCAGGCTTGAAGAGTCATGATCTTCATATCTTACTGCAACGAATCATTCCGATTGGTATTCGGAGATATCTAAAAAAGGATGTCTACACTCCAATTGTTCAACTTTCGAGGTTTTTTCAGCAGTTATGTGCGAGAATACTGAATGTCGCCGACTTGGATAAGATGGAAGATGAGATTGTCTACATACTATGTAGGCTTGAGAGGATATTCCCACCGGCATTTTTCGATATTATGGTGCATTTAACTGTTCACTTACCAAGGGAGGCAAAGCTTGCTGGACCTGTTGGTTATCGTTGGATGTAACCCATAGAAAGGTATATTATTCTTTCCGGTTCTTAAGTTATTTTTATCTAATTTAGTGCAAATGTATACATATGTTATTGTATTCTGAATGATATACATGCATTACATGTTTTAGGTTATTGGGTACATACAAGAAATATGTTCGAAACACAGCTCGACCAGAGGGGTCAATTGCAGAGGCATACACTACTAATGAAGCACTCACATTTTCTTCAATGTACTTACACAATGTTGAGACAACTTTCAATAAGCCTGACAGATACCAAGATGGTGGTGAACGTAATAAAAACTATCAGTATTTTCACAAGTTGCTCGTCCGTATCAAGGTAGAGTATCGCAGGAATGGACCCAAGCTGATCGTAATATTGCTCATTGGTACACTGACCAATTACGATGAAGTGTCTTCATTTCTACAGTAAGTGAATGTGTTGTATTATTAAATTTATATTTGGTGGCAGTCATTTATATATTTTTATTTTATTTTACTTTATTTTATTATATTTTATTGTTTCAACAAATTATGTAGTGAACATTACCAAATCTTGGAAGAGGAAAGTACTGTAGATATTGAAAAAAGGCAAAAGCAAATATTTTCTAGTTGGTTCCGCTATAAGGTAAATATAATTAAATAATTAGTTTCAAATTGGTCATTTTTATAATATATTCTGAAACAATGTGTTTTGGTAATTTTAGATGTCGAAGCTGAAAAGGAGAAGTCACCACTATACAATGAAGAGCTGTATGAGTTGTCAAGAGGCCCCGAGTCTAAAGTCCACTCTTTTGATTGTTGTATTGTTAATGGAATTCGATTTATTTGTGTGGAACGTGATACTAGGCTCTTGACTCAGAATAGCGGGGTATATGCCATCGGAGATATCACGCCCCAGAACTAGAATACTGGAGAGCGGGAGAATGACTCAGCCAGCTACGTATTACGGGTAGATGAATACCGTATAATACGATCAATGCTGTCTAAAAGACGAGGGGGTGCATACTACATGAAAGTCTCACTATGGTCACTTCACATCTATTGTCTCAATCATTCAAACAAGAAACCGTAATAGAGAACATATAAGATAAGGCAATAAGGCATCCCAAACGCTCAGTCAAAATGTTCTCGATATCTGGCTTTACAAAACATAGCCAGATGATGTAGCAAAGTATACACAATTGTTTATCAGCTGCAGCCTGACTTAGTTACAATTATGCAAAAGTAAGTACAAGACGATCCGACTAACATGTCGGTGCCAAACGGCAAAGTATAAAGTAAATAACAAAACGAACGGGGAAGTAAGAAACCCACTCGAGTCCTCCTGCGATCATTCCTCTAGTATTGACCATCTTGGAGGTGGAAGTAAGCTGAGTCCTCGGGAACCGGCTCTAAATCTGGCCATGCAAAACCAGAGAGGTTAGACCTCTAATAGCAAGTACCACAAGGAAGCACGACATGAGAATTAAAACCAGTAATAAGAGTTAAGGATATAATACATAGGTCTCTGTTTGCTACTGGGATTCACACAACATAACGACACTTCAAACCAACTTCCCAACCAAACAAGGACAGAAGTTGACCCGTCGTGCCCTGACATTCTGATCATCTCAGTTAGTAAATAGAGTAGGTACAGTACACAAACAAATCAATTTAAACGGCTATGCAACTACTACGGCTTGCTATTGTGAGTTCCAAGTTACCTTGGAATTATGCAATAAGGATTCATCAGTTCTTACTATGTGCAAGAAAGGCTAGTCTATCCAATCAATCAATTGCGCCAATCTTGAATTAGACGAGTCCCAGCGGGACGCCCGTCATCAATATACAATATAGAATAAATAATATAAGCAGATACCGCTCCCTATCCGTGTGACAGATTTGCAATATCTGTGTGAACCAGCCAGCCTGCCGGGCACTTAATAGTCCCAAAGAGGGCTGCCATGTAAGAACTCGAGAATTCATCCTCTCCATGCAATCATTATTTTATTTAACTTAATTGCCTCTATGTTAAGTGAAATCCCATGCCTGGATCATGGTCATTCATAATGAATACTTTTGTACGGAGTACGGTATGCACAACTCTACAACGATACCCGTGCGGTTAGGTTGTAGGTATTATATAGCGTAATGCAACAATCAAAACTAACACAGACTAATCATGCCTTGACCATAAAGTACACATGCTGTTTTTTACAGAAAAATAAATAAATTGAAGCCTGCACGTGCCTGTATGCCAATATTCGGGATCAGTCAGTCGATTACAATAGTTCATAGTTAATATGAACGTGTCTCATTCATTCAATTCAATAAGACGACTAGCCGGTCTCTTAGTTCCAACTAGGAACGCATGATCAATTATTAGTCAAGATAACAATCAATGTCAATTCGTAACAAGGCATGAAAGTCAACTATTATTTAGTATGGTCGAGTCTACAACTCTCAGGGTTAAATTCCAGTCATTCGGGGTATCTATAAATCAATTCACGACACATGGTACATTCCACGCAACAATCTATATTAAAAAAAATATTAACATATCATGATTATATCAAGTTCATGCCAAAAAGCGTAAGGATATAAGAGGAGAATTATCATGCCAACATAAAGTGAATAAAGTATAGGACAATGGGAACACCAAGGTTGGATTACGCCAAGGCTAGTTTATACCATGATTAGTCTACGCCAAAGTTTTACGCTAAGGCAAAATACGCGCGTAAAACAGGGTATGCGTAAAAGTCAGATTTACGCATGAATTTATATGCGTAAAAGGTAACGTCACGCGTAAAACTTGTGCACGTAAGGGTCAAAGTATACGCAGGGATGAATACGCGTAAAGGAAGTATGCTTAAAATAAAGGAACAAGTTGCGCATAAAAACTCGTTTTACGCCGAGCCAAGGAGTACGCATAAAAAGATTAGAGTTTTACGCAGGAAACACTGTGCACGTAAAACATTTCATGCGTAAAGGATTGAGCCACGCGTAAAAGTTGCTCGTGTAAAGAGTCAAGTTTTACGCTTGAAACGCTGTGCACGTAAAAAGAATACGCCAAGTCAAGTAGACTTGCGTAAAATAGTTTTACGCTAACACGAGTGATCGTGGGCGTAAAGCTCGGCACTACGTGGACACGTATAACGTGGGCGTAAAACTCAATATTATGCTAACACGTAACAACGTGGGCGTAGAACTCAATATTATGCTAACATGTAACAACGTGGGCGTAGAGTTCCTCCTGAACTACAATTCCCATGGAACCTTCATTCCAAGCCAGAAATGGGGTTTCCATGGGTCAGAATGGCGTATAACACAACCTCAACAACCTGGAATGAACAAAACTTGGAAATAAGGAAGTTTGACAGATCAAAATTACTGAAATCCAAAAAATAGTAATTTCTATATCTACTAAAAATAAGACTTCAAAATAAAAAATGCCAAGTTCTAAACTCTCTTAGGATCACGAGAGAAAGATAAATGAATCATAAGAATATGGGTTCTCATATGGAGCAAGATGTACTTGCCTATGGGTTTTGGTAGGTGGAGAGAGTTATGAGGAAGAAGAAGAGTAATGAGAAGAAGTAATGAAGAGAGAGAAAGGGGATGGGGCTTAAATAGGGGTGTTAGGCTCGGTTCATGATGAACCATCATAAACCCGAAAATAAACCAACCTAGGCCGAACCTAAAGCAAGCTAAAGCAGAGAATAAAAGCAGAAAGTAAAATACAGAAAATTAATTAGCGTGAAATTAAAGGAATTTAAATATATAACAATACATGTTAAATATTAAATAAATACATTCGAGCAGTACACGTATTAGAATACGTATTCTGGGAACGGAGAGTGACAGGAGACATAGATTACTATGGACAATTAACCAAAGTGGTAGTCTTGGAGTATAGAAAAGGCTATCAAGCTGTGTTGTTCAAATGTCAGTGGTTTGATTCTCGAAGCAGTGGTACAAGAGCAAAACTTCGTCATGAATTCCATCTGACATCCATTAATGTTAATACTCGGTGGTATGAAAATGAGCCATTTATATTAGCAATTCAAGCTAAGCAAGTTTTTTATGTGGATGACCCAAAGTTGGGCTTTGGTTGGAAAATTATTCAGAAGATGCATCATAGACACATATGGGATATTCCATAAAATGAAATCAGTGAGGGTGATGAAATGGAGAATGACATAGCATACCAAGAAAACTCCACATCTAATATTCCTTGGGTGGTTGAAGATAATGAACCAAGTTTTCTTACATTGCATAGAAATGATGTTCCTCCTATAGTTATTGATGCAATAGTTATTGATTTGGCAATTAATAATGATGATAATGATGCACATGATGAGATGGATGATGGAATATCTTCAGATAGTGGTGACGAAATTGCTGTACACGTTAATAATGAAGATAGTGATCTAGATTAGTATGTTTTTCTGTAGCTATATTGGTGGTGGTTATATCAACTGTACTTTTGTATTTTATGATTACTGAACTTATTTTATTTGTATTTCATGATATATACAGATCATGGTTCAGTCTGTACAACGTGGTGGTAAGAGGACTCAGCTTACTCGAAAAGATGTTGCAAATGGCTCTGTATCAAGTGTTGGAAACAATGTGGTGGACAGAGTGGTGCCTCATAAGAAACGGTTGACATCATTGGGTATGACTAAACTAGAATATTTTATTTTCATAAGATGCATCAACCTGATACTCATTGGGTTCCATATGTTGTATGATTTGAGTTGTATTCCACCTCCAACAGATTGTATTGGACTATGGTTACTTTTAAACCTCCATTTCTAGCGATACTCCATTTCATAGAATATTTTATTTTATTTTCTTAGGACATGAAACAAGGTCTATTCAATTAACTAGAGTTAGTTTCTGCTATATATGATTTCTCCATTTCAAGATCCTCTATGCGATTTCTTGCTTCACAAAGTTCAATAATTCTATTATCTAGTCGCCTGCAGTGGGGAGTTTGAGTCTATTGTCTTCCTAAAAAAGCTTAAGTACTAAGTTATGCAAACAAGCTAGCTGTTTTACCTTGGTATCTGACAATTTCCACCATCTTTGTTTGAATATTCAGCAATAAAATTTACAGCAGCATTTTCTACTGTTAGCATCCTCTTTGTAAGAGCTTGGATTTCTAGTTCTAGTCCTCTCCTAGTCAATTGATGGCTTTCGACCTCCTCTTTCAAGTCATATACCTGATGATGCCAACAACTAGCATAGTTAGAAGAAAAGTTCTTATAGTGTAGACCAGCTACAACAGGTAGGCATAACTTTGAAAACATTCGAATATTACACTCAAAAAATGATTTGGGGAGGTGGATGGGCTATCTACAATTCTATTGGAAGAATGAAAAACTAAACAAAGCCTTTATCACAAATTTTTAGGGTCGGCAGTTGTCAACAACTGTATTTTTAGCTAACATATGGCAATCCCACGAAGTTTTGAACTTTCCTTTCTAAAATGGAAAGGGAAAACCAAAATCTGACGATACAAAGTATGCAACATTTTATTTGCCTCCAGTCCATAGTGATGGAAGTCAACTTCTAAAGTATAAAAGAGCCAGCATTTGTCATAAAGAGCATGGCATAAGCTTTGGAAAGGACTGAAGTACCATAAATTCAACTTACCTTCTTCTCCATCATGTTTATGGTATCTTCAAGCTCTTCAACTGAACATTCAAGAACCTTAACCTCCTCTTCCTTCTCTTTAGCATACACCCTACTTGCCTCTGCAATCTGATTTAGACAATCCAACTTTAGGGAAAAAAAGATAACTCATGCAACTTACAGAATACAAACAGCAAGTGAAGGCTACTTAAAGTGATACCTGCCGAGCTTTAACAGCAATAGCTTCATTTTCGTCAGCTAAAGAACTTATCATTTCAAGCTTATCATTTAAGTAGGCAGTTTCTAGTTGGAAATGATCCCTCTCAGTACTAACCCTTCTCAATTCATCCATGATTTCCTCAACTGAATATGCAACTTGTCCCCCAACAGAAGAATCAATATAGAAAATTTCTCTTTGTAAACCTTCAATAACCTTGATCTTATCTTCCAAAAGCTCCTCTGTTTGGGTCTTCCTCATGCAAACATCTTCCAGCACGAATTTTAATTTAGTATTCTCATCAGAGATCATGATAAGGTCTTTTTGAGTTTGTTTCATTTCTGACATTGTGATGGAGAGTGTAGCTTTAGTTTTAACCAGATGAACTTCTAGCACCTTCTTCTTTGCCATGATTGTCTCAATTTCAGCAGTTTTTGCTGCAAGTTCATGCTGGAGTTGGTTAAGAACATATGTCATCTCCTCCATTTCATCTTTCAAGCACTTGTCGTTGGAAGTTGACTCTTGTAGCAATTTAAGATCGAAAAGAAGTCCTGTTATAAGGTCATCTTTCCTCGTTAGTTTTCTCTTTAGAATAACATCATTTGATTCTCTCTCAGCTTGCTTCAATCCACATCTTGAGCAAGTTTCCTGTGAGCAATATATAGTCAGATCGCTAGTACTTCCTTCTAATAAGGGAACATGATGGTTGGGATTTACGTTCTCTCTTTCTAGTTTAGACTCCATCTCCTGTAAACATATTTGGCTGGATGAAAATTCTTTTTTATTATTTCTTGTGCCTCCCAAATTTGAGCAATTTAACATGTGACTCTGAATTATTTCTTGGTCCTTCACCACTTTCAATCTCCTGACACCAACAATATTCTCGAGTGATGAACAAGTATTGATATGTTTGCATGACAAGGAATTGGAATGTGTATTTAAATGCATGACTTGCTCAAGTAAGGCTTCAGTATGGCACATATACAGCACAAGAGATGCAAAACCTTCCTCCACTACCTCTGATATTATATCTTCAAGCAATGATCTTTTAGTATCAATGACCTGTAGTAGTTCCTGCCTAGTGGAAACTATATCAAAGCGAATAGCATTCAGTTCCTCCATGGTGGTTTTCTGTATTTGCTGAAAAGATCCACCAAGTGAGGATGTTAGACCCCACATTTCTGTCATAGTTGACTGGATCTGGTCTTGTAGGTTCTCATACTATTTTTCTTTGGATAAATTGGAAGCTTCAAGTTGTTGCACATCCTTCGTTATTACAGAGTTTTTTGTCAAAAGTTCTGTAGTTTTCTGCTTCCACCAATCCTTCGCATGTTTAATCATTTCGTTTACTTTCAGCAATGCCTAGATCACGAGCTCAGCCTCCTCTATAATTTCTTGCGTCGACTGAAATTTTATAAGGAAGTTGGTTGCATTCTTGGTTCTGTCTTATGCTTCAAGCATCTCATGATTGCGGTTAAGTTGCATAACCCGCTGATTCTTCAAAGAAGGGGTATTATAAACCACATCATTTCTACAAATTAGGCCTTTTATCTGTGCTTTGAGTTCACCTACAGACCTAAGCTGCTGCAACTGTGCTTACTGAACCATTCACTTCCAGTCTTCCGACTCTTCCTTAGGTTTAGTTCTTAAGACAGGATGTCTGGAAAAATAATGTGGAGGTGAGATGTATGCGATGATTATGTCAAAAAGTTGAAGGGGAAACTAACTCTAGTTACCCTCGAGCCTTCCTCATGCTGTCTCAAGGTCCATTGGTACAGCTTTTCCTGCATTATGTAGCAAACTGTAAGAACTTGGTTAAGTAGATCACAAAATTATTATAGAATATAAAGCAGAAGTCCCAATAGCACTGATACAAGGAGCAGTATTCCAGTCAAAACAGAACCACAAAGTGTCATCCCATTCTAATCATACTAAATGCAATGAAGTCTACTTTTTCGAGTGAGTTCCTAATTCTAGAGCCTGTCTATAAGTTAAATCTAATTTTAGAGCCTGTCGATAAGTTAAAATCTATCTGATTGGCTTCAAATGTTATCAAATACAAAGCCTGTACAGTAATCATTCTCTAACTTTCTATGCAGATCCGATGATAAAAGAACAGCATCATGTAAGTCACAAATTGCAAAATGTTAGCTGTTCCTCTATCATATGTTGGCTTGTGATGGTATTTCTATTAGAGTTGAACATGATGACAATGGGAAGGAACCTCCATCGCCATGATCTTTATGTTAATGTAAAATATTGTATTAATTGGCTTTAATCTTCGTTATTTCTATTAGAGTTGAACATGATGACAAAATGTTAGTTGTTCCTCTATCAATGTGTAATTATATTCTCAGTTAATTTGCGTTAAATTTACTTTAATCTTCCTAACTATTTTTAACATCATTGGCTTTCTATGATCTTTATGTTAATGTAAAATATTGTATTAATTTTCAGTTTGTACAGACACAAATATTGACAAAAATCTTTTTTTCCCCAGGTGGTGGAACATGTTTACCGCCAACTATTCCCTCAAAGACCTTGGGTATGACGACAAGGTTAGCAACAACTTTGGGTATGAATGGCAATTCTTTTGGTGGTGGAATAGGTTCGAACCCTAGTAGGTCTTCGTCAAACTTGAATGTGAGTACAGGAGTAGCACCTACTCCATCATTGGGAATGAATCTCAATTCTTCTGAACCATTGCAAAGGTCTAGTACTTGTGATGATACCTCTCATAATTTCGTTGAAGCTCCAAGAGGCTCTACTAACTCTCATGGTAAATAATATATCCAATTAGCAAAAATAAATAAACTATGCTCATAAAAAACTATGCTCCTTAGTGATGTTGCTTGTATTTGTTTTTTTTATATATTAGCATCAGATGCAAGAAACTCTGCTCTTAAGAAAACATGAGGGTTTTTTAGGGCAATTAAGACCTCCACCATCATGTTAACCTCAGGTAAGAGGATTGAAATTCATCTTGATGAGGATTTGGGGGTGCTTATGGGTCAAGTTCGAAACATATCCAGCCTACTATCTCACGAGTGTGGTTACCAAGTTCGGACCCATGCCCCACTACTTCAGGCACACTGGGACGACATTGATGAAGATACTAAACAGAAACTAATAGATGGAGTCACGGTAAGTGTGGAATATTATTCATTTATAACTCAATTCTATTATAATGAGTAATAACTTATAATTTATGTTGTGATTTAGACAAATTTTGATATAGATACGAAGGAGCCAAAATGGTACAAGTACATTTGTGATAATATGAGAAATAGGTACAATGACTATAAGCACAAACTAGCTAAGTATTATAAGAGCTGCGAGTCGGATGAGGTAGCTCAGGAAAATCCTCCTATAAAGCTTCTAAGAGAGAGAGAGATCTATCAGAGTTGGAGTGGTTATGTGACCATTTCATGAGTGAAAAGTACCAGGTAATAATTGCTTCTAAACAGTTCATAAGAAGTTTTGAGTTTTCTTATATTGATGTGTTGAGTTGTCTTATACTTTTGAAGTTCTTGATTATATATAGGCTTAATTTTAACTTAATTATACTAATATGTTAGAACGCCCCTATGTTCAGTTATGAGTTTTATTATACTGATGCATTGATATTTTTCAACTTAATTATACTGATATGTCTATATATTCAATTATGAGTTTTAAGTACTATTGCTTTTGCAATTAAGTACCATTTTAATCTGTCTTTGTTTACCGCAAAAAAGATCTGAAACTAATTCAATTAACCGGTCAAAGAAATGATGGGAGCATTGTGGTGGTTCACGACCATTCTCATTGTATTACCATGATCACATTGAGGTAATCAAATAATTATTTTCATTTATAAAGTTCGTGAATATCAATATTAGCATTTGTATCAACTTTGTGTATGTTGTTATTATTAGGGTGGCTCGCAATTTCCTGATATCGATACATGGGGAACAACTCATATGTCAAAAAAGAAGAAGAATTAGGTCAATGATGCAACAAATGATGCACATGTAAGTATATATTTTAGTTATTTAAAGAAATTGTTTCTATTGCATACTAAAGTAATATCGTTTCGCTTTTAACTAATCAAATAATGGTTTTACAGGATGAGATGATAAAAAAGAAGAATGAATATCTTGAGAATATTACTGATGAGGGAACCTCGATGGACAAGATTGTTGTAGCACCAAATGTAGGCACTGAGATTATGGAAGATGTGATTGGACGTGGTTGTGGTAGGACGATTCGTGGAGCTGGAAAGGGACGAGTTCGGGAAACTAGTTCGTCATCTTCATCTAATACATCTTCAATTGCCTTAACTAAAGAAGTGCAAGAGTTGCAGGCGCAGCTTCAGATGGAGAAGAAAGCTCGAATGAAAGTTGTTGCTGAACACGAGGAACAAAAGGCCCAATGGGGTTTTGTGATGCAACAACTACAAGTTCTTGTCCCCGGATTTTCAATTCCTGAACCCGCTCCTTTATCTCATGAAGATTTTGAAGATGGTGATGAGAGCGATCACAGCCAATCTTTTACTTAGATTAGATCTTTTATAGTTGTAGTTTACTAAATACTTTTGTTCACAGTTAGTTTAATTTTGTGCACTCTACATTGGTTGTTTTGAGTTACGATGAACTATTAGTATAATAATATTCATATTTGGTTTTGTTTTGTTTACTTTTATTTATCGATAAAAAGATCGCGTGGTACCTGATACGACTTGTAGGACAAATTTTGGGTTACCTCAAATATGGCACGCATATTTTGCAGCCATGTAAAAAATTTTACCACAATAAACTAGTAACAAAAGATTACCTAAGGTAACAAAAAATAGTGCCTCAGACGATTAATAATACTCGTCACAGACTGCCTTTGGTGAACAATAATAGTCTTCACATACTGCATATTACTACCATTCATAGTCGCCAGAGCGTGTCTTAGACGACCAATAATAGTCATCACAGACTACCTTTGGCAGTTAATAGTAGTCTCTATACACTACCTATTCCGACCAATCATAATTGACATAGAGTGTCTTAGGCAACCAACAATAATCGTCACATGCTACCTTTGGCGGTCAATAGTAGTCTTTACATACTAACTATTACGACCAATCATAGTCGCCATAGAGTGTCTTAGGCAACCAATGATAGTCGTCACATAGTACCTTTGGCGGTCAATTGTTACCTCCGTACACTACCTATTGCGACTAATTATAGTAACTACAAGGTGTCTTAGGCAACCAATGATACTCGTCACAGACTACCTTTGACGGTCAATAGTAGTCTCTATATACTACCCATTGCAACCAAGCAGTCACCACAAAGTGTCTTAGGCGATAAATGGTAGTCGCCACACAATACTTATTACGACCAAGCATAGTCACCACATACAACTTTGGGGGAACAATGATAGTCTCCATATACTACCTATTGCAACCAAAGTAGTCACCATAGACTACCTATGCTAACTGTTTTAGTCGCCAAAAGTATTGGTGCGTCCTTCCCTTTAAAAAAATCCAAGCACCTATGGTGACAAAATATTCTTGGCCAAAATTTTGGGACGACAAAGACATTTTCTCACAACAGTGTAGTAGCCAAAGACCTTTTGCAACTAAAATGCTTAATTAGTCGTCCCTGACTTTGGGCCAGGAGCCTGAGGCGACGGTGCTTGTGACCAGGAAATTTGGTGACGAAAAACCTAAGGCAACTAATTTTACATTTACGCGACAAAAAATCGTTGGTCGCCTAAAGCCTTTATCCTACTAGAGCTTTACGCGTAGAGAGTAAAACATGAGTATCTGTCACGTCACAGACAAGAGATTTTCCTTTACGCGTAGAGCGTAAAACTTGTGTGTCTACCACGTCACAGACGGGAGACTGATTTTTACGCGTAGAGCGTAAAACTTGTGTGTCTACCACGTCACAGACGGGAGACTGATTTTTACGAGTAGAGCGTAAAACTTGTGTGTCTACCACGTCACAGACGAGAGACTTATTTTTATGCCCAGGGCGTACCACTGAAGTAGAGACTGCCTCGTCACAGACGGGAGCCTCCACAACAGGAGTAGGAAGGATTCCTTTGTCTTTAGAGACAGCAGGAAGATCCGAGGATGCTTTGGACTTAAGAATCCAAACTTTTTGTGCCTTCCACGATTTTTGAACATTGGAGCAGCGAGTACTACCCCCAGTTCGGGGAATTTCTTCGTAAGCAGTCTGGTCGAAGTGCACAACCAGAGTCTTCTTTGTCGATTCGACCGACACATCATCATATTGAGCAATTGCCTTCTCGTCAGAGGAGAAGGTCTTCCCTAGCAGATTCGCCATTTTGTTTCACTTAACTAAATGCCTAAAATTGGCTTTTAAAAGAAAACTAGAAACAGTACAAAAGTACAAGTTGTTCTGGGAAGTATTGCTATGGAAGTCTGATCTGAGAGCGATCACTTTGTTCCTTGGATCATACGATGATGATGAAGAAAACTGCTTGAAGAAGATGAACAATCTGAAGAACTAAGTCACCAAAAAGGTATCGAGCAACGACACTGATGGCACAGTCGAATGCTTTCATGCTTTGCTTCACCCTGTTCTTGAAAAAAAATTGAAGAAATGCTTCTGGGAATATCACTCTGAAAGTATGAGTTTTCTCAGAATCTTCTCTCATGTCTCTTTATTGATCTCTTGATGATAAAAATAAGTTTATTTATAGACTAGACCCTCTGTGCGTAAAAAGCAACAAAGTTGGATCCCTACGCGAGTAACTGTCACCCACGATAAAAATTATCTTCTACGCATGATGATACGTGTTCCATGTAGAGTTTTGATCTCTACGTATGGTGACACGTGTCCCACTACTTCAACAAAATAGGGAGAGCACGTACACACGTTCCTCGATAAGTATGGCATGAAAGCCACGTAAGCAGACCACGTTCAAATGTAGCCAGAAAAGATCGGGCGTAAAAATGACCCAAAGTCAGTTATGGAAAGACTGATTCAATGCGATTAATTCAGATCCTATCTTTGTGGGATTTGAATTAATTTCGTTGCTATCTTTGTGGGATTTAAATTAATCTCGTTGCTATCTTTTTGGGATTTGATTCAATCTTTCCATAACTGAAGAGACGGCTAGGGTTTCCACCCTCTCTCTATATATACTCTCTTCTGGCCTCCTTTGTGGGGACTACGAAATTATAAGTCAGAAAAGAAGAAAGAGAGAGAGAGAGCTGCTGCCGCCATTGCAAGTCCATCCGAGGAGTCAGAACAGAGGTGACTTCGAGCGTTCGACAAGTTCTTCAACTTGCTGGTTCCTGGAAACAATTCGTGTGGGATAAATCTTGCTTTGAGCAACGGTGTTTTGACACCCCAGTATTTTTCTTCTTCTCATATTTCTCTAGATTATTGTACTTTGATCTGTCCCAATTGCAACACGTTTGCAAGGAAGAACGAGAGATCTTCTCTTCTCTATTTTCCTCCTCCATATTATAATCGGGTTATTTGGATTTTGTATCATCGTAGATCTCTGTTGCATCTGTTTTACCATCTTTGATCAAGCCCCGGGACTAACAATCTCAAAGCAAGATCCGTATAGATGGAAAATATTAATGCTTCGCTCCTCCAATCGGACTTCTGCAAGTTGGAAAAGTTCGATGAAGAGCATTATCAAGTCTGGAAGAGAAAGGTTTACCTAACTCTTCAACTAAAAGATGTTGATCATGTTCTGTTGAAGGAAGAACCCTCTGTTCCAGATACTGGATCTACTGCCGCAATCAACGCGGCTACCAAACTCCAGGCCAAGTGGAGAAGGGAAAATAGCATCTGCAGGCTTCTCATCCTGAATGCTATGGAGGATTCCCTGGCAGAATCCTACTCGAAGAAGGAACTTGCCATAGACATATGAGAGTCTGTGGAAAATCTGTACGAAGAAGACAGGAACAGGAGCAAGATGTTTGTGGTTGAAAAATATCACAAATTGCTCTTTGAGGATGAGAAGTCCATGTTGCCACAGGTGAAGGAATTTCTGAAGCTGCGTCAGAAACTGGAAGACGAAGAGATGCCCCTTCCCGATAAGTTTGTCGTTGGAGGGATCGTCTCAAAACTTCCTGCTGGATGGAGTACCTTTTATGCAAGGATGCTCAGAAAGAAGCTAGATATTAGCTTGTGAGATCTACTTCAAGAGATCCATGTTGAGGATGAGATGCGTTCCCAACAAAAGGTGGACACTCTGTCCAAACAGTTGGCTAAAGCCAATCTAGTGCAGACGAGAGTTCCCAATGGGAAGCAGGCAGCTTCTCATCCCAAGAAGAAGGACTTCACTAATCTAAAAGTGAAGGATCCTTCTTTCAAGCAACAAAAGACTAAGTCCCACGTGACTTGTTACAATTGTGGCAAGAAAGGCCACTACAAGAGTGAATGCAGATCTAAGCCTAAACAATCAGAGAAAGGTGAGCCTAATAAGGTTTCATTGGTTTCTAATATTGTTGCTATGATCGGACAGGTCACAACTGTGTGGGTTGACTCTGACTGGTGGATAGACACTGGTGCGACTTGTCATGTCTGTTCTAGCAAAAAATGGTTCGTCACGTACCAGCCGATATCTGAGAAGGTTGTCATGGCGAACCAGGCCCAAACTGAAGTTCTGGGGATCGGGACCGTGGAACTGAAACTCACTTCTGGGAACACTCTGACGCTTCAAGGTGTGAAGCATGTTCCGGCGATTGCCAAGAACCTGATCTCTGGGGCCTGCTCTGCAACGCAGGCTTGAGGATGGACATCAATGCTGGTCAGATGGTGATGTCCAAGAAGGGAACATACTTCGGAAAGGCTTATCTAACCGAAGGAATGTTTAAAATTCTGCTTGTCAACCAGTTTGATGACATTAATGCAGTTGCATTTTCTGATTATTCTCTTGAGTTGTGGCATAATAGACTAAGACATGTTCATTGTAAAAGAATTAACAAAATGTCTAGTCTAGGACTTATCTCCAAATGTGGGGGTAAGGTGGAGAAGTGTGAAGTGTGTGCTCAGACGAAGATCACAAGGAAACTCTTTCATCGGGTCAATCGAAGCACAGATCTTCTGGAGTTGGTGCACTCCGATATCTGTGACTTCAAACATTTCTCCACGAAGGCCGGGATGAAGTATTTCATAACCTTCATCGACGATTTCTCAAAATACGCGTTCGTCTACTTGCTCAAGTCTAAAGACGAAGCCTTTGAGAAGTTCAGAGAGTTCAGGGCTGAAGCTGAACGGCAGACTGGACAACAACTCAAGAGGTTAAGAAGTGATCGAGGTGGGGAGTACAGATCTCATGAATTCGTATCGTTCTGCAAAGAACATGGAATCATATGCGAGACTACTGCTCCATATTCTCCTCAATCCAACGGAGTAGCGGAGAGGAAGAACAGAACGTTGACAGAAATGATGAACTCAATGCTGCTAACCGCGGGTCTTTCTAAATGCTACTGGGGAGAAGCTGCATTGACGGCAACTTTTATTCTAAATAGAGTACCATATGCAACTTCGGACGTAACTCCTCATGAACTCTGGTTCAAAGTCAGACCAAACTTGAATGTCATTCGAGTGTGGGGGTGTCTGGCGTATGTGAAGCTCCCAGATCTGAAGATTCAGAAGCTAGGGACAAGGACTACGAAGGTGATCTTCTTGGGATATGCCGAGAAGAGTGATGCTCGGAGATTTCTTTGAGTCAAATCATATCATCGAATCTCGCGATATTGAATACTTTGAAGACAAGTTTACAAAAGACAAAAACATTATTCTTTCGGACAATCCGAAAAATGATGTAGGTACAAATGAGACTGAAATCTCACATAGGCCAGTAGTCCAAGAAGATGTTGTTGAAACAACGGTTGAACCAGAACTCGCTGAGCCGTCGTCGAAGCGAGCGAGGAGGCCGAAGAACTTCGGAGATGACTTCATCACCTATCATGTGAAAACAGATCCGCTTACCTATGATGAGACGATGAAGACCAGAGATGCTATCTTCTGGAAGGAGGCAGTGAATGACGAGTTTGACTCTATCACCTCCAATAACACATGGGTGTTGGTAGATCTACCTGAAGGATAAAAGCCCATCGGATGTAAATGGATCTTCAAGAAGAAGATGAAGGCAGATGGAACTATTGACAAGTTCAAGGCCAGGCTTGTAGCCAAGGGTTTTTCTCAGAAACAGGGGATAGACTACTTTGACACATACGCTCCAGTAGCTCGGATGACCACCATCAGGATGTTAATCGCTCTAGCAGCTATACATAAGTTGGTGATACATCAGATGGATGTAAAGACAACATTCCTGAATGGGGAGCTGACCGAAGAGATTTACATACAACAACCAGATGGATTTGTCGTCAAAGGTCTTGAAGACAAAGTCTGCAAGTTGGTGAAATCATTGTATGGTTTGAAGCAAGCTCCCAAGATGTGGCATGAGAAGTTTGATAAAGTTATTAGGTCAAACGGCTACAGAGTCAGCGAGACGGACAAATGTGTATACACAAAGTTCGCTGATGGAAGAGGAGTCATCGTTTGTCTGTACGTGGATGACATGCTAATCCTAGGGACGGATATAGGCTGTGTCACGGAGACAAAGAAGTTCCTCTCAACCAAGTTCAGTATGAAGGACTTGGGGGATGCAGATGTCATCTTGGGCATAAAGATCATCCGGACAGACACTGGAGTAGCGATGTCACAATCTCACTACATTGAGAAGATACTCACACGCTATGGGTATAAGGATCTTCCAGGGATCGATACACCATACAGGGGTGATCAGAAACTGAAGCCTAAATCAAGGGAAAGCGTCAGACAGCTGGAGTATGCAAGCGTAATCGGGAGTTTGATGTACGCAACCACTGCCACAAGGCCTGACATAGCTTTCGCCATGGGAATGCTGAGTCGGTTCACGAGCAACCCAGGGATTGAGCACTGGAAAGCTGTGAAGCGGGTGATGAGATATCTCAAGAAGACTCAGACATATGCACTGCACTACAACGAGTATCCGACAGTAGTGGAAGGCTTCAGTGATGCTAGCTGGTGTTCGGAGGTGGAAAGCGAGAGATCCCCAGGTGGATATGTCTTTTCCTTGGGTGGAGCTGCTATATCATAGAAATCGAAGAAGCAGACTATACTCTCTCGTTCCTCCATGGAATCTGAATTCTATGCACTTGAAACTGCAGCAGATGAAACAGAATGGCTTTGGGAGCTCATGTATGATCTTCCAGTGGTTGGAGCTCAGATACCGGCGATATCGATATACTGTGACAACCAGTCGACTGCGGCGATGGCATCAAATGACCTCTTCAACGGAAAGAAGAGGACTGTGCGGTTGAAGCACAGGGCAGTACACGATCTTATCAAAAGAGGTGCAATTGCAGTGATTAATGTTCGGAGTCAGGAGAACCTGGCAGATCCGTTCACAAATGGCCTCAAGCGCCAGTTGGTCGATGACACAGCTTGTAAAATGGGCTTGAAGGCATTCTGATAGTGTGTCTTTGTAATCCTACTATAAAGTTTTATGCTATTAGTTCAAAGAGAAATCTACTAGGCATCTAACTTTTGGTTCAAAGGAGGATCATTGACTGGGAAACTATCAGGTAACAGTGGGTACTTGTTCTCTGGAATATGGAAGGGATACGGACCCATAACCACTGTTGTCTACTATGTATTCTCTGTGGAAAAAACAGATCCTGTGGAAGGTTGGCTTAAACGCCTTAATGAGTTCTCAGTGTAACGCTCCAGTCCCAAAATACGTAGGACTAGGAACGTAGACATGCCAGCTGTATTCATACGAAGTATACTCCAATATATGGAAACCTCGTATGGATACATAAGCTGTAAAATGCAGTAGAACCATAACTAATCTCATCCACACGAAATAAATGCATCATATAATGATAATGAATTGTCTTGATACAATATGTTGGACGGAGACAAATCCACTACCAACAAATAAAGGAAAAAAAATACATGAGATAAGAAATAAATTTGGCGAGCGAAGCAAAGACGATCCAAGTGTAATCATCCTCGAAGAAATAGCGAAGATCACGGCTAGAGCTAAAGCACCTGCGAAAGACAATAGCACACACCTGGCAAGACAACCAGGTCCTCAGAGGGACGTAACAAGACACATAATATCATGCCATATAAACTGAATAAATATTGCTCAAATAAATAAGTCAATCGAATTATAACATGGTCCAATACGCACCTACTGAACGAGCGTACCATCCCCCTAACCAAACAAGGACAGGAGATGGTAAACTAATTCACGACGACGTATCTTTCCATGCTATGAATCCAATATGGTATCCGGACCCCAATAAGGTTCAATACCTTCTCATCGAAGTAGTAAGTCACACCTACAACCAAACAAGGACAAGATGTGACGAACTAATTCGCGACAAGTTATTGTTCCAAGCCACGGTCAGACACAAGTACCCAAACCAAAAGTACTCGTACCTAACGGATAGGGTAGCCTACCGTTCTAAGTAAAATGTAGTTAAGAACAATCCTTCCTGCACATGGGCCCTGGCTAAATAGGATCGGCGTAGTCCCCTCTTGGGCACCAGAGGCCCCATCAGTAAGAGCATGATGTTTCGTAGAATCGTCAGTGGCCGTCCGTAATCATGGGTCATCAATCCCGTATCTCCAGTGGAGAGTCCGGGTCACAAGGGAAAGTGCATCGAAGCCCATACGCTAAGGAATTGTCCTTTCCGCCCAATGCCTACTCTGTTGTATCCACAACAGTAAACCTCTATAACCGCTAAGTCAAACTAGCATGCAACCTCTATTAGCGGTTATTCCTATCGCACGACTTGTACGTACTGGTGGCCAGCCAATCACGTACTTCCGTGTTCTACATGCGACACACAACTTCGTGTTACAACGTGTCAAGGCCATGTATGCAATACACAAAGGTGGTCCCTTAAATCTAGGTTTAATGTGTAAAAATAATACATAGCAGGAAATATAATGAACAATAAGTTCTAACAGTTATGCCATGTATCACAGTTTATTTTGCATAAGGAAAATAAATGATGCATGAAATATGAGCTACAATAAATAAACAGCAAATGGCAAGGTGTCTTGCCTGGTAGAGCGCCTGGTGTGCTGCGATAATCAAGGTGGCATGAACTGCGACTTTAGTGTAACAACTACACAAGGGAACCTCTGTTGGTGGTACAGACCGGTGCATCGATTCCAGAACGGTCAATTTAGTTTAGGGTCAATAGGTGGAAGAAAGGAATTGGCAAAAGAATAGAAGATCGGGATTGGTCACGGTCAAAAGAATAGAAGAAAATTTTATCAACAATAAATATATATGTTTTTAGAAATACTTATAGATATATTTACTATTTAAAACAATTTGATAAGTATTGAAAACAGAGGAATAGATTTAGGTTAAAACCCAAAGTTTTGTATGAACATGCTTATAGATAATAACTACACTTGATAAAATATTTTAAATAACTAAATCGGAGTATTGATAACTAATTTAGGCCAAAAACTATAACTTCCGAATACATATATATAGATAAATACAAAATTCTAGAAAAATTTATTTTGATACCAAATACCAAAAAGTAGATTTTGTAAAAATCTTGGATGAAGTAGCAGCTAATAATGATGGCAAAATATTTGATACACATACCCATAGATATTTCCCAAAATACTAATAATTCTAATAATAATCCTAATAATAATAATAATAATAATAATAATAATAATAATAATAATAATAATAATAAAATTATATTAATAATGGTAATAATAATAAATGCTAACAATATTAATAATAATAATAATAATAATAATAATAATAATAATAATAATCAGAAGAAGTAATATTATAACTGTAGTAAGAAAAGATCAAAAAAATTTGTCTGTCCCTTCCTCCTCGTGGGCTCCTCGTTCCACGAGGTAGTCAGCAGACGAAGTAAAAGAACACAAAAAATGAGAAGTTGTGAGAGAATGAGAGAGAGAGAGTTTAGAGAGTCAGTGGGAGAGAGAAGAGAAGGGACGAGAGAGAGGGTTGAGAGGAGACGAGCGAGAGGGAGGGGAGAGGAGCTGAGGGAGGATCGGGTCCGGCGGCGTGGGACGGTGGTCAGGCGGCGGCCAGGCTCGACGCGTTGGGAGAAAAGGGTTTCGAAGGGGCGGCTCGTCCGGGCGGCAAGGGGGAGCCGGAGTGAGCGGTGGTGGAGGAAGAGGAGCGCTCGGGAGGACTCGCCGGTCGCTGGAGTAGGGTTCCGGGCTCGGCGTGCGGAGGGGATGCGTGCGGCGCTGCCTCGTCGAGTCCGGCGAGGAGGAGTTTGGGAAGTTGAGGGGAGGCGGACGCTTAGATGGTGGTCGCGGTGGCAGAGGGTCGCGCGCGCGTCGAGGTTTGGTGGAAGCGGCCGGAGGGAGGCGGCCGAGAACGGCGCTGCGGAGGATCGGCGCTGCTCGGCGAGGCGGGGTTCGGAAGGCCGGCGAAGGTGAGTTGGTCCAGAGAGAAGCGGTTGACAGAGGGAAGTGGTGAAGGCGGAGGGGGTTTTCCGGCGAGGGTTCCGGTGGCATAGGGGCGACGCGGCCGGGGGACAAGGGTTTCGACTATTCGGAAAGAGGGGATGCAGGAGGAGGACGCCGGTGGGAGAGTCGGTGGTTCGGCGAGGCTGGGTTCGGAGGCGGAGAACAGTACTCAGGCGGTGGGAGCCGCCGACGGCGTCGGGTTCAGGTTCGTCCTTCCTCTTTCCTCTCTCTATGTGTTGCTGGTGGGTTTTGTTGGGTGTGGCGGAGGAATTCTATGGTTGGTCGACCTGTTGGTCGAGGCGGATGAGACAGGGGCAGTGATTGCTAGCCGCTGGTGGCGCGGCAGCCCTGGTGGTGATGGGTCCGAAGTCTGATGTGGTGGTGGCGGTAGATGGCTGTGGTGGTGGCGACGTCGTGGGCATGGTGCTGGTGGTCGGGACGATGTGAAGGCTGGTGGTCTGTGGCGAGGGTGTAGACGTCGTGTAGGGTAGTGGATAGGGGCTGAGTTAGGTTTAAGGTTTAGGTCGGGAGTATCTGACACAAGGCTGGGAGAAGTGTCCTGCGAGACACGGGATGGAATGATGTCCGGGTTTGTCGGACGCGGAAATTTGTATATGTAAAAGAAGATAAGTAGTAGATGGGATACGGACACGGTCATGGACACGATGCACTCACTTTTGGTTGTGGAGAATTTGGAGGAATATTGCGGAGAAAATATTGGAGGAGTACCTGCCTATTTATAGGATGTGGGAATTTCCAATAAGATAAGGATTAGGATTGGTTTAAAACCCAAGTAGATAATTTACCATTTAATTTAAAATCATTCAAATCAAAATCAAAATCCAAATCCAAATCCAATTAAATCTAATCAAATCCTATCCTTTATTTTAAAAACAATTAAGATAAATCAATTTCCAAATATAGATACTTATTTAAATAAATCATAGATTCAAATCAAGAATTAAATCTCTACAATAATTTTGAAATATATTTTTCCAATAATATTAATAATAATAATTTCAAAAATTGCATTTTTATTTAAAATAAACTAATAAATATTTATGAGATATATGTATGCACAAATATTCTTTACATAAATATACTTTCTAATATATATACCATTTTATAGGAAAAATGCTTTATAATTATAACTGCATAAATGAAAGTCTTTTCATAATTAAAACCATAAACTTGAAATGATAGCTAGAAATAATTATTACCTATATTATTTTGAAACTATAAAATAATAAATAAAGTATTTTTCTAAAATATGTTCGCTCGCACATATTCGCACTCGTCGAGCAAAAATAAAATTTCGTGCGCGACGTAAAATACGACTACGCGACGTACAATACAAAATTTTAAATCCGTACAAATATTAATAAAAAAATTAGTAGAAATTTTAGGGGTTTTATATCCTACCCAACTTAAAAGAATTTCGTCCTCGAAATTAAGAATTAGTAGGGGAGGTGAGAGGACACAAGGGGGTATCAGTGGGGATCCAACGATGACAATGTTTTCACAAAATTATGTCGTAATAAATCGCGATCTAGATCGTAGAAAAATAATACGGTATGGTCACGGGTAATGAATGAGGGTCACGATTAAGAGAACGAAATAGATTTGCTTTAATTAAGCGATTAGAGGGTCTTGATAGGGTCGAGTAGTTTAGGATGAAGATATAGCAACATCGAGTGAGAATGGTCATAGCCGATAGGAAGGCTAGAGGAAGTTCTAGTATAACGCCTTCGCCCTTCTAAAATAGATGAAGGCGAAAGCAATATAGAGTTCGAAGGAGGCGTTTATCGAATACGAATACGTGATCCAAAGACGATCGAATAATTTCAAAGAAATTGTTAAGGCAGTCGTGGATGGGATTCTAGAGGACAAGCTTAACTATGTCCCCATCCATGTAGAATAATAGGCAAAAGCGAACCAAGTGCACTCGGTTGATCAGACCATCCTGCACCGGTTCTGATTAGACGCTATGTTAGTGGGAATTCTTCCAATAACATATGTCATGAACAAGCTTGATAAAGATTTGAGCTTGCAAAAACTAGGCTACATTAGCATCATTAGTCTAGATAGTAAAAATATAGGCACGAGATTAAGATTGAAATAAAGAACAATTATGAATAGCCTAAGAGTCATAGGAATCTAAGTTTATTTCTATACCATCATTCTACGGTTTTATTGTCCAAGGTTTGGTTGACCAAAAGGGTTAAATTTCTCTAGTCTCTATGGTCTAGGTAGTACTATTGATATTTCCTTAATGGTCGAGGGTGTGTCAAGTCGTGGGGTATTCTACCCAATTTAAAAAAATTAGCTAAGGGTGTTTTGGGACATCCAACTAGTAGGGTCAATCTCTAGCAAGCACGAAGGGAAGATAAGAATAGGGATGGAAGGAAGAAAGCAAGATGCACATGGGGTGGTGACCCTCAGGGCTTGTTTGGTAACCGGATTTTACTATTTGGATTTGGATTTGGAAATCCTCCAAATCCAAATCATTTACTATTCAAATCCAACTCCAACCAAACATAGGATTTGGTTTTATGATTAATAATTAAATTATAGTCATGATCAATAATTAAGCTATTAATTAATTATGATTAATTATAGTTATTATTATTTATAAAATTAATAATTAACGATTAGTAATTAATGATTAGTAATTAATAATTGACGATTAGTTATTATTAATTATAAAATTAATAATTAATGATTAGTTAATTTTTAAATAAATAATGATTAATAATTAATAATTAATAATTAATAATTAATAATTAATAACTATAAATTATAATTAACGATTAATAATTAATAATTAACAATCGATAATTTTTTATTAACGATTAATAATTATAAATTATAATTATTGATTAATAATTAACGATTAATAATTATAAATTATAATTATTGATTAATTATAGTTATTATTATTTATAAAATTAATAATTAACTATTAGTAATTAAAGATTAGTAATTAATAATTGATGATTAGTTATTATTAATTATAAAATTAATAATTAATGATTAGTTAATTTTTAAATAAATAATGATTAATAATTAAAGATTAATAATTAATGATTGATAATTAATAACTATAAATTATAATTAACGATTAATAATTAATAATTAACAATCGATAATTTTTATTAACGATTAATAATTATAAATTATAATTATTGATTAATAATTAATAATACTAATAAATTATTAATTAATATTATAATAATAATATAATAGTACTAGTAAATTATGGTTATTAACTAAATAATAAAATATTATTAATTAATATTATAATAATACTAATAAATTATTAATTATGATTATAACGAAATTAACTAATTAACTAATTTTTTAATTAATAATACTATTTTTATTAATTAATAATACTAATAAAATAGTTTGTTTTTTTATTAATTAACTAATTTTTAACGAAATTATTAAAGAATAAATATTTTTAACGAAATTATTAAAGATTAACTAATTTTTAATTTACTAATTTTTAACAAAATTATTAAATAATAAATATTTTAACGAAATTATTAAAGAATAATTATTTTTTTCTCCAAAATCCAACCAAATCCAAGTTTTAGATTTTGTCATACTTTCCATATCCAAATCCATCTCCAACCAAACATAGGATTCCATGGATTTGTCTCCAAATCCATAAAAATCCAAATCCTACCTCCAAATACGGTTTACCAAACGGACCCTAAGGAGGGAACCATGTGGGTGATTTTACTAGGAGGTAAGAATAAGGCTCCAAGGATTAAGCATTAATGCTTTTGTCATTCTCTTGGATTAATTCCATTTGGAGCTAAGCTCCAAAGGGGCTTAGCGACTCGGACTCGGACTCGGACTCGGACTCATGGACTCATGAGGCGTAATGTGGCATTTTGTTGGCGCACTTTGCACTTAGCACATCAGCAGTCATGCGGTCTTTATGCGGCTCATATGCGGCCATGCGGTCTTATGCGGCATGCGGCTCATATGCGGCCTCATGCGGCTCATGCGGCCATGAGGCCATACGCCCATGCGGCTCATGCGGCTCGCTGACTATGCAGACTACAAGTCAGTTATAGAAAGACTGATTCAATGCGATTAATTCAGATCCTATCTTTGTGGGATTTGAATTAATTTCGTTGCTATCTTTGTGGAATTTGAATTAATCTCGTTGCTATCTTTTTGGGATTTGATTCAATCTTTCCATAACTGAAGAGGCGGCTAGGATTTCCACCCTCTCTCTATATATACTCTCTTCTGGCCTCCTTTGTGGGGACTACAAAATTATAAGTCAGAAAATGAGAAAGAGAGAGAGAGCTGCTGCCGCTATTGCAAGTCCATCCGAGGAGTCAGAACAGAGGTGACTTCGAGCGTTCCACAAGTTCTTCAACTTGCTGGTTCCGGGAAGCAATTAGTGTGGGGCGAATCTTGCTTTGAGCAACGGTGTTTTGCACACCCCAGTATTTTTCTTCTTCTCATCTTTCTCTAGATTATTGTACTTCGTTCTGTCCCAATTGCAACACGTTTGCAAGGAAGAACGAGAGATCTTCTCTTCTCTATTTTCCTCCTCCATATTGTAATCGGGTTATTTGGTTTTTGTATCATCGTAGATCTTTGTTGCATCTGTTTTACCATCTTTGATCAAGCCCCGGGACTAACAATAACACATAAATGTTAATGCTTTTAATTTTAACATAAAACAATTAAAGTATTTTCATGCATCACCTTTGGACAAAAAACATGAAATACTATGTTCACATAATAATGCTTCTTTAGTTTCTACATTAATTGATGAAATTACATTGTATATTTGAGTATACATGTTATCTTTGGATATCTAATGCATACACAAATAACACACGTGTAATTTATCCTATTCTTATTCATCAATCACTAAATAAACCTTTCGACGATATTATATTTAGTGATCAATAAAAACTTTAAAGTACCCACAATAATATGAAAAGTAATATAGGCATAAAGCATCTACGAAACGGGTATGAACATAATATTATTGGGCCACTTTGGTGACAACACAATAATAATTTTGCAATATAAAACACATGCATATTAATTTCTGATTTTTAGAGAAGTCACCATATTCTAGCATGAATAAGAGAAACTTAGTTCCACATGATCGACTAATTTCAATCATGTTAAGAGAAAAAGACAAAATATATAATTGGGAACAAATGGAGAAGGAGAAAATTGGTACATGACATTACAATTTATGCTCTGATACCACATGTTAACAATAATATTGGAAATCATGTTTTCGCTAATAAATCATAAATCTTAGTGTGGAAACTTAAATGTACTTTTGTCTATTTCATGATTCTTGAAGAAGAAGAAGTGATGATTTTTGAAGACGAACTTTATGCAGGATACTTGATATCCGAAAATCATTTTTTTTTCTCACCAGCTAAATTCTCAAGCTTTAGGAAGAAGACAATTATGATTTTTTAAGTCGTCTCTTTGGAACAATGAGGCGCGTACACATCCAAATGTTGTATCTTTTCGGAAAAGACACAATTTCTAAAAATTGGTTATAACGAAAAATCACAAATGGGTGTGTGACTATTCGCAAAGGTGTGTGGTAACTTTTTTATATATATGTTCCAATAACATCATTATCCCATAAAGAAAAGACAATTAATGACTTATATTATTAACCAAATTGTATATCAATTTGTATTATCATGTGGGACATAGGGCTAAAATCGAGTTTTGATGGTGTGTCTATATTATCACTTCATGCGATTGTCCCATGCATATCACACTCAGAACCGACTCCAAGCCTAGGCGACTTAGGTATGGGCCTAAGGTCCCAAAATTTATAAAGTCCCATAACTTTTACAAATACTCCAAAAATTTCCCATAAGGGTGCACATTTTCAGAATCAGAGTTAGGGGTGAGCGTTCGATTTAATCGGTTTTAACCTAACCGAAATAGTTAAAACCAAATAAATCAAAATTCTAAAAATCCAAATCCGAAATAGAACCGACGTTAGTCAAAACAGAAACTGAATAAACTGTTCGATTTATTTAGTTTATTCGGTTGTGCTATTTCTATTGTTTAATGGACCGCCTCCAAAGTTAAGATCATATTTTTTCCACACAGAACATAATTAAATTAGATTAAGAATTGTAATTTTTGTACATACATTTGTTGTATTTTAAGTTGTGCCCAAAGTTGATAGTTATTAAATTATCAAAATTGGACTTCAAAACATGTAAATAGAATTGTTTTCAAAACATAAACAAACATATACACGTTTTTAATCATAAAAATATGTATATAATTGTGGGTACTTATTTATTTGCATAATTTTTTTTTCGATTTTTAATTTTGGACCAAAATCCAAATTAAATCGAAATTGAGATTAAATAATTTTTTTAAAGTATTTTAAAAACCGAAATCGCACATATATATTTTATCCCACTTGTTAATATGAATTTGTACTTACATCTCACTTTTTGTCACGAAAAATATTTATTTTGTCACAAAAAATATTTGTTTTGTCACGAAAAATATTTTTAGTGACGAAAAGTAGAATATAAATCTAAAAAATTAAAAAGTGGAATGTAAGTACAAATTCATATTAATAAGTATGATGAAAGTTTGTTTTTTTTTGTTTTTTGTTTTTTTTGTTTATCAAAAACAAAGTGTCCGTTAGATTGGACGGCTACGGATTCACACGAGGGAGTGGTGGGTCCCACCCTGGCAACTCGTGTAACTCGTGCGTACAGTGTCATAACTATTCAAAAATATGTCTTTTTTATTTCCCCTAAATTAGCAATTTGAACTTATTTCAAGAAAGAAAAAAGTCCACTAAAACCACAAATTTTTAAAAAATCATTCCCAATCACACCATTTCTGTGAGAGGCGATGGCATCGGCGATGTGGTCCTCCGCTCCGGCATCCGCTCCTCCGCCCTTCGTCGGGAGGCCGACGTCGCTTCTTCTGGCCCGGCGGAGCTTCCTCTCCTGCTCTCTTGCGCGCCCATCGCAGCTTCCTTCCGCTTCTTCGTTGAGGTTCGTGACTGATTTCCCAGTGAAGTTCGTGTTTTTATTAGTGCCCATTGCTAATTGGAGCAAGGCGTGCAATAAAAATCGGAACTTTGTGCTTGGTTCCAAGTAAAGCTTGTGTTACTGATTTTGAGTAAGTTGTGCAGTAAAAATCGGAACTTTGTGGTTGATTTCGAGTAAAGTTTGTGTTTTTATGAGTACCCATTGCTAGTTTTGATCAAGTTGTGCAATAAAAATCAAAACATTGTGCTTGGTTCCAAGTAAAGCTTGTGTTTTTATGAGTAGCTGTTGGTGTTTTTTGTCTTTAGACTAGAAAAGATAGTCCCACATCGGCTACACCAAATGGTAAGTATCTCAATATAATGCATTGCTTGTGTTGAGGTGTGCACATGAGGTGTGGTAGGGCACAAGTGTGTGCCATGTGGGAGTATTTTTCTAGAAGGAAAAAAGATTAATTCCAACAAGGATGCAAGTTGATTTTTGTTGTGCGGACACGGACTCCAGGATGTCTCGTGCATGCACGGGAGTGTTCGGGGGTAGGCGTGGATTGACACACTTCTATGCTGATTGTAGGATGATCTAAAATATCAAACTCTATTTTTGAGTATTGGTATTTTAGTCCCACATCGGATAGGAGAAGAGGTGAAGTCTCACTCCACTCTATAAATAGAGCCCCTTGGCCTCCTTTGAAAGATGCACCAAGGAGAGAGTTAAAGGAGTCCGTAAAGTCCAGGAAGCACGTTCAAGTCTCAAATATTGACTGACGAGCGTTCCAGAAGTTCTTTAGAACTTGCTGGTTCCTGGAAGCGGATCGTATATAGGCGAATCTTACTTTAAGCAACGGTGATCTGATTACCCCAGCAAAGCTGTCTTTCTCTTTCTTCTTTCCTTCTCTTCTTCTCTGATATAATCAGAAACTTCTTGTGGACTTTTGTCGCTGCTGCTGCTAGCAACTCGATTTGTACCTTCCTAAAAGAAGCTCTACATTCGTTTGCTGTTGTAACAAATTTTTTTAGATTTTCGTTACCAAGAATCCTCTAAGGATCTTTGTAGTGCACCTTCTTTGAAGTGTTGCTACGAAACGTTGTTGCTATTTTAACAACTGTTTCGATTCTCTGTTTTCTATCGAAAATTAAGTCTCGGGAATAACAATCTCAAAGCAAGATTAGAAGATGGAAAACTCTCGTGCTTCTCTCATCGATACCAGCTTTAACAAGTTGGAAAAATTCGACGAAGAACATTTCCAAATCTGGAAGAGGAAGGTCACCCTTAATCTTCAACTCGTGGACGTAGACCATGTGTTGATTGAGGATGAACCGACGATTCCAGAAGGAGAAACTGCAGATGCTATTGCTGCTGCACTCGTCAAACAGAGCAAATGGAAGAGAGAAAACAGCATCTGTAAACTGTTGATTCTCAATTCTATGGAAGACTCTCTGGCAGAGTCATATTCCAAGAAGGTGAAGGCCAAAGAGATGTGGGATTCTTTGGATAAGCTATATGAAGATGATGAGAACAGGTCTAAAATCTTCATCGTCGAGAAGTACCACAAGTGGCTCTTCGAAGACGAGATGGCGATGCTAGCTCAAGTGAAGGAATTCCTGAAGTTGCGCCAGAAGTTGGATGACGAGAAGATGCCCCTCGTCGACAAGTTTGTCGTTGGAGGGATAGTTTCGAAACTTCCTGCTGGTTGGAGCAATTTCTATGCTAGAATGTATCGGAAGAAGCTGGGCATTAGCTTGGAAGATCTTCTACAAGAGATCCACGTTGAGGACGAAATGCGATCTCAACAGAAGATGGACTCTCTGTCCAAACAACTGGCTAAGGCCAACTTGGTGCAGACAAGAGAGTTCAAGGAGAAGCAGGTGGCTTCTCATCACAAGAAGGGACTCCACTAATCTGAAAGTGAAGGGTCATTCGTTCAAGCAACAGAAGTCCAAGTCCTACGTGACTTGCTTCAACTGTGGCAAGAAGGGCTACTATAAGAGTGAATGCAAATCCAAGCCCAAACCAAAATAGCAGGTATTGCTAAACTTGGTTATTTTGATTACTTAATTTGGTTGCTATTGTTGCACATGTTGAGTTATCTAGCGTGGTAGCTGACTAGTGGTCTGACACTAGTGCATCTGACCACGTGTGCTCTCGAAGGAGCTGTTCACCAAGGACGAGCCGTGTTATAACGAAGGTCTCGATGGCGAACATGTACCTAGCAGAATATCTGAAGATCGAGACAGTGGTTATGAACCACCGACAAGGACACTGTAATGCGTGTTACACGTAGCAGAGATTTTCGAAGATTCGATCTCAGTAAGTCTGTTATCTGATACAGACTTGAAAGATGGACATTCGTACTAGCCAGATGGTAATTTTTTGGCGAGGAACATGCTTCGAAAAGATGTTCGGTGCTGAAGGGATGTTCGAACTTCTGCTGATGGCGATGAAGTTACTTCATTGAATGGACTGAGAGTTGTTCTATGATAGAAGCAGACTCAAGCTGTCCTACCGAGACCTTATCTTCAGAATGTGGGGGTAAGGAGGTGGAGGAATTTAAGGTCTGTACAGATACAAGACTGTTGGGAAGCTGCTCAGACGATTGAACTAAAGTACTGATCATCTGGAGTTAGTACACTCAGATATCTGTAACTTTTATCAATTCTTCACAGAGGCCGGTTCGAAGTTTTTCTTGAAGTGCACGCTCTCATGACTTCTCAAGTAGAAGGATGTAACATTCGAGTAGTTCAGAGACTTCAGGGATGAAGCTGAACGTTAAACCGATCAACAACTACTCAGAAGTGATCGAGATATAGAGTATAGGTCTCATGAATTCGCATCGTTCTGCAGAGAACATAGAATTGTTAATGAGACGACTGCTCCGTACTCCCCTCAATCAAATGGTGTTACAGAAAGGAAGAACAAAACGTTACCAGAGATGATGAACTCAATGCTATTAACTGCGGGTCTTCCAAATTGCTTTTGGGGCGAAGCAGTGCTTACTGCTACTCTCATTCTGTATAGAGTACCGTATGCAACTTTCGATGTCACTCCTCATGAACTCTGGTTCAAGGTCAGACCCAACTTGAATGTTATTCGAGTGTGGGGGAGTCTGGCGTATGTAAAACTTCTGGATTTGAAGATTCAGAAGCTAGGAACAAGGACTACGAAGACGATCTTCTTGGGGCATGCCGAGAAGAGTGATGCTCGAAGATTCTTTGATATTGAATCAAATCATATCATCGAATCTCGCGATGCAGAATACTATGAAGATAAGTTTGCAAGACACAAGAATATTGTTCTTACGGATATACCGGAGAACAATGAGGGTGCGCAAGAAACTGAAGTTTTCAATAAAGAAGTAGTCCAAGAAGATGTTGAAACAACGGTTGAACAAGAACTCGCTGAGCTGTCAACGAAGCGTGTGAGGAGGTCGAAGGACTTTGGAAATGACTTTGTCACATATCATGTGGAAGCAGATCCGCTTACCTATGATGAGGCGATGAAGACCAGAGACGCAGTTTTCTGGAAGGAGGCGATTGACAATGAAATTGATTCCATCACCTCAAATAACACTTGGGTGTTGGTTGATCTTCCTGAAGGAGCGAAATCCATCAGATGCAAATGGATCTTCAAGAAAAAGATGAAAGCAGATGGAACTATTGACAAGTTCAAGGCTAGATTGGTAGCCAAGGGATTTTCTCAGAAGCAGGGGATTGACTACTTTGACACGTATGCTCTAGTAGCCCGGATGACCACCATCAGAATGTTGATTGCTCTCGCAGCAATACATAAGATGGTGATACATCAGATGGATGTGAAAACGGCTTTTTTAAATGGTGAGCTGATCGAAGAGATTTACATGCAACATCCAGAGGAATTTGTCGCAAAGGGTCTTGAAGACAGTCTGCAAGTTGGTAAAATCCTTGTATGGCCTTAATCAGGCTTCCAACATATGGCATGAGAAATTTGACAAGGTTATAAGGTCAAATGGCTACATGGTCAGCTAGACGGACAAGTGTATTTACACGAAGTTTGCTGATGGAAGAGGTGTGATCATTTGTCTGTACGTGGATGACATGCTGATCCTAGGTACGGATATAGGCTGTGTCACGGAGACAAAGAAGTTTATCTCGAGCAAGTTCAGTATGAAGGACTTGGGGGAAGCTGATGTGATCTTAGGGATCAAGATCATCCGGACAGACACTGGACTAGCGCTGTCACAGTCTCATTATGTTGAGAAGATGATCACTCGTTACGGGTATCAGGATCTTCCAGGGATCGATACGCCGTACATGTGTGATTTGAAATTGAAGCCTAATTCAGGAAAAATCGTCAGGCAGCTGGAGTATGCAAGCGTAATCGGGAGTTTGATGTATGCTACTACTGCCACAAGGCCTGACATAGCTTTTGCCGTGGGAATGCTGAGTCGTTTTACGAGCAACCCAGACATTGAGCACCGAAAAGCTGTGAAATGGGTTATGAGATATCTCAAGAAGACTCAGATATATGCACTGCACTACGGCGAAGATCTGCCGGTAGTAGAAGGCTTCAGTGATGCCAGCTAGTGCTCAGAAGTAGAGAGCGAGAGGTCCACAGGTGGATACATTTTCACAATGGGTAGAGCTGCTATATCGTGGAAATCGAAGAAACAGACTATGCTCTCGCGGTTATCTATGGAATTTGAGTTCTTTGCACTTGATACGGCAGCGGAGGAAGCAGAATAGCTTCGGGAGCTCATGTATGATCTTCCAGTGGTTGGGGTACAAATACCGACGATACCGATATACTGCGACAACCAAGCGACTGCGGCGGCGGCATCAAATGACCTCTTCAACGGGAAGAAGAGGACTGTGCGGTTGAAGCACATGGCAGTACACGATCTCATCAAGAGGGGTGTTATTGCAGTGATTGATGTTCGGAGTCAGGAGAACCTGGCGGATCCATTCACCAAGGGCCTCAAGCGCCAGCTGGTCGATGACACAGCTTGTAAAATGGTCTTGAAGGCATTCTGATATTGTGTTATTACATTCCTACCATAAAGTTTTATGCTATTAGTTCAAAGAGAAATCTACTAGGTATCTAGCTTTGGTTCAAGGGAGGACTATTAACCGGAAGAATATTAGGAACGGTGGGTACTTGTCTTTTGTGGCATGAAGAGGTTACAGACTTACAACCACTGTTGTCTTCTGTTGTTTTCTGCGAAAAACGGATCCTGTGGGAAAGTTGGCTTAAATGCCTTAATGAGTTCTCAGGCAGAGTGAATGCCTGGAGTGCTTTACAGGAAGCACGGTAGCGCAACACTACAAGGAGTGTAACTCCATGCTATAGTGGGTTGACTCCACCATGAGATTTTCGGTTAGGGATAATGCCTCGGCTTTGTAAGCCAAATCACAGCGGAGTAGCACCGCAAATAGGCAGGTAGCCTAATGCTGTATGATAAAATTAAAGAGGGGTAGCCAGCACTACAAAGGGGAGGTGTTCCTCATGTTACAGTGGCACGACACCACGATGAGGTACCTGGATAGGGTTAAAGCCTCGGCCTTGCACGCCATGTCGTTGCGGCATAACACCACAAAGGAGCCTAAGGCTTCAAGCTGGGTGGTATGGCACTACAAAGAGGATGCGACCTCATGCTACAGTAGTATGACACTACGATGAGGTTCCCGGTAGGGGTAATGCCTCGGCTTTAGGCCATGTCATAGCGGTGTAGCACCGCAAGGGAAGCGGAAGGCTTCATGCCATGTCTCTTTGATAAAGAACTCACCTATAGTGTATGGACAGAGATATCATGCCGTCTCTTGAGGATAAACTTGTAGACGCCCAAAATTATACACTGAAATCAGGCTGGCACAAGGTCTTTAATGTGCAGCCAGAAGCACAGTTGATGTCATTATGTGAGTGGAAAGAATTGCAGTTATAGTACAGAATTCAAGGCTTAGTCCATTCTTGTATCATGCTGTTATTTAACCTATGCGGGAAGATTCAAGTCGTAGCGACATCTCTCCTAATGCATGATGGACAGTCACTGTGGGGAACTCTCAACTCATATATTGAGATATGTGGGGGATTATTGGTATTTTTTGTCTTTAGATTAGGAAAGATAGTCCCACATCGGCTACACCAAATGATAAGTATCTCAATATAATGCATTGCTTGTGTTGAGGTGTGGTAGGGCACAAGTGTGTGCCATGTGGGGGTATTTTTCTAGAAGAAAAAATGATTAATTCCAACAAGGATGCAAGTTGATTTTTGTTGTGCGGACTCGGACTCGGACACGGACTCCAGGATGTCTCGTGCATGCACGGGAGTGTTCGGGGGGTAGGCGTGGACTAGCACACTTCTATGCTGATTGTGGGATGATCGAAAATATCAAACTCTATTTTTGAGTATTGACATTTTAGTACCACATCGGATAGGAGAAGAGGTGAAGTCTCACTCCACTCTATAAATAGAGCCCCTTGGCCTCCTTTGAAAGATGCACCAAGAAGAGAGTTAAAGGAGTCCGTAAAGTCCAGGAAGCACGTTTAAGTCTCAAATATTGACTGACGAGCGTTCCAGAAATTCTTTAGAACTTGCTGGTTCCTGGAAGCGGATCGTATATAGGCGAATCTTACTTTGAGCAACGGTGATCTGATCACCCCAGCAAAGCTGCCTTTCTCTTTCTTCTTTCCTTCTCTTCTTCTCTGATCTAATCAGAAACTTCTTGTGGGCTTTCATCGCTGTTGCTGCTAGCAACTCGATTTGTACCTTCCTAAAAGAAGCTTTACATTCGTTTGCTGTTGTAACGAAATCTTTTAGATGTTCGTTACCAAGAATCCTCCAAGGATCTTTGTAGTGCACCTTCTTTGAAGTGTTGCTACGAAACGTTGTTGCTATTTTAACAACTATTTCGATTCTCTGTTTTCCATCGAAAATTAAGCCTTGGGAATAACAGTAGCCATTACTGATTTTGAGCAAGTTCCCTGTGCAGTAAAAATCGAAACTTTGTGGTTGACCTCAAGTTTGTGTTTTTATGAGTACCAGTTGCTAGTTTTGATCAAGTTGTGCAACAAAAATCGGAACTTTGTGCTTGTTTCCAAGTAAAGCTTGTGTTTTTATGAGTAGCGATTACTGATTTTGATCAAGTTGTGCAGTAAAAATCGAAACTTTTGGTTGATTTCAAGTTAATTTTGTGTTTTTATGAGTACTCATTGCTAGTTTTGAGCAAGCTGTGCAATAAAAATCGGAACTTTGTGCTTGGTTCCAAGTAAAGCTTGTGTTTTTTTGAGTAGCCATTACTGATTTTGAGCGTGTTGTGCAGGAAAACTCCCAACTTTGTGCTTGATTTCAAGTAAAGTTTGTGTTTTTACGAGTACCAGTTGCTAATTTTGATCAAGTTGTGCAGTAAAAATCAAAACTTTGTGGTTGATTTCAACTAAAGCACATGATTTAGCATTTGTGACTAAAGCCCACGGGCTGGCTTTAGACTAAAGTTCTAGTCCCGGACGAACACTATCATGCCAACTCTGATACCATTTATTACGAATTTTGGGAGAACTCATCCTAAAAGCTAGCCGTTAGGAGGCGAAACCCCAAAATATAATCCTTGTGGTTAATTTCAATAAAACTTGTACTTTTATGAGTATCCATTGCTAGTTTGAGCAAGTTGTGCAATAAAAATCAGAACTTTATGCTGATAATCTCTTGTTGAAATCTCCATTGTTGGGCCAACCGTATAGTAGTTGATTTCAAGTGAAGCTTGTGTTTCTAGGAGTACCCCATTACTTATTTGAGCATGTCATGAAAAAAAAAACCCAAAGCTTTATACCTATGATCTGTTTCTTCTTTACTTCAGTGCTCACACTAGGTAGAATCTCCACTGTTTGGTTAATTCTTCGTTATTCTGGTTGATTTCAAGTAAAGTAAGCTATTATGTTATTATTGTTTGAGAAATTTATGAAATAAAAGCTAAAACTTTATGCTGATGATCTTTTTTTTTTAAACTTCTTTAGTCGCATTTGGTAGAATCTCCATTATTGGGTTGATACTTGATTCTTTAGTATTGTGGTTGATCTCATGAAAGCTCAACTCTAATTCAAGTTGTTGGGTTCTCGAGAATTTTGTTGGTTTCAAATAAAGCAAGTTATTATGTTAGAAAATCAGAACTTTAACTACTAGTATTTGGTGGAATATGTATAGTTTTTACGCTCTTTAAGTCTTTATAGTTGTTGTTGTTGTTGTGTATATAAGGGTCATATGTTCAGAACTTTAACTACTAGTATTTGGTGGAATATGTATAGTTTTTACGCTCTTTAAGTCTTTATAGTTGTTGTTGTTGTTGTGTATATAAGGGTCATATCTGAACATATGTTGGAAATGGTCATAAGAGTTCTTCAGTCTTCTGCTGCAGCTCCTCCATTCCAGCCTTCTCTGCCATAGACACCAATGCTGAGTCCAGTCCGTCTTGATCTAGGTACCACAGTCCATCATGCCAAGTGCCAGTCCCAAGTCTTCGTCTGTTGAGACTTGAAGTGATTTTATTGAATGGAGTAACAACATATATATAGGAGAGGCTAGCCTCCTCTCCTATCATTCTAGCCAATGTGGGACTAAAGCCCAATAACACTATATATATATATCAACACTCCCCCTCAAGATGGGCGAAAGATATTCACTAAGCCCATCTTGTCACATCCTCTCATCATGTTGATAGAACTAAGCCCCTTTGTCAGTCCGTCTGCTACCTGATCTTTGGTTGGAACATAGCCCAGCTCTAGTTCTCCTTTATCCAGTTTCTCTTTGATGAAGAATCTGTCAATCTCAATATGTTTGGTCCTGTCATGCTGCACTGGATTGTTGGCAATATTAATAGCTGACTGGTTGTCACACCATAGCTTCATCTTTGTTCCCTGGTCCAGCTTTAGCTCCGTCAGCATATTCTTCAACCACAATAGTTCTGTGACTCCCAAGGCCATCGCTCTATACTCTGCTTCAGCTGTTGATCTGGCCACTACTGACTGCTTCTTACTCCTCCAAGAGACCAAGTTGCCTCCTACAAATATGCAGTATCCCGATGTGGATCTCCTGTCGTCAGCACAGCTAGCCCAGTCAGAATCACAATAGCCCTCAATGCCTACATGATTATTTCTTCTAAAGATCAGTCCCTTCCCGGGGGCTCCCTTCAAGTACCTCAGAATCTGGTACACTGCGTCCATGTGACCCTTCCGGGGGTCATGCATGTAGCGGCTTACTACACTTACCGCAAAGCTGATATCAGGTCGAGTGTGGCTTAAGTAGATTAACTTGCCCACCAATCTCTGATATCTATCCCGGTCAACTGGTTCTCCAGCTTCAGCATCCAGTTTAAACTTCTGGTCTATCGGTGTCGTAGCTGGTTTACATCCCATCATCCCTGTTTCCGTAAGCAGGTCCAGTGCGTACTTCCTTTGAGAAAGAACGATTCCCTCATTATCTCGAGCAATCTCAATCCCAAGGAAGTATCGAAGGGGGCCAAGATCTTTCACCTCGAACTCCTTGCCAAGTTTTACTTTGAGTTGGGCGATCTCCTGCTCATCATTGCCTGTGATAATCATATCATCTACATATACTGCAAGCATGGTGATATGGCCTCCACTCCGTCTGAAGAAGACAGTGTGATCAGCATTGATCTGCTGATATCCCATCCCTATCATTGCTCTCCTGAACCTGTCAAACCATGCCCGAGGAGACTGCTTCAGTCCATAGAGAGACTTCTTCAGTCTGCAGACCTTGCCTTCTGTCTGTTTTGTGCCGAATCCTGGTGGTATCTCCATGTACACCTCCTCTACTAGATCTCCATGAAGAAATGCATTCTTCACATCCAGTTGGTGTAGCTTCCACCCTCCATTGGCTGCCAGGGAGATCAAGGTCCTGACAGTGCTCATCTTCGCCACTGGTGCAAAGGTCTCGTCATAGTCGATGCCGTACGTCTGACTGTATCCTTTTGCCACCAGTCGAGCTTTATAGCGCTCAACCTGTCCATCTGGGTTCTGTTTCACAGTAAAAATCCATTTACATCCAACTGCTCTTTTCCCTTCTGGCAGTCTCACCAGCTCCCAAGTGTGGTTCTTCTCAAGAGCTCCCAACTCCTCGTGCATTGCCGCTTTCCACTTTGGATCGTTCTTGGCAACCTGCCAATTGTTAGGTACAGTAATACTATCCAAAGATGCTATAAATGCTCCATGAGAAGAAGATATATGATCATAAGAAACAAACTTAGCAAGATCCCAACCATATCTGTCCGGAGGATTTTCCGCATTGCTGCGAGTAGTCCTTCGTGTAGGTAGTGGTATGGGAGAAACGATATCACCTGAGGAGGGTGGTGGTGTAGATGAGGAGGATGGTGGTGTAGATGAGGAGGATGGTGGTATAGGTGTCTCAGGAGTTGGGACAGGCGCAGGCAAGGGACTTGGCACTGACACTGTAGGTACTGGTCCTGTAGTCTGCTTGTTGTTTCTCCTGTTGTAGGTCAGTAACTCCCCCTGAGCCGTAGGTGTAACACTTCTCGTCTCCTCCCTCTGTTCCGCTTCACCTTCATGTTCCTCCTCAACCGTGTCTCTATGCCAAACTTCTAAATCGGTTACCACCAGGTTCTCCAAGTTCTCTATCTCCCCCTCTCGCCTTATACTTGTAGTATGAGGCGTGTTATACGAAGTTCCATCCTGGCGGTAATATGGCTCATGCTCCCGGAAGTGGACGTCCATACTAACAAATTTCTTCTTCTCTACTGGACTCCAGCATACATACCCCTTCTGAGTTGCTGAGTAGCCCACGAAGATGCACTTGACTGCTCTAGGGTCAAGTTTTCCAACGAATGGTCTGTTGTCCTTCACAAAACACACACATCCAAACACCTTTAGTGGAAGTATTCCACTATTATTACCTTGTAATACTTCACATGGAGACTTCCATCCCAGGACTTTTGAAGGCATCCTGTTTATAAGTTGAGCTGCTGTCAACACCGCATATCCCCATAGGTGTTGTGGGACATTCATGTCGATCATCATACTTCTTGCGGTCTCCAGAAGATGTCGGTTCTTCCTTTCTGCTACTCCATTTTGTGCTGGTGTATATGCACAAGAGGTCTGATGCTGTATTCCATGTGCTGACAAGTACTCTGCAAGTGTCCTATTGGTATACTCCGTCCCATTGTCAGATCTCAGTATCTTCACCACTGCATTATACTGAGTCTGGACATATTTATGAAAGTCCCGAAAACAAGCAAATACATCACTTTTGTTCTTCATCAAATACAGCCAGGTGACACGAGATGCACAATCGATAAACGAAACAAAATACTTATACCCATTCATAGTGTTAGTAGCACATGGGCCCCAAACATCAGAATGAACTACCTCAAAGACTGAAGAACTCTTATGACCATTTCCAACATATGAACTCCTAGTAAGTTTTCCTAACTCACATGCATCACATACTAATTTCCTTTTATTTGATTTTGCATACATATCTGGATACAACTTATTTAGAGTATCAAAGGAAGAATGCCCCATCCTCCTATGATGAAGTATCAAAGTGTCTTCAGTCTTCTGCTGCAGCTCCTCCATTCCAGCCTTCTCTGCCATAGACACCAATGCTGAGTCCAGTCCGTCTTGATCTAGGTACCACAGTCCATCATGCCAAGTGCCAGTCCCAAGTCTTCGTCCCGTCCCTTTCTCCTGGAAGATCACCTTAGGAATATCAAAAGAAACAATGTATTTTAGTTGGAGAATTATAGAACTAATAGACAAGAGACTGACTGGGAAGGATGGAGCATGCAAAACATTGGATAACCTTACTGAACCCGTACAATTAACAGTACCCTTACCGACCACTGGTTGGAAAGTACCATCCGCAGTCTGAATGGTGTCTGTCGATGCTAGGTGAGTGTACGAGGAAAACTTACTAGCATTTCCGGTCACATGCCGAGATGCTCCTGAGTCGATAATCCAGTCTGACATTTTAAGGGAAGACATAGATGCAAGAGCGTGAGACTCGTCAGTACCTTCTGATGGATGGGCATACATAGCGGCGTTGAAGAATGGAGTGGATGCCTCCTCTGCTACGCTCCTCCTGTCTCCTTCGATTGACGCTTTTTGCTTTCTCTCCAGCAGATCCAGTAGCGCCTGATCCTCCTCAGTAAAGGCGCCGTCAGCTCCTCCATTCCCATCTGCCACCAGCAGGTTTGCCCGATAGCCTCCTCGACCGCCTCGTCGGCCTCCTCGACCACGTCCACGTCCAGCATATCCTCGTCCACGTCCACCACCTGAGTCTCCCTCCTTAGGTGGTTTGGTACAAGCATATCGATGGTGGCCCATCTCCCCACAGTTGTAGCACTGCCGATTCTGTTGCCAGAGCTCTCCCTTGGATCCTGTATCCCCCGAACCGGTAGCTGCTAGTGCTGACTTCACTTCGGGTAAAGCACCTGTCGATGATGCGCCTGTCCCTGTCTGTAATCTGATCCGCGTCTCCTCCTGAATCATGGCTGAGATAGCCTCCTCGAGACTAGGGATCGCTGGCTGGGCGAGGAGTAAGGCTGTTCTCTGTGTGAATGCTGCAGTCAGTCCCTTAAGGAATTTCATCGTCCTCTCCTGCAGACACACCTGTCTCTCCTTGCACTTTGGGTCCCCGCAGCTTGCCCGTTTGGAATGGTGATCATAATCCAGCCAGAGGCGTTCCAACTCCGTAGCGTACTCCTGCACCGTCTTCTCGCCTTGTACGGTGTCGTCGATCTCCCCTTTTATCTGGAAGATCCGTAGATTGTTACCTATGCCATCATAGGTTCTTCTCAATTTCTCCCATACGTCTTTCACCATCTCAATGCCATCTACTGTGGAAGCAATAGACTGGACTAAGGAGTTGAGAAGCCAGATATAAATCACCATATGAGTGGATTTCCACTCGTCGCGTCCTGTCGAGCCCTCTTCCGGCTCTGTCTTCTCGCCTGTCAAGAATCCCTCCAGGTTCTTACCTGCAAGGGTTCTTCTCACCCGCCGTGACCAACTCAAATAGGTGGCTGGTCCATCCAACTTCAGATCGATGGAGGGTAGTTCTAACTTTGGCGGTGCTCGTGTCGTGCTTTCACCAGCCGACACCTTTATCAACTTCAGCAATGTCGCCACATCGTCAGCATCCAGCTTCTTGAGAATCTCCTCCATCGATGCTTCTTCTCGATCACTTCACACTTGCTCCACGACTCACGCTCGTCCTTGCCGTCCTCTCCTAAATCCGAATATGTCTGATTTCATCGGATCTAGGGATTATAGGCATCTCCTTGAGATTGATCTCAAGAACGAGCGTGAATTTTGTACCCGCAATAGCGGTACAATGAATCCTGCAGCCGTAAAAACGGTACAGAAACGAGCGTGAATCTTGTACCCGCAATAGCGGTACAATGAATCCTGCAGCCGTAAAAACGGCAGCAGCAGCAGCAGTTGCAGCCGCAACAGCGGCACAGCAACGGCAGCAGCGCGGCAGCGGCGGCGGCGGCGCGGCAGCTGCAGCAGCAGCGGGGCGGCGCTGCGGCGGCGGCGGCGCGGCAGCAGCTGCAGCGGCAGCGGGCGGCAGCAGCTGCAGCGGCAGCGGGCGGCAGCGGCGGCGTAGAAGGGGGATTAGGGTTAGGGTTTGTGTGGAGGAGGATTGGAGGAGGGGTCTCTAACGGTATGCTAAGCAATTTTAGGCTCTGATACCATGTTGAGACTTGAAGTGATTTTATTGAATGGAGTAACAACATATATATAGGAGAGGCTAGCCTCCTCTCCTATCATTCTAGCCAATGTGGGACTAAAGCCCAATAACACTATATATATATATCAACAATATGTATAGTTTTTACGCTCTTTAAGTCTTTATAGTTGTTGTTGTTGTTGTTGTTGTGTATATAAGGGTCATATCTGAACCTATGGATTATTTCTCTCATAAATGGCCGAAGATTGATAGACCACTCTTCCAGAATGTTTACTTTTATATCCATTTCAGAGAAGTGAAGTAGATGCTGGTATCATCATTAATTTCATTACAAATATTATTCTAGTCCTTACCCGTATCTTTAGGTTGTCATGATCTATCAGCCCTAGACAGTATTTGTGGATCACTATTTGCATTAGTAGCATGTAACAAAGTAATGTTGTATTGGCAACAGAAGCTAAGTTCTAGTAGTATGGAGTGTCTGGCTTTAAATTTGACAGAGAAGAGCTACTTTGCTCCAAGGGTTTAATAACATGATCTTGCCTGCAGCAGTCTGTAGGTATTGTTAAATTAACAATAATGAAGCCTAGATAGAAACAAGATTTCAAAAAAAAAAAAAAAAAACCCTAGATAGAAGCATATCATATGACAAGGATGCAAATTATTCAAAAGGAGACCCAGGTCTATTCTTTGGTGGATTGCAAATATTTGACCGAATCTTTTATATTTGTTTCATAATTAGCTTTTGATTGCTTTCCTAGTTTGATTATGAATTATTTCTTAGGGCTTGGTTTCTATTTCTTTCTTATAAATAGGACATTGTAGAAGAGAATAAACATGTTTTGATGAATAGCTTTGATATTTGAGTTGCTCCATGAGAGTTCGTGTTTGAGAATTGAGGTCCAAATCCTCGTTATCTTGGGTCGTTGGCTCCAGCTATCTGCATTTCCATGATGTGTCAGGTGGTATTAGAGCCTCGACGTGTCGAGAGGCATGGTGGGAACCAACGACGACGATGGTGAAAAGAGAGGGGGTTGAAGGCCTCTTTGTGGTGTTTTGCTACATCAAAGTCTCTTTGCGGGGATTGAATCTACAAGTTCGACTAGTTGAGCAGGTGGTAAACTTTCAGGAACCGTCGAGGAAACCGGTTTAAGATCCAAAAACGGTCTTACAGGTGATCAACTCCTGCAACCTCTCGGGAGATGGTCACACATCATCATGAAATAATTGTTTACGGAGCGGATTTGTCTGATGTGAGCAAGGGCTACTATGATCTCATTAGGAGAGGTCTTGATGATGAACCTGGCGATGACATGCTGGCTAATCGATGAAATTACTATGGTCGGCACAACGTCGACTTATGCGGTTACTATTTAGACTATGGGAGGAATGGCGACAGTTACGGTTATCAACGTGGCGGTCGTAGGAGGAATCTAAGAAGGAAGAGGCATTCCATGGCTTGACAACGAAGATCAGCTAACACCGAGGCACGATAATTTTGCACAAAGGACAACCTATTAAGAACTCGTTGTATATTCAATTGTAGAATATTTGAGGTTGTGATCAACTATGACAAACAAGTAAAGCTCATCAGCACGGGTCGTTGAAGTTCCATGGTTGACGTTGGAGCACCCAGACCCGTACCTCATCTAAAGGGTTCGTAAAGCGACGAGCGTTTTAAGTGACCGAGTAATGCATAGTTCCTTTTTCCGTCGGTGCTTATCGAAATGAGATATACTACGACGTGATGACGTTGACATATATTGCTAGGAAGACCGTGACACTCCAAGGTGGGTGCGAAGCATGACGAACGCGACAATACGTACATGCTATTAAAGGACGGGTTAGATACAAGCTTATGTTTTTGCAAAAAAGTACATGAACCAAATCGTAATAGGAGGAGGGGTCGACTTTTCTATCGTTGGTGGTCTTCATGAAAGAAGCAGAAGTGAACTTTAAGAAGGCCCATGAGGTGCATGATTTGGTAGCAAATGGAAGCATAGAGGTCGGGGAGTCGACGAAGGTGCGAGTCCAATAGAGGAACGACTCGTACTCGGCGAGTTTCTTGACGTTCTTCGGAAGATATTTCCTTGAGGACTACCAACCACGTGTGACATCCTACACTACCTCGTTCTTATTTCAGGACAAATTTTATCGAGGTAACCACATTACCGCATTAGTCTACAGGAGGACAAGATCCTTCCGGAGAAGGTGGAGAACTTGAAGCAGAAGAACTCGCAGTCAAGGTCTATAAAAGAGAAGGGGAATATTATGGAAATCATGAGCTCGTGAGTGGTTAAAAAAATCATAATTTGCTATAAGTTTTTGATGTCGTGATTGGATAACATGTTAGATCAACTGAGTGTAATTAACATCTTCTCCAAGGTACATCTACGAAACGGCTACCAACAAAAACGTCGGGGGTGAGTGGAAGACGACGTTTAAGACGCCGGATGGAGTATTTGTGTGGTTGGTCATGTGTTTGGGTTGTCCGAAGCACTCGAATATTAGGAGCACTCTGCTGGTTCTCTTTTCTGTGAAATAAGCTCCACAAGCTCATATTATATCTTATTCAGCTTCCATGGTTTGGAACCTAAGGCCCTCCATTCTGGAAGAGCGAATTGCGATTGGTTACATGAGTTGGCATGCATAATTTCTAGTATGATTTTAAATCCAAATTAAGCGAAAACTCACCATGCTTTTTATGTTTTTTCTACCCCTTATTTTTCCGTCTCCTTCTGAGAAAAAGAACAACAGACCTACTCCTCTGACCTACCCACCTTAAGTTTCATAATTGGATTTTACCCTTCCCGAGCAAGTCAATTTGTCGAAGCGTATATGCTTGAAGTTTCATCTCAATTCAGAATGCCACATCGTGACCCTCACTATCCATTTGTATATTTCGCTCAAGGTTCACATTATCAGTACCGGAATCGGTTTTTGATTGGAATTATTTAAAAATTAGAAAAATACTTGATATTTTTAAGTATAATCTTTTGAACTATTTGTTGTTTCTCATCAGTTTTTAATGAAGGGGAAACTGGTATGGAAATTGGCACTCTAGAAACAGCTCATGGAGAAGACTGGTGAGCACCAAATACAGTTTTACCCCTGGCTTGAATTGGATCAAACCAAGGGATGCGGAAACTCAACTTTTCTATCACAAGAATTGAAAAACCTTATGGACAACCTAATATTCTTGCAGAATATATGGCTTTACGATTAAAAAATAGAGTTTCGTTTCGAAAGACGGATCGCATAAAGTTGCCCCTACCTGCCAACTGGCAGATGGATAGGACGTGTCAGGGCCAAACATGTCCTGGGGTTGCTAGCTGCTAGGTAGTTAAACAAATAGTACCACGCCAGTTGACCATCATTATTTAATTGTTCATCCAAAATAGATATTGTTGTTCATTTTACTTGTTTTCACAAACCTAAAATATAGTGTTTTGAACGGGATAATATTAAGACTTGAACATTGTAAATTTATAGTAAACAACTTCGTCAAATGATAATGGTTATAAAATTTGTTTATCGACTCATTGTAGCTTGTTGATATTCGGGTGATAAATAGATGTGTCGACATTGTTTTATCCGTACTTCTATCTTCTTGTTTTATTTTACTTTTCTTGCTGAAATGACCGGAAGCCAAATTTTTGGTATGGGCCAATATTGATGGGGTTGAGTTTCAGATATGCCTAAAATGATACGATAAGTATCGGTATCGATCGATACTGCAAACATTGATTTGGCTAGAGTTCTTTTTAAGATTTTACATCAGAAGCATGTTGGGGTCAGTTAATATATAAGAATATTCTAATGTGTACTGGAGCTTATTAGAGCTGTATTTTTCTCTCGGTGCCAAATTCTGCCATTAATGATGCTATATGTCACATATAATGATGTTACTGTTCAGTTATATTAGAATTAGAAAATGGACACTTTGTACAATCTATTAAACAACGACGAGGCATACTTTTTTTTATCTTGAAATTGATTCTAAATATTTGGGCTTGGTTTCGCTGCGGTACCAATTCAACTTAAATTACCTGATGAGCGCTACAATTTGGCATCCGCCTCACCATCTTATCCTTTTGTAGGCTCAGGGTCAGATGCACTAGTGCTGCATCGGATATTAACTTGGATTCCTCTTCTGTTCCAATAGACGTCGTAGCTGGTGTGAAAAATAAGAAGGTATGTCCTTTACCTTTGTGCTGTAAGATTTCTGTGACTTCAGATACAAAATCTGACCGTGGTGTTTTCAAATAGATTGTAGTTTTGGGGGGGAGCGGATTTGTCGGGTCTGCGATATGCAAAGCTGCAGTCTCCAAGGGCATCGAGGTTGTCAGCCTAAGCAGGTACTTGGCTGTGTCTTTTAAAGTGCTAGCTTGTTGTTCTATGCATGATGCATGCAAATGTCCTTAGTAAATCTTATCCTCCTTTTAGTGAATGCCCTTTATAATTCGAAAATGTTATCCTCTGTTTAGTGAATGATGTAATCCAGTCTTTTTCACATGGTTTTCCCACTTATGCAGATCAGGGAGGCCTACTTCTACAGATGCTTGGGTTGATCAAGTCACATGGATAACAGGTACCTGGTTATGCTTTCTTCTGGGAGTTTATTGCTTATAAACTACTGCCTTTGCCACCCAAATAACTATACTGATTGGGAGCTCTTGCTACTGATAAGGCTAAGGGGATAGGGGAGGCAGGGGGATTAGGATGGATCATGGTGGGTAGATGGTCCAGATCTCGATAGGATGGAACATGAAGGGCCTAGCGGGCACGAAGGATGGCATGACGGGAGGAGTTTCGCGGTCAGGGGGAAAGTCTTCTCAAGGCAGGAAGGTGCAAGCTTCAAGGCTGAGACTTGAAGAGACAAGTCAGGAGGCAGGACCGAAGAGCCTTGGGACGGGTAGGGATAGGGTAGGTCAAGGGGCCGCTAGAAGTACCGGAGCGGTTAAGTAGGGGCAGCTGAAAGCCGGGGGGTGGGACTCAGGATTCTATAAGAAAGGATCCCTTAGTAGTTGCAGCAGCGCAACCCAAAACATGGGCATCTCTTGTCGCTCAGCTCCTATTACTGAGGACGTCCGTTTGCAATTTGTTGCTGTGGCAATGTCACGTCCCAGTACCGGAATACTGAGGGTAACTAGGCCAGCTACACCATATGAGGTATGCAAACGTCATACGGCGATCGTGGCTGTCAAGAGACAAGGGGGTGCATGCTACAATCAAGTCTCATATGGTCTCACAGAGCATTTATTTCTCAATCAATCAATACAAGAAGCAGTAAATAATGATCATATAAGACAAAGCAGTAAGGCGTCTCCGACGCTTTATCAAAATGAATCATGAGCCTAGCTATACAAAATGATAAGCTAGTGCCGAGAGTCATAGGTACATAACCGTAGTCAGCTGCAGTCTGATTTAATTACAATTATGTAAAAGGAAACTAATGTCCAGAACAGCCGGCTAAACAGGTACCGGTGGCTAAATGTCAAGTACAAAATAGAAGATATCAGAGCAATGAAGAAGAAACCCACTCATGGTCCCTGGCGCCCATACTCCTGGCGTGCACCATTGTTCGGATAGAATGCTGGATCCTCTGGTACTGCTACGATATCTGGCCAAACAAAACCAGCAGGGTCAGGTCCCGAATAGCAAGTACCACAAGGAAGCACATAATAAATAAGACAAAACCCAATGAGTAAATTAAGATCTGATTCAAGAGTTATAGGCTTATACCATATCATCGAGACAATACGACACCCTTACAACCAAACAAGGACAAACGGTGCCGATATCGTGTCGAGATAAGATATATCTTATAACCATGGCAGGTGAAGGGCTTCTGATCGCAACTTCGATCCATAGCCTATCGCAGCACAATAGCCCAATCCAACAACCAAAGTACCAAACAATGACATGAGTTGGACCATGTACCATAATAGTCCATGTTCCTCAGTTACTAACAGAAGAAACATATCACAAGCAAGTCGGTTTACAGGTGGCCGGCCACCAATCCTACGGCTTTCTATGATTTGTCTGGGTTATCCCAGTAATGCAATATATAGGAATCCTCAGATCGTATCGTATTCAAGCGGGACTAGTCAATCCATTATATATATACACGTAGCACTTTGATTATGCACTATTCTCCCGTAAGGCTACCGTGCTAAAACATATAACACATAACACGTAGGAGTCGGATATAGTCATCCACTATAGGCGGATGAAAATGTATCCGTGGCGGCCAACCTGACACGTTAGGACAGGACCTAGGGTGGCTGGTAACGTACGATCTCGAGATTCTGTTCCCTCCCAATGCTTTTACCGATTTAAGTTGCTTAGATTAACCTTATCTTGATCTTGGAATTATGTCGTAGTCACATGGTCATTCTCCTATATGTCGTACCATACTACGTGTACCCTAAGTATGAATCAACATCGGCTCAAGGAGTCCCAAATCTAGATCCATGCTTAGTGTAATGCATCAAACCATAATCAATATACCACGACATTATTACTGACCAATTACCATGACTGTGCTGGAAAGTACGCATGTATTGACATATAACACGAATGATCACTTAGTACACAGTCACACCTCAGTGCACTCATTAAATAATACCACAGTACATACTAATATTGTATCTCAATACATATTTAGAAAAGGTACCAGCACGTATACAAGTAATCAAGTCAGGAACACGGTCAATTCAGGAAGTCACATGGACCCCTCGTGACATAAAAGTCACATAGGACACGCAAGTCTCAGATATTCATGGCGCACTAAGATCAGGACAAGAAGTCAAGGTCAAAGGTGCACAAGGTTTGCAAGGTGCACTAGGTGCAAGGTGCACGAACCAAAAGGTGCACGAGGTGCAATGTGCACGGACCAAAAGGTGCGCGAGGTGCAATGTGCGCAGACCAAAAGGTGCGCGAGGTGCAAGGTGCAAGGTGCGTGGATCAAAAGGTGCGCGAGGTGCGCGGACCAAAAGGTGAATCAGGTGTGCGGACCAAAAGGTGGGCGAGGTGCAAGGTGCGCGTATCAAAAGGTACACGAGGTACAAGGTGCGCGGACCAAAAGGTGCACGAGGTGCGCGAGTTGCAAGGTGCACGGACCACAAGGTGCACGAGGTGCGCGAGTTACAAGGTGCACGGACCAAAAGGTGCACGAGGTGCAAGGTGCGCGGACCAAAGGTGCGCGAGGTGCAAGGTGCGCGATGTGTGCGGACTAAAAGGTGCGCGAGATACAAGGTGCGCGGACCAAAAGGTGCGCGAGGTGCGCAGACCAAAAGGTGCGCGAGGTGCGCGGACCAAAGGGTGCGCGAGGTGTTGTCCATACCAGCAAGCTTTTGGCCACGAAGTTTTAGAAACTTTCAATGTCCATAACTTGGACTATAGGACTCGAAATTGGAGAAAATAAACGTCTAAACTGAATGAAATTGAATTCTCTACAACATGGAACAAGTAGTTTTCAAAAAAAGAGTAAGTTTGGTAAATCAAAACCATAAAAAATTCTAGTTTTTGGAACATAGATCTACTCAAAACTAGCCATCAAAACCGAAAATACCAAGTACTAAACTTGTTGAGGATGATGAGAAGAACAATATAGACAAATCATATCAAAGAAAAAAAAATCAAGAAATGAAAAATGCAAGAATCTTTCTATATGCAAGGTGTACTTGCCTAAAAATTGGTTTGAGGAAAATAAATGAAAAGTAAACGAGGAGAGAGAGTGAGGAAGAGAATATATAGTGGTTGAGGGTTGGCTCCACTAAACACTAATCCCTAACATGACCTAACCATATGACTAATGACATGTTAAATGGTTCATGATACAACTAATTAAATTAATTAAATAAAATTCTAACCACAACACGGTTCAGAAATTTTATCATCGAAACAGTGAGCCACGCCTATAACCAGACAAGGACAAGGGGTGGCTGTCACGACCCGATCCCAAATTATTGGGTCGAACCGGATCATGTCCAGCCTGCACCGTTGTAAGACGGCGGAAGTAAGCTGTTCTATATACAGGTATTCACAACAACATCTATACATTTGTCACAACTTTGAATATACGAAAATTTTAAAAACTTTTATTCAACAATTGAAAGTACAACTGGAAATGAGAGAGCTGAAATAAAGTGTTGATTTAAAATCTACAAAACTCCAAAACAATAAAACTAGAAAAACTGGAAACGACTAGCTAAGCGGTCGGCTCGTCGGCCTCAGGTCCTACGTCCTCCAAGGGGGACTCCGGCAACACCACAGGGTACAAAACCGGGTCATAGTAGCTATTGTACAATAGCTCAACATCCTCAGTGTCACCTAAAAATATTGTCTCCAGTCAGGAGGGAGCAAGTACGAATATGTATCTCATATTTTAAGTAATAATGGAAAAGTGCAGGCTAAACAGTTGAAACAATATTTTTCAGCAATTTAACAATTAAAAACAATGTGATTTGAATGTGTAATCGTCTATGACCGGCTTGGGTTATACAATGGCGTCCTAGCGCGCGATACGGCTTATCCCCGTGTGTAAGAGGGGTAAGCTCGCACAATATGCAATATGAGGGGTATTGGCCATAAACATTATACTATTCCCCCAATCCCCACAATCAATATCAATCAATATCTGAACCCTAGGAGAGGGTTTCGTATAGCAATGTGGTTTAAACATGCAGCTTGACAATTACTAAATAAAATACAAGAAAATATAACCGTAACTTGTCTCTGTTAATTGACTGCATCGGGAATGTTGGTACCGAGGAGGAAGTCAAGTTCGTCTCCGAGATCCTACAGTTGAGAACTTGGCTTAGAACCATAATGAAACCATTCTAGATGTGCTAGTTACAATCTCTAGAAGTAGACCCTAGTCAGGTTTTAAGTTATTTAATTAATCTACCGAAAATCTAGCGTCGCAATCTACGTTCGTTATCATTTTAATTAAATAAGTCGGTTACTGATTAATTGGGAAAAATAGCGATTATCGGTTAATTTGGCAAAACTTTGTATTTTAAATATGAATATATAAAACTAGGCTTTTTTTTAAATGAGAAAATATGTGAATTACTAGATTATTAATTATAAAAAAACTTATTAATTTTCTTTATAAAATAATTATCCATTTTTATATTCTATGCGTTTAACGGAAAAAACAACACTCCAGAAAAATAAGAAAAAACTACGCTACACAATACAGGGTCACAGAGAAATAAAAAAAAACTGGGCTTATGCCCTTACAAATTAATTTACATAAATTAAATAATCCTAAGGCGAGCTCTGAGTGCCGCGAATGGTCCAAACAGTAGGTCGAGGTCCTGCACCATAAATACTAAAAGCAGTACCAGTTCTAAAAATAAATTATAATTAAAATTAAAATTAAAGAGTCTCAGACTTGGTCGTGCAATCTCATGTTGCGGGCTAACGCCTCAACGTACAGGAAATCCTGTAGCGTTTGCGTTTCGCCGAGACTCATTCGACCGATACGGTCGTCGCCTAACGGGGATACGAAACTCACAAAATCCGCATTTAAAACCGACAACCAATTTTGAAAATCGTTTTCAAGGACCGTATTTGAAAGTAGATTTTTATTTACCAATTTACTAAATACTTTTATTTTGAAAACCTTTCCGAAAATTTCGGCAGCACCTCCTTTGTAACTGGGACAACCCAGTCCTGGGAGGATGCCAATCCGCAACACAAATAAATATCCCAAACCAGGGATCACCAACCCAAAATGAATATTCAACCCAAAAATGAACACAGCACAACAATCCGAAATAGAAAATACGCCGCGACGTAACCGATACTCTATGTATCACCCAAAGTAACAGAATAATCAAAATACCGAATCCCGAAATGGGATCGGGACCGCGTCATCACAAACTACTACGGGAGGGACACGGGAACACAAAGTTATACCTCAATTGCTCGGCTAGAGCTCTCAGATGAAAATATTAGAAAAAGAATTCTGCGGACAGCGAAAAAAGTGCAGAAAAACACACAGGAGGCGCAGACAACGGACCGGGCCGCAAGGAATGCGCTGGACAGCGTCCAAACAGCGGACAGTGCCCTGGTCGAACAGATCCGGTCGGCCTGGGCGGACGACGACAAAGCGATCGGGGCTCGAGATGAGCTGGGGCACTATGACACGTGGCCGTCGGGGCAGCGCACGGGGCAGCGCCGAACGGGGTCGGGGCGCTGGAAGGGTGCGACCGGCGGGAGACGGGCGCACGGCGGAGCTCGAGTCGGAGGCCGCTGGAGGTCGAACGGGGCTAGGGCACGGCGGGACACGGGCGTCGGGGGTCGCCGGAGAGGGCGCTGGCCGGGTGGGCACCACGGGGGAACGGCCGAGCGACTGGACTCGGGTCCAACGAGGAAGCAGGCGCCGGGAGTGGCCGAGCAGGGTTGCGGACGGGTCGGAGGCCGCTGGGCTGGATGGGGCGCGGCCTCGGGGCGCGCGCGGGCGGAAGGCGCCGGAGGGGCGCCGGCGGGAGGCAGGGCGCGGCCTCGGTCGGATGGAGGTGGCGCTGGGCGGAGCTCAGATCGGGCTAGGGCACGAGAGTTTTGGGGAAAGTGAGATGGAGAAAATATTAGGATGGAAAATGAGAGTGAGGGAGAGGAATGAGAGGGATGCTCCTGGTGGGAGTTTTTAAGTAGAAGGAGTGGGAATAGAGAAGTTGTGGAGAGGAGGAGGAGTAGCAGGAGTGGAAAAATGTGGAGGAGAGGGAAAAAGGGAATGGCCTGGTCGTGGGGGGGACCAGGCCAAGTCGTGGGAAGGGGATTTTAGTAATAGGTTTTTTTATTATTAATATATAATAATCAGAATTTAAAAAGAAGGAATAAGGATGGGTTCGGAACTGAGATCTGGTTCGAGTTCGGGGTCGGTGTCCGGACTCGGGGTCGGACTCCGGGCACGGGATCGGGGACAGGGCCACAAGCAAAATCCAATGATCATTTTAAAAATAATATTTTTCCTAATCCGTCTAATAAATAATAATAATAATAATAATAATAATAATAAAAAATAATACTAAGATTAAGATTACCCTACAAATCTAACAATTTAAAGATTCTAGAAAATTCCGGGTTTCACTGTGGCACACTAATCCGCGATGAGATACTGTTCCATGCCATGGCCAGTTATAAATACATGATGCATGCAATCAAGATACAGGTGCCAGATACCATATACAGAAAAAGCAAAATTTTTACGTATTCCGGGAACGGGAAGTGACAGGCAATGATTAAGGAGAGAGGGTGACGGCTATCGTGGAGGAGGACATCGCCTCCGCTCTAGCTAGGTGGAAGAACACCCTACTCGTATACGTAGGTGTGCAACTCGGATCGGCTAAACCGAGCCATATCTGTTAAACTCGTTAATAGGTTGGGTTAGGATTGAAGATACTCAGGCTTTAGTTCGGGTTAAAATATTTGAACTCGATCAAGAATTGGGTTGGACTCGGTTATATATATATATATATATATATATATATATATATATATATATATATATATATATATATATATATATATATATTGTTTCGTACTTCTTAAATAAAAATTTTAAACCCTAAATTTTTCCACCCAAAATTTTCAACTCTTTATCCTAAATCTCATTTGAGTTTGCATTTTGTAGTGATTGAGGCTTGATTGCTATTTGATTGTGTTTAATATTAATCTTGTTTAAAATTATTTTAAATATTATATTAGATCCCGATAAACTCGATGGACCCGATCCAATCCGAAAAATTTGGGTTCATTTTCTATTCCTTCGGGCTCGGTCTTGGACTTCATATGTTGAACTCGAGGTCGGGTTGGGCTTGTGCTCGAACTAGGCTTATGATTCATCGGGTTGGACTCCAGTTGAGCTCAAGCCTGACCCAACCCGTCCGGGTTGCAACCTTAGGTTTATGTGGTCGGTCCCAAACCTACATGTACTAGCATCTCGATGTTTACAAGAAGACAGTGTCACACACCCCGCTCCCGTAGGAGCGATCGTCCTCGCTATAGATTGCGCTCGTGCAAGCCGGGTTCCATAACGGCCGATTACAGCGGCTGCGACGGGGTCGTCGCACAGAAGTCCCAAGCAGAGACATTGAATATGCCAGCGGAAATTTGGAACAAAACACAAGTCATTCAAAAGATGCATTTTATTGATATTGAAACAAGGATTACAAAGGGGAGCAAGGCCAAGATTACAAGTCACTCAAGCTCACTCTTCTCGCACTACAAGTTACTCAGCTCTCTCTCATCTCTCAATACAAGTCTTGAACCAGCGGATGCTTCGGAGAGGCGATGTCCATACATTATGTTCCGTATAAGTCTTGACTCCACGCGGTCGCACGTCTCGAATCGCCAAGATACTTCGTGCCTCGACACATCCAAGCGAACTCCGCGCCACGAGCTTCTACCTGTGCTTGCACATAAACACTGTGTGGGTATCAGTACTCAACTGTACTGGTTGTGTGAGCTCCTCGCCCACCCATTTAAAACCGACACGTTAATTTACTTTGTGCAACATAGTCCATTTGTATTGTCTTTCTACTCTTGTCTTAGAATCAGTTTTAGGACATAGACTCTCGACCTATTTAGTGTCTCTAGACCGTCACCGTGCTATCGTACTGATAACTTCCTTACCCTTGCCTCTAGACCGTTCTCGTGCTTGCAATGTCAAAGCACCGACTCATACGTGTCTTTCGTGTCAAACTCTGGGGTGCAATGACTCGGTCGTGCCATGAACTCGATTCATGCTTTAATATCTCTGAGGCAGTGCCTCCTCACTTAGTCTTGCCTATACTTGTGTTGTGACAACGCGGCCGTGCCTCACATTTCGAGGTCGTGCCCTGCAACTCAACGTAACTTCACCAAACTTGCCCTACGACCCTTTTGACTTAACTCGAAACAACACAATACTTATGCAACTCTATGTCGAGGACCTAACACTCGACGCCACATCTCGTGCCGAAGCACGGGTCCTTGCTATGGCCAAGTCCTAGGCTCTTAAGCCATGGTGCAAGCCGTGCATACATACCTTATCAACGCCACTCGTGTCGTGTTTACACAAACTTACTATCACTTTCCATGTTACTTGATAATAATTATATTAGGTGTATTACCCACAGGTCTCTGGTATTAATAAGCCATTCTGGACATAACCTGGTAAACGGAATCCTTGCACGGCAAGTAGCGATCTCCGATGCAAGTCCCTGAACTACCGGTTGCTGCACACTCAGCTCGGCTATTACATAGTCTTCCCACTTAACTTGAACATAACGTGTTCCTTATGTGTCGACAGACCGTGGCTAACTTCCCACTGAACCAACTGTGGCTCGTGCCTTAAACCAACTCGTGTTCTACGCGACGCTATCGTCCAAGTCATACTTTATATGACGGACCTTGAGATCATGGGACAATTAACTTGACAACCGCAGAAAGAGCGGAATAGTACTTGGAATGCCTTAGGTCGACCAGCATAACTTTTGCCTAACTTAATCGAACCTACAACTTAATCCGAGGAATGAGCAAAAGCTATGCCAAGCCTTGCATCGAGGAAACGTGCATTTTTATCGAGCATTTAAGCAGCGACGCCTATGACTTAGGCTAACTCATAGTAAAGTGTCGAAGACCAACTTTCCTTCTCCCAAGCCACGGGATGAAAGACCGAGTGTCATTTTCAAAGCCATCGTGCAATAATTCTAAGCCGACCGTGGGACGTTTTCCATGTTCTAACTCAATCGACTCAACTTGGGATTATTCCCTTAGCTATGTGGATTCGTCTCTTTTATTATCAAGCCTACTAGTGCATTTGAAAACTTTCGTTTTATTAATGTGAAGGCTAAGCTGAGGCAAGTTGGTCGGATGTTGGTGGGAGTGCCTTGACAATTTAATGGCAGGTTGGTCGTCACCAAGCAATATGATCCCTTCACATCCTCTAAGAGGGACTTGCTAGCCACCATCCCTATGTGGATTCGGCTTTCGGGGCTCTCGCTTCAACTTTGGGATGCAGATATTGTTGGCTAGATAACTAATGCGGTCGGGATCCCTATCATGATGGATCTGGCCACGGCTAGGCATTAGCGCTTGGCCTCCGCAAGGGTATTCTTAGAGATTACGGCTTTGTAGACACTTCTGAAATCGTTGGATATTCGTCTACGTGATGGTTGGATTTAAGGGAGTCCCCCTGACTTACCCGACAATGGGTTGGGAAACAAGGGACCCCCGATATGTCCGACCTACTCAATAAAGGAGTCCTCCTCACTTCACCTTCTGGAGTAACTTCCTTTGACGGAGAGCGAGATGGTCCCATCTTTGGAGCTCCACTTTCTGGTGAGACCGGGAAAATTGAGACAATAAGTGCTGAAGATGTGACCGGTGTTAAGGAGGCTGTCGTGGTAGAGGAAGGGTCAGACGCCTTACTAGTCAGGGATGATCCTGAGTGGATCCAACTTATCCAGAATACAAAGAAAGGTCGGATACTAAAGAATAACATATTACGAAAAAGAGGAACTGCAGGATAAACTAACTTGCTGGTTAGAACAAGCTATCATTTAACTAAGGGAGTAAATAAATATTTATGTGCATTATTTAGCGAGTATGATCAGTTGTAATGGTAGCGGGTCGATTTAATGTAAGGGGTAGGGTATATATATATATATATATATATATATATATATATATATATATATATATATATATATATATATATATATATATTCTGTTCTATTAGAATCTAAGATCAAAGGGGAAAAGACTCTTGCTCGGCGGACCCCATCTCATTGGGCCCAACTGCACAACCTGGCCTTGTGTGACATGGCCAGGATTTGGGTTCGATGGAACTCGAAGAGCTGGGATGGTGACTTGATCTTGATGACGGAGCAGTTGATTGCCATCTCCTTCTCGAGCAAGGGTGGTTTCCGGTTCTTGCTGGGGGCGGTTTACAGCCACAACGACAGAAGGAGACGGGAGTCCCTGTGGAGCGACATCTCCCGTGTTGCCGCTGCTGCAGATTCGTCGTTCCTTCCTCTTCTTCTGATCGGTGACTTCAATGCCCTTCTGCACCGAAGGGAGAAGGTGGGCGGTCGTTCAGTTCCAGACTCTATTCTATATGATTTCCAGAGATGCCTCTTCCAGGCGGGGATCCAGGGATTGTCACGCTCAGGCTTCATCTGGACTTGGCATAACAAAGCAATCCGGAACAGGGTTGCATGCCAGCTTGATCGAGCCCTGGACAATGAAAAATGATTCCGGCATTTCCTCAACTCTTCGGCTGAGGGCCTGGCCGCTGGGACGAGCGATCATTCCCCCATTAGAGTTGGCTTCACTTCTCGGTCTCCTGGAAAGTCCTGTCCTTTTAGGTACAACAACAGTTGGTATCTCTCGGAGGGCTACCTGGAGACTGTCTCAAAGGGGCTTACTTACTGTCAGGAGGGGACGGCCCAGTTTCGCTTGGTACGTCGTCTCAAGGTCACGAAGAAGGCTCTTCGAAGTTGGGTGAAGGGGTTGCCCAAGTCTACCTTAGAAGATAAGGATGCGGAGTTGCGGGCTATCCAGCAGGACATGCAATCTGACATGCTTAATGGGGACCTGGCAGCAAGAAAGAAGGAGCTGATTGAAGAAGTCAACATCATGCGGCTGCAGAATGAGATTAGCACGGCTCAGCGTGCCAAATGCTTCTGGCTCAAGGACGGCGACCGTTGCTCCAAGTTCTTCTACGATGTCATCCGGACAAGACAGTATAGGAATCACATCTCCCAGCTTCTTGATGCGGGTGGCAACCTGGTGGGGGCGCCGGCTGAGATCCAGGACGAGACTGTCAGGTACTATTCTGAGTTATATTTCCAGACTGAATATCTGTCTGTGTTCCCAGAGGTTGTTACGAAGAGATTGGTGATTCCGTATGGGAATAACATTCTTCTTGTCCCTATTACTTTGGAGGAGGTGGAATCAATTGTCAAGTTGGCGGATTCCAACAAGGCTCCTGGACCGGATGGTTTTAGCAGTGGGTTCTACTTACTCTACTGGGACATTCTGAAGTATCAGGTCTTGGAGGTGGTGCAGAAATTCTTCACCAAAGGGAAGCTTCTGAAAGAGCTGAACCACACCTTCCTGACCTTGGTGCCAAAGAAGGAGGGAGCGACAGCATTGGCGGATTTCAGACCTATTGTCTGCTGTAATTATCTTTATAAGATAATTACGCACCTTATGTGCCGGCGGATGGAGGGGATCATGCAGGACTTGGTATCTCCGAATCAGGCTGCGTTCATCAAGGGAAGGTCGATCGCTGAGCACAGGCTCTTGGCTCATGAGATGGTGAGGGGCTTTAGCAAACCCGGAGGGGAGAAAGCATGTGTGAAACTGGAACTGAGGAAGACGTATGACATGGTCAATCGGGACTTTCTCTGACATCTGATGACTACCATGGATTTCGCGGACCACTGGGTTGCATTGGTCCGAGAGTGCATCACGTCCCCCACTTTCTCTGTCCTCATTCAGGGCATTCCTTATGGGTACTTCCAGAGCAATCGTGGGCTTAGGTAAGGTGACCTCCTGTCCCCTTACCTGTTCACGCTTGTTATGGAATACTTCACATGTCTGATGGACCTGGCAGTGCACCGGGGGAGGCTGGCCCCATTGTTTCGGAGGGTGGATCCCCCAGTTACCCACCTTATATATGCAGATGATCTCTTGGTGTTCATCCAGCCATCGACGGAGGGTATGCAAACGCTTGCGGAGATTATGGAAGAGTTGAATTCCCTCTCGGGTCTTCAGATGAACAGAGGAAAGAGCAGGGTGTACTTCAGCTCCTTATGTCCCCAGAAGGAGGAGCGGGCCGATGCGCTGGGAATCGAGAGGAGTGATCTTCCGGTGCGATATTTAGGAGTGCCTCTCACAGTCAACTATGCGCGGGATCAGGACTGCCATAGTCTGTGGAGTACGTCCAGAGGAGAGTGGAAGGTTGGCTAGCCGTCGGATTGTCATTTGGAGGTCGCATCGAGCTGGTCAGATCGGTGATTTCGGCTGTGGCTCATTTCTGGCTGCAATCCATCCTCCTCCCTGTTGCCACTGTTAGGAAAGTGGAACGGATCTGTGCAGATTTTATTTGGAGGGGGGTATGCATGCGATATTTTGGGAGCAACTCTGTCGACCCAGGAAGGAGGGAGGAGTGGGGCTCAGGCCGTTGCTGGAGATTAGAGAGGCCTCTGCGCTTAAGTTGCATGGAGATTCATCAATGGGGGGTCTCTCTGGACTGACTGGATGCACAGCAGATACGTGAAGCAGGGCAATTTTTGGACGTGTGCTACTGACAACAATCACTCAGTAACTTTCAAAACTGTCTTGCGACACAGGGGGTTCTCAAATCTGCAATCCAGAAGGTCATGAAAGATGGGTCTAGAATGGACCTCTGGCGGGATCCTTGTATAGATCGGCTTTCGCTTTTGGATATCAGGGGAGCCCCGACATATCAGGAGGACAGGCGTGGTCTGACGTGCAGTCGTATCATTCGTGACGGGGAGTGGAGGCCGGAGTCTTATCGGTTTACCGAGGAGCTGGGTGGGATTATTAATACTATTGCCATTGATCCGGGCTTGCATGCTGATCGGTGGATTTGGGAGCCGACAGGAGCAACTCCGGGAAGTGGGGAGTTCTAATTCCGGAGCTGCTACAACCTCATCCGGCGCACTTTTCTTCAGAGTCCTGATTACGAGTTCGTATGGTACAAGGGTCTGGCCAGGAAGATGCAGTTTTGTGTCTACAAGCTTCTACTGGGACGTCTTTTGACTAGGGATCGTCTGAGTTCGTTTGGAGTGCCGGTTCCAGATCCCAAGTGTGTGCTTTGCAGTCTGGAGCATGAATCTATAGGGCACATTTTTTTTCGAGTGTGCCCTGACATGGCAAATCTGGTCTGAGCAGAGTAGAGCGTTGGGAGAGTGTGACTCCGGGAAGGGAATTGGGGACATCATCACTGTGCTTCGGGATAGCAGGGGTCGAGGGCAGGACTTGTTCCGGACCGCCAGAATTCGTCTGGCTGCCTCAGTTTGGCATATATGGCGGGAACGAAACGGTCGAATATTTGAGGGGCTGGTCACCCCTCCGGTAGGCATTCTCCATAACATCGAGTTGGATATAAATGCTATGGAAAATTGATGAATGGGAGTCCCACTTTGATTGTATGTTGTAAGAGTATTGTATTGCTTTTGGAATAAAATTTACCCTTTTTCCAAATATATATATATATATATATATATATATATATATATATATATAGGCAGATGACCTCTAGCCTAGTGGTAAAGAGAGATGCATGCGGCCCGAGTGGTCAGGAGTTCGAATCTCAGTGGAAGCGATTCCAAAAACAATTTACCTGGTTCCAAATATATATATATATATATATATATATATATATATATATATATATATATATGTAATATATATATATATATATATATTAGTACAATTGCATGCAATTGTAATAATATATCAATAGTGGTAAGAGGTTCAACTTGAGATTTTGCAATTTTCTACTTTTAAATACTTTCCTACTGTTGATGAGTAATACATTAAGAGTCTTTAACTATTATCTTATCACTCCTTACCGGAGCATCTATTGTTCTACATTGCATGTGTCCAAACAACCTAAAACCATTTTATCTCATATTGTCATTAATTGTTGCCACCTCCAATTTCTTATAAAACACTCATTTCTTATCCGATCTTTTAATGTATTGTCAATCATCCATTTTAATATTCTCATTTTCACTACACTAATGTTTGAACATGTTGTTTCTTAATGTTCAACACTCTCATCCATAAAGCATGGTTGGTCTTATAGAAGTTTCCTTTTAACTTTAGTGGTATTTTTCGATCATACAGAACTCTAGAATTACTCAATTTCAATCATTCAGCTTTAATTCTATACATAACATCCTTCTCAAATCTCAATGTATTTGTCATGATAATTATTTTTTGCTTTACGACTACAACTCAAATACAGGACCTCCCAAATAATCCGCATGAGCCCCAATCGCTTGGCCGTCCCCTTGTGGCTACCCGTCATGATGAATGATTGATCCTAGATATTGAAAACTATCACTTCCTATATATATCTTGTCCATCTATATGTGCTCTTCTATCATTTCTCTATTTTTTGGTTGAAGTTATACCTCATATTTTTTTTTGTCGTACTACTTTAGAAATCCTTGGATTCTGAAGTTTATCTTCACACTTCTATTTTATCATCTAACCTTTCCTACTAAGTCGGCTAAGACAATATTGTCTGGAAATATCACACACTATGGAACCTCCTTCTGGATATACGTAGTAATTTCATCATAACTAGCGCAAGAAGGTAAGGACTTAATGTTGATACTTATATAAGCCAATGATAATAGAATGTGGTTTATTATCTTCTCCAACGGTTTTCACGGTCGTCGTACGTATCCTCAATAGTTTTAATATAGCTTCTAGGAACTTGAGAGCAAAATCAATATTAAGAGTAGACGTAACTAGGAAATGTTGTTACTCTCAGTATTTTGAAAAAGCATGTGAGGCCCGCAGCTAGGCGCACTGAAGGCCCAATAATTTGTGCCTTATTTTTCTTTGAGGCAAGGCTCATTAATTTGGGCGTGCGAGGCACGTGTCTCCTGTGCCTCACATCTACTTTTGAGGCGTGTCTCGTGTTTGTCACGCCCCGCTCCCATAGGAGCGATCGTCCTCGCTAAGGCGTGATGCCGCACGAGCCTAGATTTCGCTCGTGCAAGGCAGTTTCATAACGGCCGATTACATCGGCTGCGACGGGGTCGTCGCACAGAAGTCCCAAGCAGAAACATTGAAACATGCGGCAAAAATTTAGAACAAGTACACATGAACACAAGTCATTCAAAAGAAGCTCTTTATTGATATTGAATACAAGATTACATTTGTGGGCGCAAGGCCAAATTACAAGTCTCTCGTGCTCACTTTTCTCTCATTTTACAATTCACTCTGCTCTCTCTCATCTCTCGATACAATACTTTAATCCAGCGGAAGCTTCGGAAGGCGATGTCCATACATTATGTCCTGTATAAGTCATTGAGTCCACGCGGCCGCACGCTTCGACTCGCCAAGGAACTCCGTGCCTCGACGCATCCAAGCGAGCTCCGCGCCACGAGCTTCTACCTGTGCCTGCACATAGAAACTGTGTGGGTGTCAGTACTCAACTGTACTGGTGGAGTGAGCTCCTCGCCCACCCATACAAAACTGACACGTTCATTTACTTTGTGCAGCTTACAAGTCTCTTTACGATTGTCTTTCTAATCTTGCCTTAGGATCCATTTTAGAACAAGACGTCTCGGCCTACACTTAACAATGCAACGACAGGGTCGTGCAACGACGGGGTCGTGCCATGCCAATGTGTGTTTCGATCGAGGCAGTGCCTCATCGCCTAGGTACTTGACCAAACTTCAACTTGGGACGGCAGGGTCGCGCCATACTCTATTCGAGACTTCAACACATTCGAGATAGCGCTTCGTCGAGGAGCAACTCATGCAAACTCGGCCGTGCCAAGACTTTCAATACTTTCGCGTGCCTTTAGACCAATTCTCGTGCTAGCGACGTCAAGGGGTAACGACTCGTGCAGGTCGTGCCTAACGACTCCCTGACTTAGCAATGCCGATACGCGAAAGCCAATACGCGAATGCCAATATTGATACGCGAAAGCCAATACGCGAATGCCAATAATGATACGCGAAAGCCTTGCTTAGTGCCGAAGCACGTGTCTCTCTGACATAAGCTATAACTCATTCCTTTCGTGCCGATACAAGGCTGGCACTAACGGGATTACATCTTGCTGACTTTATACACGTCGTGCTAGACTGTCTTATGATTTGACCAACGCCGTGTTAGTACTTGACGCTATCCAAAGGCAAACACGCGGATTGCCGCTCTTGCCGACACAACTATATGAGTGGTCACTAGCAATGTCAAGCTATCTTGGACACGGCTCGACGGGGTATCGGGCCGCCCTTCCAATGGGTAGCTAGCCCCGGAAGCGCCGATACTCCCATGCGGTTATCCGACATCCTGCTTTGAGCCGCCACGTGCTTCCCCCGGGCCGAATGATCCCGGCGTCCCGACAATCATTCGAGAAGACTACACCTTGTCGACAAGTTGTCCAATGACCATGCAAGTCTCAACTCGATCTATCCAGTCATTCCTTAACATGACCATGCTTTCCTTCTATCTGTCGAGACTCCCAAGCCGCGGGACCGATCTCGTGTGTTTCTTTTCAAGACATAGCGAGACTCCCAAGCCGCGGGACCGATCTCGTGTGCGGGACTTATCAAGACTAAGCGAGACTCCCAAGCCACGGGACTGATCTCGTGTGCGGGACTTATCAAGACTTAGCGAGACTCCCAAGTAGCGGGACCGATCTCGGTGACAACCAGTCGCGTGGACTTCCTTTGTTCGTGGCAAGCTTTTCACTAAACCAACTGTAGCTCGTGCCTTAGACAGACCTAGTTCTCTAGGCGATGCTAACGCTCAAGTCATATACTTTATATGACGAGCCTTGTTCTCAAGGGACTACGCGACTTGACAACCGCAGCTAGAGCGGAACAGTGCTAGAAATGGCTTCGATAGCCCAGCACAATACTTGTCTAACTTATTCGGACAACGACTCGACGAGCAAGGGCTACGCCGAGCTATGCATCGAGGGAACGTGCTATGCACGGGGTCGACTTGAACAACCAAGTTCGTGCCTAGACTTAAGCCAACAGACGTGCAAGACGACTTAACTTGCGGGACGTGCGAAGGCTATGCCAAGCCTTGGACGACGGGACCGTGCATGCATTTTCAAGCATTCACGCGAGCGACGCCTATGACTTAGGCCAATATAAACGTTGGGGCAAAACGACGGGACCGTGCATGCTTTTCAAGCATTCAAGCGGGCGACGCCTATGACTTAGGCTTATTCGAGTGTCGGGACAACTTAGCAACTTAGGCAAGCTTCCTTCTCCCAAGCCACGGGACGAAGGATCGAGTGTCATTTTCAAAACACGCTGAGCAAACTTCTAAGACGGCCGTAGGACCTTTTCCAAGTTCTAGCATATTTCGACCCGTCGGGATTACTCCCTTAGCTATGTGCGTTCGTAGCTTTTAGTTTAGCCTACTTGTGCAAGTTGAAAACAAGCGAGTTATTAAGTGAAGGCTAAGATGAGGCAAGTTCACCGAAACTACCCCACCTGAGCGAGGAGTCGCCTCGACCGAGCGAGCCTTCGAGTAGCCGTTGCAAGGCTAAGTCCGAACGCCGTCGGCGTTTCGATTCCTCTGATTGACTTTGTGGGACGGGGCACTACAATGTTCCTCACAACTACTTTTGAGGGACACACGACGCACGAAACTCATTAACAGTGTCTTTTCTATTCTTTACTTTTTGTTTTCTTTCTTATTGTAATGGATATGTTTTAGTACAACAAAAGATCTTCGTCAAGAAATATTTTTAACGACTAGTTCAAATTAAGGATATGAGATTTTCATTTCTTCACTCTTCAGCATAATAATGTATCGTATAGATGAGTGTCATTTCCTATTGAATCATCTTACCTCTTCTTCTAGACTCTTTATAGTTTAGGATACTCCTTCGTTGCATGAGCTTAAACTGCAATCCAAAATGTAGGTTTACCTACCTGCCAACTTGTCACCTAGTTTTCATGCTTTGGTCCTCTTATGCTCATAGCTGGCTAGGAATATGGCATCAATATAGGAGGTTGACCTCAGGTCAACATCTGATTACAAAACTTAGTCAAATCATGTGTGGAGTTTTGTGTGATCCATAGCCGACTCTATTATGATGGGAGAATGCTTGGATGATGATAGTGATGGAACATAAGGATAAAAAACACTCTGAAATTTATCAAAGTCAGACAACTAATCTTTCAATTGCGATTAATAGGTTCTGAGTTGATGGATGATAACGGTAAATGGTACAAATCCTTTGGTAGTTGGTGATAGAAATGATAAATATGAATGATGATAATTGTGAGGGGTTTGACAATTTTCTATTATTATTAACTCGTGGTAGTTTCTTTCGAGCTTTGACGACGGTTAGATGTTAGTTATTATAGTTATAACTTTATGTACTCCACTTGCTATTTTAATGGTGTTATGATTTGGTTAGATATAGTATGAGTTTGAATATTTGAAACTATATTATTTAGAAAATTCTAAAAGTGTGTCGTGCATCACCAAAGCCCATGCCTTCGTGTGCACCTCGTGTCTAGGCTCCAAAGGACCCTAGCGCCTTGAGTATGCCTTACAACTTTTAAAACATTGGTTATTCTGACAGAGCAAGTAGATATTAGAAGCAGAGGTTATATATACATATAGGAATATCATGTGGACATCTTGATCAAAGAGATTGAAATAAGAGGAAATTGTGTTAAGGGTAGGCGTAGTAATGAGTGGCTCAGGATAATCTCTGTTGGGATCAGGCAGATAACCTGATGATGCATAGTTTCCAGTACTCATATGAAAGTCGTACCAGTTGACACATGCTTCTTTAGGAATGAGGAAAGGATAATTTTATTAGGGCTCTAGGTCAAGCTATATAGAGATATTAAGGAAACTAGGAAACTAATGAAGACAAATAGGAACTTCTCCACTTTGATGAATCGTAAAATATTCTAATATAAACATTATTGTCTCCCATTTAGAAAAATACTAAAAAATTTCGATAGACTTGCTCATTTTGTTCTTATAAAGTTCCTTGATATCCAAAATAAACATGACCAAATATAAACATTTATGTTATGAGGGATTGGTTCCTATGAAGTATGAACTATGTTATAGGCTTATGACATGAAGTTTACGCTGTGACATGCATGTGTCACGTTATTAATCTAGCACTTAGAACCTTAATCTAGCCCTCAAAACCATGTAGGAGCTCATGGGGGTCCATGGACTCATTTGGCACATGTTGCATTATATTTATTTTTACACTTGGACCACATGAGAATTTATGGATACATGTGACATTTGGACTAAATTAGAAAGTGACACAGCCATCATAAAAGTAGTTCTTATATGACATAGTAATTTTTTTTTCGGAAAATTTTATACATAGAGATGGAATTTAGTGTATTTACGAAAAAAGGACAACTTTAGGGGAATTACGAAGAAGAGGATATGGCGACATTAGTGATGGCGCACGAAAACATTTCCCACCAAAGTCCACCCCTCCTCTTTGGCGACATCGTTGATGGCGCCAAGCCCCCCCCCCCCCTTTTCCTTCCTCCTTGGCGCCATCAGTGATGTAGCCCCCCCCCCCCCAATGGCCCCATTGTAGATGTCGCCATCTACTTTGAGATCTGATGATAGCTTTATCCTTGAGGAACTGAGGCTTATTTTTGAATTTGGAAGCATGGTTGGCACATATTGAGTCATCAAGCCTTCTATTCAATAACTTTTGTATGTGTTCTTTTTGATCCTGAGACCAATTCCCCATATCCATGTCAGAGTATTTCTTGTGTATCCCACACTTTTGGATACCATGGCCGAGACACCCGCAGAAATGGCAAAATTTGGTCAGCCTTTCATATTTTAGATCGATGTTGCAAGTAGTGTGCCATTCCCAATAGGAGTAGATAGCCTTCTAGTAACAGGTTTGGAGATATCAATCAAGATTTTCACTCTTGCAAGGCATTCTTGGCGACATCACTAATGCCGCCCCCAAAGGGGTTTCAATGTGAGGCGCCATCATTGATGCCGCCTTGGGGGGTGGGGCGCCATCTTTGATATCGCCTTGGGGGGGCCTCAATGCTCCTGTAACTTTTTCTGGACGCCATTGCTAATGTCGCCCCTTCCTCTCATTTGTAATTTTTTCAGACTCATCCCTTTTTGCATGAATCCGACAAATTTATCCCTCTGTGTAAAATTTTTCGTTTTTCCCCCTTATACGTTATATATGTGTGTATAGTTACAAAGTTGTACATATACGGCCATGTCCCTGTATCTAGATTCAAAATATGTCGTCAGGCACCCTGAATCCCTGTGACAGTTTGCCATCCGTGTCTACTAATCATAGATAAATTATTAGAAAAAAAATACAAACATATATGTAATGTTGGAAAATTAAGAAGAGAAAACTAAACATTAAGAAAAGTCAAGCAATTAAAGGGTAAATTTAAGTAAAATTTAAATAAATGGAAAAAATATTCAACTAAAGAAACGAACTAATTATTATTATTATTTTTTATTTTTTTTCCAGCACGTGCGAGCTCAGTTAAATCGTGTCTCCCCACACTCGATTTTTAGCCGGTCGTCATGTCGCTTCGGACTCTTCGTGCGGATCATGTCCGCACTGACTTTTTCATCATTGCCCGGCACGTACGCCTTGCGCATTCCGCGCGCTCCAGAGCCTCAAGGGACGACCGACGTCTTTCGACGCCAGCAACTCAACGCCTCGCTTAGCCCACGACGCCGAAGGCGCCCCCGACGTCTTCACGACGCCTACGACAGCCGGTTCCACCCAGCCACCCGTTCTATGCGCATGACGTCCTTACGTCTTTCCGACGCCCATTGGGCACGGCACGACGGGCCGCGTGGTCGGCCGTCGTTTATACCCGTGGTAGAATGGTGCCGGTCCTCGACCGCCCGCGCGACGCCCTAGCCGATGAGTTTTCATGCACGGGACGCCCCATTCTGTCCCACGCCAGCTCAGATCGTGGCCATTTTTCGTCAGTCCTCCGACGTTGTGGATGCCCCGCATCGCACAGGCCAGGCTCATCATCGCCCTAAAACGAACTAATTACTGTTCATCAATAATTCACTTATCTTAAAAAGAGAAAAAAAAAACGTTAGGGATAAGAATTAATCATTTCATAAAATTGGAGTTTAGAATGTCTTGGTGGTCTAAGGTGTGGCCTAGGCGCAGGTTGGCGCTAGCATCCAAAACATGCACAAGCTATCATATGAATATATATGAGAGTTTAAGATACGTAATTATTAATTTGAAATAATTAGATTTATCAATATATTTCACATTTTGGATCTCGCACCTTTTGTGGTTGCATTCTTCATATTCTTCCTGATCATATGGAAAACATAATTATATACTCTCAAATCACTTTTCGTGTAATCACCTTTCACGTCTTCAGTACCAAAAAAAGTGGATTAGTTCGTCTCATAATGATAATTATATAACGATGGTTAAAGTGGATTAGTTCCTCTAATAAATATGAGGAATGGTTATATACATTCAACATTGTGCTTGGTCTTGAGATGGCTTAAAACTTATTGCGTGGAAATATATGCACTGAAGCTCTTCAATTTTTGTAGCTCTTGGAAATTTTCTCACCACCTATATATATATATATATATATATATATATATATGTGCAGGGGATGTTTTCTATGTCAATTGGGATGAAGTAGTGCCTGGAGCAACTGCAGTTGTATCGACTATCGGAGGATTCGGGAATGAGGAGCAGATGAAGAAGATAAATGGCGAGGCCAACATACTGGCAGTAGATGCTGCAAAGAAATATGGTAAGTACTTTGCTAACTGAAAAATCTATGTGCAGTTAATGATTATATTACATTAAGGGTGTGTTTGATTGCAAGATGGAAAATATGTGGAAAAGAAATTAATTCCATGGAATTGTTTTCCTAGGAAAAAAATTCCGTGGAATTTTAAAAATTTTCCATGGAAAACTTAATTTGGTTGTTTGATTGTCATTATTTTCCACAGAAAATAGTTATTTTCCATAGAAAAATGATATTTTCCTATGGGTTGGACAAGTTTCATTTTCCACCATTTTAGAAGTAAATATGGAAAATGATAGTATTTTGGAAAATAATTTCATAGAAAATATAAGCTATCAAACACTACAATTGGTGGATGGAAAAAAGCCGAATCAAACACAGCCTAATTTGTACAGTTTTGTAAAAGCAATAGCTAGTGTAGTTTGATATCTTGCTATTATTGCAAATCTCGAATCTCTAGATGAAATTAGAGCGTCTTCTAAACTCGATGTTTCGAACTTTTCAAGATTTGTTTAACCACGACGCGATAATTCTCAAGATGGATTTTTGGATTACCCCCAGATTCTAGCATCCTTGCTATGCTTACACCATTGTTATATACAACCCATTCTTATTGAATAGAGTATTATGTCGATGCCTTGTGCCAAAATTCATTGGTTTGGGTTTCACATTCATCGACATAAATGACTACAACGACTACGAGCCTTTTTTTATGGTTATACTAGATGAACCTTTTCTTCCATTCAGCTTTAATAAGAGCCATATCCTCTATAGGATTATTATTTACAACATCCTTTGGAAATGTCGGGATGCTTCTATTAGAGTGGGTCAAGTACATTTGATTGAACTGGATTATTGTTAAGCCAAATTAAACTTAATAAACTCGTATGGGCTTGTATTGACCACAGGCATTTCGGAAATTTACATCTTACTTAAATGTTTCTGGTGAGTAGTATAGATACTCTACATGTTGTATACTTCGTATTTGTAAGCACAAGTTCTAATAATCTAGTGTTGAATCAATAATTCCTTCTCCCAACAGGTGTTGCATTTGACTTCTGATGTACCCCGAAAAAATCTCGATTTTTTTTTCCCAATGATTTTATGTTTTACTGCGCCAAACTTTATAAATAAGACAAAATCTGTTGGTGCTTTCTTTACATGGAGAGAGCTTGCTCTCAACATGCCTTGTAAATTTTAGTCCCACATCGGAAATGCACCATGAGTTATCTCAACATATATACTTGGGTGTGTTGTTGAGAGATGCACATGGGGTGGTGACCCTAAGGAGGGAACCATGTGGATGATTTTACTAGGAGGTAAGAATAAAGCTCTAAGGATTAAGCATTAATGCTTTTGTCATTCTCTTGGATTAATTCCATTTGGAGCTAAGCCCCAAAGGGGCTTAGCGACTCAGGACTCGGACTCGGGCTCATGGGCTCATGAGGCGTAATGTGGCGTTTTGTTGGCGCACTTTGCACTTAGCACGTCAGCAGTCATGCGGTCTTTATGCGGCCATGCGGTCTTATGCGGCATGCGGCTCATGCGGTCTCATGCGGCTCATGTGGCCATGCGGCCGCATGGAGGGCTCCGCTCGCATGGACCGCATGGCCGCATGGAGGGCTCCGCTCGCATGGACCGCATGGCCGCATGGAGGGCTCCGCTGACTGTGCAGATTACAAGTCAGTTATGGTAAGGCTGAATCAATGCGATTAATTCAGATCCTATCTTTGTGGGATTTGAATTAATTTCGTTCCTATCTTTGTGGGATTTGAATTAATTTCGTTGCTATCTTTTTGGGATTTGATTCAATCTTTCCATAACTGAAGTGGCGGCTAGGGTTTCCACCCTCTCTCTATAAATACTCTCTTCTGGCCTCCTTTGTGACACTACGAAAATACAAGTCAGAAAAGGAGAAAGAGAGAGAGAGCTGCTGCCGCCATTGCAAGTCCATCCGAGGAGTCAGAACAGAGGTGACTTCGAGCGTTCCACAAGTTCTTCAAACTTGCTGGTTCCTGGAAGCAGATCGTGTGGGACGAATCTTGCTTTGAGCAACGGTGTTTTGACACCCCAGCATTGTTCTTCTTCTCATCTCTCTCTAGATTATTGTAACTCGTTCTGTCCCAATTGCAACACGTTTGCAAGGAAGAACGAGAGATCTTCTCTTCTTTATTTTCCTCCTCCATATTGTAATCGGGTTATTTGGTATTTGCATCATCGTAGATCTTTGTTGCATCTGTTTTACCATCTTTGATCAAGCCCCGGGATTAACAAAATCTTATTGTTTAATTAACCTCATTTTTTTATAATACTAGTTATTCCCGTGCGTCCGGGCATTCCTTGATAATTCGGTATTTAAATTGCTTCTCATTTATATTATTTAATAGTATTTTTACTAGCTTTAAGGATTTTATTGACATAAACACGTGTCATATTTGTAGCCATCTGATGTACCTCTTATCCTTTTAATCGTGGCCCTTCTTTATCCTTTATGTTTTTGCGGAAAACACCACTTTGTTTCTTTATATAGATAGATGCTTTTATAAAAACTAGCAAGTAGGTAACCCCAACCCCCGCGAGCGCACACACGCCTCTTTCCAGTCTAATATTTCTTGATATACCAATGGTTAGCTGCAACCTTGACATGGGAACATCAGGTTTTGAATTAAGAGGGAAAACACTAAGGCCTCGTTTGGTTCGCGGAATGGAAGGGAAAGGAAATCAATTCCTTGGCATTTTCTTTCCTTTGGGAAATTACAATTTCCATTGATTTTTCTTTCCAGTGTTTGGAAATGCCAAAAAATTTGTAAAGTGAATACTTCAATGTGGGAAAGTGATTCCTTGCTTGGATGGATGGAATCACTTTCTTCTCTAATTTTCCTTCCATTGGGAATCACTTTCCTTTCTTCCTCAATTCTTTTGGCACCCAAACATAGAAAAGTAATCACTTTCCTTTTCCAACCCGATGATTCTGCGAACCAAGCGAGGCCTAAGGGCCAAATCTTAGGAATATCTTAGAAGACTGGTGGGTCAATGATGTTCTCAAGTAGCTAGGCAGCCGCTTGGTGGTGTCCTTGATCTAGGCCTCGTTTGGTTCGCGGAATCATAACCTTGGGAAGGAAAGTCGTTACTTTCCTGTGTTTGGATGACAATGGAAAGGAGGAGGAAAGGGAAAATGATTCCCAAAGGAGAGGAAAATAGGGAGGAAATTGGTTTCCCTCATCTACCCAAGGATTCACTTCAATTCCCACACTAAAGATTTAATTTTCCTTCCAATTTCCTTGGCTTTTCCAAACACCGGAAAGAAAAATTGACAGAAATTGCAATTTCCCAAAGGAAAGGAAAGAGCAAGTAATTGTAAATGCAGGTTAGCAAAGCATTGCTCACAAAACAAACGAATTCACTGTCTGCAATTAATGGACTATAGCATTTTGAAGGAAAATGTCCCAAAAAAAATAGGCCGATGACCTTTTTTGAACATTTCCCTTCATATATCGCACCTCATGGGCCGTCACACCGCGTTCCCAACAGGTGGTATCAGAGCATATGGGCTCAATTCGATATCGCACCTCATTCCATCTCCGGTTCGGGTCACACCACGTTCTCAACACATTTGAACAATACGAGAAACTTATAGTGTAATCTGTAGCATGCACTGTCTGTAATGCTAAATCCATGCATTTTTTTTCTTTCTTCTTTTATGTGCAGGAGTTCCAAAGTTCATTCTGATCTCGGTGCACGATTACAATCTTCCACCATTTCTACTTAGTTCGGGCTACTTCACTGGGAAGAGAAGCGCAGAATCAGAGGTTTTGGCAAAGTACCCAAATTCAGGTGACAGCTTCACCTTTCATATGTGTTGAACATATAAGTGCAATATATATAGAGATGACTTTAGCAGCCAATGTGCAACTGCATCATTTCTTCCATGGAATGACACAACAGTCTCATAATTTGAGCAGTACCGCAACAATCAGTGGCGGAGCTAGCATCTAAAATTAGGGGGGGGGGGGGGGGGGGGGGGGGGGGGACTGAACTTTTGGTATAGCTTGGGAGACACGAGGAACTAGGGGTGAGCATTTGGTTAATTCGGTTCAAAACGAACCGAATAACTGAAAATCGAATTGGACCGAAAACCGAACCGAAATGGCCCATAACCGAATCAAACCGAATCGAATTAAATCGGTCCGGTTTCCGGTTTATTCGGTTTATTCGATTTTTCGGTTTATTTGCACTTTTTTTTGTTAATATATATAGTTACTAAATATACCTAGATATATTTAGTATATACATATAGTATATACCTGTATATATTAATACCTATATATAGTATACACACACACACACACACATATATATATAAACTAAATTTTCTTATTCGATTTTCGGTTTTGGACCAAAACCGATACCCAAAACCGAAATCGAAACCGAAAATTTAGTATTTTCAAAACCGAAACCGAACCATTTTTTTTAAAACCGAACCAAACCTCTTATTCGGTTCGGTTCGATTTTCGGTCCAAGTTACCGAATAATGCTCACCCCTACGAGGGACGCTGCCTAAAGTATCAATTTTTTGAGAATTTATTTATCACTTGATTGTTGCGTACTTCAAATTTAGACAAGAGAATAAAACATAACAAAAAAGAAAACATTTCAAAAAAAAATCCCAAAATTTTGGGCTACAGCCCACTCATGCCCTTGTGTATCTCTTGTATTCTTGGTCTAACAATAATGGTGGTATAATCCAACAGGGGTTGTATTCAGACCAGGATTCATCTACGGCAGGCGGAAGGTGGACGGCTACGAGATCCCCCTCGACGTAGTAGGAGAGCCGCTGGAGAAGCTACTTGCTGCGGCCGAGAACTTGACGAAGCCCCTGAGTTCCATTCCCGGGTCCGATCTGCTGCTGGCGCCTCCTGTCAGCGTCGACGACATCGCCTATGCAGTGGTGAATGCGGTCGGCGACAGCGACTTCTTCGGCGTCTTCACGATCGAGCAGATCAAAGAGGCTGCAGCTAAAGTGAGATCATAAAACCGGAAAATGCCCCCATCTAAAGTATATATTGGGGATTTGAGTCTAATTACATGTATCTGTGGCAATATCAAGTTATTCCTGGCTTCATAGCTTAATGAGTTGCAATTTAGTTCCCATGAGTCTTAAGCCCTTGTAATGTTATAAGCATGTGTTTTTATTTGTTCTAGAAATCCTTCGAATGGAAGAAGAGGATTCAAACAACAATTCTACGATGCCCTCTTCTAGAAGAAGAAATCTCTTCCTTTGAATTGAATTTTTTTAAGTTGGAGAATCAAGTGAAAAAATGTTACTTCTTATCGCTTAAAAGTTATGCCTTAACGACGGAGGATGATGTAATGCCAGCTTCATGAGGTGTATTTTGATGATTTGTTGTCTTGAAGGCCTAGTTGGAGTTGGATTCTTGCAGATGATTCATTTAGAGATCTATATGACTAGTGTAATGCTCCACTCCGAGCGAAGATATTTATTGTGTTGTCTTCTTGGTTTGAATAGGTTGGCTGGATTTGAGCTGTGCGAGAAATTGCGGGATTTAAGTGATGATGCAGACTTGCTTAACTTGGTGGGATTGAATGGTTTAAGGAGCATGACTCGCTTGTATGGTTATACCAATTAAGAAAATCGTGCATCACATTAAATCGTCTCTTTGAGGAATCTTTCGGTATTTGCTTGATCGAGGCAGAAAGGCATCATCATGGCGAGTGGTCTTGATCCTTCTCTGCTGTACCTTCACACTTAATAGAAAGAACTCTTATTAGTGTTTGTTTCTATTTCCATGAATTTGTTTTGAAGTAAAAGAACTAAGATAAAATAGAATAATATTTATGATGTTTAACTTGCTTTATATAAACATAAAATATTATTTTGTTGTTATATAAAATAAAATATTTTAATATTGTTGTAGACATGAAATATTGTATGTTGTAAATGCTAATAATTGGATCACTGAACTGTAAACTTTTAAGTATATCTATGCACAAGATTTATGTGGTAAAAGCGAAGCAATATGGATATGGTTAGTACCACGGAATGTTTGGATGTGGATTGATACCACGGAATTGTCGAATATGGTTTAGTACCACGGAATGTTTGGATGTGGATTGATACCACGGAATTGTCGAATATGGTTTAGTACCACGGAATAGTTGGATGTGGTTTGTAATGATTTGAGACCGATGGATCGCTAATCGAAATATTGTGAGTAGAGATTACGTTGCTTTATTTCAGTTTATGTACCATGCAGACATTTTATAGTTAGATTCACAAATTTGGATGCTCATGGACAATTTGTGCATAAGGTTTGACTTTCCTCGAATGGGGTCCGAGGCATCGGGACCGATTCAACCTATAAAAAAAATATGTGGAATGTGCTTCATGCACGAGATATTATGGGACCTTCAGTAGGGTTAGTAACACAGACTTGAAAGATGCGTCATAATAGCATTGATAGTCCAAGATGGTGTTTCACCAGTGACCGTTATATAGTTATGTTGCATGCTAATGTTATCTGTTTGTAGGTCTAGTAAGTTGTTTCCAGGGACGAAGTCACAACACATTTATATTATATGGTTTATAACAATTGATGCATAGACACACTTATGACACATTTATATATTGTGAATGAAAATATTGTTGCAGAAAAGGATGGTAGTCTTGGGTAAGATTCATTGTGTACCAAGTGACACATTTATGTTTCATATATATAATTTATTATGAATTGTTAACTGATCCTGGAACAAGAATAGGAAGTCCACTTAATAATTTTACATGTCCTCACATGATTACCATGTTGGTTTAGGTGAGTTCGGTTATGGCCGCTCACCAGTGCATTTTTAAATGTGTTGACCCGCCCCTCCACATGTGCGAGGAGTCGCTTGGACGATCTGAGGTGTTGGAGCTCGGTTGGTAATTTGAAGCTGTTATCTTTTTATTTATAAAGGACATTATGTATGGAACATTGATGATTGTATTAGTTTTACGAGTTGTAGGTAATAAGATCCAGTGTTTGTAGTTGAGTTTTTCTCTTGGCCTAATAGTCGTTGTAATTCTGCTGTAAATTAATAAGAGAGTCGTTTTTCATATATCTTGTGTCTATCAACTTTTATACTTATTTTTCACTTCAATAACTTTGATTCTGAAATTGTTTTATCGATGATGTTTGTTCTCGTCTTGTACAAGTATAAATGTCTTTCTTTGTATTACGAACACGAGCATTAGACAAAGTAGACAAGTCTAAAAAGTGTCATGTGATATGTTGCATACTGTGGATGTGGATGTGGACCCTTAAAATCTTAATAACATACTCAAAAATAGTGAGAGCATACAAGTATTCTCTCTCCTATAGGTTTTTTTTTTTTTCTTCTCATTGATGACACTACTAAGGGGCCTTGAATGTTGGGGGCAAAGAGGGGGGTGGGAGTGGTCACTGTCAACAGATTAGGGTTTACAAGCCCTGCCCGGACTGCCCCTAGAGATGGAGGAAGGACATTCCTGGTCAGCCCGGGCAGACCCCAATCATAAAGCAATGGAGTACCCAATCATAAAGCAATTGACTGAATCAACTTTCTATGGATATGGCTATGGATGGAGAACAGCTTCATGTCTGTGGGCCCTACTTTTGTTCCATGCAACGCTGCCACAAACCATGAGGGATTGGAATATTCCTTGCTTGATTTTAGGAACGACAATTGGATTTTTGTTTGGATTTTTCATACTCCCAATTTTGTGTAGAGAAGATTTTGGTCTACCAACCATGCGGATCATAAGAGGATTTTGACCTAATTGGCTTTGGTATCATCTTGAACATGAATTAGGTTGCAAAAGGAACAAAAAAAAAAAAAAAAAAGAAGGATATATTTCGTTACAGTTTATATAATACTTATAACGAGTGAGTATCTATGCTATATTGGTCAATCAATATATATCCAATTTTACGTGCATTGCATCACACTACAACACGAGAATATTCGGTTGGTGATTTAAATACATTATGTGTTTCTCATGTGATTAGAATATATGAAGTTTGATCACTAACTCACTTTGAGGCTCGAGAGTTTCCGTGGAACTCTAAAAATAAATAAATTTGACTCCTGTGATTTAGTATATATAATATTTTCTAGTCTGATATTTTTTAGAGTTACTAAATACCTACAAAAAGCAAAAAAAATTGACACAATTTGTAACACTCTTATAGGCCCCGAAGGACCTTTCGAGTTTAAGCTTTGATGAGTATAACGACAAGTTGGAATTATAGCAGTTACTTTGGAGTATGAGTCAGGGTTTACAAGTGAATGATTGAATCATCAGTTGTAGTATGTTCTAATTCTAACTTATGCACTTAATTATTTAATATGTTTTTAACTGTAGCGGATTTGATGAGCCAGGCAATATATCCTTCGAGAGGCTACAAATTCAGCCCAAAGACTTAACAACCAATCCAGTCCAAAGGCCAACCATAGCCCGAAGGCACAACACACGTCCGAAGGTCTCATTCGGCCGAAGGCATCATGCAGCCGACAAAGCCGGCTCTAGCAATTTGGAGGCCTTATAACATGTCACAAAAATGAGCCCTTATCCCTCTATGTAATTTTTATTGTTATATTTACAAGTAACGAAGATATATTTACTTTGTGATCTCCTTCACTTATGCACTTCTTTCCAATATTTAAAAAATTAATAAACTTCACAAGACAAAATAAAAGACGTTAGAAACTAGAAAGGAGAAAATTCTGCATGGACACGTTTGTTGAGGGAGGGAGAGATCGTTTCATTTTTTCATAGGAGAAAATTTTTGTGGGAAACTGCGAGAGAGAAGAGTGCAATATATTTTTTTTCTTTTGAATGTTTTATTTGATTCTTCTCCAAACAACCATGGATTTTTCCAGACCCATAGTTTCTTGTTTGGTCCAGTACATGCAAAATAATTCAAAATTCAAAAAAATTAGAAGCCCTCTCGGGGAGGAGGCCCTAGGCGGCTGCCTAGCCCACCACCCTTGGAACCGGCTATGGCAGCCGAAGCCACACTGCACCAACTCCGCACTAGCATTGCACTACATCACATCTGCGCACCACCAAGTCGCACCTGCACCGTTCCTGTCACATTCGGACCGCACCCACCTCCCCCCCCCCCCCCCCCCCCCCCCCCCCCACCCCACCCCCACACACACACCCACAAACACACACACACAACATTTTTAAGTAATAACATCAGACTAGATACCCACCAAAATGCTCTCATAACTAATCCGATAGAGGTATACATATTATGTTAATCAGCTGCATTAATGTGATATAAGAAGTACAACAACTAGCATTTCAAAAAATAAAAAAATTGAACTTGTTGGTTCCTAGAAAACAATCGACATCAAGGTTGAATTACTTTGAATACTGATAATATAATCATCCTAACAAATGATTACATTTTCTTTTCACTTACTTCTTTATGTTACTAATTTGTCTTTCTTGTTGGATTGTATTTCGTTTCCGATTGAGCGCTAAAAAAGGAGTGACAAATGGTGTTGGTAATTTAGTCCTACATCGAGTAGGAGGTGGCACAATGAGATGTAAATAATTGAGATTGATTCGAACCTTATATAAAAATAATTTTTTAAGACATATTGGTTCAATGCAATATCGTATCTCATGGACCAACTCCAGTTCGGATCACATCCCGTTTTCAACATTTCTAATTTTGGATTGTAACAAAAGAGGCGAGGTGAAAAAGATTACCTTAATTAGGATGACGATTAGTACCAAAGATTAACTAAATTATTGCTCATTTTTTTCCTTCCAAAATTCTTCTTCCAAATAATTCACTATTAATATCTCAAAACAACAAAAAAATCAAATATTTCTTTTCTTCTGGTCATGATTTTTCAAATCCCAAATGTTGCTCAATTTTTTTTTCCTCCAAAATTCTTCTCACAAATAATTCATTATTAATTTCTCAAAACAACAAAAAATAAATCAAAGATTTCTTTTCTTCTGGTCATGATTTTTCAATTCCCAAAGGTCCACATGAGTTGACAAATTGACTGCTGATTTAAATAATAGTACTACTAGCTACTACTACTACTACTACAAGTCCTGGAAAGCATAGCTGGCTAGCAAAGAAAAACCCAATAAAGAGCTCAGCTCTCTAGGCAGTATCGGGAAGAGGCAACAGAACACACACACACACACACACACACACACACACACACACACACACACACTCTCTCTCTCTCTCTCTCTCTCTCTCTCTCTCTCTCTCTCTCTCCACATCATTTCCAACCCTGTGAGTTTAGAAAAAATGATTGCCACATAGAAATGACAAGCTTATATTTCAAAAAAAAAAAATTTCAATTCAAATGTAAAATAAATCATGAAGTTGACATGACAAGGACAATGTGAAGTTGGTTGTCTAGATCAAGACAATATACTTCACAATGACTTTGTCTCCACATAATCAATTATGAATTAAAATATTTATAAAAAAATCAAGAAGTGGAAGAGTCGTCTTGGAAGTTGGAAAAAAAAAAATTTATTGTCTTCTCAATATTTTTGTATTGGAGAACACTTTTTTATCTTATTATCTTGTGTGAATATCATCTTGACACATATAAAAGATATTATTTTACGCCTCGTGCCACATAAAAATCACAACATAAAACAAAACAATAGTGTTGAAAATGCTCTTAAGGGGTCTGGTGAAAACAATGCTTCTGCATGCATGTCAAAGAGGAGTCACCTCAAATATAGAGAGAGAGAGGGACTGACTGGACACAGCCATATCTCTTCTGACACACACAGACCAACAGTAGCAGAGAAAGAGCTAGCTAGCTAGCCAGCAGCAATATCAAGAAAACCCACAAACCCATCTCTCTCTGTCCTTGTCCCCAGCTAGGAAGAAGGGGGTCTAGTGCTACTAACACCTCTACAGCAAGCAACACACTCTATCATGGTGTAATCATTCTTTAATTATTTGACACACTTTTACTCTCTCTCTCTCTCACTGTGTCAGCTGTGAGTGATCAGTGATAACAAAGCTGAGTGGACTTTAGTATAGGGCTGATATAAAGCTGTTTAATTGGTTGGGGGTTTTTGATGTCTGTTGGCTTGACACAAAGCGCCCTCTGAAAAGAGGCCTTTTATCATCTACCCATCTCTGCTGCCTACTAACAAAGGCAAAGTGTGTTTGGCAGATGCTTTTCATCATTTTTTTGCTTTGAGCCCAAGGAACCATCACTCTCCATGGCCTTTATTTCTGGGTAATTAGGCTCACCATTCATCACCACCTATGTCTTCTTCTTCTTCTTTTTTTTAATTTCTGGTTGAAGATTTCGGATTTGGACAACTCTTTTATGTAGTGATGACTCGTGACCAACGCGGCCGGCCCTGAGCTCACGGAGGTCCGAGGTAAACTTTCAAACTTAGGAAAACTATCATCATCAAGAATTGAACCAAGTAACTCATAAATACAAGTAGGGCTACAAACGAGGCAAGCCGAGCCCAGCTTTTGTAAGCTTGGGCTTGGCTTGACTAGAATTAATCAAGTTCAAGCTCGAGCTTGATAAATTTTTTATTTTAGAGCTTGAGCTTGGCTCGAGCTTGTTTATATTAAGCTTGAGCTTGGTTTGGTTTGAGCTCGAGCTTGGCTTGATAAACAAGCTTGATAAACAAGCTTGATAAGCTCAAAATCAAGCTCGTTAAGCTTGATTTCAAACTCGCTCAATTTTCATTAAGCTTGATTTCAAACTCGCTCAATTTTCATTAAGCTTGATTTCAAGCTTGACGAACTCGATTTCAATTTAGTTAGGTTTGAATTCAAGTACCTTTAATATTAACCATTTATTTATAAAAATTTAATTAAAAAAGTTTCTTAATATCAATTATTAAGGACACATAAATATATAATGCACACAAATATATATAATTAGAATTCAACAAAGAACAAATGAGCTTCTAAACAAGCTCCTAAACGAGCTTCTAAACGAGCCAGCTCGCAAGCTCAGACGAGCCGAGTACTTCAAAGCTTGAGCTTGGCTCGTTTATTAAACGAGCTCGGAAATGAAGCTTGAGCTCAGCTTGTTTACTAAACGAACCGAGCTCAAACGAGCTTTTATCGAGCCGAGCTTCGAGCTGCTCGCTAACGGCTTGGCTCATTTGCACCCCTAAATACAAGCTTAACATATATAGTGACCACTACACTATAATTGTCTCATGTTTAGTAGGGTCATGCAGCATACTAGGTCTATTTAGATATAAAAATATTTATACATTTATATTTAAATTATATTAAATTTCTAAGGTAGGTCACACTTGCTACAAAAATTCTTCTAAACGACGATGTATCCCGCGACGAATTTGAATATGATGCTAGCCGACGATGAACCAGTGATGGATTACTGACGAACCTAACATTGGTCTAGCAGACCACGCCGTTGGTTCGTTGTTGGGTTTGTTGCTTGGAAGCACGAGCTACCTGCAGGCAGTGGCGGAACTAGCCTCTAAAATTAGGGAGGGCTGAACTTTAGGTATAGTTTGAACGACACAAAGACTAGCATCGCACCTCCTAAAATATTATCTTTTTGGGAATTTATTTATATTTAATCGTTGTATACTTCAAATTCAAACAAAAATATAAAACACAACTAAGAAAATATTTCCAAAAAAAACTCAATTTTTTTTCCAAAAATTTGGGGCGGGCTACAGCCCACCCGTACATCCCCAGATGTAGCTCCTCCCCTGCCTGCAAGAAGCCCAACAATGACCTCGTCTCAAATTCAAGACAGATCGACCAACGAGAGTTTACCAAAGAAAAACAGTAGATGATGTATTATGCGGATTTTGTTGAAAAAGTCAACAATATGTAGCCGAAACGTGTCTAATTTAAGAGGGATAGTCCCAAGAGAGAGTGATGTCACCATAATTGGTGTTGCAGCAGTATTTACAACAATTTCATTGTTTTGTCTTCTTATAATTTGTTGCAGGTTTTGTTGCAACCAAAATGACTGCAACACCATTTGCTGCAGCGAAAGTTGCAACATATTTCTATTCTACAATCAAAAAACAACCTGAAAGGGAGATCACAAATTAGCTCTTCTCCATCAAGATGCAATTGGACAATGAGATATGTGAGTGAGTATCAATAAGGCAAGCTTGATAAAAATCTAAGTAAAGAACCAATGAGTTCCAAATGTATTGGTCTTACAAAGTGTGTGCATGAAGAGCTTAGTTGTATAATCCAATTATATAGTTTTTTAAGTCCTACAAATTTGGTTGATGTTTCCCAATGCATAAAGTGCACATAAGGTGATGAAACATATGCATCCACAAGAAATGCTATGATGATGCTAACACAAACAAGAAAAAAAAAGTTGCAATTGGTTTTTTTGCTCAAATGCCCATATGACAATGCCCTTTCCTATGATAGGAAAGTCCTGATTTCCTCTCTCTCTTTTTGTTGGGAAACTATAAAGCATTTGTACGTGCACATGCATGAGAAAAAAACCAAAGATCACCACTGCCCCTCTCTTATCCTTTTAATGCACAAAAAGGGAAAAAAAAAAAAAAGGAAAAAAAAAAGAAAAAAAAAAAAAGAAAAAGAAAAAGAAACCCCCTACTCTTCTTCTCTTTCTCTAAAACAAAATCCCATATTTTTTTTTTCTTAGTCTCTCACTCTCTCTCTCTCTCTCATGACTTTGGCTTTAGTTTGCTTTTTTCTGCTTCAGTACTCAGTAGTAGTCTTCTTCCTGTCTGTTCTTTTCTTGTTAGATCTTCTTCAAACTAATGGTCATGACCTCCCCAAGGTGAACTCTAGGTTGGGCCTCACCAGGCTGGCGGTCTCGGAGAGGCACGACGAGTTCAAATCAGAAATGATTTCGACGTTTTTGGATTGCGCGACAACGTCCTGCATATATGTATATAAGGAAGTGTTACTTCAGTTCATCGAATTGTTGTCCATTGCCATTACATGTATGGAACATTTCAAGGAGGTGTTACTTTAGTTTATAAATGTCATCCTTAATTAACATGCATACTACTAGGATCAATAAATCACTCCGGAAATATTTCATACACTTAGAATGACAAGAAGTTTGATTCAAGCAGGTGCATGTGTGGTTCAAGAATGGGGAAGCACAATTTGGCGAAAGTAAAATAGTTATGCCAAATTGATCTGTTTTGGGATAGTATTAACGCTAGGTTCCTCGGATCGAACCCTACCACCCTAGGATTGATCCACAAGACTTTTCAGAAAGAATCCGCTTCCTCGTGGGATCGAACTCACTCAGCTAGTATGCGTTATATCTTCACCTGTTGACCACTAACCAAGAGGCTTCGATATATATATATATATAAAAGAAGGGAGGTGAGGTGTCACCCTATGGGTGGTAGCTACATGTCACCCCCATGCTATCATCATTCACCGAAAAGTGTGCAAGTGCATGATGATAGCATGGGGGTGTGACATGTAGCCACCTCACCTCCCTTATTCTCTCTCTCTCTCTCTCTCTCTCTCTCTCTATATATATATATATATATATTTTTCTCTCTCTCTCTCTCTCTCTCTCTCTATATATATATATATATATATATATAGTGGCGGAGGTAGCCTCTAAAATTAGGAGCTGAACTTTAGGCATAGCTTGAACTGCACGAGGACTAAGTATTGCACCGCCTAAAATATTAATTTTTTAAAAAATTTATTTACATCTAATTGTCGCATACTTCAAATTCAAAAAATATATAAAACATAACTAAGAAAATATTACAAAAAATAATAAGAAGAAATTTGGGGCAGCAGCCCACCCGTGCCTAGGGGTAGCCCCGCCCCTGTATATATATATAAGGCAGTACGATGGCAAGAATTTGACTTCTTTCGATAGTATAAACATATCTGGAGAGAGCGAAACAGACGAATCTTCAAGGGAATTACCACTACTATGATCGGAAATATAGAGATTATAGACATAAGGATTATGACATCTACCAGATCTAGCGCCTCTCGGCTAGACATAATCAAAGACTGTATCTCTATTGATTAGTGTCTTTTGCACTAACAAAATTAGCAACTACTTCAATAAATAGAACTTCACTTGTTAACAAATTAGTTGACCCAAAGTGGTTAATTAGTACCTCAAAGAAGTGCTTGCTAATTAGCCCTGTGGTGGAATCCCTTGGCGTGCCATTAATCCAGGCTCTGTTGCTGACACAATCACAGTACAAAAATCCCTTGTTTAGTGCCAAGTCCAATGCACACATATATATACATGAACACATAAACAAAGTAATTAACATGTTGTGTTCTTATGAACAATGTTTAAAAGTAGAGGTGACACATGAGTATATGGGAACTACAGCAATTAGCCAGAAGAAGAAATAGCAAGGTCTGTCATATATGGGTCAAGCCCTACGGAAACCCTAATTCCTGCACTGTGGTGTGCAGGTGGCCTAGAGAGAGAGAGAGAGAGAGAGAGAGAGAGAGTGGGTGGGTGGGTGGGTTTTTAACTACTGTTGGTTTTGAACTGCTGCAAAGGGATCATTGCACCATCATGAGAAGGGGGGGGGGGGGGGGGGGGGGGGTTGAAATGAATGCCCACCCTGACCGAGTACAGATGGAACAAAGCAAAGATCCCTGCTACTTTTTGGGAGAACATGCATGAGAACACTAGCAAGAGAGAGAGAGAGAGAGAGAGAATGGCCAAGCCCTTATTTAAAAGTGTTCAATATTATTGGAAGCAGGACCGGCCTGGAGGGTTGGGTTGCGCTATCCTGGTTGGTTGTCTCTTGACCCTTATTGTCAGCAGCTGGTCCTGGTGGTCTTCCGTGACCCTGACCTTTGGTAGGATCATGCTAAGCCTGGGAAGTCGCTCTAGCAGAGCGGGGGTTGCCCAAGTCCCAAGTCTTGTCGGAGCCTAGGAATTGCAACAATTTAATTACTTTGTGAAGTTCCTCCTACATTGATTCTTATACTATGACAAGAATATGTATGTATATAATTGAATCTTTTAACAAATAAATGTTTGAAACATTCCTTTTCCATGCTTGATTGATCCTTGTATAGTGCACTACAAATAAATGTGCTCATGCTAAAAATCTTGTGAGAAATAAACATGTCATCAATCAATGGCTTTACTGTTCTCTCTAATATTGGTAGAGATCACAACAACTGAAATGTGACAAAATTTGTTAACACTAACAAAATTTCTAAAAATCTCGGAAAAATAAGGAAAGAAAGAGGAAATCAATTTGATCTAGAAATGAAATACCACCTAGAAGAATTGCTCCATAGACCATACTGATTAGTTCCCTGATTCTCAGCCGGCTTCCCTTGTTGGGCTGATGGTTGAGGCACTCCAAGGAGGTTTTGCATGTCCATCGAGTTGTCGTCGGAGACTTCGCCGGCCGACCCGTTCTCAAAGCCGTCGGAATGGCCTGAGACAAGAAATCAAAGAGTACAAAATTAGTTGCACGCAAAGGACTAATTGCTCGAAATCGCGTCAAAAAGAAGAGAAGACGAGGACGAAGGAGACGCCGACCTGAAGAAGCCGCAGGCGTGTTGGTGCTCTTCACCGTCCGATACATCTGTTACAAATCATACATACACACATCAACATTGTCGACTAAGCTATAGATCACAGTGAAACATATCAAGAAAATGTGCTATATGATTATTAATTTGAGACCTTAATATTCACAAAATCATATCATGGAAATAAGTAGGACACCATTTTTTTTTGTTACATTAATTTTAAGGACAAATATATTGCAACCCACAAAAAATCTATTGAAACTATACTCTTGTTTTGTGTAGTATGTACAACATTTTTTTGTTTGTTTGTTGTTGTTCTTGAGTTGCATTTTGTGGGTAGAATGGTTGCAATGATTCCTCATCATCCTTAGTAAAAGCTGCTACAAAAAATTAAGTTGCAGAAAAAGAAAGTAAACTAAAGAAAGGAGAATAAATGATCAAAGGAACTTTTTTTTTCTTAGCTATGGAAAGAAAAAGAAAAAAAAAATCCACTTCTTTGTCAGTTTGATCTATTATAGCAGTCTCATAAAAGCCTACAGAATTTGTAGAATGCAACATTTAAAGAGCACAATCATCAAAGATCTTCTCAATTTCATTATGCAGTTCATAATTATTCTTACTTGCAAGTGAGATTTGACATGAGCCAAGGTGAGATCCTTCACGTCCATGAGCTCGAGAACCGACTTCGGCGTCGCCCCTGGAAGATAACAAACACCACCATAAGAAGAAGAAGAAGAATTGCGTAGACCCTGGTGGTCAACGAGGAGAGGTATAAAGCTGAGGGGGCGGCGGATGGTCTCGAGAAGAAAAAAAAGAAAGAAAAAAGAAAAAAGAATTGCGTAGAACCTGGTGGTCAATGAGGAGAGGTATAAAGATGAGGGGCGGCTGGGCGGCGGACGGTCTCGAGAAGAAAAGAAAAAATGTGTGCGTGTACGTACTTTCGTGGCCTCCGAGGAGTTCGACGGCGTGGACGAAGCGGGCGTGCAGGGTGGTCGTCCAGCGCATCCTGGGGGCGCGCATGGTGCGCTTGGCGGGCGGCAGCCGCGGCGGCGGCGAGAGGAACCTGGCGTTGTGGGGGTGATGATGATACTGGAAGTGTTGTTGGATGTGGTGGGAGATTGGCACAGGAGGGGGGTTGTGGTACACTGGGATCCCTCTTATGGGCCTCATCATCATCATCATGTTGTTATAGTGCTGCTGATGATGCTGATGGTGGTGGTGATGATGATGGCCAACTAATGGCTGGTGATGGTGAGGAGTGGTGGTGGTGGTGAATGGGCTTGAGAGGGAGAGATCAGTGGTGGTGGCTTTGGTGGGGTTGTGTTGGTCAAGGGCTCTCCTCCAAAACCCTAGATCCACAGCAGCAGCAGCAGCAGCAGTGGTCTCTTGTTCTTCTGCTGATGCTGCTGATGAGCTCCAGGTGCTTGATGTGGGCTTGCTGGTGTTGGGGGGGCTAATTTGCAGTGACAGGTCTGGCTGCACTGGAAATAGCTCCATCTGACCTAGCTCTAGCTAGATCTCTCTCCTTAACTTTGGCTACTGGCTACTTTACTACTTGGAAACTTCTTGTTAGAGAAAGACCTTCTTCTTCTTCTTCTTCTTCTTCTTGATCTTCTTCTTGACTAGCTAGTACTACTAACACTACTAATTGAAACTTCTTGTTAGAGAAAGATCTTCTTCTTCTTCTTGACTAGTTAGTACTACTAACACTACTAGTTGAAACTTCTTCTTAGAGAAAGATCTTCTTCTTCTTCTTCTTCTTCTTCTTCTTCTTCTTCTTGACTAGCTAGTACTACTAGCACTACTACTTGACCTTTGTGTTAGAGAAAGATCTTCTTCTTCTTCTTCTTCTAGAGAGAGAGAATTCTTCTTCTTGACTAGTACTACTAACAATACTACTACTACTACTACTTGACCTTTATGTTATAGAGAGAGAGAGAGAGAGATGGTCTTCTTCTTCTTCTTCTTCTTCTTCTTCTTGAGAATTAGTAGGAGGTAGCTAGTGGTGCTACTATTGCTATAGCTACTTATTGGCCATTGTGTTTAGAAGGAAGGAGGAGGTGAATGAGCATTAAGGGGTGTGGAATGATGGGGGTAATGTTTGGGTTGGAAGGGGGATTTTATGGGACTAGTGACTTAGTGTTGGGTGAGTGAGGATTGAGGAATAATTGAGTAGTTTGTAGTGGTGAGAGACCTTCTTCTTCTTGTTTTGTACATGGAGGAGCTAGCTACCTAGGGAGTGTGGGACAAAAGGTTGGGTAATAAATTAACTGTGGGGTGTGTGTGTGTGTGTGAGAGAGAGATTGATATAAAAGGAGAGAGAGTTTGGGGTCTATATGCTAGAAAGGTGTTTGTAAATGATATTCTCTTTGGTATATGGAAGAAAATGACACTAGCTACAAGGGGGGTGTGATGTGTCATTCTTTGTGTGTGTGTCTCTCTCTGCCATTGGAGAAGTAATGTGTGCAATGGGTATCTCCTAACTTGAGTAGTCTATGGTATAGATACACTTCTAACCTCTCATGAATGTAATGTATGTATGGCAATACACATTGTATTCTTCTATTTGGACAAGAAACATGAACAGGAGAAGTACTATAGCTTGATGGTCTGTCTCTCCTGCCACCAAAGTTACCATCAGCAAACCAACTTCATGTACAAAATCATGATTTGTACACTCTTAAAGCTAGCTAGCTCTACTCATCTTCAATTTCAGGAGGCATTATATTGCTTGCTCTCCAATTCTCATGCCCAAACAACACATGGGTTGTGTGCAATTTTCATTTCCTCATTTCAAGTTTTCCTTCAATATATTTAAATTTTGGTCTTGTACTGATTTTGAGCAAATTATTGTATCAATGTGATATTTAGATATGTCAAAAATTGTAGCTCTTTGGTTGCACGAGCTTAAACCAGAAATAAATAAATAAATAAAAACTACCATGACCAATTGCTCTCTTCATTCACTTCCAAGTCTCAATCATGTATTGCATGAATTATCTACTCTCTGCCACACTTTTTGTGTGTGTCATATGATCACAACACATGTAAATTTGTCACAGGAAAAAAAAACATATGTAACATAATAGCATAAACCTAGGACATTTTCTATCTATATTGTGGTTTCACTTCATCTGTTGCTATTCAAACAATCACTATTGCAACTCCAACTGTAACAAAAGGTTCTACTTAACTTGCAAGTACAATATAGAGCAACTTATATAGCAGTACAACTGTAACAAAAGGTTCTGAATGTAAACTAGGGGCATCAATTCTCCACTTGGACTTCCCAATAATATTCAAACATTGCAAATGCTTGCTTCATTCCAACTTGTCAAATAATTAGCAAACTAATCACTCTTAGGTGTGGCTATATACATATATAGATGATATCAAATAGTACAGTACTTCAATTTCTACATGACAGCCCAAGTCAAAACAAGAAAAGAAAAAAAAAACAAATATAATGTACGTAACACGTGTGGCAAAGTATGGTCTAGTAATGTATGTGTAGAGAGAGGGGTATTTGGAAAAAAATAAAAATAATATATGATTGGAAGAAGTGTGGTCCAGTTTTAATTAAGATTGTTTGTTTGGTGAGCACATTACATAGTACATGGCCTTACACAAAACTATTCCTCCATGTGGCTCTCCTGTGACACACTCAACTGATCCTTTCATTGTCTATAACTCCAGATAATAATTCATTAAGTACAGTATTATAGATCAAAATCTCATGGTCAAGAGACCCCAGCCAAAAAAAAAAAAAAAAAACTAGGACCAGTGCACATCAAAACTTTACAAATCAATTTTGTGCGCGTCTCAAAACATCTCCTTTGTCTTCTTGAATCTAGTCCCTTTCCTCGTTCCACCGCCACACGTTACAAGTGATTCATCTTCTAAACGTCGCAGCTTCTCGTTTTCTAACTATGATTCCTCCTCCAGTAGCAGCAGCTTCAGCCTGAGTTCAAGAGCAACAGCAACAAGTTTATAAGGCTACACATGGAATTATTCACAATTGCCAACACATTTTAAAAAAAATATATATCCTTTTAAATTTGTGTTCACAATTTCCTTGTCCTTATAAATGTAAATTTCATGGGATCACATCTGCCCCCCATTCCCATATGTCTATATTTTTCTTTATTTTTGCAAGCTAGTCTTGTTCCAGTTGGTCAGAGGTCCTTGTATAAGAAAAGTATAATGCTCACAGAGAGAAGTCCTATAGCTATTAATGCCCCTTTAGCTGTTGTTAGGTTCCCATTGGTCTTTGTGCCCCATTTTTTCCTCATCACTTGCATATACAAGCCACATATAACTTGGGCATGGGGTCCTTTGCATTAACCCATGGTCAAATCTCCCACCTAGACACGAATTGAATAACCCCCCCAAACCTACCACATCTAAACCTTAGCTCCATTCATATCCCTTTTAAGTACTTGAAACATGCATAACCTTATTTGTGTCACACATATTCTATGTCCATGAGGTCATTATGTTTGGGAGTGGATCTCTATGGAGAAAATACACTTGAAATTGTTAAAGTTCAATTTTTTTTTTAAATTTTTACCAGCTAAGGACTAATGACATGACATGGGAAGTCCACACCTTGTGTGAATGTGTGTGGATTTGGAGAATAATCTAATGGTGATGTCTCTAGGCACAAACAAGATCAGCACAAGTGATGTCTTGTCCTTTCTTGGACAATAAACTAGTGGCTCTAGATTCATGCCCATAAATGAGAGGGGACTATTAACTATTAAGAAGGATGCCAAGTGCCAATCAATGTCAACCCCCACATTGGGAGGAGGGAACTTAAGGTTTGATTAAGATGGTAATGCATGATCAAGAGGGAGTAAAGAATTGGAGGAATTCCATTCACCATTTAATGTGTGGTATGTTTCCCTAGGCCATGGAATCTTGGTGAAATTTGGGAGGTTTGTTTTGCTCCCACCCAGCCTTGGTTCTAGGAAGCTTTATTAGCTCATGTGAGATTGATTTTTGTACCAGTGGTGTTAGTGATCGAACAGTGTCGTTAAAGAATCCCAAGAATGTAAAGTTTCCCAAGTCCAATGCCAAGATTTTTATCTTTCAAGTAGTCCTGCATCTCTATTCTTCCCAAGTCAAAACTAACTTTTCCATGTGTTCTAGCCTATTGCTATCCATGGGTTGGCAGCTACTTGATGAAGAGAACCTTAGGCCTCGATTGGTTTGCGGAAAGGAATGGAACAGAAATCAATTCCTTGGCATTTCCTCTCCTTTGGGAAATTACAATTTCCATTGATTTTCTTTTCCGAGGTTTGGAAATGCCAAGGAATTTGGAAAGGAAAGTGAATACTTCAAGGCGGAAAAGTGATTCATTGCTTGGATGGATAGAATCATTTCCCTTCCTAATTTTTCTTCCACTGGGAATCACTTTCCTTTCCTCCTCAATTCCTTTGGCAACCAAACATAGGAAAGTAATCACTTTCCTTTCCCAACCACATGATTCCGCGAACCAAACGAGTATATAATAGTCATCAAAGCGGCTATTTAGGTTTGAGTGGAATATTTAGAAAGAGAGATACTTTAATAAATTCAAGATAGATCATAGGTCTATAAAAAACTTACACTAAATAGTTATCATGTTTAGTGATTATTTGTACATAAACTACCGACCCTATGATAACTCTTCACATATCAAAACGTGTTCCCTTAGGTGCTAATTCCCCGACTTAAGTCCCTCAACTAATAATTTATATTATGTGAATCCCCAAGAATTTATGAAATGAGAATTTGATTTATTTATATTTAGCAGATGAACTTTAGGAGTTTGATTGGTTAATATTTCACTGGTGAGCCAAATGATTATGCACATAAAGCCTACACATGGATCATGTGGTGATGGGTCCATGGGCATAGATGTGACACATTCACTAGTGATCAAGACGAGAAATTTGACCGGGGTTTTTCCGACCCGACCATTTAGATGGGTTCAAATCAGGCTTAAACGTATTCAGATCATAGACGGGCCAACCCAATTAATAGATGTACCTCATCCTTACTAGACAATTGATCGTTGAACCGTAGTGACTCATTTAGACAAATTCTTTGCGGGTTTGTTAAAATGTCTTATAAATATTAATTACATTCAAACCTATGAATATGACATGACAACTTTAGCAATTGTAGAAAAACTGGAATAAATGTTTAAATGTCTTACAAATTTATTTTCGCATATATTAGAATACATGTTTATGTTGGTCAAGTTGGGTTGAGTACTAATTTATAGAAGGGTGAGGCACTGGTTTTACTTACACATGAAGCACAAACCACTCATTTGGGTTGAGCCCGACCAATTTACCACTATGACCCATTTATTCTCTCGCATCGATTTTATTTTATTTGTTTCCATAACAAAGGTGTTAAAAGGAAAATAATAGGTCAGAAAATAAATTGGTTTTATATTTTCGATCTCCTGCAGTTATGAATTCTAAGTACAGTTACAATTACATGTCTTAGCTTCCTGTAGGTCAGGCGAAAACTTCACCTGAAGTTCATTAACTGACACAACCCTTGAGACTATAAAAAATCTCAGTCAACCTAGACATGCATCTCAGATGTAGGCACTTGGCCAAGCGCTCTTTCGCTTAACCATTCTATTTTAGTTTTATGAAGACCAGATCCTCAACAATGGATACAAATCGTTCTGAATATCTCACTACCCGTGCGCAAAAGGGTCGTCGTCTAACCCAGCTATAGTCCAAGATAGCTTGACATGGCTAGTGACCTTTCATATCGATGAGTCAGTGTGCTAAGCAGCAATCCGCATACACGGTATCGGTCGAATCAAAGAAAGTACAAGCACGGTACGAATTGAGTTAAGAAAGTGTGCACGGTTGCAACATCATTATGGAGCCTAAGATTTGGCTATAGCAAGGATACATGCTTCGGCACGAATGTGGCGTCGTGTTGAATCGTCAACACAAGTTCCACAAGTCAGGATTGAGTCGTCTCGAGTTAAGTCAGGAAGGACCGTAAGATAAAGTTTGGTTATGTTACGTTAAATTGTAAGACACGACCTCGATATTTGAAGCACGGACAAAGTCGATGACACGAAACATGTTGCGTCCCAAAGTATGAGTCGGAAGAGCAAGTACGAGCCAATACTTGATGTTGCAAGCACGAGAATGGTCTAGAGGCTAACTGTGCATCTGCTAAAGCTTTATTTCATATACAGCGTTTTCATCTACAACAGATGCATGGAAGTCAGTTTGTCTTGAGGAATTTTTTTTCCAATTTTAAAGATGGCCCGGAAGAAATGAGACTCAACCAAATTGATCCAATTTATCATAATCCTTGATGCAAGCAAGAAAACCTACATATATATATATATATATATATATATATATATATATATATATATATATATATATATATATATATATATAGACAGAATTCTAGACAAGCATAATGCATGATATAATACTGGGCTTTTGTAAGAAAGAACTTATTAACTTGACTGATAACAAATACAAGCTAAACATCCAACAAGCAAAGAGTATATTTTTCATTGTATACACATTTGGAGGTTCCTGAACGTAAGATACGCATGGAAATCTGCTTCCCCAAAATTCACTTTGACTCATATCTAGCAGAATTGCCGACTCTTGACATCAATCATTTATCAGAAAGTTTGCCAAAAAAATGAGCAAGTTTTTTATGTCAGCAGACATGTAAAAAATGGAATGAAATCATTGCTTTCGTTATTCAATGATCTGAAGTATAAGGAGATCGGTATAGGAAAGAAAAACAAAAGGAAAGACTAGCAGCAGACTGACCTTTGGAGGCAGTGGTAAATGTCTACCTATGAAAAAAATAATTGATCAATGACCAAATATACAATTGGAGATATGTAGGCTCCTGTCTGCAACTGCAACGTCCCCTGCTTTCTGGCGGAGAAATAAACACCAAGGCTGAGAACCCGGTGGCCATGCCAGTACCTCATTTGAGGCCTGCAACAAAGAATTTTTAGTAAATTTCTTCTAACTTTCTAGGCAAATGATGTAAAGTAAATCTCTGTCTGCCGCCTAAGGTTCACTCTCTTTCATTTCTTCTACAATTGGAGACCAGTTAAACATCCACGTCGTAATTGCAAGGCTCATCAGTCTCGGGCAGTTCAATCGCCCAAAGCAGCTCCTCCCTAGGACTCCATGAAGTTGGATTGCTGATCGTCCTTTCCGATGAGTTCTTTTGATTCCAGTTTCATACGATGTCATTTCTGACTTTGTATCTACAAATGTCTGTTTGAATTTTTAACGATACAGGACTAGTTCCTCCACCAATCTTGTCACTAGGAACAGCAGCCACATGATTGTCAGGAACATATTGTTGTGATGAGAACTGTGTGGGTCTCCCATCAGAATGGAGCTTTTTCGGTCATTTGGTCACCTGGCAAGATAATACATTTTCAGTCCGTTATTCCCAAAGACAAGAAAAAGCAAAGCGAAAATAACAATGATAATGCCAAGAAAAAAAGGGGGGAAAGAAAAAATATATATATATCATAACACACGAGAAAAGCAATCAGAACTCAAAAGAACAGAGAAGACATTAGTACACAGAAAGAGCAGTAAAAGGGATAGTACCTAACATGTACTGGTAACATTTTAACTTTTGTAGCTTTGTGAAGTGAATCCTGAAAAGAATCAACCCATGCATTGATTTCATCAAAACAGGAATCAGTAGCCAAGCTTGGCAGATAATTATTTGGATTTTTATGCACTCTATATCTTATCCTTGGATTTATCTCATCATGAAGTCAACTGCTCTGGAAGTCATTTTATATATTGTTGACTTATAATTATGAATCTAATCCCCCTTTTCTTCTACTATAACAACAAGAACAAAGCTTTTATCCCAAACTTTTGGGGTCGGCTATTTGAATTATTTTCTTCGGTTCAGCTCTGTTAAGGGTCATGTCCTCTTTAGCATAACAAATGCCATATCCTTTGTGATGGTGTCAACCCAAGTTCGTCTAGGCTTACCGCTAGTTCTAGCAGCTCTTTTGACTAGACTAATTTCTTATAGCTCTCCTAACTATTGCATCTATTGGTCCTCTTCCGTTCAACTCTTTTAAAGTGTGATGTCCACTTTAGCATTAATAAGAGGCATATCCTTCGTTACGGTGTCAATCCAAGTTTGTCTAGGCGTACTCCTAGTTCTAGCAGCTCCTTTGAGTAGTAGACTAATATCATATAGCACCTAACCATTGCATTGTCGATAAGATAGATGAATCTTCTCCTCTATTTGTCCTTCCTCCTTTCTACTCTTCTTCAATCATCCTCCCTCTTCTTCCCCTCTCCTTTCCTACTCCTTAGACACCTCATGAGTTGTTGCCACCTCACCATTCCACAGAGACTCACCAAAGAGAAGTGATGTCCCGTGATGAGATGGGTAGGAAGACAAGTGGAGAAGGGAAGGGAGTAAAGAAAAGGGAAACAAAGCTTAAGATTTGGTCACGATATGGCAGGCTGACCAGTCCAGGTAATAGCCAAATTTAGAACAAATTTATCATCAAGCCTTCTAGCAACAGAATGTTGTCGGTAATGGAGCACAAAAAGCTTCATAAAAGATTTGAGAAAGTTGTTATGACCACGGTCGACCTAATGTCAACCCTCTATATTGGTGCCACTGCCAATTTTCTACCCATGGTAGATATGAGCATGCGAGGGTCATGACATAAAACCTAGACAGCCAGCAGGTAGGTAGACCTACCTTGTAGCTATGCAATTTAAGCTCATGCAACCAAGGAGCACCGTTCAAGTTTCCCTAGACTATAAAGAATCTAAACAAAGACGTAAGATCAAACAATTTGCTACAGGGAATTGCATTAATCTCTATGGCAAATTGAGGGGAAAAAAGTGAAAAGGAATAGCATTCCCATCAAACTTGGAACAAATTGCTGATGGAGAAAAAGAGCGAAGATGGAAGGATCAGAAAAAAGTTCCTGGAAGAGTAACTATAAGTAGAACCTGTTCGCAAAAACTTGAACGCACACCGATGGAACTTCTTAGTATTTACAATATATAAACTTTCAAGGTCAGCAGAAGACACATTAAATGAGCCAATATAATATAGCAAGACACTTCAAATACACAATAATCAAAAAAATGATATTAGTATGCTGGATGGAGTAATAATGATTAACCCATGACATGGGATTCAAAACTTTATAGTCTACAAAACAATGGGGATTTTCACATATATATATATATATATATATATATATATATATATATACTAGTCTACATGTACGTGCGTTGTACGTATTTTAATTAAAATATCATAAGGTCAGCTGTCGTCTTTCCGTCTTTTCCAGGTGACTTCATGTGTGTGCTTTCTTTTTAAAATGATAAGAGATTCAAAGTACGATTTTTATTTTATTTTTCTATTGAGAATAATAACCTTTGGAAAATGGTAAGAACAGAAAAATTTATTAGCATTGGAACATGAAGAGATGTTTGAATAAATGAAACTCCATAGCATGCAAACTTTATTGCTTTGACTCTTAAATATAAATGACATGCAAGTTGGTAATGATAACATCATGTTTATAAAATACTCAAGGATATTTTAGGAATTCAAATATATATATATATATAAAAAAAAAAAAAAAAAAAAAAAAATATATATATATATATATATATATATATATATATATATATATATATGTTGGAACCAGGTAAATTATTTCTGGAATCGCTCCCACTGGGATTCGAACTCCTGATCACTTGGGCCGCATGCATCTCTTATATATATATATATATATATATATATAGAGAGAGAGAGAGAGGAGGGATCGAATTCACCCCCTATTTTCTCCACCCCATTATCATCCTTATCTCATCCGTTGGATTAGATTTAAAAGTATGGTTTAGATCAAATCTCTACATCTAAAAATAGAAACACCAAATCTTTCATATATTACATTAATTTGCAAGAGAGAGAATTAATATGCAAGAGAGAGAAATTGAGAAAGAAACAAAAAAAACCCTCCGCTCGTTCTCTTCCGCTACAAAACAGAAACTAAATTAGGTTTTAAATGACCGGAATCTTTATAGAGAATATTTTTTAAAAGAACTAGATTAGGCTTCAAAATATAAATGACCGATTTTTTTACTAGAAACTAAATTTTGTAGAGAATATCGAAAATTTAATAGATTTAAATTAGGTTTCAATTTTTTTAGAGAACATCACAAATTTAAATGACCAATTGTTTTTAAAAAAACAAACTAAATTAGGCTTCAAAATTTAAATGACCGGAAAATTTTAAATAAAATAATTTTTTTAAAGAATATCGAAAATTTTAAAAGATTTAATTTAGGCCTCATAATATTTTAGAGAACGTCGAAAATTTATATGACTGAATTTTTTTTTAAAGAAACTAAATTAGGTTTCAAAGACCCAAATATTTTTAAAAGAAACTAATAGGCTTCAAAATTTAAATGACCAATTTTTTTAAAAAGAAACTAAATTTTGTAGAGAATATCAAAATTTTAATAGATTTAAATTAGGTTTCAATTTTTTTTTAGAGAATATCAAAATTTTAAATGACCAATTTTTTTAAATAAACTAAATTATGCTTCAAAATTTAAAAGACCGAAAAATTTTAAATGAAACAATTTTTTTTTAAAAATATCAAAAATTTAAAAGATTTAAATTAGGCCTCAAAATAATTGTGAGAATATCGAAAATTTAAATGACCGATTTTTTTAAATGAAACTAAATTAGGTTTAAAATGACTGGAATATTTTTAGATGATATTTTTCAAAAGAAACTAAATTAGGCTTCAAAATTTAATGACGGAATTTTTTTTAAAAGAAACTAAATTTTGTAGAGAATATCAAAAATTTAATAGATTTAAATTAGATTTCAAATTTTGTTAGAGAATATCAAAATTTTAAATGACTACATTTTTCTTTAACCGAAACTAAATTAGGCTTCAAATAACCAAAAAATTTATAGAGAAGAAATAATTTAGACTAAAAAACAGATATACTTTGCTTCTCAGAATTACAATTCAGATACATCTATTCAACCGGACACCTCCTTTATTACGAAAATCTCAGTTCAATATGTTTAAAGATTTTTCTCGTGCTTTTTATTTGTTGATTATTTGTTCCACATATTAAATAGTTAAATGACAAGTGTGGGCACTGTTGCTGGAGTGCAGGCGGTATGTCGGAGAAGAGGCAGAGCGCTGCCGGAGGAGGAGGAGAAAGACTGCTGGAGAGCAAGCGGTGCAACCCAGGCGGAGGCGGAGGCACAGGTGGAGCAAGCGGCAATGGAGCACCCTAGCAAAGGGGAGCGGAGGTTTTATTGAAAAATCTGAAATTATTTTGGTCATTTATAAGTAAAAAAAATGACAAATAAAATAAAAAACACCCAAAACAGAAAAAAAAATAAAAAATAAAAAATAAAACAGGAGCAGATATGGAGTGAAGAGCAAATGGGGAAGCGGAGGAGAACGAGCAGAGGGTTTTCTTTCTCAATTTCTCTCTCTTGCATATTAATGTAATATACTAAAGATTTGGTGTTTCTATTTTTTGATGTAGAGATTTGATCTGAACCATACTTTTAATTCTAATCCAACGGATGAGATAGGGATGATAATGGGGTGTACAAAATAGGGGGTGAATCCGATCCCACCTCATATATATATATATATATATATATATATATATATATATATATATATATATATATATATTCTACTATATAATAGAAAAACTTAGATGGTGAAACTTTTGAATTCCGAAAATACCCTTACATACTTATACTAATTAAAAATAGTTCATTAATTTTAATAAGGACAACTTAGTAATTAGGAAGACTACCCTTTGGTCTTCCTAAAGTGTCTTCCTAAACTAATTAAGAAATGTTAAAATACGAGCAAGGCACGTGCACATATGCTAGTATATATTTTTTCTTAGTATATATATATATATATATATATATATATATATATATATATATATATATATATATATATATATAAGCCCAGAAGCTATGCAGATAGTTTTCTATGATTTTGATAATCCACACGATTACTACGAGGTATCAGAGCAGAACAACAATAGCAAAGCCTTTATCCCAAGATTTTAGGGAAATGATGTATCAGAACAGGTATATTAGTTTTCCCTCGAAACCAGGTCAATCTTAATAGCACTCGCTTCAACTCAGTCTCTCTGATAAGAGATGATACTAAAGCGACATGTAGCACTATAGGGCTTGACCATTGCCCTGTGAATACTCACGTTTCCGTAGGGCATAGGAATAGTTGATCGAAAGACTTAGATTATCTGGTCCAAATCAAAACGAAATGAAAATAACATGAAACGTAATATTCTCTGAGAAGCACTTCAATGCACAGACTTGAGTCTATTAGTTACTGTCCGTCATCTTTGTTTCTGTAAACTTTGGCAATATCCAATAACTACTCATAATATAGCGACCACCAGGATGTGGCACTCTTGATCAGACACCTAAGTATACAAACCCTCAGATAAAAACAAGTACTATTTATTTTATTCTCTCAAAAAAGTACTATTTCTTTTCTAAAGTACTTAATCATCTCACAGAAGTATAAACATGGAATCAGACTTCCACATTATGGTCAAGTCACCTCATCCTATGGAGGCTCTTCATTAGCCAATCGTTGTTGGATGACTCACATCCACTCAAAGCACACATTGTGTTCTCAAGAAGTTCCTTGAAGCAACAAGTGTTCCCCATGAATTATTTGATCTCAAACTAAATTATTGCAGATATTAAACTCCATGACAACAGCAATTCATGAGGCAACTTTCTCTAATATGAAATGCATGAGCGTCTCAAAGGCTTAAGGAATTATCACCTTCACTCGTATTTTTTTTCTTATATAACAAGCATATTTGTGAGACAGCCAAAAAAGTTGGAGGGGAGGATATAACTGATGGATCCAATGACTCTCGCATAGGTTTCGGCTTTGAAGGGACGAAGTGCTCCTGCGCAAGATCCAACATTTCTAACCATCAACGTCTTGGGTCACATAAGGATCCCATTCATATCTTGTAAGTGGAGGCAACGAGGAGGGTGTCCTCTTCCATGGTGACATTGGGGTTCTTATGGTCATAGCCATTGACATTGGGAATGGTTTTAGAGAGATGAGGTAGGATATTGCTCAGACATGCAAACTGGTAGCTTCCGGCAATAAATAGGATTTCCACAGAAACTACTACTTTGTCCCCTTAATTTTCGTTGCTATTCTTGACTTTCCAATTAGGAGAGTCAGGCCAACATAGGAGAGGCAATATAGGGAAATTGTTCTATAAATTCATAAGTTGATGGCTCTACTACATCTTGTGAAGTGTTAGAAATGAGGGTATAAAGTGTCAGAAATGGCAGTATAACAAAGACCAAGACGAACGATTGGAAATGAGCCATGACACTATCAGATATCACAATTCACAAAGGACATTGCTATGGTGCTACTCGACAAGGGACCAAAAGGGTGGTGAGCCGGTGAGAGTCCACGTCACCTGGAGTGGTGAATCACATCAACACGGCTCTAGTATCATAGTACGGGTGCTAAGAGATTGATGATTGTTGGATCGGAAGGGAGTCTCATCTCACTAGCTTTCCAAGCAGGGTTTCACTCATGGGTATGCTTGCTATTTGCTGGACACTTGGAGCTGGACATGAGGTCGAGTTTGAAGGATGGGGGATGTGGCACATCAATAGTTGAATCAATGAGGATTTGGTGATGGGGATAGGTAACACCAAATAGACGGGCCACATCAAACAATGGACAACGAGCGAAACATTCTTAGTACATGCCTACTTATGTTTCCTCCTTAATGGTCTTCTCTCCGTCATTGTCTCAGGCGCTGGACTTTCGGAGCACGGTATTCCAGTGATGTTGTTGATGTACTTGCAAGCTACCGAACTCAAGTGACCCTAGTGGCCAATGAGGAGAGGTATAACGATGAGGGACGGCTGGGGGGGGGGGGGGGGGGGGGGGGCGCAGGCATTCTTAGGATCGAGCCACGGCTCTGTTGATGCAAAAAAAAAAGTACTTGCAAGCAGTGTTCTAAATGGCGGCCGCCTAGGCGGTAGGTGGTCTCTCTCCGCACCGCTTTTCGGTAGGCGGTAGAGTAGGCGGCCAACGGAGGTTGGCGGCATGAGCATAGGCAGAGGTGAGGCGGCGTAGGAGGAGCAATACCTAACAAGATATTTTGGCCAAAAAGGTTTTGTATGTATTATGGGCCTATGGTTCACTTTTACAAAACTAAAACTATATAAATCTTCGTTCTACAACTTAGTTGTGCACGGAACACCCTTAAAATATGCATATTATGCAAAAAAATAACAGTGGTAAAATAGTAAAAAAATGTTCAAAATGTATCGACCGTCTAGGCGGTCTAGGCGGTAGGCGGATTCTCTACGTCGCGCACCCGCCTACCGCCGTTTAGAACCTTGCTTGAAATCTATATCCACGACTATGATAGTTTCTGGTTTTGTAGTGATTTAAGTGGGGTTGCAACTGTTGCAAGTCATGTGTTTAACAATAATTTGGTTAATGAAGTTGGAGAATTCTTCACGCTTTCTCCACCACACCTAACCCTTGACCGTTGTTACTCAATTAACAAATCTGCAATGTGTAACAATTTTTACAAGGGAGTTCTCCAATTTCCGTAGAGAACCCATCAATTAGAGTATTATTTCCTGCAAAATTTAATAAAGCTGCAATTTTTTAATAACTTTACAAGGGAATTCTGAAATTTGTGCAAGAACCCACCAAGTAGATTATCAGTTCCTACCAAAATTTTCGCAATCTCATCTACTGCAATCCAAATATTTAGTGTAAGAGGAAATAATCCAAAAAAAAACATAATTTTTCGCCAACAAACTGAAATTTTGGGGCGAGAAATCAAAAAAAAAAAAAAATCAGAGAAAATTGTCTAAACCCTATAAATCGGTCAAAAATTAAACACAATTCTATCGACATTCGACAACAAGAAGCCAACCCGGAAAAACTCACCGTTGCATGACGACGTCGGATCGGCGATCCCCCTCCGCCGCCTCCCGAACAAAACGCGGCCGAATCCTTCAAAAAATCGCCGTAGCATCGTCGGAGGGAGTCGCACGTGGCGAGTCCGGCGGGTGGTCGGTCGGAGATCCGGGACCTCCCTTCGGCGAATTGGGAAGAATTCGCCGGAGAGTTCGACGGAAGACGAAAAATTCGGTCAGAGAGATCAGAACTGTTATTTGGGCGACCGCTCTCTTCTGGCTGCAGGCCGTTATGCTTTTCAAGGGTGCTATCAAGAAGATCCAAAGTATATGGGCTGACTTTACGATGCTACATTCTCCGTAGGTTTGGACCACAGTTCTAGCCCACGAGCCATGTGTCATCGTATAATTGGATGAGGGGGACAGATGGGACCCGAAGAGAGAGGGGGCATGTAGGCTGGTAACATGCGGCGCGCGGGCATGCACGCGATCACCCCCCGCAGCCACATATCATTTTCCTGCATGAAAATGAGATCTATATGCCATTAGTTGGGAGGAGATGCATCGGCCTATAAAGAAGGGTAAAATTGGACTGAGATCTGTCTCTCCCGAAAAAAACTGCATACCTCAAGCTGTTGTGAAGATTCTTCAACAAAAAGTTGCTTTATGTTGACTGGATCAACGAAAGGTACTTTCCGAAATGAAAACTCTAGACGACTAGTAGCAACAACTTCTCGGTCACAATTAAAGTTTTGTTGAAGACGAGAATCAGGACTAGAGATAAGCTGACTAGGATGATATACTCAGGGGCACAAACTAGCATTTGGCATGATCCTTGAATTAATCACTCTAGCTTGATCGAAAGGGAGGGATGGCATTGTTCGTGAGCTGATGGGTTCTACGGAATTGGTGAGTAATCTTATTTAGGAGGGTGAGTGGAACCTACAGGGCCATGTGATTAAGGCAGCTCATGTGAAGAGATACGAGCGGTAGAGATTGATAGACAAGTGATAGAGGACTATTGGCTCTGGAAAGATATGGAGAAAGGCACGTTCAAGTCCAGTAGGGCCTTGAATCGGATTAGGACATAACATGAGGAGGTTGTATGGACGGAGGTGATTTGGACCAAAAGGCGGCAGTCAAAATGGCCTTGTGCTTATACAAAACGATCAGGAATAGACTCATTACTCGATACAGGCTGGCCAGTTTTGGCATCCCATGTGAGGATATGAAGTGTTGCCTATGCGGTAAACATAATGAATCCAGGTATCATGTGTTATTCGCTTGCGATTTTACATGGAATATTTGGAGCGCACAAAGGGCTAAGATTAGACCAACCACTGCTCATTTGTAGAGCTCTTGCTTCGATTCTGAGCGATGTCAAAGTGCAGAAGAGGAACAAAGAGAGAGAGGTTACCGCTGTCTCAGAATAATTTTTGCGGCGGTCAGTGGCGGAGCATAAGCTGGGCTCTCCCGGGTTGTAGCCTGGGCTTCGAAAATATATACAAGGAGCTACCAGTTTCTATCACATATAAGCCTAAGCTTAGTTGGTTGAGTAGCTAGTTCATTTAGTAGAAATCCAGGTTTTGAATCTTGTGTGTGTTGTTTTTGTTGTGTAGATTTTATAGTTATTTCATTTATTGAGTTATCATATGATTTTTTTTTTCTTTTTCATCTATGCTCTTAGCTCCCCCTAAAAAAATTCCTGGCTCCGACCTTGGCGGCTGTGGTTTGGCACGTGTGGAGGGAACATAATAAGCATATCTTCGAGGGTCTTTCCCTCAGTACTTTTGGCGTACAAATAAATATAGATGCTGATGATCTTAGTTGTAATCATCGTTTTATCTATAATATTTACCTTCTTCATAAAAAAAAACTAAAGTAAAAAAATGTATACTTAAAAGTGGGAAATTGTTTTTCTTGTGCATTTAAGTTATTTATGTACATTTGAATTTCATGCTAATTTTTATAATAAAAAAATATTTGAATGTTTAAATAGATGATATTTTATAAGTGGAAGTAGCCAAATTTATATTTTTGTCTTTGGATGTTAAGTAAGAAGTTGAAAATTTTGAAATGTGCATTATAATAATAACATTTTTTTATTAATTATATAACTAAAATAAAAATTATTAATTTATTTTAATAAGAAATATTAATATTTAATTTATTTATTAAATATAAACTATTATAATATATTAAAAATGTTATACTTAATATTTAGCTAATTAAGGACTAATAATAATTATTAATTTATTATAAATTAGTGTTTTTTATTATTCGTAACTTTTTAAGACAAAATATATATTTAACTTTTTTTATTTGTGTATAATATGATAAAAACGTCCTTATTCTTTGTGATTTTATAAAACGGAAGGAAAAACAAAAGGGTTCTTTGGGTCCGGCTATACACACCCCAAGGGTTACTTAGCACATCCCATTTTTTTTTAAAGAAAAAAAAAAAGAAAATTTCTATTCTACCCTCCCCTGCTCCCCTCCCCCCTCCGCTCCGTCGACCCCGACTCCTCCGCATCCTCCTCCTCCTCCTTCCGATCCTCCTCCTCCTCCCGCCCCCTCCTCCCGACACCGACTCCTCCGCCGCCTCCTCCTCCTCCCGATCCTCCTCCTGCGCCTCCCGACCCTCCTCCTCCTCCTTCTCCGATCCTCCTCCTCTCCTCCCGCCCCCTCCTCCCGACACCGACTCCTCCGCCGCCTCCTCCTCCGCCTCCTGCGCCTCCCGCCCCTCCTCCTCCTCCTCCCGCCCCCTCCTCCCTCCTCCTCCTCCTCCTCCTCCTCCTCCGACTCCACCTGAGGAAGGAGGAGGTGGAGTCGGAGGAGGGGGCGGGAGGAGGAGGAGGAGGGTCGGGAGGCGCAGGAGGCGAAGGAGGAGGAGGGGTCGGGGTCGACGGAGCAGAGGGGAGGGGAGCAGGAGGAGGGGGAGGGGGAGGGTAGAATAGGAATTTTTTTCTTTTTTTAAAAAAAATGGGGTGTGCTAAGTAACCCTTGGGGTTTGTATAGCCGGACCCAAAACAAAAACAAACAAAAACACCATTGTTAAGGGCTTTTTTGTCATCTTGCGCCAAAATGCTGTTAGGGCATTTTTTTTTAAAATTTGTTCTATAAATTTTGTATAGATAATTAAAATTATAGTAAATTAGAATAATATACAAAATATTTTTGAAGTTTAGTTGGTTAGAATATATGTATGAAAAAAAACTCATATATATATATATATATATATATATATATATATATATATATATATATATATATATATATATATATATATATATTGTTGGGTTTGTAGCCTTTTGTTTTGGTTTTTAGTCCCACATCGGCTAGAAAAGAATGTGTATCTCCATATATATAAGTCTTTTCTCTTTATGGAGATGCACATGTGGTGCACATGGGTGTGTGCCATGTGGGATTAATTATTAATGGTATAAAGGCTTAATCAACAATTAAGAAGCTGTAAGCTTTTTGCTCTTGGAAATTTATTTCCATGGAGCTAAGCTCCGTAGGAGCTTAGCGACTCGGACTCGGACTCGGGCTCGGACTCGGGCTCAAGGGCTCATGAGGCGTAATGTGGCATTTTGTTGGCGCACTTAGCACGTCAGCTGTCACGACCCGCACCCGGATATACGGGTACGAATACGTAGACGACGCCCAGCCTACGCCGCAGTATCGGCGGTAGAACGCTGTCTAGTACCCAATAAATATACACTACGTCTAGAAGGCCTATAACTATAAATATACTCTAGTCACATCACAACAGCTAGGGATGATAAGACAAGAAAGATAACTAAAGCACAAGAACAATTAGAAACTACTAGAAGGAATCATAGGACAGGAAATAAAGAAGGAAAACAAGACAAACTAAGGATAACAAACAGGCAACTCACGTAGAAGAATAGTGAGATCCACCTCAGCTAGCAACATCATGAAGTCCACTAATGGCACAACTACTCCTAAAATATTATCAACGGTATCCTGTCAGGAAAATGAGCAAGTACAAACACTAACAGCAGTTCCATATGAATTGACAAATTCTATAAGAGACAGTATAATGAACTACAAGACAAAGATATATGAAGACTTGGGAACCGTTCGGAAGCTGAATTACAACCCTTAAACCAAACAAGGACCGGGGTTGTAACTCTTCTCCCGAGCAGAACTTAGTCTCCAATCAAGGTACAATGTAAAGGCATGTAGAGCATGTGAGTAAATAAAATCATAGCATGGTGAGAAGTACAGAAAGTAAAACTGAACTGGAATATAAGATACGACAATAAATGTAAAATATGATTTGAATTATTAGAGCGAAATGTGATCGGCTAGGGAGTCATGGTAGGGTTATCCACTTGGCCCGACAATCACAGAAAAATCTCTGGAAAGGGTCATGCCGGCCAACCTGGATAACCCGGCAAGGGGTGTCTGCTACACCCTACGTGAGGTGAGGGTGGCGCTAGCAAAATAGTGACAGAGAGGCTTTGATCACATAACCCCTAACAATTCCCCATCTCCGAATAGTATAATGGACCTGGACATGACACGTCATGACACGGGATTCCCTAAGAGGATAGCTACTCTCTCTCAGGAATCGGTGTCTATACAAGTACATGGAACAAGACAGGAAATGTACATATATACCAAGAAAATCCAGGAACAACATCTCATGTCATGATCCAACATATACTAGTCCGTGAACTATCGTGACTGGGAATCAAGTAAGACACTACGACTGAATCGGATATAGCAGATATCAAGACAATGAAAACTATCAGTGAATGTACTCGCCTGCGGTCCTGAGCTGTCAATGGGGTCGATACTCAGAGTGATGCCACAGACCTAAAGATAAGATATATATATAAACTAATTAGGGTTCAACAGTGTTACACTTGATTCTATAGTATAAGCTACGTAATCTAGGTCAGACTCAGTCAACTAAGTCAAACTAGGTCACACTGAGTCACACTAGGTCAAACTAGGTCACACTGAGTCACACTAGGTCAAACTAGGTCAAATTGGGTCAATGGTTGACTTACAGTTGACTTTTGGTCAACTGGTCAACTATGGTCAACTCTAGGTTAAACTAGGTCAAATGTTGACTATATTTCGACATTCAGTCAAAGCAGTCAACCATAGTCAAACAGGGTCAAGGCTAGTCTCTATAAACATCTACAAGGTCAACACATCAATTTCAGTGATTGTAAAATCACCGGAATCAATGGAACTCAAAATACCACAAAAGGAGAAAGATTATAATAATAGGGTAAAAATCTACAGATGTTGTCGAATGGTGAAACAACCATCACCAACGTGTCTAGAATGGTCAAATTAGCTAGAATAGCCTGTCCAAAAGTCCAATTTGGACACAGGGGCAAAACGGTAATTTCGGGCCAAAATGATATCCGCCGTTGGACACTTTGTACCGAAAAATGTGTCGAAATGAAAGTGCACAAAATCTAACAAATTATATGTCCACGAATCCAAAATGACGATACGAATCCAACGGTATATCCAGAATTGGATTCCGTTGACCCGATCTCAAATTGGTCCGTTGACCAGGATATTGAAATTCCGATTTGCACGGAAAAGCGTGTCGGAGCTAATGTCCTCAAAACTCAGCAAATTATATGTCAACGAGTCCAGAATGACGATACAAACTCAATGGTATATCCAGAATTGGATTCCGATGAGCCGAACTCAAAATGACCCGCTGACCCGGATATTTGTATCCGACTTGCACCGAAATACGTGCCGGAACCAATGTCTACTAAAATCTAGCAAATTATATGTCAACGAGTCCAGAATGACGATACGAACTCAACGGTATATCCGGAGTTGGATTCTGATGAGCCGAACTCAAAATGACCCGTTGACCCAGAAAATGGGACCCGCTTTGCACCGAAATGCGTATCAGGGCCCACGTTCTCCAAATCAAGCAAACTTTATATGAAAACATGCCAGAATGACGCCACGAGTCTACTGGTGGTGTCAGAAATTGAATCCGGAGTCCCGGGTTCAAAAATAGAATTTTACAAGTGAAACACTAAGAATTCGAACGGCCAACTTTGGCGTCGAATTCGACCGACCTAACAAGCTCAAACTGAAATGAAATCTAAAGGGAGAAGGAAGAGGGTTATACCAGCTGTGCACCGGAACTGGTAGCGCGCAAAACGGAGCTGCTACGACGAAGATACGAACCCGCAAAGTTGGCGTCGCAAAACTGTCCAAAAACAGTACAAATTAAAACGTCAACTTGATGGCCGGTTTTGATGTATCAAACGACGAAATTAACGGTTCAAACTTGACAGAGGTGAAGAGGGATATACCGAGATTGAGACGGAGCAAGGAGTTCACCGATCCAACGGTCGGATCTCCCAGAAAATGCGTGCGAAGTTGCTGCCCCGAGACGCGAATTCTGAAATTTTCTCCGCGCGCGCGTCGACGGAACTCCGAGAAAAACGTTGAAATCGCCTAGACGGCGCGTCCCGGAGGACGTTGGCCGCCACGGAAGGGTGCGGGGGTGTGCGCCCGGCCTGGGGGGGGCTCGCTGGCGGTTCGCCGGAGTGGGGATGGCCGGCCACGCGGCGCACGGTGACCCGCTGCTGTGCGCGCGCACTGTCACAGCCCTGCTGCGAGCTGCTGCTGCAGCAGCCGTGGCACGCCGGCCACGGGGTGGCGCACGGCGGCCAGGCGGCGCGGCGCAGCAACGGTGGCACGGTGGCGTGCGGGTGGTGGAGGTGGTGGAGATGATGTTAGTGGTGATGGTGGTGTTGGCTAATGGAAGATGATGATGATGGTGGTGGGAGTGAAGTGAAGAGGAGGAGAGTGAGCTCGGGATGAGGGGGGGTCGGCCATGGAGGAAGAGGAGGTCGGCTGAATGATGATGGGGAGGGGAGAAGTGTGCTGTTGGTGAGTTAATAATGAGAGAGTGTGAGAGAAGAGTTGTATATATATATATATATATATATATATATATATATATATATATATATATATATATATATATATATATATATATATATATATATATATATTATATATAGAAAGATAGAGAGAGAGAGTGAGAATAGAGATATTTAGAGAGAAAGAGAGAGATAGGGATGGGGGGTTGTTCGTACAGGAAGGGGTAGGGGGTTTGTGCTTGTCGGCTGAGAGAGAGAGAGGGGGTGAGGGAGTGTGTGTGTTGACTAAGGAGAGAGAGAGAAGATTAATATATGATAGAAAGAGAGAGAGGAGTAGATATTTAGAGAGAGAAAGAGAGAAAGTAGAGATATTAATGAGAGAATAGAGGGAGGGGGTGGGGTGTTACTGCCACATGGGGGGAGAAAGTAGGTCGGCTGGTATAGGAGAGAGAGTGTGAGTGTATATACATATGTATATATACACCTATACATATATACATATATACATATGTACATATATAATATACAAGGGATAAAATAAGATTAAATAAGTAGAGAGATAGAGGGATATTTTAGAGTAGGGAAAAATTTAGTGAATGGATATTAATGAAGGGTAACAAGGAGCTTGGACTGGGTTCAGTGGAGCCGGGTTAGGCCAAAATGGACAGGGTGCAATATTTGAATTAAAAACAGGTATTTATGATCATGGGCAAATAAGTAGCATGTGGGGGCTCAAATAAATGGGACACAAGTGGCAGGCGGGTAGTAGGCTTCGTGTGGGCCATGTTCCTATTTGGGGTCGACTAGGTTGGGTCGATGTCGGGTCCCGAAATTAAATGGGAAATTAAATCAGGTTTCACGGTAGATAATTAACTGGCCTAAATTGAACCGAAAGTTGTGCAAAGAAAATGGAGCACAAAATGGAGTGTCTGAGTGGGACACGAAGGTCATGGGTAAAGAGCGCCTCGAGTAGATCAAACATGACAAGTTGGTTTCGAGAAAATGACTAGTCTGGTGCTCCTAAATTAAAAGTCATGGTAACGCGCATATGATGATCAAGGAAAAGAGTGGGAATTCAATTAATAATTAAATGGTCTAATATTGACCCGAACTTGTGCGAAGCAAAAAGAGCACAAGGGAACGAGTTCAAGTGGGACAGGATATATCAAAATGAAGATAATCTCGTCTACTACAAACTCCAAGAAGGAAGTTTCCAGAGACTGACATCCTTGATGCTCTAGAATTCCAAGTCACGGTAAAGAGCATTAAATGATAAAAATAATTAAATAGAATGAATTATCTAGAATTAATCATTTAGGAAATTTGAAAAATAAATCCCAGAATTTTAGGGGGCTTACATCCTACCCACCTTATAAAAATTTCGTCCTCGAAATTAAAGGTTGGTAGTGGGGTTAAAATATGATAGAAGGTTTAGGCAATATTTTAGGCACGATCCAAGAATGACGAGTTTACACGATCAAGATAATCGATTCAAAATTGTTCAAGCACGATAATGGATTTTGGCACGATAGAATTATGATATGAACAAAATCATATGTGCATGATTTCAGGAATAAGTCAAGTCATTGGGGCACGATTTAGTTATGACAACGAAATCAAAACTTGAGCTTCGTCCGGTTTCAACCGAGTCAAACATTGATTAACAGGATTTCAGCTTGATGAAATTAGATTTAGGGTTAAGATTATCAAGATCATGAAAATCGAAATCGGATAGTCATAATCTAAAACAAGGCTAAGAGAAACAAATGGAGAGAAAAATTTGAGTATAGCACGATTGAGAGATAGAATTGGTAGAAATCAGATTATAGGTCACATAAGCACGATCAAGATCCAAGTTCAGTTGTGAATGACGAATAAATCATGAATTCAAAATCAAGGTCTTAAAAGCACAATTAGAAGCAAGATGATATACATATTTATGATCGTTAAAATTACGATCAAGGAACTCCAAGTTGCCTTAGTCACGCTAGATCATCTAGGCATGATTAAGCACAATGAGTTCAAATATAATCCGAAAATTAAATCAGGGTCGAAAAGAGTTTAGGCACGAGTATTCAAAATCCAAACATGATCAGAATCAAAAGACAATGCACGAGGGTTAATAGCATTGAAATCCAACCACGATAAAGAAATTAGTCTCAACACGATCTAAGTTGATCAACCTTCGAGTAAATCAGAATTTGGACAAGATGGAGAATAAGATCAACGAAGGCTGGGCACGAACATCCAAGGATGAAAATCCAAGTCACAAGGGAATTGAAGTCATCTAGAGTCTAGTCAGCAACCAAGACTCTTTGGCACGATAAACAAGACGAGCAAAATTGATTGGTCATAGACAGAAGGGAATCAAATCTTAACAGTATCGAAACTTAAGAAACAATTTAGATATAAAAATTTCAAAATTTTCAGAGTTTCCAAGCGTAGATGACAGATGTAGATATGAAATAGGTGATTGGTGTAATCAAGACATAGCTAAACAAGACAAAGGAAATGACGGCAAGATGAGGAAATTATCATACAATGAGAAAGAAATGAATGATAAGTCGAGAAATAAGGGTATGAATTGTCCTCATCATTTGGTCAAAAAAAGTGAATCAATTTAAGATACGACCTGATAACCATACACGTCTATCCAAAACCATGCTGCCAGAATTTACGCCACGCCAGTAAGCATAGCTGCAATAAACGATAGAGTCCATAACTAAGATATACGTCCTATAATCATGTCATCTAGATTCCTTACCACGCCAACCGGTATGGCTGCAAGAAAATCTAAATTCCATAACTAGGATAGTATATCCAAAATCAGGCTCCATGTCCTTGTCAGGCTAGCTAATATGACTGCGATAAATTCTAAACTCCATAAATAAAGTAGACATTTATCGTTCCCATCGTCTCCATCAAATATGTTTATCAGGATATCTTAACTCAATCCAGAGAAACTTTATCTTCAACAAAATCAAAATCGAAGTCAACATCGAACATCAAGATTCAAAATTCAACAACGAATCAAAGATAAATAAATGGAAACTAGCGGAAACAGATTCCAAAGTAGAGTTTAGAAGAAAATTCTCAGGAGATATCCAAAGGTACTATCTAGGTCAAGATAAAAGGAAATCATTGGAATATAATCTAAAACAATCTCAACCTGATATGAGACTGGCAAATCATATTCTCATCCTAGAAGATATATAAGTTCAACTTATACCTTCCCTCTGGGGTCCACAAACTCATTCCAAAGAAAGAATGCAATTGATAACGGACAGGTGTTTCAGAAATCAGGACAGATAAAAACAAATGAAAAAGTTTCAAAAAGTTCGAAATAAGATTCCCAGGGGTCATCCCTGAAATCTACCAAGAGTTCCTAATATGTGACTGAGTACCAAATTCCTAAAATATTCCATGACTCAATCTTAATCCTAGGGCAGGCTCGCAGTAGTACAGATAAGCTCAAGTACTACCACGACTTCGCATTAATTGCAAAGACTGACCTCCATGGGCCACCACTAAAAATGTGTCACGACCCGCACCCGGATATACGGGTACGAATACGTAGACGACGCCCAGCCTACGCCGCAGTATCGGCGGTAGAACGTTGTCTAGTACCCAATAAATATACACTACGTCTAGAAGGCCTATAACTATAAATATACTCTAGTCACATCACAACAGCTAGGGATGATAAGACAAAAAAGATAACTAAAGCACAAGAACAACTAGAAACTACTAGAAGGAATCATAAGACAGGAAATAAAGAAGGAAAACAAGACAAACTAAGGATAACTAACAGGCAACTCACATAGAAGAATAGTGAGATCCACCTCAGCTAGCAACATCATGAAGTCCACTAATGGCATAACTACTCCTAAAATATTATCAACGGTATCCTGTCAGGAAAATGAGCAAGTATAAACACTAACAGCAGTTCCATATGAATTGACAAATTCTATAAGAGACAGTATAATGAACTACAAGACAAAGATATATGAAGACTTGGGAACCGTTCGGAAGCTGAATTACAACCCTTAAACCAAACAAGGACCGGGGTTGTAACTCTTCTCCCGAGCAGAACTTAGTCTCCAATCAAGGTACAATGTAAAGGCATGTAGAGCATGTGAGTAAATAAAATCATAGCATGGTGAGAAGTACAGAAAGTAAAACTGAACTGGAATATAAGATACGACAATAAATGTAAAATGTGATTTGAATTATTAGAGCGAAATGTGATCGGCTAGGGAGTCATGGTAGGGTTATCCACTTGGCCCGACAATCACAGAAAAATCTCTAGAAAGGGTCATGCCGGCCAACCTGGATAACCCGGCAAGGGGTGTCTGCTACACCCTACGTGAGGTGAGGGTGGCGCTAGCAAAATAGTGACAGGGAGGCTTTGATCACATAACCCCTAACAATTTCCCATCCCTGAATAGTATAATGGACCTGGACATGACACGTCATGACACGGGATTCCCTAAGAGGATAGCTACTCCCTCTCAGGAATCGGTGTCTATACAAGTACATGGAACAAGGCAGAAAATGTACATATATACCAAAAAAATCCAGGAACAACATCTTATGTCATGATCCAACATATACTAGTCCGTGAACTATCGTGACTGGGAATCAAGTAAGACACTACGACTGAATCGGATATAGCAGATATCAAGACAATGAAAACTATCAGTGAATGTACTCGCCTGCGGTCCTGAGCTGTCAATGGGGTCGATGCTCAGAGTGATGCCACAGACCTAAAGATAAGATATATATATAAACTAATTAGGGTTCAACAGTGTTACACTTGATTCTATAGTATAAGCTACGTAATCTAGGTCAGACTCAGTCAAACTAGGTCACATTGAGTCACACTAGGTCAAACTAGGTCACACTGAGTCACACTAGGTCAAATTGGGTCAATGATTGACTTACAGTTGACTTTTGGTCAACTGGTCAACTATGGTCAACTCTAGGTTAAACTAGGTCAAATGTTGACTATACTTCGACGTTCAGTCAAAGCAGTCAACCATGGTCAAACAGGGTCAAGGCTAGTCTCTATAAACATCTACAAGGTCAACACATCAATTTCAATGATTGTAAAATCACCGGAATCGATGGAACTCAAAATACCACAAAAGGAGAAAGATTATAATAATAGGATGAAAATCTACAGATGTTGTCGGATGGTGAAACAACCATCACCAACGTATCCAGAATGGTCAAATCAGCTAGGATAGCCTGTCCAAAAGTCTAATTTGGACACAGGGGCAAAACGGTAATTTTGGGCCAAAATGATGTCCGCCGTTGGATACTTTGTACCGAAAAACGTGCCACAAAACCTAACAAATTATATGTCCACAAATCCAGAATGACGATACGAACCCAACGGTATATCCAGAATTGGATTCCGTTGACCCGATCTCAAATTGGTCCGTTGACCAGGACATTGAAATTTTGATTTGCACGAAAAAGTGTGTCGGAGCTAATGTCCTCAAAACTCAGCAAATTATATGTTAACGAGTCCAGAATGACGATACGTACTCAACGGTATATCCGGAATTGGATTCCGATGAGCCGAACTAAAAATGACCCGCTGACCCAGATATTGGTATCCGACTTGCACCGAAATGCGTGCCGGAACCAATGTCCACTAAAACCTAGCAAATTATATGTCAACGAGTCCAGAATGACGATACGAACTCAACGGTATATTCGGAGTTGGATTCCGATGAGCCGAACTCAAAATGACCCGTTGACCCAGAAAGTGGGACCCGCTTTGCACCGAAATGCGTGCCAGGGCCCACGTTCTCCAAATCAAGCAAACTTTATATGAAAATATGCCAGAACGACGCCACGAGTCTACTGGTGGTGTCAGAAATTGAATCCGGAGTCCCGGGTTCAAAAATGGAATTTTACAAGTGCAACACTAAGAATTCGAACGGCCAACTTTGGCGTCGAATTCGACCGACCTAACAAGCTCAAACTGAAATGAAATCTAAAGGGGGCAGGAAGAGGGTTATACCAGCTGTGCACCGGAACTGGTAGCGCGCAAAACGGAGCTGCTACGACGAAGATACGAACCCGCGAATTTGGCGTCGCAAAACTGTCCAAAAACAGTACAAATTAAAACGTCAACTTGGTGGCCGGTTTTGATGTATCAAACGACGAAATTAACGGTTCAAACTTGACAGAGGTGAAGAGGGATATACCGAGATTGAGACGGAGCAAGGAGTTTGCCGATCCAACGGTCGAATCTTCCAGAAAACGTGCACGAAGTTGCTGCCCCGAGACGCAAATTCTGAAATTTTCTCCGCGCGCGCGTCGACGGAACTCCGAGAAAAACGCTGAAATCGCCTAGACGGCGCGTCCCGGAGGACGTTGGCCGCCACGGGAGGGTGCAGGGGTGTGCGCCCGGCCTGGGGAGGGCTCGCTGGTGGTTCGTCGGAGTGGGGATGGCCGGCCACGCGGCGCACGGCGACCCGCTGCTGTGCGTGCGCACTGTCACAATGCTGCTGCGAGCTGCTGCTGCAGCAGCCGTGGCACGCCGGCCACGGGGTGGCGCACGGCGGCCAGGCGGCGCAGCGCAGCGGCGGTGGCGCGGTGGTGTGCGGGTGGTGGAGGTAGTGGAGATGATGTTAGTGGTGATGGTGGTGTTGGCTAATGGAAGATGATGATGATTGTGGTGGGAGTGAAGTGAAGAGGAGGAGAGTGAGCTCGGGATGAGGGGGGTCGGCCATGGAGGAAGAGGAGGTCGGCTGAATGATGATGGGGAGGGGAGAAGTGTGCTGTTGGTGAGTTAATAATGAGAGAGTGTGAGAGAAGGGTTGTATATATATATATATATATATATATATATATATATATATATATATATATATATATATCATATATAGAAAGAGAGAGAGAGAGAGAGAGAGAGAGAGAGAGTGAGAATAGAGATATTTAGAGAGAAAGAGAGAGAGATAGGGATGGGGGGCTGTTCGTACAGGAAGGGGTAGGGGGTTTGTGCTTATCGGCTGAGAGAGAGAGGGGGTGAGGGAGTGTGTGTGTTGACTAAGGAAAGAGAGAGAAGATTAATATATGATAGAAAGAGAGAGAGGAGTAGATATTTAGATAGAGAAAGTAGAGATATTAATGAGAGAATAGAGGGAGGGGGTGGGGTGTTACTGCCACATGGGGGGAGAAAGTAGGTCGGCTGGTATAGGAGAGAGAGTGTGAGTGTATATACATATGTATATATACACCTATACATATATACATATATACATATGTACATATATAATATACAAGGAATAAAATAAGATTAAATAAGTAGAGAGATAGAGGGATATTTTAGAGTAGGGAAAAATTTAGTGTATGGATATTAATGAAGGGTAACAAAGAGCTTGGACTGGGTTCAGTGGAGCCGGGTTGGGCCAAAATGGACAGGGTGCAATATTTGAATTAAAAACAGGTATTTATGATCATGGGCAAATAAGTAGCATACGGGGGCTCAAATAAATGGGACACAAGTGGCAGGCGGGTAGTAGGCTTCGTGTGGGCCATGTTCCTATTTGGGGTCGACTAGGTTGGATCGATGTCGGGTCCCGAAATTAAATGGGAAATTAAATCAGGTTTCACGGTAGATAATTAACTGGCCTAAATTGACCCGAAAGTTGTGCGAAGAAAATGGAGCACAAAATAGAGTGTCTGAGTGGGACACGAAGGTCATGGGTGAAGAGCGTCTCGAGTAGATCAAACATGATAAGTTGGTTTCGAGAAAATGACTAGTCTAGTGCTCCTAAATTAAAAGTCATAGTAACGCGCATATGATGATCAAGAAAAAGAGTGGGAATTCAATTAATAATTAAATGGTCTAATATTGACCCGAACTTGCGCGAAGCAAAAAGAGCACAAGGGAACGAGTTCAAGTGGGACATGATATATCAAAATAAAGATAATCTCGTCTACTACAAACTCCAAGAAGGAAGTTTCCAGAGACTGACATCCTTGATGCTCTAGAATTCCAAGTCACGGTAAAGAGCATTAAATGATAAAAATAATTAAATAGAATGAATTATCTAGAATTAATCATTTAGGAAATTTGAAAAATAAATCCCAGAATTTCAGGAGGCTTATATCAGCATCGTCGCTAGGCGCATAGTGCGCTTAAGTTGCGCTCGTTGCGCGAGCCACTTGCGCGACCACGTTGCGCGGCCCGTTACGCGAGCCCAGTTACGCTGGCCCAGTTACGCAGTCCAGTACGCAGCCCAGTATGCCCAGTGTGCGCAGTATACGCAGCGTGCGTAGAGTGCGCAGTGTGCGTAGCGTACGCAGTGTGCGTAGAGTGCGTAGTGTGCGTATGGCTGGCTGCATATTAGAGCGGGAACGGTTGCAGCAGTTGCTGCACGTTCAGGAGTGGTTCTGCCACTACCCTGAAGTTCAGGCAACTGCTTGGCAACCGCCCCGTGGGCTATATATGCAGGTTCTCTCCTCTCTCTGAGGGTGGTAGTAATCAGAATTCCAGGGAGAAAAACTCTAAGTGTTCTTTAACACAACAGAGTAGTGAGCGTGTTCTTTAACACAAACACTAGTATTTTTTAGTACGCGTGGGTTCTGTTACTTCAAACAGAGAGAGAAGAGTAGAGCCATTGCCAGAAGAGTTCGCCGTCTTCCGAGGAGTCAGAAGAGCAGGAGTGTTCCAAAGTTTTTCGTCAACCTTGCTGGTTCCTGGAAGCTGTTCGCAGAGGGCGAATAAAGCTTTGAGCAATGGTGATCATTCACCCCAGCATTTCCATCTCTCGCCTGTCATCCTTCTGTTGTCTTTAGTAGTTCTGTCAGTATCTTCTTTTTAGAAGACACTACTGCCAGTTTGCTACGATCACGAAAATCTCTTTAGATTATTCGTGTATTACGATATCTTTTTAGATCTCGTAATTTACAGAATCCTTCTGGATCTCTGTTGCAAAACCTTCTTTAAGGAATTGCATTTGAAACGTTGTCTTTACAACTGTTTCAGTTTCTGTATTTTTTATCGAAAAGCGTGCCCCGGCGTTCCCGGCACTAACAATCTCAAAGCTTTATTGCTACGATGGAAAATATTAATGCTTTACTCCTAAACACTGACTTCTGTAAGTTAGAGAAGTTTGATGGAGAGCATTATCAAGTCTGGAAGAGGAAGGTTTATCTCACTCTTCAACTCAGAGACGTGGATCACGTGCTTCTTGAAGAGGAACCTACCGTTCCAGATACTGGGTCTGCTGCCACAATCTCTGCGGCTACTAAACTTCAGGCCAAGTGGAGAAGGGAGAATAGCATTTGCAGGTTACTTATCCTGAATGCTATGGAGGATTCCCTAGCAGAATCCTATTCTAAGAAGAATATCGCTAGAGACATATGGGAGTCTCTAGAAAAACTCTACGAAGAAGACAAGAACCGCAGTAAAATATTTGTGGTTGAAAAATATCACAAGTGGTTCTTTGAGGACGAAAAGTCTATGTTGCCGCAGGTAAAGGAGTTCCTGAAACTGCGACAGAAGCTGGAAGACGAGGCGATGCCCCTCCCCGACAAGTTTGTTGTTGGAGGGATTGTCTCAAAGCTCCCCGCTGGGTGGAGCAAGTTCTATGCAAACATGCATAGGAAGAAGTTGGAGATCACCCTTGAAGATCTCCTACAGGAAATCTATGTTGAGGACCAGATGTGGGCTCAACTGAAGGTGGACACACTGTCCAAGCAATTGGCTAACGCCAATCTGGTTCAGACCAAGGAACCAAAGGAAAAGCAGGCAGCTTTCCACAGCAAGAAGAAGAACCCTGACAATCTAAAAGTCAAGGGAACTTCTATCAAGAAAAAGAAGCCAAAGTCAGAAATGCCTTGCTTCAAGTGTGGCAAGAAGGGCCACTTTAAGAATGAGTGCAAAGCAAAAACCAAGCAATCAGAGCAAGGAGAGCCTAGTAAGGTATCTATGATCACTGACGTAATTGTTATGATTGCACAGGTTGATTCAGTAAGGACTGACTCTGACTGGTGGGTAGACACTGGAGCCTCCTGCCATGTCTGCTCCAGTAAGGAGTGGTTCACCACCTATACACCTACTTCTGAAGTGGTTATGATGGCGAACCAAACACAAGCTGAAGTGCTCGGGATCGGAACGGTGGTGTTGAAGCTGACTTCGGGGAAGTCTCTGACGCTTCAAGGCGTAAAGCACGTACCTGCTATCGCCAAGAACCTGGTCTCGGAAGGCCTACTCTGCAATGCAGGCCTCAGGATGGACATCAATGCTGGCCAGATGGTGATGTCTATCAAGGGAACATATTTCGGGAAAGCTTTTTATACCGAAGGAATGTTCAAGATTCAGCTTGTAAATCAGTCCAATGTAATTAATGTAATTAATGAAGTCACTCATTCTGCTTATACACTTGAGTTGTGGCATAATAGGCTAGGACATGTTCATTGTAAACGAATAAATAGAATGTCTAGTCTAGGACTTATCTCCAAATGTGGGGGTAAGGTAGAGAAATGTGAAGTTTGTGCTCAAACGAAGATCACAAGGAAACCCTTTCCTCGGGTTAATCAAAGTACAGATCTTCTGGAGTTGGTTCACTCCGATATCTGTGACTTCAAATAGTTCTCTACAAAGGCCGGGATGAAGTATTTCATAAACTTCATCGATGACTTCTCAAAGTATGCGTTCGTCTACTTGCTGAAGGCTAAAGACGAAGCATTCGAGAAGTTCAAGGAGTTCAGAGCCGAAGCTGAGCGGCAGACTGGACAACAACTCAAAAGGATAAGAAGTGATCGAGGTGGGGAGTACAGGTCTCATGAATTCGCATCGTTCTGTAAGGAACATGGAATTGTCAATGAGACTACGGCTCCGTACTCTCCTCAATCAAACGGAGTAGCTGAGAGGAAGAACAGGACGTTGACATAAATGATAATTTCAATGTTGTTGACTGCTGGCCTTCCTAAGTGCTACTGGGGAGAAGCTGCATTGACGGCCACTTTTATTCTAAATAGAGTGCCTCATGCAACTTCAGACGTTACTCCTCATGAATTCTGGTTCAAGGTCAGACCTAACTTGAATGTCATTCGAGTGTGGGGGTGTCTGGCATATGTCAAGCTTCCAGATCTAAAGATTCAGAAGCTTGGGACAAGGACTACAAAGACGATCTTCTTGGGGTATGCCGAGAAAAGTGATGCTCGGAGATTTCTTGATATTGAGTCAAATCATATCATTGAATCTCGCGATGCAGAATATTTTGAAGACAAGTTTGCAAGGCACAAGAATATTGTTCTTCCAGATGTTCCGGAGAATAATGAGGGTGCACAAGAGACTGAAGTCTTCAATGAAGATATGGTCCAAGAAGATGTTGTTGTTGATACAACGGTTGAACCAGAACAAGCTGAGCCGTCAGCTAAGCGTGTGAGGAGGCTGAAGGACTTCGGAAGTGACTTTGTCACCTATCATGTGGAAGCAGATCCGCTTACCTATGATGAGGCGATGAAGACCAGAGACGCAGTTTTCTGGAAGGAGGCGATTGACAATGAGATTGATTCCATCACCTCAAATAACACTTGGGTGTTGGTTGATCTTCCTGAAGGAGCGAAACCCATCGGATGCAAATGGATCTTCAAGAAGAAGATGAAAGCAGACGGAACTATTGACAAGTTCAAGGCTAGGTTGGTAGCCAAGGGGTTTTCTCAGAAGCAGGGGATTGACTATTTTGACACGTATGCTCCAGTAGCCCGGATGACCACCATCAGAATATTGATTGCTCTCGCAGCAATACATAAGATGGTGATACATCAGATGGATGTGAATACGGCTTTCCTAAATGGCGAGCTGACCGAAGAGATTTACATGCAACAGCCAGAGGGATTTGTCATCAGGGGTCTTGAAGACAAAGTCTGCAAGTTGGTGAAATCCTTGTACGGTCTTAAACAGGCTCCCAAGATGTGGCATGAGAAATTTGACAAAGTTATAAGGTCAAATGGCTACATAGTCAGCGATACGGACAAGTGTGTTTACACGAAGTTCGCTGATGGAAGAGGTGTGATCGTTTGTCTGTACGTGGACGACATGCTTATCCTAGGTACGGATATTAGCTGTGTCACGGAGACAAAGAAATTCATCTCAAGCAAGTTCAGTATGAAGGACTTGGGGGAAGCTGATGTGATCTTAGGGATCAAGATCATCCGGACAGACACTGGACTAGCGCTATCACAGTCTCATTATATTGAGAAAATGATCACTCGTTATGGGTATCGGGATCTTCCAGGGATCGATACGCCGTACAGGTGTGATCTGAAGCTGAAGCCTAATTCAAGGGAAAGCGTCAGGCAGCTGGAGTATGCAAGCGTAATCGGGAGTTTGATGTATGCTACTACTGCCACAAGGCCTGACATAGCTTTCGTCGTGGGAATGCTGAGTCGTTTCACGAGCAACCCAGGTGCTGAACACTGGAAAGCTGTGAAACGGGTTATGAGATATCTCAAGAAGACTCAGACATATGCACTGTACTACAGCAGAGATCCGCAGGTAGTGGAAGGCTTCAGTGATGCCAGTTGGTGCTCAGAGGTGGAGAGCGAGAGGTCCACAGGTGGATACATTTTCACAATGGGTGGAGCTGCTATATCGTAGAAGTCGAAGAAGCAGACTATGCTCTCGCGGTCATCCATAGAATCTGAGTTCTTTGCACTTGATACCGCATCCGAGGAAGCAGAATGGCTTCGGAAGCTCATGTATGATCTTCCAGTGGTTGGGGCGCACATACCGGCGATACCGATATACTGCGACAACCAGGCGACTGCGGCGGTGGCATCAAATAACCTTTTCAACGGAAAGAAGAGGACTGTGCGGTTGAAGCACAGGGCAGTACACGATCTTATCAATAGAGGTGTTATTGCAGTAATTGATGTTTGGAGTCAGGAGAATCTGGCGGATCCGTTCACCAAGGGCCTCAAGCGCCAGCTGGTTGATGACACAGCTTGTAAAATGGGCTTGAAGGCATTCTGATATTAGATTTTTGTATTCCTACCATAAAGTTTTATGCTAATAGTTCAAAGATTTATCTACTAGGCATCTAGCTTTTGGTTCAAGGGAGGACCACTAATCGGAAGAATATCAGGAACGGTGGGTACATGTTCTATTGGGCATGGAGAGGTTACGGACCTATAACCACTGTTGTCTACTATTGTTTTCTGCGGAAAACGGTTCCTGTGGGAAGGTTGGCTTAATTGCCTTAATGAGTTCTCAGGCAGAGTGAATGCCTGGTATGCTTTACAGGAAGCATGGTAGAACAGCACTACAAGAAGTGAAACTCCATGCTACAGTGGGGTGACTCCACGATGAGGTTCCTATATGTGGGGTGATGCCCAGGAATAGGATAAAGCCTCGGCTTTGCAGGCCAAGTCACAGCGGCGTAGCACCACAAATAGGCAGTTAGCTTAATGCTGTATATTAAATATAAAGAGGGGTGTAGTCAGCACTACAAAGAGGAGGAGTTCCTCATGTTACAGTGGCACGACACCACCATGAGGTACCCGGTTAGGGATAAAGCCTCGGCCTTGCAAGCCATGTCGTTGCGGCGTAACACCGCAAAGGAGCCTAAGGCTTCATGCTGGGTAGTTTGGCACTACAAAGAGGCGGTTGCCTCATGCTACTGTAGTATGACACTACGATGAGGTTCCCGGTACGGGGTAAGGCCTCGGCTTTGAGCCATGTCATAGCGGTGTAGCACCGCAAGGAAAGCGCAAAGCGCTTCATGCCATGTCTCTTTATAATGAACTCACCTATAGTGTATGACAGAGATATCAGGCCGTCTCTTGAGGGTAAACTTGTAGACACCCAAAATTATACACTGAAACCAGGCTGGCACAGGGCCTTTAATGTGTAGCCAGAAGCACATGTAACTACATTATGTGAGTGGAAAGAATTTCAGCTATGATGCAGAATTCAAGGCTTAGTCCATTCTTGTATTATAGTTTGATTTTTGACTCACGTGGGAAGATTCAAGTCTTAAGTGGCATCTATCCTAAAAGCATAATGGACAGTTACTGTGGGGAATACTCGTACTCATATATATAGAGATATGTGGGAGATTGTTGGGTTTGTAGCCTTTTGTTTTGGTTTTTAGTCCCACATCGGCTAGAAAGGAATGTGTATCTCCATATATATGAGTCTTTTCTCTTTATGGAGATGCACATGTGGTGCACATGGGTGTGTGCCATGTGGGATTAATTATTAATGGTATAAAGGCTTAATCAACAATTAAGAAGCTGTAAGCTTTTTGCTCTTGGAAATTTATTTCCATGGAGCTAAGCTCCGTAGGAGCTAAGCTCCGTAGGAGCTTAGCAACTCGGACTCGGACTCGGACTCGGACTCGGGCTCGGACTCGGGCTCTGTAGTGCCCCGCTCCCCTTGGGGCGAAGCACTATGTAATAGGCTCGTGCCAAGTCAGACATGGTCGGGAACATAGATGGCTAGTCTGACTCGGCGACGAGTTTGGTATACAAAAACCATGGCATCAATAAAATCGATTTGGACGAGTGATATGAGTACCGTTCCAACTAATGGATCGACTACTGTTGGAATAAGTCCTAGATGCGGTAGGCGGCATCTTGGCGAAGGAACTCTAAAGGGAGCGACGCAACCCGTCTGCCGTTGGTTTTATTGGTTTTCTTGGCTTTCTGAACGAATTGTTGCGTGGATTTGATAGTGTGCTTTCGCGTCGATTTCTGAATGCGTCTTTGGGAATTTCGAAGGAAGGATTAAAGGAAGGGTTCTAATTCGATGCTCGTGCCATTGCAGGAGTTCGTGTAACTGACGCTTGACCGTCGTGAAGCGTTCTCCTACTCTCGGCGCAATCTCCTTAGGTGGGTGGTTCTTCGGCCCCTTCTTTTCTACTCCTTCCCGCCAACTAAATTCTTAAAGTTCAACGTTCAAATCGATGATGCTAACGGGATGTATGCTTGCCACTAAGATCAAGAGCTCGGGATAATATATCAACCTAGAAAAGTTAACTCTGAATCGATAAGTTCATACTAAGTAGAGAAAAGATAAAGTTCTAAGAAAGAGATAGAATATATTTCATGCCATGCAAAACACAACTATGAAAACCTTGGTGGCGGTACATCATGCCTCAGAGAATTTGGTGCCTACGGGATACTAAATCAGAATGTACGGTTTCGGGGGAAAGGACCCTTGCGCGAGTAGGAATGATTATGTGATTTGATAACGGTTACGCTATGTAATTTACTTCATACATATTAAACTGTTCATACATTCGCATGGTCAAGGACGACTTGTGCACAAGGTGAGCTTTCCTCGAGACGGTACCCGGGGCCCTGGGACCGAATCGGCCTAGGAGGAAATTATGGAAATCGTGCTTCGGCGCGAGGCATTGCGAGACCTCCAGTTAGGCTCGCTACCTGGACTGGAGGGCGCGTCACAAGGCTACGTAATCGTCCTTTATGGTGTCGATATCACCAATGACCGCATATAGGATAGACTGAATGCTCACCTATTGTCTTGTGCAGGTGGTAAGTATCATGTATATCTTGTGCAGGAAAGGAGCACGGTCGTGGTAAGAATGGTTAAAAAAATTGGTTATGTTGTTATCGTTTAAAATGTGCCTTCGATACGAATTGCAACTCATATAGTTCTAAATAGAAAAATCACTTCGTATGCCTGAATCCTTAATAAGCAGTGTCGGTTTAGACGAGTGGGTTCGTCCCATCCACTAGCAAGTGTGCTAACCCCCAACTCCCCAGGTAACGAGCGTGCTGCGGGAGCTCGAGACTAAACTGGAGCTGAAGAACGGGAGGCGGCACGAAGCTCTCTTATTTTGAAGTCTTTTGATGCCCAATTCAGACCGAATGCTTTTGTTCAAATGTATAAAGGGGCATGAATGTATGGAACGCCGAGGATTATTTCAAGGCGAGCTTGTCGATAGTTTTCTTTTGTGTTTCAAAGATGTAGCCGTAATGGCATATGTAATGTAAAAATGACCTTGCACATACTTTGTAAGTTTATGAATGAAAAGCTAAGTTTCTTCCTATGCTATGTTTTCAACTCTCTGCACTGTTTAATTTCAACGCGTCGAGTCAAAAAGGAATTTCCAATTACACATCCTTGCCTTGTGCAAGTCCATTCAGACTTGCACGGCATCACGTGCCGACCCGTGGGAATCGATTTATATCGAGTCAAGGCGATGGCGACCGATTCGGCGAGTCGGGGCGTGACAAGTTGGTATCAGAGCACGGTTCACACCTCGGACCTTCCAAAATACTTTCTTTAGATGATGCCGTTGCGATTTTTCAAAAAAAAACTATGCTTTTCGACATATGCGGCCTGAAATAATCGTTCCATACATATAAGCCCGTAGATATTTTGAGAATACTAACGGGTTTGCTCAATTTTGTAGGAATGACGGAAAGACTGGGTGTCCCCACATTGATTAGCACGGATAGCACCGAAGGTGCGACGCCTAGCGAATCTGCCATGGAGCGACTACTACGCCTCATGGAACTCCAACAACGTCAGTCAGAGACGCAGCAACGACAGCTGCAGGAACAGATCCAGGCCCAAGTCAGCGCCCAACAAAAGCAAATGGACGCCCTGACCAGGATCGTGAGCACCATAGCGACGCAACAGAACTCGACGACCGTCATGTCCGAGGAAGAAGTGCAAGCCGAAAAGACAAAACATGTGTCTTCCTCCTCCCTGCTCAAGATGACCAAGTTCAAGAAAATGAACCCGCCGGACTTCAACGGTCGAGCAGAGCCTGACGAAGTCATGGGGTGGCTAGTGAAGATTAAGAGTCTGTTCACTCTCCTCAACATCAAGGGGTCCAAGAAAGTCGGGTGCGCAGCGTTGCAGCTCAACTTGAGGGCCTACGACTGGTAGGAGGCGAAGAAACATGAACTCCAAGAGTCCAACCCCAGCGCCAAGATCTCGTGGGAGACGTTCAAACGGGCCTTCCTCGAACAATACATCCCTTCCCGCTCCCGTTGGGGCGAAGCACTATGTAATAGGCTCGTGCCAAGTCAGACATGGTCGGGAACATAGATGGCTAGTCTGACTCGGCGACGAGTTTGGTATACAAAAACCATGGCATCAATAAAATCGATTTGGACGAGTGATATGAGTACCGTTCCAACTAATGGATCGACTACTGTTAGAATAAGTCCTAGATGCGGTAGGCGGCGTCTTGGCGAAGGAACTCTAAAAGGAGCGACGCAACCCGTCTGTCGTTGGTTTTATTGGTTTTCTTGGCTTTCTGAACGAACTGTTGCGTGGATTTGATAGTGTGCTTTCGCGTCGATTTCTGAATGCGTCTTTGGGAATTTCGAAGGAAGGATTGAAGGAAGGGTTCTAATTCGATGCTCGTGCCATTGCAGGAGTTCGTGTAACTGACGCTTGACTGTCGTGAAGCGTTCTTCTACTCTCGGCGCAATCTCCTTAGGTGGGTGGTTCTTCGGCCCCTTCTTTTCTACTCCTTTCCGCCAACTAAATTCTTAAAGTTCAACATTCAAATCGATGATGCTAACGGGATGTATGCTTGCCACTAAGATCAAGAGCTCGGGATAATATATCAACCTAGAAAAGTTAACTCTGAATCGATAAGTTCATACTAAGTAGAGAAAAGATAAAGTTCTAAGAAAGAGATAGAATATATTTCATGCCATGCAAAACACAACTATGAAAACCTTGGTGGCGGTACATCATGCCTCGGAGAATTTGGTGCCTACGGGATACTAAATCAGAACGTACGGTTTCGGAGGAAAGGACCCTTGCGCGAGTAGGAATGATTATGTGAATTGATAACGGTTACGCTATGCAATTTACTTCATACATATTAAACTGTTCATACATTCGCATGGTCAAGGACGACTTGTGCACAAGGTGAGCTTTCCTCGAGACGGTACCCGGGGCCCTGGGACCGAATCGACCTAGGAGGAAATTATGAAAATCGTGCTTCGGTGCGAGGCATTGCGAGACCTCCAGTTAGGCTCGCTACCTGGACTGGAGGGCGCGTCGCAAGGATACGTAATCGTCCTTCATGGTGTCGATATCACCAATGACCGCATATAGGATAGACTGCATGCTCACCTATTGTCTTGTGCAGGTGGTAAGTATCATGTATATCTTGTGCAGGAAAGGAGCACGGTCGTTGTAAGAATGGTTAAAAAAATTGGTTATGTTGTTATCGTTTAAAATGTGCCTTCGATACGAATTGCAACTCATATAGTTCTAAATAGAAAGATCACTTCGTATGCCTGAATCCTTAATAAGTAGTGTCGGTTTAGACGAGTGGGTTCGTCCCATCCACTAGCAAGTGTGCTAACCCCCAACTCCCCAGGTAACGAGCGTGCTGCGGGAGCTCGAGACTAAGCTGGAGCTGAAGAACGGGAGGCTGCACGAAGCTCTCCTATTTCGAAGTATTTTGATGCCCAATTCAGACCGAATGCTTTTGTTCAAATGTATAAAGGGGCATGAATGTATAGAACGCCGAGGATTATTTCAAGGCGAGCTTGTCGATAGTTTTCTTTTGTGTTTCAAAGATGTAGCCGCAATGGCATATGTAATGTAAAAATGACCTTGCACATACTTTGCAAGTTTATGAATGAAAAGCTAAGTTTCTTCCTATGCTATGTTTTCAACTCTCTGCACTGTTTAATTTCAACGCGTCGAGTCAAAAAGAAATTTCCAATTACACATCCTTGCCTTGTGCAAGTCCATTCAGACTTGCACGGCATCACGTGCCGACCCGTGGGAATCGATTTATATCGAGTCAAGGCGATGGCGACCGATTCGGCGAGTCGGGGCGTGACAGGCTCAAGGGCTCATGAGGCGTAATGTGGCGTTTTATTGACGCACTTTGCACTTAGCACGTCAGCATCGTCGCTAGGCGCATAGTGCGCACTTGCGCGACCACGTTGTGCGGCCCGTTACGCGAGCCCAGTTACGCTGGCCCAGTTACGCAGCCCAGTACGCCCAGTGTGCGCAGCGTACGCAGCGTGCGTAGAGTGCGCAGTGTGCGTAGCGTACGCAGTGTGCGTAGAGTGCGTAGTGTGCGTATGGCTGGCTGCATATTAGAGCGGGAACGGTTGCAGCAGTTGTTGCACGTTCAGGAGTGGTTCTGCCACTACCCTGAAGTTCAGGCAACTGCTTGGCAACCGTCCCGTGGGCTATATATGCAGGTTCTCTCCTCTCTCTGAGGGTGGTAGTAATCAGAATTCCAGGGAGAAAAACTCTAAGTGTTCTTTAACACAACAGAGTAGTGAGCGTGTTCTTTAACACAAACACTAGTATTTTTTAGTACGTGTGGGTTCTGTTACTTCAAACAGAGAGAGAAGAGTAGAGCCATTGCCAGAAGAGTTCGCCGTCTTCCGAGGAGTCAGAAGAGCAGGAGTGTTCCAAGGTTTTCCGTCAACCTTGCTGGTTCCTGGAAGCTGTTCACAGAGGGCGAATAAAGTTTTGAGCAACGGTGATCATTCACCCCAGCATTTCCATCTCTCGCCTGTCATCCTTCTGTTGTCTTTAGTAGTTATGTCAGTATCTTCTTTTTAGAAGGCACTACTGCCAGTTTGCTACGATCACGAAAATCTTTTTAGATTATTCGTGTATTACGATATCTTTTTAGATCTCGTAATTTGCAGAATCCTTCTGGATCTCTGTTGCAAAACCTTCTTTAAGGAATTGCATTTGAAACGTTGTCTTTACAACTGTTTCAGTTTCAATATTTTCCATCGAAAAGCGTGCCCCGGCGTTCCCGGCACTAATATATATATATATATATATATATATATATATATATATATATATATATATATATATATATAATGTCTTCCGTTCAAATATTGGTAGAAGCAGAGCACGAGCTACAACAATATTTTGTATATTATCACAATTTACTTTAATTGAAATTCTCGAAACTTTTTGATTACAAAATTTAAAAATCCAAAAAATAAAATAAAATAAGGCAGTTAATTTTGCTGAATAAAAAATGAATGCAGAATATGTCCTAGTAAGGACTCAAGACGCTATTGTGTAAGAAACGTCTTTTTATTAATTTATTTTTGAGTTATTTTTAGTATGTCTGGGGGTTAGCATGGTCAATCAACTAAAACGTCTTTAATATGGACGTTTGGTTTATTTTCTTATAAAATTTTGGCAAATTTTATTTTCCTCGTATCAGTGCTCTGTCTGAAATTATTTTCTTTTTTATTACACTAGTCTACATGTATATATTTTGCACATATTTTAATTAAAATATCATAAAATTCAGTTGTCGTCTTACCTTCTTTTCTAGGTGACTACTTTTTAGAATGCCAAGAGATTCGAAATATAACTTCTTCTTTTTTAATTTTCTATTGAGAATTAACCTTTAAAAAATGGTAAGAACAGAAAAATTTATTACCATTGGAACATGAAGTATTTTATGGAAAAAGAAAATTTGCATGCAAATTTTATTACTTTGACTTTTAAACATAAATGACATACAAGTTGACATAATAACAAATAGAATAGACAATTTTTTATATTATATAATAGAATAGATATATACTCTCCACAGAAATAAACAAATAACATCTGAGCCATAATATACATCAAAAACCCTAAAAAAAAAAAAACCCTCTTCTTCTCCAATTTCTTCCCTCCGTAGAAACCAGCCATCCGACCTCCCCTCACCGAAGCTCCGGCTGGCGACCTCGTCGGATCACGTCAGGTACAGATCGAGCCATCGACTTATTCATAGTTGTTCTCCTCGTCTCCTGTGAAAAAAGAGGACATTTTGGGATTTGGTCGATGGTTCTGTAGGAGAATCGCCAAATTTTCGAGAAATTTTGACGTGGGCTCTCTCTTAATTTTCATTTTTCATCGCGTTATTAGCTAAAGCTTGCATCTTCGAGTGATTCGGCACCAATTTGTTTGAATTAGTGGGGGAATGTTCGAGAAACTATTATATGGGTATCCTTAATTTCCACTGTTTCATCGCATTATTAGCTAGAGTTTGCATCTTGAAGTGATTGGGCACTTTTAATCCCTTTCCTTTCTTATGCTCGCTAAACTTTGTAATTTTTTCCTTTTCTTGTGAAATTTATTTGGGGAATGGAAAATGTTTGATAAATATGATGTGGGTACCTCTTAATTTCCATTGTTCCGTCACATCATCGGCTAAAGTTTACATCTTGGAGTTTGATATTTCTGAGAGAGTAAAGTGTCATAGAGTAGTGTTCTGCCATGTCTTTTTTGACCGTTCAGATTAGATCAAAATCTCGCGAGAAATTGGATAGTTTAAGGATCTAATCTGAACGGTCAAAAAGGACAATCTAACGGCTGCTATTTCGGGGAACACGTCGGGATGCATAAGAGAGGGGATCTCAATCCTCATCTCTCTCTCTCTCTCTCTCTCTCTATATATATATATATATATATAGCCAATGACCCCTAGCCTAGTGGTGGTGGTGAGGCATGCGGCTCGAGTGGTCAGGAGTTCGAATCCCAGTAGGAGCAATTCCAGAAATTAATTACCCTTTCTTCAATATATATATATATATATATATATATATATATATATATATATATATATCGTGATCAGGTAACACATAGAATTTGACATCTAAAAAATTCACAATCTCAGTCGTACGCATTTGAAATGAATGGTTCAGATTTGATAGAGTAATTTGTATTAATTAGCATGCATATCAAATTTGACACCCATGCGTGTAAATTTGGTATGCATTTAAATCCGAATCATCCATTTCAAATAATGTGCGTCTGAGATTGCGTGTTTTTTTTAGAAAAAACACACATAATGCTAAGAACATGTCAACTAGATCCGACAAACATTTGAGAAGGTGGGCTAACTGATATACATAAAAATTATCAATTCGACTATTTGATTAAAACAAGAAAATTATTCATGGCCTAAGGAAGCACGGAGACTCCAAAAAGTGGAGCCATTCCCGTGCCGTGTCATGTTAGACTAGTATCGGACACGACACGTAAAATCCAAAGAACACTAGGCGTTGTATCTGTTTCATAGTGTCTATATTGTGTCGTGTCATATCTCTATGCAAACATAGTTCGGGTCTAGAATGATTCGATATTATTAGAAGTGTAGCTAGGCCCTTGCTTAGCACTAAGGGAGGTTGTGCCTTGCTTCGGTCATGTGGAACTTGCTTTTATGGTGAACAAGGGCAAAATTATACAAGTTCTAGATAGAATCATCGACCCTCCATGTTTTGTTGCGAGCAAGTCAACAGCACTGTTAATGGTTTTGAGGTCGAGGGGTTATTTTTCTTTTTTTAAATACATGCTCCTTGCTTTGCTCGGGCATGCCCCTTGCTTTTCTCTGCTTTACGGCTTAGTGCGCTTTTCAACTTTCACAATCATGAATTGTAATATGAAAGTCTAATAAGTAATAACGTCACGCATCTAGAGAAATCTCATTAAAGAGCCTCACCAATCATTGCTTCTCATCTATAAACACGGTTACTTTGTCCAATAAAGAAATTTATTGAAATAAGGTTGTGGATAGCTGATTACGAAGGTTTGATAATAGGCAGTAAAAATTGACATGTTATGTTAAAGAGGTCCTTTCTTTTGCTCTTGATGCCACATTGTAATGACCGTTGTTCGTATTACGTATCTCGGTATACGTGTACGTATTTAGACCCGTGTGGCTTGTCTCCTTGTTTGGTTCGGCCCAACTTGACTTGGTTCGGCTTGGTTTGCATGGTTCGGTTTTATGTGAACCACTCCCACCTACCACCACCACTTTCAATAAATATCCCACCACTCATTTCTCTCTCTTCATTACTTCTTCTTCTCCACCATTACTTCTTCAACCACCAGAGAGAGAGAGAGTGGGAGAGCTTGGGCAAGTGCACCTTGCTTCATGGAGGAAGTCCATTTTTATTGTTCCATTGTCTTCCTCATGTGTTTCTAAACCACTTTAGTACTTGTCATTTTTCATTTCCATGGTTAAATTTTGTAGATCTAGCTTTGTGGTATTTTTGGTTTTCAGGACTTTTGATCCATCACACTTGCATATTTGCTAAGTTGATGATACCATGATTGCAGCGAAGTTCGTTAGGTCCAATTTGACCTATGGGAATTTTGCATGAGCCGCATGCGCATTGTAGCACTGAGCCGCATGGCCCTTGCACATTTTTTTATCTTGGCAGCATGCAAATGTAAAAGACCAGCCGCATAAGCATTCAGGAATGCATTTATTGCATTACTCTAGTAAGGAGCCGCATAGGCTTTATCATGAATGCAATAAATGCGTTCACACTAATGCATTCTAATGCATTAATAATAAAGCATTTCCAATCAATTAGCAAGTGCTTGGAAAACCGAGCAGTAAGAATAGATGCCTCCCAAGCATCCACGTGCCCCGGGCAATTAATGCCTTAACACCAATGTACTTGCTTGTGCATTGTTTGGGCTACCAATGCATAGCCGCATACAACAAATTCCAAGCCGCATGCATTCTTTCCTGAATGCAATTTTTGGCATGCAAATTTTTGCAGAGCCGCATAGCCCCCTAGTGAATGAATGCATGTAGGCTTGTTTTCTCCTAATGCATTTTTGCATTGTCTTTTCCTGGAGAGAGAGCCGCATGCATACACTTAGTGCATTAACTAATGTTTGACTTTTCTTAATGTCTTTTGCATTTAAGTCCTTACTTTAGGACTTAAGGTCTTTTGCATTTAAGTCCACAAGCACCTAAAGCCTCCAGCCGCATAAGAAATGCTTAAATGTATTTTTGCATTTAAGTCCACAAGAATTAAAGGCACTTTATGGATTAAAGGCACTTTATGCATTTAAGTCCATTAATGCATGTAATGCATTTAAATCCATAAAAATGCATTAAATGCATTTAATGCCTCTAAGTCCTTAACAAGGCATTTGATGCATGTAATGCATAAGTCCATAAGCATGTAATGCATTCTTATATGTATACATTTTTTACTGCAATTTCTTAAGACAACCGCATATGGCTCCCCTCAGCCGCATGCATATTAATGCAATATTTTAATGCATGCTAGAATACATTAATATATAATAATATATTATTTAGCGTATATTAATATAATGAATATTAATATATTTTTGTATGTTAGAATACATTAGTATAATGTATTTAATGTATTAATCCATTATTAAGGTATTACATTAATGCATTATATTAATGTATTAGATACGTTTGCCTGCTAGCATGCATGTTTATAGATTTTGTTCAAGCCGCATATGGCCTAGTGGCAGTCGGCCGCATGGTAATTTTCCGAGCCGCATGGGTTTCCCCGCAGCCCTTGCCCCTTTTATATTTAATTACTGTATGTGTGCTTGTGATAAACTAATTATTTCTCGGACACGATGGTGACCCGTAGTGGTGCACTTTTGACATGACATGATAGTGGTCCGACGCGGCGCACTCCTAACAGTAAACATGACATGACAAGATTGGATGGCCTGGACACCGTGGATGATTGTGTTTGTACAATTGAACCGATAATGTTCGCATCATGTCTAGGACGGGGATCCCTGAGTACCACGGTCAGGGGTACCTACTGTAAATGGCTAAGACTAACAACTAGAATAATTCAGTAGTCATGAGAGATCTCCCCAGCTACAGGCGATCCCGTTATCCCGGCCACCATTGTGGGACTTGCAGCCTGTCGACGAGTAGGGCACATGTCCAAATTCACTGATATATGGAAATAACGAGGCATTGCTAAAACGAACCCAAGTCGCCTGGATAACCTGGATTAGCTGCAGGGCTTGTGGCTGGAGGAATATCTCATTGCATGTGGTGATAATCCTAGCTAGCTAATGTAGAAAGCCGTAGTCATTGATTGGCCGGAAGCGATTGTATGGTGTGGTTTCAGTGCTCGATTATTGCAAGCTTGATCGCACGATTGTCCCTATTTAACAATAAAGATCAGAGGCTAAGTTCGGTTCAGGCGAAGGGTTACAACCCCGGTCCTTGTTTGGTTTAAGGGTTGTAACCTGGCTCCCGGAGCAGTTCTAAGTCATCTCTTCGTTTATTGTTTTATTGTACCCACGTCATGCTCGTAATGCTTTTACCTTACCAACAAGATTGGAGACGAAGTTCTATTCAAGTGAAAGGTTACAACTCCGGTCCTTGTCTGGTTTAAGGGTTGTGACCTGGCTACTTGAATGGTTCCCTCGTACTCCATTATGACTGTTGTTATCTCTTTACTTTCAGTTCTTTTAACTGCTTTAATATATTTTCTGATATGCTGGTTTTTAGTTCTTAAGTGAAGCCTCCTTTGTGGCACTTGCTCTTTCTGGGATCTGACCCAGCTGGTTTTGTGTGGCCAGATTTCGGAGCTACCTCAGAGGATCTACCGATCTTCCAGCCCGATGGTGACCATCAGGCGTGACCAGGGCAACGAGTGGGTTTATTTTTGCTCTCCCACTCTATTGTAAAATTTTTATCTTGAGGCGTTTAGCCGGCGAGCACCTGTTAGCTCGTATTGCCTACCTTATTATTGTCTGCCCACGGGCTGTAACATGATTGACAAATCCTAGGGTTGATCATGTACGACTAAACTCTTGCTAGTCTTTATATTTTGTTAACGACTAGCTTCATGATCAGCTGGATATGTAATGTTTGGGACGCCTTACTATTGTATATTTGGTGATCTTACATCTTGTAACTTTACTCGCTTGCTTGTGATTGAGACATTAGGCTTGTTATTGACCATAAGAGACTGATGGATTGTAGTTAAATCTTCATGTATCTAGACAGCCGTGACCGTATAGTGGGATGGATTTTATTTCATTATACGTAGCTGGCTGTGTATGCCCCCGATCTCCAGTATTCTGGTTCTGGGGCGTTACATGGTTTAAGTGGTGGCCCATGCAGGTCACGTAAATCAAGATATGTGAGGGTTACCGAATAGATGTCTCAATCAGCACTCGCCTTTGATATCTGCCCGACTTTTCTAATCCCTGAGATTCTCGACCCGAACACATGCTTGTATCGTTGATCTGTCTTGGTCCTCCCTTATTGTTCCCTATGTCGTCTTCTTCAGCGGCATTGTTCCTGGACCTGCCGATCAGCAAGGCGAAGCGCATCCTGTGGACCAGCAGCAACAAGAAGACCAGGCCCAGCACTCGGGAGCAGCCTCCAGGGTCATGCCTTCCAGAGATCCAGAACCCCTGGTGCAGTCAGCCCAGCCCGCGAGGCAGGATGATGGAGCCTTAGTTGGGCTTATCAGGGAGTTGCTTGCATCGCAGGACCGTCGAGGAGATGCCTTGCACCAGGCAGTGGCGGATGCTCTGGGCAGAGGTGGACATCATGGGAACAGTGCAGCGAACAGTTTCAAGCGCCTGAATCCTCCCTTCTTCGATGGCAGCGAAGATGCTATCGCTGCTGATGCGTGGCTTCAGGACACGGAGGTGATATTGGAAGCAGCGAAGACCCCGGAAGATGAGAAGGTGGCCGTGGTGCGCCTGCAGTTATTAGATCTAGCCCGCAGCTGGTGGGTGGCTCAGGCCGTTGGATTGGTGGCACCTATTGCCTGGACAGTATTCCGTGAGAGGTTCCGGACCAAGTACTTCGATGCGGTGGCTCGGTACGATCTTCAGACCAAGTTCACCAATTTGAAGCAGATGGGCAGGACGGTCGATGGGTATGCGGCCGAGTTTTCCAGGCTTAGTCGGTTTGCTCCCACCTTGGTGGCGACCGAGTTCGATAGAGCCCAGCGATTTCAGCAGGGACTCCACCTAGAGATTTTGCTGGCGGTAGAGCAGTTCGAGCATCAGACTTTTGATGCGGTATTGAGGGCAGCTAGGAGGCATGAGTATACCTCCCAGAGGATTGTAGACAGGACCGGAGGTCGAAAGCGATCTCACGGCCAGATGAATCAGTCATCAGCCCCAGCCCCGGCAGCTAGAGCTTTGACCATTGGAGCTCCGAGAAGGGCAGCTTCAGTTACGTCGGTTCAGCATTCAACCCCGACGTATCCTCAGCAGCAGAAGCAGAAGCAGTCTTCCCCTATGGGCTGCTCTTATTGTGGGAAGCCTGGACATGTTGTCTTAGAGTGTCGCAAGGCTCGAGGATTGTGTTTGCTTTGTGGAGCGCCGGACCACAAGGTAGGGTCCTGCCCGTTCAGGACTGACTCATCACCAGCCAGGACCAGTTCATCAGTGAGGGGACCAGCCCCAGTACCAGTCCAGCAGCAGTTTCCTTCCCCGAGGCCATTGCCGACGCAGACCCAGGCTTTTCATCAGCAAAGGCCTCAGCAGTTTGCCCAAGCGCAAGCCCAGAATAGACAGAGAGGATTCCAGCAGAGAGGGCCGGCACCCAGAGGACATGGTCAAGTGTTGGCTTTGACCATGGGAGAAGAAGGAGTGGCACCAGGTGAGGTAGTGGCAGGTACTATTCTCGTCAACGCATTTCCCGCTTCAGTGTTATTTGATTCTGGTGCATCGCATTCATTTATGTCTGCACGATTTGCGACACGGGTAGGACTGGAGCCCGAGTCGTTATCAGTAAGGTTCAATATACTTACTGGTAACGGTCTTGTGGGAGTAGATAGAGTATTTTCCTCGTGTCGGATCGTGGTTAGCGGTAGAGAGTTTCCCGCTAGGCTGATAGAATTTCCGATGGCCGATTATGATGTGGTCTTAGGTAGGGGTGTGCATCGGTCGGTGGTCGACCTATTTGGTCCCAACCGAAGTCGAACCGAAGTTAATCGGTTTAAAAATAAACAAAACCGAACCAAACCAACCAAATGGTCGGTTCGGTTTTAAAACCGACCGACTTGGTTCGATTTGGATCGGTTCGACTTGGTCGATTTTGTTCACATAAAAAATGGACTGTATGTTTTTCTTTTGTGAAACCTCAGTCAACTTCCACTTTGCAACAGTAAATACAATTCAGCAGCTTCAATTCAACTTGCGCTTTACAGGTGAAGAAAAATGCCAGTTATACATAAAAAAATCATATACATTGAACCAAAAGCTCCTTTCATGTGCACATGAACAATTAGAAAAGAATAGGAGCCGCCAGCACTCCTCTTTGAGACTAGAGAGAGAGAGAGAGAGAGAGAGAGAGAGCTCTTTCAACTTTAACTGGATAAATGACTGTGATGTGAATAAATGAACCAAACATGTATAATACAACCAAATGAACCCATACCCAACCGGCCAACCCTAATTATTTAACAAGGATTTGGTTCGGTTCGGTTCGGTTTAGACGGTTTTGGCATAACCAAACAGTGAACCGAACCGAACCGGTCGGTTTTGAAAAAATTGAAGCCGAACCAAACCAACCGAACCATCGGTTCGGTTTAAAACCAATCGGTTCGGTTTGGCTTGGTTCGATTTGGTCGATTTGACTTAATTGTGCACAGCCCTAGTCTTAGGGATGGATTGGTTGAGAGACCAGTATGCTAGGATAGACTGCCATATTGGCAGGGTTGTTTTTAGCATTTCAGGCGAGCCGGAGTTTTCCTTTTCTCGAGGCGAAGTGGAACCTTCTCCCCCAGTATTGCGGATGGCCGTAGCAGTAGTACAGTTACCCCGGATAGTCGAAGAATTTCCAGATGTTTTTCCGGAAGAGCTTCCAGGGATGCCGCCAGAACGGGAGATCGAGTTCACTATCGACTTGATCCCCGGAGCAGCACCAGTGTCAGAGAGAGTCTACAGGATGGCGCCGTCAGAATTGGAGGTATTGTACAAGATGATTGAAGAACTCCGGACCAAGGGATTCATTCGTGCAAGTGGATCGCCTTGGGGAGCCCCGATGCTTCTTGTGAAGAAGGATGGTACGTCCAGATTATGTGTTGACTATCGTACCTTGAACTCAGTGACAATCAAGAACAGATATCCTCTCCCAAGGATAGATGACTTGTTTGATCAACTCAGAGGAGCGGCAGTATTCTCGAAGATTGATTTGCGGTCAGGGTACCACCAGATCAGAGTCAGAGAGCAGGACATCCCGAAGACAGCTTTCCGATCTAGATATGGGCATTGGGAGTTCCTTGTTATGCCCTTTGGAGCGACCAATGCGCTGGCAGTATTCATGGACCTCATGAATCGTGTCTTCATGCCTTATTTGGATAAGTTTGTGATCGTGTTCATAGACGATATCCTGGTCTACAGCAAGAGTGAAGCGGAGCATGAGCAGCATCTCAGAGTTGTCCTCCAGATTCTTCGAGAACACCAGTTGTATGCCAAGTTCAGTAAATGCGAGTTCTGGCTCGATCGCATTTCATACTTGGGTCATATCATCACCAAGGGTGGAGTGGAAGTGGATCCCCAGAAGATAGTGGCTATCGAAACCTGGCCAGTGTCCCGCACAGTTGCAGAAGTTCGCAGTTTTCTTGGATTAGCCGGCTATTACCGGAGATTTGTTTCGGACTTTGCTCGGATTTCAGCACCACTGACGCAGTTGACCCGTAAGGATATGCAGTTCGCTTGGACAGCAGAATGTCAGGAATCTTTTGAGAAGCTGAAGCGAGGTTTGATGACGGCACTCGTTCTCACACTTCCAGATGGGACCTGAGGATTTTCAGTGTACTGTGACGCTTCAGGCAAGGGTTTAGGATGTGTTTTGATGCAGCATGGGAAGGTAATAGCTTATGCGTCACGTCAACTTCGTGACCATGAGAGGAATTACTCAACCCATGACTTGAAACTGGCAGCAGTAGTGTTTGCACTCAAGCTTTGGAGACACTACCTGTATGGAGACAGGGTGGAGATTTTCACCGACCACAAGAGTCTGAAGTATGTGTTCACTCAGAAGGACCTTAATATGCGTCAGAGAAGATGGCTAGAGCTACTTGTGGATTATGATGTCAACCTACAGTATCATCCTGGGAAGGCCAACGTTGTGGCAGATGCATTGAGCAGGAGAGCCGGGGTTTACCTTCTGACAGCACAACCGGAATTATTGGCAGATCTTCAGAAGATGGGCATAGAAATTGTCCTTCCTACCAATGTGGCATTGATGGCCAGCATGCAAGTACAGTCCAGTATAGTTGAGAGGATCAAGATAGCTCAGTCCTCCGATTCTAAACTTCAGCGGCTTAGAGCAGAATGTGAAGCAGGACGACGACCAGAATTATGCATTCATGAAGATGGTACACTTCGACATGGTAAGCGTCTTTGTGTACCCAGTGGAGGTATCAGACAGGAGGTGATGGCGGAAGCCCACAGTTCTCAGTATTCGATTCATCCCGGTGGCACGAAGACGTACCGTGATATCCGTCAGCACTTCTGGTGGAATGGCATGAAGAGGGAGATAGCTCGGTTTGTCTCTCGGTGTTTAGTTTGCCAACAAGTCAAGGCTGAACACCAGAGGCCAGCTGGACTTCTTCAGCCCTTGCCAATTCCAGAATGGAAGTGGGAGCATGTAACCATGGATTTTGTGACTAGATTACCTAGATCCCCAGCCGGTAGAGATGCTATTTGGGTTATAGTTGACAGGCTTACAAAGGTGGCTCACTTTCTCCCGTTCAGAGTGGGTCAATCGACAGCTCAGCTAGCAGAGATGTATCTTCGGCAGATCGTCAGATTCCACGGAGTACCAGTCAGTATCACTACGGACCGGGATTCGAGATTTACGTCACACTTTTGGCGTAGCTTGCAAGAGAGTTTGGAAACTCGTCTCCAGTTCAGCTCAGCATATCACCCGCAGACAGATGGTCAGTCGGAGCGCACGATCCAGACTCTTGAGGATATGTTGAGATCTTGTACACTCGACTTCGGTGGTTCGTGGGAGGATCACCTGCACCTGGTGGAGTTCTCGTGCAACAACAGTTTCCAAGCTAGCATCCAGATGGCACCGTTCGAGGCACTGTATGGTAGGAAGTGCAGATCCCCACTAGCATGGGACGATGTGGGGGAGAGGCAGATGCTTGGTCCAGAGATAATCGCCCAGACAGTTGAAGTGGTCAGGAGAGTTAGAGATCATCTTCGTGTTGCATAAGATCGTCAGCGCCATTAGGCCGATTCTCATCGACGTCCCCTTGAATTTTCGGTCGGCGACCATGTATTCCCGAGGATCTCGTCTAACCGTGGCGTCATTCGTTTCGGCGTACGGGGAAAGCTTAGTCCTAGGTATATAGGGCCGTTCGACATTCTGGAGCGAGTAGGAGACGTGTCCTATCGTCTCGCTCTTCCGCCGTCTCTGAGTGAGGTACATGACGTGTTCCACGTATCTCAGCTACGACGGTATATCCCGGACCCGAGTCACATCCTGGATCATTCGGAATTGGTTGTTGGTACCAACCTTTCGTATGAGGAGAGGCTCGTATCCATATTGGACCAAAGAGAGAAGATACTCAAGAACAAGACTATCAAGTTAGTCCGTGTTGCTTGGGGTCATCACTCTTTGGGAGAGTCAACGTGGGAGCGTGAGGATGATATCCGATCGCGATATCCCGACCTGTTTGACTCGTGAGGTATAATATCCTTCTTATGCCTCATGTTTTCGATTCCTTGCTTGCATGAATGATTGTTTGACTACTTAACTAATATAGCTTGCCTGTGAGTAGTATAGCTTGTCCTTGCATCTCTAACCACTTGATTAAATTCCGAGGACGGAATTCTTTTAAGGTGGGTAGAGTTGTAATGACCGTTGTTCGTATTACGTATCTCGGTATACGTGTACGTATTTAGACCCGTGTGGCTTGTCTCCTTGTTTGGTTCGGCCCAACTTGACTTGGTTCGGCTTGGTTTGCATGGTTCGGTTTTATGTGAACCACTCCCACCTACCACCACCACTTTCAATAAATATCCCACCACTCATTTCTCTCTCTTCATTACTTCTTCTCCACCATTACTTTTTCAACCACCAGAGAGAGAGAGTGGGAGAGCTTAGGCAAGTGCACCTTGCTTCATGGAGGAAGTCCATTTTTATTGTTCCATTGTCTTCCTCATGTGTTTCTAAACCACTTTAGTACTTGTCATTTTTCATTTCCATGGTTAAATTTTGTAGATCTAGCTTTGTGGTATTTTTGGTTTCCAGGACTTTTGATCCATCACACTTGCATATTTGCTAAGTTGATGATACCATGATTGCAGCGAAGTTCGTTAGGTCCAATTTGACCTATGGGAATTTTGCATGAGCCGCATGGGCATTGTAGCACTGAGCCGCATGGCCCTTGCACATTTTTTTATCTTGGCAGCATGCAAATGTAAAAGACCAGCCGCATAAGCATTCAGGAATGCATTTATTGCATTACTCTAGTAAGGAGCCGCATAGGCTTTATCATGAATGCAATAAATGCGTTCACACTAATGCATTAATAATAAAGCATTTCCAATCAATTAGCAAGTGCTTGGAAAACCGAGCAGTAAGAATAGATGCCTCCCAAGCATCCACGTGCCCCGGGCAATTAATGCCTTAACACCAATGTACTTGCTTGTGCATTGTTTGGGCTACCAATGCATGCATACAACAAATTCCAAGCCGTATGCATTCTTTCCTGAATGCAATTTTTGGCATGCAAATTTTTGCAGAGCCGCATAGCCCCCTAGCGAATGAATGCATGTAGGCTTGTTTTCTCCTAATGCATTTTTGCATTGTCTTTTCCTGGAGAGAGAGCCGCATGCATACACTTAGTGCATTAACTAATGTTTGACTTTTCTTAATGTCTTTTGCATTTAAGTCCTTACTTTAGGACTTACTTTAGGACTTAAGGTCTTTTGCATTTAAGTCCACAAGCACCTAAAGCCTCCAGCCGCATAAGAAATGCTTAAATGCATTTTTGCATTTAAGTCCACAAGAATTAAAGGCACTTTATGGATTAAAGGCACTTTATGCATTTAAGTCCATTAATGCATAATTTAAATCCATAAAAATGCATTAAATGCATTTAATGCCTCTAAGTCCTTAAGAAGGCATTTGATGCATGTAATGCATAAGTCCATAAGCATGTAATGCATTCTTATATGTATACATTTTTTACTGCAATTTCTTAAGACAACCGCATATGGCTCCCCTCAGCCGCATGCATATTAATGCAATATTTTAATGCATGCTAGAATACATTAATATATAATAATATATTATTTAGCGTATATTAATATAATGAATATTAATATATTTTTGTATGTTAGAATACATTAGTATAATGTATTTAATGTATTAATCCATTATTAAGGTATTACATTAATGCATTATATTAATGTATTAGATACGTTTGCCTGCTAGCATGCATGTTTATAGATTTTGTTCAAGCCGCATATGGCCTAGTGGCAGTCGGCCGCATGGTAATTTTTCGAGCCACATGGGTTCCCCCGCAGCCCTTGCCCCTTTTATATTTAATTACTGTATGTGTACATGTGATAAACTAATTATTTCTCGGACACGATGGTGATCCGTAGTGGTGCACTTTTGACATGACATGATAGTGGTCCGACGCGGCGCACTCCTAACAGTAAACATGACATGACAAGATTGGATGGCCTGGACACCGTGGATGATTGTGTTTGTACAATTGAACCGATAATGTTCGCATCATGTCTAGGACGGGGATCCCTGAGTACCACGGTCAGGGGTACCTACTGTAAATGGCTAAGGCTAACAACTAGAATAATTCAGTAGTCATGAGAGATCTCCCCAGCTACAGGCGATCCCGTTATCCCGGCCACCATTGTGGGACTTGTAGCCTGCCGACGAGTATGGCACAAGTCCAAATTCACTGATATATGGAAATAACGAGGCATTGCTAAAACGAACCCAAGTCGCCTGGATAACCTGGATTAGCTGCAGGGCTTGTGGCTGGAGGAATATCTCAATGCATGTGGTGATAATCCTAGCTAGCTAATGTAGAAAGCCGTAGTCATTGATTGGCCGGAAGCGATTGTATGGTGTGGTTTCAGTGCTCGGTTATTGCAAGCTTGATCGCATGATTGTCCCTATTTAACAATAAAGATCAGAGGCTAAGTTCGGTTCAGGCGAAGGGTTACAACCCCGGTCCTTGTTTGGTTTAAGGGTTGTAACCTGGCTCCCGGAGCAGTTCTAAGTCCTCTCTTCGTTTATTGTTTTATTGTACCCACGTCATGCTCGTAATGCTTTTACCTTACCAACAAGATTGGAGACGGAGTTCTATTCAAGTGAAAGGTTACAACCCTGGTTCTTGTCTGGTTTAAGGGTTGTGACCTGGCTACTTGAATGGTTCCCTCGTACTCCATTATGACTGTTGTTATCTCTTTACTTTCAGTTCTTTTAACTGCTTTAATACATTTTCTGATATGCTGGTTTTTAGTTCTTAAGTGAAGCCTCCTTTGTGGCACTTGCTCTTTCTGGGATCTGACCCAGCTGGTTTTGTGTGGCCAGATTTCGGAGCTACCTCAGAGGATCTACCGACCTTCCAGCCCGATGGTGACCATCAGGCGTGACCAGGGCAACGAGTGGGTTTATTTTTGCTCTCCCACTCTATTGTAAAATTTTTATCTTGAGACGTTTAGCCGGCGAGCACCTGTTAGCTCGTATTGCCTACCTTATTATTGTCTGCCCACGGGCTGTAACATGATTGACAAATCCTAGGGTTGATCATGTACGACTAAACTCTTGCTAGTCTTTATATTTTGTTAACGACTAGCTTCATGAGCAGCTGGATATGTAATGTTTGGGACGTCTTACTATTGTATATTTGGTGATCTTACATCTTGTAACTTTACTCGCTTGCTTGAGATTGAGACATTAGGCTTGTTATTGACCATAAGAGACTGATGGATTGTAGTTAAACCCTCATGTATCTAGACAGCCGTGACCGTATAGTGGGATGGATTTGATTTCATTATACGTAGCTGGCTGTGTATGCCCCCGCTCTCCAGTATTCTGGTTCTGGGGCGTTACACACATCAAGAGACAGCCCAAGGACACAAAGATGATGGTCGAGGTAGGCACTTGAAGAACTCATTCCGTGTCAATTTTTCAAATTAAGGGCTGTAAATAGATGTCATTGTTCTAGATGTTTGCCTCACTTGTCATGTCTTATTTGCTTCAAGTATAGGCCTTAACTATTTCTGTATTCTTTCATATCTAGTTTCTCATTTCATAACTGAGAACTTATTTACCTATTTTTTGGGCCTTTTGTCGTAAAAGTTGAATCATGTTCATGATGGAACATATTTATTATGGCATTTTAGTATTGGCCATTAATCAAACTTCACGAGTTACCTCTTCGATCACGAAACTATATTCTCTTCTGATATCTAGTCTTTTTGCACTCAAACAACTACTAGTTTCAACTTGGAACTATCCTTGTGAATCAAACAAAGGCATGAAAACGTGACTATTGATAAGAATGCTTTAGGCGGCTGTACATTCTTGTAAGTAGTACATGATTCTATTCTTTCCTCTCTATCAATATGCTTCTGAATGTCTTGCCATACATGTTCTCACTTTTAACTGATCTTCAATTGTTTTATTTCAGTAAAAGATGGCAAACTTTTTTTTAGACATTATTATATCATAACAACTAAATATGACTAACATGAGGATGTGGTGATTGCCTGGGTTTGAGTATATTGTTAGTCTAACAAGCTAGTAAAAGAATAGCAATGATTACCTGCAAAAGCTCTTTGCTGCATCAGTCTAATTGATTTCTTGTGAATGCAGATCTGTGTGTTAGAGAATTTTGACCGATCAGATGTTAACTAAAGGAAGAAAAGTTACTGGTGACATGGGCGCGCATTATGCCTTTGGTCCCCTTGAAGATGATGTGATAATCAAACACAGGCTTCTAACTCGCACGACCACGACGAGGGGAGAACCACCATTAAAGAAGCTTCAGAAGAAGTTCATCTCATTTGCTCTTGAAGTTGAGAAGGATTCCAATAATTATGGTGACTGCGAGAGGCTGTACAAAGCCTTCTTACAAGAGATGGCCACCTTTGAGGTGCCATTGCTCAAAAGCAAAGCTGTAGTTGATGCAAATCGACGAGAGAAGGAAAGCTTCAATGAGCTGCAGGAAAACATTCAGCGCCAGATCTTGCAAACCCAGACTGATATCGAAGACTTAAAAAGGCAGCTGGAGGAGGCCAAGATTGAGAGGCAGCACAAGGAGGAGTGTGAGACAATAAGGAAACTGATCGCTTTGCAGCCTCCAAGGTCCGAAACTCAGAAAACAATATCGGATCTCGAGAAAGAAATAGCATCCTTGGAGGCAGAGAATGTTGCAGGTGTGAGGACTTTGGATCTTAGGAAGAAGCAATTCTCGCTTCTTTTGCATGTGGTAAGCTTGTTCATATAAATCCTATTCTGTTTTGTAGAAGTTAGCATGGCCAAGAAGTTCATTCTTGTATATTCTGATGTGTGTTGACACTTGATTATTGCTGGGGGAAGGTGGGTAGGTGTGTCCGCTGGGGGTGGGGTATTAGCATTAGGTTTGCTTAAAGTACGATGAAGTGTCTTACTTTGAGGCTTAGGAACACCACACACCTGGGAACCGTTCTCTTTCTTAGTTTACTAAAGAATTTTGCTGTATATTCATGCTGTCTAGATACTAAACCCAGTTAGCTGTTATAGTTCTCATGCTTTATGTGGAGGCTGACCGACCCTGAAGAATACCCAATGGAGAGAGGTGTCAGGTCTTATTTTGTCTTTTGACCAACTATGCATCAAAGTATGAAATAAGTTATGTAGGAACCAGGGGCGGAGCTAGCCTCTAAAGTTGAGGGGGGCTGAACTTTAGGTGTATGGTAAAATAATTTTGTGGAGTATTGTCAAATCACAATATCTCAAATGAATAAATGAATACATGAGCTTGCTTTAATCTCACTTATTTAAACCTGCATGTGAAATCCACATGCCCATAGCTGTTATTGCAAATAGTTGGTTTGACTGACAACTAACTCAGTAATATATAAAAACATTTTTGTGCAAATATTACAATTCTGAAATAGAAGAATATTATGACAAATGATACCTCAAGAATTCTGTTAGAGTTGTCCACAACTCCTCAAACCTTCTCCAAATCCTTCCCATAACGCGTGCTGATGGAAGAAGTTGGCAACTACTTCTGCATCAAATCCAGCAAAGGCCGACCTGACAAAAAAAAACAGTTTTAGCCTTTTCCTGAACCGAATAGTACATACATCACATAAAAAATGAAACTGAATTGTGCATATTGCTCTTTTCCTGAACCGAAACCTAAATTAATTACATAACCTAAATTAATTACATATTAAAACCAGTTTTAGCCTCTTCTTTGAAGGTTGATGATGTTCCATAACCTAAATTAACTACATATTAAAACCTAAAATTTAATATAGAAACTTTCTGTTAATAATATTAAAAGAAATGTACCCTTTTGTCAGTTGGTGCTCCCCTGGGCCCTGGTTCTTGTGAAACTCCAAATTCAAAAGCCAATCCTAATTTATTTTCTTCTGTCTAACCCCAAGTTGTTGGTGGAATTTTCTGACCCCAGAGAAAGAGTCAGAGAAGAGAATCAAGAATGAGTGAATGACAATTTTTTCAATTAAAAAAATCACATGCTATCAGAGATTCAGAAGATTCAGCAAAATGAAAAAAGAATTGATACTATACATACTGACAATAATAGGTAGGCTTGAAACAAATACATTCTAAAGGCCTCAGACAAATCCTTGTCTGGAACCCCTTTCGAAAAACTTGTCTCGAACCCTATTTAAAATTTCTTGTCTGGAACGGGCCCCTACTGGCTACCGTAGGCATTTTTTCTTAAAATATAACCGACAAATCCTTGTCTAGTTGTCTGGAATGGTGGAAGCCCTATCGAAAAACCTAGGCTTGCACACATTGATAGAAATCATTTCTAAAGACCACATATAAAACTATTTTGCAACAAATCATTTCTCTTTACTAAATACCTAGTATAAATTAATCATTTCTAAAGATGATATAATATTACGATCATACAAAGAAATCCTTTCTGAAAACCTCAAGAAATTACCTCAAACTGCGGCGGGCGAGAAGATCGGACGGGTGGACGGCTGCAGCTGGCCAGCTCCTCTTTTCTTTGTTAGGGCGGGTGGGTGGGTTGTGACTTGTGGTGAATTAGTGAAGTTAGTATGGGCTATGGAGTCTGAAGGCTGATATATGCATAAAAAAAATTTTTACAAAATTTTTCCCAAATTTTGGGCCGGGCTACAGCCCTCCCATGCCCATGATGGGGTCCGCCACTGGTAGGAACTTAGATCAGTTAACCAAATTGAATATGAATAAGAAAATAGACTATAGATTAAATGAATTATGAAATCCAATACTTTGTATTAGAGTCGCTTGCTATGTTGCATGGACATGGGGAAATGGTGTCCGCATCCGTATTATGTCTGTAGACTCTGTACCTGTGTCCGTATTCTTGCAACATAGGTAACTACTCTATACCTATTTGGAAATGTTTGTAATTTTGTATCATGTATCCGTGTTTGTATTCGTGCAACATAGCTCTCCTGTTCTCCCTCCTGGAGTCCTTGTCTCTTTTAACTCCTTTCATGCAACTTTTCAAATACAAGTACTTTATTAGTTGTATTATCCTCTTAGATCACAGCTTAAGCTGTGTATGTTTCTATCAGATTTAGGCTATAAAGATGCCTTACATAGCATTGAAAGGATAGATGGAGGGAGAGTGGGACAAGGAAGGGTATAGATCATGGTTTAAAGTATCGGCCGATACCAATCCGATACGGCCGATACCAATACGATTTGGCATGTTCCGATCCGGTACCGACCGATACCCGATACTGACCGATATCGACATTGGAGGCCTCTTTTCCAATCAATTTGGCAAAGAAAATTAAACGAAAAAGACAAATCGGCAAGGGTTTAAAGCATAATAAGGTTGTAAAAGCATGTAAAAGAAGAAAATCAATCTATTTTATGTAAACTAATCGGTAAGGGTGACTACTATTTCATTTAATTTCAAAACTACTAAGAAATAACACTGAAAATACTTAAAATTATGCATAAATGTATAAAATATATGTTTAAAATGTAAATAATTTATTAATAATTATTTGTCTTCCGATACCAAAAAATCCGATACTCCGATCCGAAACCGCCTATACTACCGATATCGCCGATACCAATACTCATAGGACTAGTCTGATACCGATACTGTGAACCTTGGTATAGATAGGAAGAACAAAGGTTTAAGGATAGTCTCCTCTCAAGCCAAGCCATGCACATCATGCAAATATAATCATCAAATGACAATTACAAAGCCATAAATGTTATAATAACTGATGATATATTTTGCATGAATACGAAAATGATATGACACCATGGCCAGGCGATACTTGCACGTCCCTGATATTTTAGATTGTCCATGTAGTGTCCTATATAACTGACACGATCACGGGTATGACAAATACGATGATGATATGGCACTATGACCAAGCCATACAGACACTACCCTAGTATAACTCTGTCATGATATCAAAAAATGACAATTACGATGCCATAAATGATATAGTAACTGATGATCTATGGTGCACTGATATGAAAATGATACGACACTATGGCCAAGTGATGTATACGCCACCCTGATATTTTGGATTGTCCGTGCATGTAGCTACACGAACACTAGTGTCTTTGTTTCTTACTGATGAGATGTACACGACACTCTGAGGTGGATATAGTCTGATTTGGGTCAAAACATGAATACTCACAAACTAGACTCCTGCAGCAGCTGTGGCATCTGAATTGGTTGGCCCAAGTAAGTATGTAAACCACTTCAGCCATAACATGTACAACAATGTCATGATATGAAATCCATGAATACAAGGATTTGGGTCAAAGCATGAATTCAAGGATGTTATTTATTACGAAATAAAGAATACAAGGATTTGCAAAATATACTTAACAGAATTATACGCTTAACAGTTCAATATGAACACAATTCTATATGCTTAAACAGTATTCTAATTAGACACTTTAACAACAAGTATTCTAGTTAGAAGGTTTTAACAAGAAGTTGTTTTACTAGCAAGACTGTTATATAATTAACAGAATCATTATAACAGTATGTCAACGACAAGTATTCTTACATGATACATATATTGCTTGTTATACTCACTTAAGAATACATGGAAATATGATGAGTTGAGTTCATAACCAAAATAGAGTATTCTAATGATGCATGTCTAAATATATTTGCTTACTTTAAAAGGTTTGAAATCAGAGAGAAAATAGACAAAACAAAACATGGTTTAGCACTAAATCAATGATCATAAATATAGAAAATGTTATCATAGTGTTGGTTACTAGATCAGGCAACTTCAGCTATCACCAAATCCTTGCAAAAAGTACTATTGTAGCGTAGCTCTAACTCGGTAGCATATGAATGTTTCTAACACAATTATCAAATACTCTCATTTGCATAAATCACAATATTATGTAGGTCACAAACTGTGGTATTGCGTTCAATCTGAGTGCAATCAACTCTTTCAATCTGAGTGCAATCAACTCTGAAACACAAGACGTTGCTTGAGCCCAATAATATCAGTAATCAACTGCAAAGATTTTAAAATGGAATATGAATGTATTGATATCCTTAAAAGCCAACAATATATTATATGAGATTACATTTGGTGCTAGATATATGAATTAATATGTTGTTAAACAAGTAAGATTCAACTCCTAATACTTACCATATATTAAAGATCCTGACGCCCAATATACTAAATAAGTCTCATTAGCAATTCACTGTATTTACCATATAAAAGAATATAACAATCAAGTCTGCCGCTTATTTAAACCAATCGGCTACAATAGCATTAATATTGCTGTAAATGCAATAATAATAGAAATAGATGAAATTTCTACCATCCTATACTAGCAATAATAACCGACATATTTGTTCACCTCCAATGCCTTTGGTTCACCCCCTCAGGCTCTCAACAGCGAAAAGACAGGGAGAACCGTGCCCCCCTTCTCGAGTGTCTCCCTAGTGAAGCTTGCGGTGCCCATAAGCATGCATCGCAATTGAGGTGTGCATGTGGTTCATGTTCGTATCCAATCTTTGTTCCTACTAACACTAATATAGTATGCAATTTTTCAATGTTATGCGAGAGACTCGGTTCAAGTTTTCATTTTGGTTTTCCAAAAACTCTTCTTGTTTTAGATATACCTTTGCAGCTGTAGTGACACCCATATACGCATATATGTTTGCTTGTTGTCTCAGTTTTCAAGAATAAGAGGAAGAATCATGATTAATCCCGATCCACATTTTAATTATTGCTTTGTGAATCTCGTTAGGGTCGTGCATCGTACAACATATATCATAGGAACTCTGACAAGAACATATATCACTAACATATGTGTTCAAATGTCATGGCCTATGGGACTCTCACTTGAACAAGTGATTCCATACTATACTAGCATGTGTTCCTATTTGTTCAAATAAAGAAAGTTGCTTCCTTTCTATATACTTCCAATATTCTTACTGGAACAAAGTCAACAGAGAGCATTCAGGATAACTTTATGATATTTGATAAAGTTGTAAAACTAGACTTTAATTTGATTTTCTGATCACATCGAGTTTATATTCTGTTGAATGTGGTTAACAGAATGTAAATTTAACAGAACATGTAGATTCAGCATTATATATATATATATATATATATATATATATATATATATATATATATATATACACCGTAGCCCGTTGGGAACGGTGGAGCACCCCGGCGCAGTGGCGCGGGTTCGAGCCTCCTTGGAGGCATGCCTCCAAGCACCATTAAGAAGTGGACACCCTAAAAAAAAAAATAATATATATATATATATATATATATATATATATATATATATATATATATATATATATATAATCTCTTAGATTGTTAGAAATCTTGTTTCTCTTTCTCTGTAAATAACATATGAAATAAAATAATAAGGTTAGAGTTACCGGTCTACAGGAAAGTCGTGTACGAAGCACTACCTTAAGAGATTATTCGAGGTCTATGTACAGACATCTTCTCGAATTCTCCTAGAGAGACATCTTCCCGAATCCTATTCCTTCTAGAAGTAAAACTCCCTTGCCCTAAGAGATTATTCGAGATCTATGTACGGACATCTTCTCGAATCCTCCTAGAGAGACATCTTCCCGAATCCTCCTAGAGAGACATCTTCTCGAATCCTCCTAGAGGTAAAACTCCCTTGCTACTGGCTTTCCATCGCTGCACACAGCTCCGGAAGAGTGACCCGAACTTAGCTTTGCCCAGAGGAATAAAAATGAGTACTTGATAGAATATAATTTGATGAAAGGAGGAGGAATCATAGACTATCTCCTACTCCTTTTGCTCGTATATATTGTTTCTTACGAAAGAGAAGAATAAAAGGAATATATATATATAGCCATGACCCAGCCCATAGGATTAAAAGATTTTAATGAGTCGTTTAAAGCCATAAAATGGCAGCTTGAATGGTGTGCTAAATATTAAGGAATAAATATAGGAATTAATAGGCTAATAATGTTGGTTGTTATGAATCAATAGTAAAGCCAACAGAAACTTGACTTTTTTTTAAATACATACTATGTGTGCTATTTTCTGAATTTGATTCAAGAAGTCTCATTCAAGGCATAGTCCATCTAGCACTTCTTCAGACAAAGACAATAGTCACTAAGTGAGATTCAAGGTTGAAGTCCATCTCATCTATGCATAGTATATAATTGTCCAAAAATTCTCTACTTCTATTCTTTTGAATATTGTTCTCTTTTTTCGAAACACATTATTAGCCTATTAATTCCTATCTTTATTCCTTAATATTTATCACACCATTCAAGCTGCCATTTCATGGCTTTAAACGGCTCATTAAAACCTTTTAATCATATGGGTTGAGTCAAGACTCTATATATATTCTGTTCATTTTTCTCTTTCACAAGGAACAATATAATACAAGAAAAAGAGTAGAAGATAGTCTCCGATTCCTCCTTTCATCAAATTTTATTCTATCAACTTCTCATTTTTATTCCTCTAGGAAAGCTAATTCGGGTCACTATTTCGGAGCTGTGTGCAGCGACGGAAAGCCGGTAGCAAGGGGGTTTTACCTTAGGAGGATTCGAGAAGATGTCTGCACATAGGCCTCGAATAATCTTTTAGGGCAGTGCTTCGTACACTTCTTTCCCGTAGACCGGTAACTCTAATCTTATCATTTTATTTCATATGTTATTTACAGAGAAAGAGTGAAAGATGAACAATAACAACGCCAACTTCCTCCAATGATTTCTTTGCACGGTCCCAGTTCACATGCACAAATTGGATGAGCATTTGGTGCTTGCACCAACTACCTAGCCCCATCTCCAGCTAGGGCATGCCAACTCGGACTCGTTAGAGGAAATCGTAAGCGTAAGTTCACGCCATCGGACAACATTTGAACAAACATCTCTTATTGTTTATTACTATCTTCCCTCAATATGTGCACAGTATTTGATTGAATTTTCGAACCATGTTGAAATCTTTACTATTGTTGGCAAGTCTTAATTCTCATATGAGACGAACAACACAATAGTTAAAACCCTTTGAAACTTCCTCGTGGACTACCAATACTGATGAGCCATTCTCATATGAGAAGAACAAAAAAAAAAAGAGAAATTTTGAGTGGCACCCCACTTTTGTTTACCATATTTACGGTGCACCCCACAGTTTTACAATAATGTAAGATACCCCCCACTTTTGACGGAAACCGTCAAAAATTCACGGTCAACTCCTTTAATCAAATTTTTTTGACCAAAATACCCCCGTCTTCTTCCCCGTGTCCACCATCTCCCCGTGGCTGCCTCTCTCCCCGCCGCCGGCGTGCCTCCGCTCCCCCCTTCCTCCTCTCTCCGTCTGGGTGGTGAGGAGGGGCGGGGAGGAGTGGATGCCGCGAGGATACGAGGAGAGGATCGAGGGGAGGGGGCTGATCGTAAGAGGATGGTCGCCGCAGATACTGATACTAAACCATGCTGCGGTTGGGGGATTCGTGACGCACTGCGGGTGGAACTCGAGCTTGGAGGGGGTGTGCGCAGGCCTGCCTCTGGTGACGTGGCCGCTGTTCGCGGAGCAGTTCTACAACGAGAGGCTCATCGTGGACGTGCTCGGGATCGGGGTGCCGGTAGGGGCGAAGGTGTACAGCGCGAGCGCGGAGGGGAGGGAGACGGTGGAGGCGGCAAGGATAGCGGAGGCGGTGGGTCGGCTGATGGATGGCGACGACGAGGCGGCGGAGGAGAGGAGGAGGAGGGCCAGAGATCTGGGGGAGTCGGCTCGTTTGGCACTGGCAGAAGGTGGCTCGTCTCACGTTCAGGTGGAAAGTTTGATTCAGGAACTACTGATGGAGAGGGATAAGAACGTAACAATTGACTAATGCTGAGATCGATAGCCTTCCTGCATATTAAACTAAGAACGGCAGCGACGGGGAGGGGTTGGGAGCGGCGACGGCAGAGGCGGAAAGGGGGAAGGGGTAAGAAGAAAGAGGAATGAGCCAAGGGTATTTTGGTCAAAAAAAAAATTTTTTGACGGTTTCCGTCCAAAGTGGGGGGTACCTTACATTATTGTAAAACTGTAGGGTGCACCGTAAACATGGTAAACAAAAGTGGGGTGCCACTCAAAATTTCTCAAAAAAAAAAAACATTGCGCAACAAGAAGTTTGGAGGGAGCATTTTCTGCTATGAATCTCATAAAGATTTCATTGCGCAACCGGAAGATCAATGGATGAACAATAAACAATAACATGGTTATATGCATCAAGAGAGATGTATTTGATAGTATAAAAAATTATTGTGCAACACTTTCAAAATATGAAAATTCGTCGAGGACAATTAGAATTTGTACTTGGCTGAAGTATACTTGATATTATATCAAGGTTATATTTTTGTTGTGTTCCTTAATTTTTCTAGTAGTAGTATTCAAGCCCGCAAGTCATCATTTGACAATCACGGGAACTGGTGCTTTTACGTTGCGTGCCTTGGATGACTCTTTCATGTTCCTGCAGGTGGACGAGCTGCAGAACACGATCGAGGATGAGCAGAAGTGCTTGGCCGACGAGCTGAGGACCGCCGTGGAAGAAACCAAGAATGGCTTCGAGGACGGCAGCGGTGGCGGCGCCTCCGAAGCCATGGCAGTAGACTGATTTATTCAAGAATGTTGACTGGATGATGTACCAATATTTGCTGTCAGGTGTAGAGATGCAGAAGAGATGTTGGCCCTGGCAATTGCGATGTTTGATATTCAAGAATGTTTTGTAGTTTCTATGCGTTCGCACTTTGCACTTTCTTTTTGCAAAATGATAAGGGCACTACAAAAATTGATAAGGACTATCCGTTTTTGCAGTCATGTACATATCTAGGACTCGGTCCTTGTTATTTTAGACCGTGATAATTTTATATTGTATGTCAAAAAGTTTGGATTGTTAAAACTTTGGTAGTTGTGAATATGTGTGACGGTTAAAAACTGCTATAGTTTTTAACAATTTATGTAGTGTCCTTATCATTCGCCTTTCTTTTAAGACATTGAATTCGGACAATTGAAGATAATGGTGACCTAGCAACAACTACTTGAATTTTATTTTTTGGTCCATGCTTATTTTGGTAGGGGACAGCCTCATTGCATTAGAGGGGAGATGTATCTAAGTTCAATAATGTAATTGAAAAATAGTAAGTTTACAATCGAACGGCTCGTAACTCATTTACAACTACCTACGTGGCGGTTGACAATTAGCTCTCCTATCCTCTCCTATCCCATATGGGGAGAGGTAGGCGATTGTAAATTGGTTGTAACCCATTTGGCTGTAATCTTAGCATTGCTTTAATATAGTTAAATTATGCGACTCTTGATGCCATTTTTTTATGGTAGTATTCTGGTGCTCGTAAGTAGACGGTAGATCTGATCTATCTACCTCGAATATATTCGATTTTCGAAATGGTGAAGATTCCATAATGAGTTGGTACAATTAGGGGTGAGCATTATTATTCGGTTTTGGACCAAAAATCAAACCGAACCGAATAAGAGATTCGATTCGGTTTTAAAGAAAATCGGTTCGGTTTTGGTTTTGAAAATTGGTGAACAGAATAAGACTTATGCAATTATGTAAATATCTTCAATTTTATGCATATTTTTATGATTAAAATATGTATATTTTGAAAACAACAATTCTACGTATGTGTTTTGAAGCTTAGGACTAAACGGGTCCGGTCTGGGCCTAGCCCTACATAGACCCGACCCTATAAAACCCTATAGGACCCCACCTTGTCCCAATTCTTCCATCCACGTTCCCATCTTCCCCAACTGTGCATTAAAGCCATACAATACCAAACCTACCCTTACTCCTTCACTAAAATATCCAATTATACCATCAATATATTTATTTTCAGTTTCTACCAATGCAATTTTCTTTCGAAGTACTCCTTTGATAAAAGTTTGAGAACTTATATTTATAATTGGGTTATTTAATTTTAGGGTTCCATATAATATTGAAAATTTGTATTCAGGTTTCCATGTTATCCCGAAGATGATTTGAGTCTCGTTTTGACCATTGATTTGGGTTGTCCGTCCAAAATAGAGACATAAAACGTATTTGAATATCAATAAGACCCTAAAACTAAGCACAAAATTCGAATATTATGATAGAAACCTAAATGAAATAGAACGGTCTACCAAAGTCAACCGTCTGGACGAGATCCAAACCCTCTTATGGGTAATATAGAGACATAAACGCAAATTTTGAATATTGTATGAGACCCTAAAACTAAATAACTCTTTATAATTCTAATGTAAGGTTTTGTTTTTTGAATATGGAACATCATAAGCAAGCCAATAGTAAGATAAATAAGAAAAAAAAAAAAAGTTAGGCTGGATTTGTGATTGCTAATTGGCTCTCAAAAGCGGTTTTGTAACAACAACTTATATATATATATATATATATATATATATGTATATATATATATATATATATATATATATATATATATATATATATATATATATATATATATGAGGAAGGATCAAGATCCCCACATTTTTTGTATCCCCATGCATCTCCTCTATTTGCACCGTTGGATGGTGCTTTAAGTCATCTAATCTTAACCGTTGATTTACCAATGGTTAAGATTAGATGACTTAAAACACATCCAACGGATGTGAAATATATATATATTTGAAAAATCTAGTTTAATTTCAAAATAGTTTTTGAAAGCAGGTGAAAAACTACATTTCTAGTGGAAAAACAACATTGATTCCAAACCAAGTTTCAATATAACCATTGATAACTAATTTTCTTTGGATAATATTATAAATAATACTTGAAGATTATATATATATATATATATATATATATATATATATATATATATATATATTCTTTTTCTACACCATTAGTTCATAAATCTTGTATGTCTCTAATAATATGATGTCGCTTGGAAAAGGCTCGAAATTGAGGGATATAATCAGTTTCCAAGCCACATCATATATATATATATATATATATATATATATATATATATATATATATATATATATATATATTCTTTTTCTACACCATTAGTTCATAAATCTTGTATGTCTCTAATAATATGATGTTGCTTGGAAACGGCTCGAAATTAAGGGATATAATCAGTTTCCAAATACACCATTAATTATTTTTTTAAAAATTAACTAATTATTTAATTATCTAGTACGATTTACTTATAATTAAATAATTATAAATATTTTTCTTGGTCGCAAAAAAAAAGGATTTTTTAATAAATATACATATGCAATTAGAAGCTTGATAGGGGTATAAGTAAAAAACTGCACCAAAATAATGTGTCATATTATTTCTCCACCATCGTCTCCCATCTATTTCTTCCGCCGTCAAAAGTATCTCCATCTCCGTCAACTCTCCGTTAGGGTTCTTTGTTTTCCAAACCCGGAAACCTAGATTTCCTGCTCCTCCGATGAACGAAGGCGCCACTCCGGCGGCCAACGGCGGCGGCGCTGCGCTTCCGCCGCCGTTCCTGAGCAAGACGTACGACATGGTGGACGACCCCTCGACGGACGAGGTCGTGTCGTGGGGGCCGAACGACAACAGCTTCGTGGTGTGGAACCCGCCGGACTTCGCGAGGGATCTGCTCCCCAAGCACTTCAAGCACAACAACTTCTCCAGCTTCGTCCGCCAGCTCAACACCTATGTATGTTCGTTCACCCTCCGATCCCTTCTGTTGTTGCTGATCTTGATTTGGTGTTCGCCACTGTTGATTGGATGATCGCCGTGACGACACGACGCTGTCCCGATAGGACACGGACACGGGCACGGGCACGGACACGGACACGAGGCGACACAGTGGAGTTGGATAATGTTATTATTTTTCGAAAGTAAAAAAAAACCCGGAAAAAATGGTACTTTCGGGAATTGGTGAAATCGTGTTTTCCGAGATTGTTTCAGAGCCCATCCAAATGGGATCTTATAGGTCGTTTCGTTTGGTTGCATGAAGGTTAATTTACAGCTTCCTGACCTCCATGACCCGAATACGGCGGGTTCCTGATCCCGAGTGCTTAAACCGGGCGGACCGGACGATCATCTTACAAGAAGTGGAACAAAAATATCACTCAAATGGTTGTAGGAAAGACTAAAATCAAGTAATTGTCAAAGTGGATCATAATACATGAGTAGGTTGTTATATATATATATATATATATATATATATATATATATATAGGCCTAGCGGTTAAGAGAGATGCATTCCCTCCAGGAGGTTGCTAGTTCGAGCAATGGGGGAGCCATTTAATTCCCTTTAGGGGCCATTAAGTGGGATGGTGGTAGGTGCAATGCAAATGCGGTTCGTAGGAGGCTAGTGCGGTGCGGCTGCTACTACGTGAGGTCTTCGGGCCGGATGGGGCCTTCGGGCGTGGGTGGTTCCTTCGGACTGGGATGGTGCCGTCGGGCATAGGGATTGTATATATAGGCTTCTGGCTGGATTGGTTGGAAGCCATCGAGCTGAGTTTGTAGCCTCTCGAAAGGGCCTGAATATATATATATATATATATATATATATATATATATATATATATATATATAGGACGGTCACCGAGTGCCTAGCGCCTAGCCTCCAGGCGGCCGTGGTGAAATAAAATCCCTAGAAACTACTTAAATTGGCAAAAAAGTCAATAAAACTCCAAAACATACATAGTCGGAGGTGGGGTGGGGCCTAGGTGAGCGACTAGGCGGACATCGGGTAGGCACCAAGCGCCACCTAAGCCGACTTTTACAACAATGATTCGTGGTAGCTATTGTTGTTGCAACCAGCAACAACAGAAGAAACAAGACGAGAGAAACAAGAGAAGGAAAAGAAGAGAAAAATAATCAAATAAGCATGACTTTGGTAAGCTGTTATCATGATCCTCTCCATCTTAAAGTGTGCTTCGTAAAGCACCAGCCCCTACTCACTTGCCCAAGTGCCCATCATTTTGTAAGTCAACTTCCATGCAAAAGGAAAGGGAAATAGTTCTTGGTCATCCCCAAATATGCGTTATTAGTGGGCGCCTCGTGTAGTGGGGTGCCCTTTTTTACGAGACCCATATTCACTATCCTTCAATAGTATCTTTGAACTTATTGCAAAAAAATGAATTTTATGTATACTGTTTGAACTCATTACATGACATTGCATGAACACAAAAATTTAGGATTACCTTGAAGAATTCTGTTATGTCATAAGAAAATAGGTCACAAGTCCATTTACTGTTTGTTTCTTTTTATTCTCCTATCACCATTCTTCCTCTTCCCCTGCTATAGGTTTTCTCATTGTTATTTATTCTTTTTCTTATTATTAATATTTTCTTGAGGTTTGAAAAGTCAATATCGCTTGTAAGTTATAAGTGCCTTAACACTTTTATTTTTTCCCATTGAGGGAATGAAGGCCTCATATTTCGTTCTGATTAGTTCAAATGCAAGGATCTTTTTCGACTTTTTCGATTGTCCCCTGTTTCTAACAAATGAAAGCTTCTATATTTTTTCTTCTTCTTTTGTCTTCAGTAGATCTTCTTGTGCAAATAGCAAGGTCCGCATTATCTCATCGGACCCTTCCTGTGAGTATCGGGATCGGCGGTATTGACAGTATCGACGTTTTAGGATCATAGTATTGGATTTTTTTTGGTATCGTAAAACAAATAGTTATTAATAAGTTAGTTAAAGATTTTTTTTATACATTTAGGCATAATTTCAAGTATTTTCTGTCACGCCCCAATCCCGCGGAGTCCTTTCGTACTCGCTTTGGACTCTCTAGAACCATTCGTCCTCGCTTGGACGTGATGCCGTGCAAGCCTAAGCTGCTCTTGCACAAGGCAAGACATGTACGATGACAAAATAGACAATAACGCAGCAAAACATAATTGCAGAAATTGAAGCAGCAACGGACACATTACAGAATATAATTGAACACGATGGTAACATGAACGAATTCTCTTTATTGATATCTTTTGAACATATTACAAATCTCTCATTATCTCTCTGATACACGCATACATGGCTTACAATCTCTCTTAGAAACTTTACAGATTACAATGATCTCGTTTCATACATTAGATCCTTTTATATAGAAAATCAACTCTTGCAACAGATGACCGTCTCTTGAACATAAAATCCATCTCTTTGCATCTTTTCTGATTTTTGGCTCATGAGGACGAGGCTTGGGCTATTGCTTTGGACTATCCATCTCGATACATGTTGCACCTGCGTGCAAACTGGTGGTGGATCGGTATATTAACGTACTGGTGATGTGAACAAAGGCTACATCGTCTGAGTGATCACTAATTCATTTAGCGAGAAAATATTTCTTGTGATATGATCTTGCTACTTTTACCTATGTTCATTTCATGCAGTACAGATTCAGATTACTCTTTTGAAAACCATTTCGAAAACCAACATTTCATATCTTTCCAATTCAAAGCTTCTACGATAGGGTCCAATTCCAAAGCATATTATCATTTCATCTCAATTGACAAGCGCAACATATTTCATGAGTCATATTCATTTCATTTCTCCTGACAGGACAACATTTCTAGGCAACAGATTGTTCTCTGTAAGCAAATCATGATCTGAAACTTAAGCAACACATATATTAATTTTTCAGTGATTCTTACTATAGCCGACGGTTCATCCCTGAACAAGACAAGGATTAACATAACCATAATATAACCAATACATGTTCCCTGTTCGTCTCTGCATTGTTAGCTCGTACAAAAACATTACCGACACATACAAACTCGATTGGCAGCTATGACTCAAGGCTCAGCTCTGCGCTAATATATGTGCATACCAACAGCTGTGACATCTCCCTGTTCGTCTCTGCATTGTTATTTTCTTCAGTTTATGTTGCCTTAATGAGGCCTTTCACATGCATATCACATACAATGCACTCTCATGTTCCCTTGAAAAATTTGTATCCCTCTCCAGCTTTTGCATATTATTTAGGCTTTTTTCTTGGTTAGTTTTAATTAGTCATGTCACCAATTTACATTTTTTTAACGTTCTTTTATACTTTGAAGTTCATGATTGTGAATCAAACTGTTGGAGACCCACTGACTAGACATTTTACTGGCCTGTCAGGCTTGATTTAAAGAAAACAACACTGTTCTTGTGTACTGCTAAAAAGAGCTTGGCAAAGAATTCTCAAAGAAGGGTTTGTATTGCTTTTATGTGGAAATATCAAACATGTAAGCTCTGGAGTATTTTAATGCTGTAACCAGTTCGTATGCACTAGGTCCATAACCTGATAGAATGTCATGTTAGAGGTGGACCACTAACCTAATTCTGTGGATTGTCGTAATAATCACAAAGAAGACTTTTGACTGTATTCATTGTGGTTTTCCAGTGTGCAATCTGCCTACACAACTGTTCCATATACATATTTTCTGGCAATGTCTTATATATTAGGTTGCTATAGGCAAGATGATTTCTACTGAAAATTTGGTACCTACATCAGACTCGCAGTTAGAATAAGATTATAGCTAAACCAGATACTTGGGTTTGGGATTGCTTATTGGAGGCTGCTTCTGTGTTTGTTTTTCTTGGATTGCACTCCAAGACTGTATGGTAACAACAGCTTTATCAAAAAAATAATTCAAAAGTCACTTCATTTTGGGGCAACTTCTGACAACAGCCTCCTACCCAGCAACAATCCCAAACCAAGCCTTGCTAGTTCTGTTCAAATGTGAGGATAACTAGGCAACTCTAGAAGAGGGGGGGGGGATAAAGTATGTGTCAATAATCGTCTAATAAAAATAGGACAGTGAACCAACTAAAAGTAATTAAGCAGTAATGCATAGATATATGGAATGTAAATAGAGTTTAGAAAATCAAACGCAAACACCGCGATGTATACTGGGTTTTTCTCGTGGAGGACTAATCCAATCTCGAGAACTCTCATTCGATGTTAATCCACTATTAGAAAAAAACACAAGTTCTGATCAGAAGGCTTGCAACTTCGTACAGACACTTTGTGCTTTGATCCGAAGGGCACGACAACTTCAAGCTTTTGAAATAAAAGCTGACTTGGACTTTTTCCAAATTTGTACAACTCTTAAACAACTTCTAGTCGACTCGCACTTCAACACTTTAGAGCAAAGGAAGTTGTTTGAGTAGATGGGAAGGTTTGTAGCTCAATAGAGAAGAGATGAGAAGATGCATGAATGTGAATGAGTGATTTGGAATGGTGGAAAGCTTCTCTATTTATAGGGTTTTCTAAGACCGAGTTCGGACAAAGTTCGGTCATCAAACGTTCAAAAATTTGACCATTGTAAGCTGAGTCATTAGGAAAGGAGGCTGACTAGGGTTTCTGTTTTGGGAATCTGAGTTCGGCCATAATTCGGGCAGAACTCGGTCCGAGTTGGGTTTTCCCAATTCCAGAAAGTTTCTGGTTTGGTTTGTGGCCTATTTTGAGAATGTGTTTGAGTTGGATTCGAGTCATGATAGAATTTTTGATTTTGGTAGGCTATTTTGAGTGGACTTTTGAGTGCATCTAATTTTGCCAAAGTGCGATACGACTCATACAAGTCCTAGACTCAATAAAATATAAAATACATAATAAATTGTTAAAACACACAATGATGGTAGTAGTCTTCTTGTGATGTAGCAATCTTCTTTTCGAGTGTACTTTAAATTGAAGCAGTCTTACGTTGTATAGATTCAGTGCATCGAATTGTGGTTTAGTTAATTATCGAAATCGGATCGACCATGACCGAATGGGCCAACAAAATGTACTATCACGACTTTTCTGATACTCCCAGACATTTTATGGCACATCTTTGGAATACAGCAAAGAATCCATATGCTCGCTCTTGGGTTCTTACTTTGCCTTAGTTGCATGGATTAATAACCACTCTCCCCTGAAACTTTTCTGCTTCATCCCTTCATTACAAGGTCCCAGTCAAGTACTCTCTTTTACGGGCACCTCCTTGATTTCTTCATTTTCTTGTCAGTTTCTCTTGAAAGGAAATGTGTAAGAATTGTTGCATAATGATTAACACGTACTTTGCATTTCATTCTGCCATTCTGCAAGCTGCTACTGGATCAGATGAGATGTCTTTTATGGATCATTGGGACTTCTTACCTGAATAACAACACAGACCTAGTTTTAGAAACTGTAATACTTTCAAGCACACGAGGCAACTATTATGGGATTAAGAGCATTTAATTCTTATTTCTGGATAGTATGTGATTTAGAATTTGTTGCATAGTGCGGCCTTCTATGTGGATCTCATACCATGCAAGCATTTGTCTTCCATCTTTAACAGTTTCCATCTGCTTTGTTTAAGCAGGGTTTTAGGAAGGTTGATCCTGACAGGTGGGAGTTTGCGAATGAGGGATTCTTAAGGGGCCAAAAGCATTTGTTGAAGACCATCAATAGGAGAAAACCAACTCATGGACAAAGCCAGCCGCATCAGGCACAGGCACAGGCACAGGCACAGCCGCAGCCACAGCCACAGAACACTGCAGTCTCAGCCTGTGTTGAGGTAGGGAAATTTGGGTTGGAGGAAGAGGTCGAGCAGCTCAAGAGGGACAAGAATGTACTTATGCAGGAGCTCGTCCGGCTTCGGCAACAGCAGCAGACTACTGACCATCAGCTACAAACAATGGGGCAGCGCCTCAAAGGGATGGAGCAGAGGCAACAACAGATGATGTCGTTCTTGGCCAAGGCCATGCAGAGTCCAGGGTTCTTATCTCAATTGATGCAGCAGAATGACAGCAACAGGAGAATTACGGGAGTGAAGAAGCGTCGAATTCCAAGAGGAAGTGAGTTGGAAACTGAGAGCTCATCACAGGATGGACAGATAATTAAGTACCAGCCCTTAATAAATGAAGCTGCCAAAAACATGCTAATGCAAATTCTCAAATTAGATACATCCCCAATATTGGAAAGTTTGAGCAATTCTGAGGCTCTAATGATTGAGAACTTCTCTTCACCATTGGGATCAATGGATAGCGTCAGTCCGTCTCGGAACTCGGGAGTTACTCTTAAAGAGGTTCCAACAAGTTCTGGAATGACATGTTTTCCTTCCGATTCGGGATTAGCAGCGATTTGTCCATCCCCTGGAACGATGGACATGGTTACAGATGCAATTTCCCCTGGACTATCTCCTTTACAAGGAATGGTTCCGAATGGCGAGACTCTTAGTGTTCCAGCTGAGAAATTTTTGATGCCTGAGGCAGAGTATGGATATATCAATCAATTTCCAGTGGGTGGAGATGGCCCACTGCCGATCGAGTTTGAAGATTTACCAATCGATGGTGATATTGATTTCTTGGATGTGAATCAGGAGCTTCCAGGCATCATTGATCCTTTCTGGGAGCAATGGTTGACTGCAAGCCCAATATCCGGTGAGTCGGAAGAGGCCGATTCAGGCATACAAGAAAACCAGGGGATGCTGCCAGAACCAAAGAATGTATGTGATAATGTGCAGAATCTCACCGAGCAGATGGAGCATCTGACATCAGAGACCACAAACTGAGATCAAGTCTGTACCAATGCTTCTTGGTCAAGATATCAATGTGATTTCATGTCTCAATAGCAAGTCATCTTTTTGTGCCAGTGGCAAATGAGTCTAGGGAACATATCGTTTTGACCTTTGGTTTTCATGTTAATATATAGTGCTTACAGGTCTCGTGCCTGTCCAAAATTTTACTTGCTGTAAAATTAATAGTTGCCAAATAAGTTTTTGTTGGCTGTAGGGCTTAATCAGTGTTAATTCTACTGTTTGGTAAATATAATTATGTTTGCACATCTCAGTTCAAGGAGGACACTCCCTGAGGATCATGCCTTGGTCTTTGTGGCTAGAGACAACTAGAGGAATGTCAATCGCCCAGTTTTCGACCCTACGGATGGTTATTTTGTATTGGAGATGTGTGCAGTTTCAATATCCTCAACTTTATTGGAAGAATTATGAATGCTTCAACTGTTTTGTGGCAAGCTGCATGGTGAATAAGTAATTGTAATTGCAGATTCATTATTTTGAGTTCACAACAGTGGATATTTTGGAATGTTTATGCTCCAAAGGCATTGAGAAAAGCTTGGAGGAGGGATTCCCATCTTACTTTTTGTGTTACATTTCTCATGAAGAATGATGTTTTGTAATTTCATGTGCCTCTGCTCTGGAATCAGGTGTGCAATATGCCAATATCAACCTTTCTTGCTGCATTGCCAGTTTTAAATTTAGCAAGTTGCTCACAAGGCTGTGGAACTGCATTATTGTTGTAAGCTGCTAACCAGGTGATCACACAAAATAAATGTTCACCTCTACTTTCACTGAATACTCAGAGTGACATGTGATATTTAATTATAACTTTTATTGTTTTACTAAAGAGCTTTGTTGTTGGGTTTTGGCCAATTACAGAAACTGCAGCTCTACTGTCAGTCATGGATGCAGTTCCAAGCACTTTCCCTTTTTCCAGAAACAGTAACAAGAAGCACTTGTTCCAAGACTCAGGAGTGACTCCTCTTTCCAGAAAACAGATAAAGAAGTGGGATGTTTTCTCACCTCTGTGGTTTGGGTTCATACTTCTCACTTCCTCAAGAGAGCTTTGTCTTGCTTCCTCCATCAACAGCCCATGGTGAGTACATTTTCTCAACAATCAATGTTAGAATAAGTCTCTCTCTCTCTCTCTCTCTCTCCCTACTTCTCAACACAAAAGTAATTTGACAGTTAGGAAGTTCCAAGTGCTTTTGAATGTGAAACTTCACAAACAAAAATGTGGTCAATGTTCATGTTTCCTTTCTGAATGCATTGCAGCTCATTTTGGTAAGGAATATGGCTGAAAGGACCAATTTCTAAGGGGTTCTTATGATTTTAGTCAATGTGATGAGGAATCTAGATATCCAACTCAATTACTAAACCATCCAAACAAAAATACTTCAATTCTTACATGGAAACATTTCTACTTCATACATGTCTCTTGATTCTTTGTTGTTTGAAAATAATATTTGTTTCTACTGCCTTTCTATGTATCATCCTTGTGCTAGAAGAACTTTTCCAAATTAGGGCATTGTTGCCCCCCCAAAATAGTAGCCCAAGTTATTTGCAAACTCTATATTTTCTTATATGTTGTTAAGACTTCAAACCTCAAAGGTTTATGTATAATTGCTGGCTGGTTCTTGTTGCGCTTAAGATCTCTGAGACCAGTGTTTCCAGATACTTCACAGTGTCAATTCTGCTGGTTTTCTGCTAAATGCATGGTACATTGTATGTATGCATTATACAAATCTGAGCTTTGCTCGTTCAGACCTTTAAGCTTTGTATCGATACCCAGCTAAGTTCGAAGATTGTCCTCTAGTTTCATTCCTTGATCTCTGTAAAAGTTTCATGACATTGTTAGTTTTGATGAGATATTTGGTTAACTTGTGGCAATGTCTACATTGTCTAGTGTCCCATTTTGATTTTGTTCTTATCACAAAGCTTAAAGTATTCCCGTCGCCAAGGTACTGATTCTTGATTCACCTTCTTTTCCTTCAGATGTATCCTATGGACTGCAATGTCAGCACTCGCTGCACCAGACAAAAGAAACCCTCCCAAGAGGAGAACAAGAGTAGCCATTTTGGTAAGCTGGTCACCCCTCTTCTTTGTAGGTTTCGCGGTTGTTCATTTTTACTGTTTTACATGTGAATACGTTTCAGCAAAATTGAAGTACCTTCTTTTTTAGGCTAAATTATCCTAATGGCACACCAACTATATAGCATTCGGTCGTTTTTGGCACCTTAACTTTTCAGCTTCCACTGCTCGATTTTGGTAACCCAATTCTTTTGAAGAACTTTTCTTCAATTTTGAAGCACACTGTGACCACTTCAAAAGAATATCTGGCAATACAAGTATTTAAATTGCCCTTTTGTACTACAAGATATACTTTTGAAGTGGTTTCGATGCTTTCAAAAGAGAAATTAATGAAGTTAGGGTGCCAAAATCGAGCAGTGGAAAATTAAATTCTTGGAGTAATTTAGCCTTCTTTATATCAAACTGTTACACCAATTTTTTTATATTTTTGTTTCGTATATTTCGTGCCCAGGATCATCAACCAACGACAAGAATTCGAAGAGCAATGTTCGATCGAATTCCTCTGCTTTGGTTAAGTCGGAGGCTATGCCGCGACATAAAATCGCTCCGCTCTCCGGAAAACCCTTCTTCACAATCATCATGTCCAAGTCTCAGGTTCAAGGCCCCTACCAATTGGTAATTCTGATCTCTGCCACCTCTGTCAGACAAATTCCGTAGAGTTCTTAATTTTTAAAACTCGACCATGAAAATAAAATTGTTGGATTACATGCATCTCACCTCATCCCTTGATTTTTTTTTCAAGGGACTAAAAAAATAAGTACGCCTCCAATGTTAGTTAGTTAAGTACACGTGTCACATCCATATTGCAAGTTCTTATTTGAGTTTCAGTTTCTGTAGTCGAGTTCAACATGGGTCGTCTTCTGTTTGCAGACGATTCCAACTAGTTTCTGTTCTCATCTTCCGTGCGCGTGCGTTCCCGTGGTCCTGTCGTACGGGGGCAGGGAGTGGGAGATGAGGTACCACGGGGACCGCCCCTTCAAGCGGCTCGACGGCGGCTGGAAGCAGTTTGTGGTCGACAACAGGCTGAGGATCGGAGACGGGTGCGTTTTCGAGCTCATGGACGACAAGAACATCCGGTTCGAGCTCCGGATCCTCAGCGGGGAGGTCCCTGAGATGTTTGCCGGCTGCGGTCGTTATTCTGAGATCCCAATCACGATCGAGTGAGTAAATTTGTATCCCAAAATAAATCCGAGAAACTTTGAGCTTTAGTTAGTGTCGAAATCAGAATCACATTGTAGCTGGTGTCGGATGTAATGGTTTTAGAATGTTTCTGTGTGGCTTAATCAAAACATATTTATGCTTCCGTAGCACAGTTTGTAGTACCGATCGTGATCGACCGATACTGATTCGATACGGTATATATCGATACGATTTGGCTTGTCCCGATCCCGATACCGACATTGATGGCTACTTTTCTAGTCAATACTAACAAGCAAGAATGTAAAAGCATAGACGAAGAGAACTTATCTATCGTAGGTAAACGGTACAGAAAATACTTAAAATACTTAAGGGTGGCTATTAATTTTCACTTTAAAAACTAGTATGAAACAATACGGAAAAATTAATTCGATACTTCGATCCGAAACTGTGTCAATATCGACACGGGTGCTTATACAACTAAACTTGCTCCATAGTGGTGAAGGAATAGTAGTGTTGCTTGCTGGTTAGGTTTGCTATACAAAGCGCCAGGAAAAAATATATTTAGTTTTCGCTATTTGTTAGTGAAAGCTCTTGTAAAATATTTTGTGAATAATATGATTTTATATGATTGGTTTATATTTATATTGTGGCAAACAATGACAAGTGAGTCGTTGTAGTATAGTGGTGAGTATTCCCGCCTGTCACGGCGGTGACCCGGGTTCGATCCCCGGCAACGGCGTATATATATTTTTTTTCTTAGCCGTTAATTTTGATCCAACGGCTTCCACTCCATGCATTACTCCAAACTCATCCCTAAACTTAACCCAAATTTCTCTCACCCCAAAATAACCTCCAGTAGTAGTACAAGACAGTCAACTTTTTTTTTTAAAAAAAAAATTATTATTACTTTGGTCGGTTTGTACTTTCGGTCCCTCTAAATGTTTAGAGCAGCATTTTAAAAATCGGATCAGACTGAACGGTTGAACCTGTCAACTCGTAAACCAGAAGCCTGTTCTTAGAATGTGTCGAAATTTTAGTTAAGTGCCGTGAAATCAGAATCACATGGTAGCTGGTGTCGGATGTAATGGTTTTAGAATGTTTCTGTTGGAGTTTGGCCTTTTTTATTGTAAAGTTTAGTCCCACATCGGCTAGGCCAAAGGAGTTGTATCTCTATATAATAGCTATGCTTGTTTAGAGATGCACAAGTGGTGTGGAGGTGTACATGGGTGTGCCATGTGGTGTATTTTTCTAATGGGAAAAAAGGACAAATCAACAATGAAGCATTCATGCTTTTTGTTCTTGGAAATTAATTTCCAATGGAGCTAAGCCCGCTCAGACTCGGACTCATGAGGCGTAATGTGGCGTTTTGTTGGCGCATAGTGTGCTCGTTGCGCGAGCTATTTGTTCTGCCAATTGGGCAAGGTGCGCACAGTGCGCACGTTACGCAGGTGGCGCGCGCTGTACGTCAGTTGGCTTAGATCGTGTCTGTGCACGATTTAAGCAGTTGCAGCACTTTCAAGAGCAGTTTTTACCACGTCCCGAACGTTCTGCTAACTGGACAGTTACAGTGTAACACCCAGTTTTCTGAAATTGGGGTATTTTTGAAAATTTATTATTTTTATTTTTTATTAATGGTATTTTAGTCATGATATGATTTTTGGTGATTTTTAGTTATTTAAAACTATTTTCTAAGTCACGACTTATGACTTCGTGATTTTACTAGTATAACCCTAGAGATTTCATAACCTAGAGACTAACCATGATCATGTAAGCCTAACCAAGTGATTAGGATACCATTTTAGCACTTTTTAGCCTAAGGGTATTTTGGTAATTTTCTAGGATTTATTTGGAATTAATTGCATTTATGTGTTTTATTATTATTTAATTATTGTTAAGTGTCATGAGAGTCCCTAACCTAGTTTAGCCCTAATCTAGAAGTTAGCCACTAACCTAGAAGCTAGAGGATAGATATTTACATTGGTTAAAGTAGGAAAAATATCTTGATATTTACTTTATTAGATATTTTCCACAAAACACTCAAAAGATCAATACCTTGGCATGAAAGTCCTTCCCTTCACTTGGAAGCAACCTAGAGGACACCCTCTCCTACCCCATGGCAGGCCACACCACTACCCCTTCCTATATAACCCCACCACATTTTATTCATGATCATTTTACATGAATTAAAACCTACAAAAATTCCTTTTTCATCAAACCTTGATAACTTCCTCAAATTTGAACCAAATCACCTCTAGTTTCTTGCATTGGGACCCTACTACACTGAGGAAACTGAGGGAGGCTAGCAACCAAAGTTTCACAAGGCTTTGGGTATCACCAAGTAGAAGGACACCCCCCCCTATTCTAGGCTTTCCATTGATTTTTGCACTCATAGGTAAATGTCCTCAAACCTTGCTAATATTGTAATTTTTCTTCATAAATGCATGCATATAGGTATACCCTAACTGTAGGTCAAGTTTGGTAGGAAATAGGTTTGGTTTGGTGTCCGTATCTGACACGTATCTGTGTTTAAATAACAGTGTTTGGTGAAATGCCACTTAGGAATAAAAGTTGTTGTTTTCCAAAGCAAATTACACATTTGGGTAGCCCTTGGCATGCTAATCACGAGACACTAGGACTGAGCACATTTCTGTGCTGTGTCCGTGTCCAAAATGGACACGAACTCACTGCACGATGCACACGAATAGTGCCCTGCTACCACACTGCTCGTGCTCACTACACAGAGCACTAGGACACGTAAAATTTGACATGGACACGGGGGCAATGTCTGCGAACATGCCCCCAAGGTTTCGTGTCACGTCGTGTCGTGTCGAGTGAGAAATCTCACTTGCACGGGAAACGCACTACACTGCACGCGCACATTTTCTTCACTGACACGCGACTCGTGTCGCACGGACACGAGTCGTGGACACCTCGTGGTGACACGAGTGTGTAGTCCAACACGTGGGCTACACGTGGACATGACCACGTGACCCCACGTGGCGTGTGTCGTGTCCACGAGACACTAGAACACACGTACGACACTGTCCGAAACAGTGTGTATCAGTCGAGAAAACTCGACTGATACGGGGCTCGTGTCGACACATGGTGACACATGGACACAACTCAGGTAGCTGGACACCTAGCCTGACCCTAGCCGAACCTAGGGACACGAGCACGAGACTCCTAGACACGTGTGTCGTGTCCTAGAGCTAGGTGCACGCATGCACGACGCAGTATACATGTGTGTGTGTGTCTGTGTTTACCCAATTGGGTTTTTGTGAGAATTGACACATCTAATCGTGTCGTGGTGTCGTGTTAGGCACATAGGACACTAGAGGACACTAGGGGCTAGTGTTACCGACCTTGGGTTTCGAGCCTTAGCTCGGTTGGGGTCGGGTATTGGGTTTACCCCCCTTAGGTTCAGTAATGAACAGTAGTACTGTTCTTTGCAGTTTTTAAAAACGAATTTCAAAATGATTTTAATGTATATATATATATATATATATATATATATATATATATATATATATATATATATATATATATATATGTATATATATATATGTATATTATGTGTGTATATACTGAATATATATGTATATATGTATGTGTGTGTAGGTGAAAATTTGGGTGTATTTACATGGGTATTTGTGTAGATATGTGTGTATATATACATAGGAGTATATATGTGTACTGTGTGGTATGTGTGTGTGTCTGATTTCTGTTTCCAGAAATCTGGAAACACACCCCCCCCCCCCCCCCCCCCCCTCTTGTGTCAGTTTCAGTCTCTATCTCTCTCTCTCTCTTTCACTCTCTCTCATTTCTCTCTCTATATATATGTATTATATATAAGTTTATATATATATATATATATATATATATATATATATATATATATATATATATATAAATGATATATATATTTGTATTAAATTATATATTGTGTCATTATATATATATATGTGAGTGTGATTTTGTATTATATATAGAGTATACATATATTGATATATATATGTAGTAGATAGACTTGTGTATATCTATATATGTAGGTTGTATATATATATAGGTTATATATATATATATATATATATATATATATATATATATATATATATATATTGTGGGTACTATATATATATATATATATATATATATATAATATATATATATATATATATATATATATATTGTGTATATATGTGGGTACTATATATATAATTGGGTATTATATATATATGTGGTACTATATAGTTGAATATATATATGTATAGATATGGGTAGGTTCATATTTTATATAGATATGGATACCTATATAAGGTATCCTAGATACATGGGCCTATGGCCTATGGTCTATGGTTAGTAGGTTTAGACTTGACCAATAGGTCTAGTAGACCTAGTTTAACTAGCAAGTTGACCCTTGTTGACCATTGTTGACCAAAGTCAACTATAGGTCAACCATGACCTAATTGACTTAGAAATGACTTGGATGAACATAGAAGGACTAGTTGACTAAAGTTTGACTAAACCCTAACTAATTGATTTAAGTTTGACCTAGACTTGACTTAGATTGATCATGTTGACTAGTATTTGACTAGTCTGACCATTGTTGACCAAAACCCTAGATAACTTGACTAGTTTGGCTAGAATGTTGACCAAGAGTTGACTTTAACCTAGATTAGACTTGTTTGACCTTGTTTGACCTTATTTGACTTAGTATGACTTCCTGTGACCTAGTATGACTTCCTGTAACCTAGTTTGACTGTTGAGTTGACCCAGAGTTGACTTTTGACCAGATTGACCTAGAATCATGTAATATGCATTGTATACTCTATTTTTATCATTGTGGATACATTGTGACTTATATTGCTCTGATTAGGAGCCATACATCTCTCCTCAGGCAGTATATCCTCTTCAGACATTCAGTTATCAGGTGAGTACATTCTCTGACCGTTTCATACTTGCCAGGATTTATATTCTTGCTCTAGATTACTTTACTTGATGCTGACACGATTGTTATCACGGATTGGTACTATATGGATCTTTTCATGAGATGTTATCCCCCTCGGGAGCATCAGATACAGCATGTTTGTGCGTTTCACGAATCATCATGTATCTCTATGCTTCCATAGATTCACGAATCGCTTGTGACTCATGTACTCTCATGTTCACAGAGCCTCTCATGAATCACCCATTTATGGGCTTATCACGAATCTTAACATAACTTGAACGGATCCTTGTGTATTGATTGGGGATGGGGGAGTGGAAATAGTCATGTGGATATTACCCCAGTAGCTGTAGTCATGAATCACTCCTAGCTGTAGTCATGAATCTCCTATGCCATTCACATGTCTATATTTTACTCTGACTCACTAGTCACTGCTAGTTCTCTATTATAGTAGATATTTCATTACAGTTATCTCTTTTACTACATGTATCTTCCTTCAGCGTTTCCCGTATTTTACTCTATTGCATGCTTTATATTTCCTATTATACTATGCACTGCGTAAGATGTATTGTGCTCGTTCCTGTCCTGATTGGACCTGTTGAAAATATTACAGAGGATGAGAATGAGGCCCTGGTGTCTACCTATTATGGAGCAGGACTAGATGATACTTATATTGTGGACCCTCAGCAGGATCCACCTGCAGCTGAGGATGTTGCCCCAGTAGTCTAGGCTAGTTTAGCTAGTCAGTCTTTTTCATATTATCATTTTGTCTCACATTCTGAGTTGTATTTTGAGATGTTGAGATGTATAGACTCTTAGACTTATATTGTATTTTGGGTTGACATTCTGGATGTTATGTTATCCTAGACACTTGGACTTATTTCATCTATGCTACTGTTCTCTTTGAGTTACTGTCTATCTATCTTTCATTTTTCTATCCTAGATGTGATTGAGATTGTTTTCTGTTATGTCACCTCCATTCGGGGAGTATATACTGTACAGGTACCTTTATATTGTTAGATGATTGACATAGGACAGCGTTCTACCGCCGACACTGCGGCGTAGGCTGGACGTACCCACTTCTCGTGCCCTTACTCTAGGGTACGGGTCGTGACACGTTTTTAGTGGTGGCCCATGCAGGTCGAGTTTATGTAGTGATATTCAAACTAGAGTATCACTACAGCCTGTGATAGGATTTGAGGAATAGGCTTAGAGAGAGTGGATACTCAATCACAATTAGGAAATTTTTATGGATTTGAATCTACTGACTTTTGTTCAAATCTGTATAATCTATTTCATATTGTCCTTCTTGATACTATCATCCTTGTACCGTTATTGACTTCCTTGTTGATCTGTCTTCAGGATGGTGGAGACATGATCACAGCGACTCGGTCCAGGTGACACCACTGAGAGGTCTGTCACCTCTCGTCCAGTTCACCAGGACCCGGGGACCACAGCTCCCCTTACTCCAGCTCATGTGGGAGCTTCTGCCACATTTTGGGGTGCACCTCTACTTATTCGGGGGACCATCCCAGCTATCCCAGACATGCCTCCCCCGCAGTTTCGTCAGCCACAGTTTCAGCAGCACCAGCAGCAGTTCCAGCCGCCGATGCCATCTGGATTAGTGGATGCTGCACAGATGTTTTTATACTTCCAGCATTTCCTAGAGACGCAGCAGGCCCAGCAGCAGCGTCAGACAGCAGAGTTTACCAGGGGCATAGATGAGGCCCATCAGCTGGCTAGAGCGACGGTGGAGAGGTTGGCTGTCCAGCCACAGGGAGGATTGGGACAGCCGTGACAGCAGAGGATTTCGGGCATTCAGGACTTCAAGAAGATGAACCCCAGGGACTTCTTGGGGACAAAGGGGATTCTTTATGCTGATGACTGGATTGAGCACATTGAGAAGATTTTCTGACTGGCGGAGATACCAGCCGGACTACAGATAGAGGCAGCAGCCAGCCAGATGCGGGATCTTGCCCGTACCTGGTATCAGACGGACCCGAGAGTAGGCACTCCAGGGCAGACATGGGGAGCTTTCAAGGAGCTCTTCAAGGGAAAGTTTTTCCCGGATCAGGCAGTCGATGCTTTGGAGACCCAGTTCGAGAACCTGGTTCAAGGGAACCAGACTGTAGAGGAGTATTCTGGTGAGTTTTGCCGATTGAACAGATTCGTGGAGGGCCTTAGCGAGACAGCGAAGGCGAGGAGGTTCAGGAAGGGCTTGGTCAAGGAGGTCAAGTCCTTGACCAAGAGTGACAGGAATGCCACTTTTGAGAAGATTCTAGCAGGTGCGATGGCAGCTGAGGATGATCTTGAGCTGAAGCTCAAGAGGGGCCGCGATACACAGGGAGCCGGCAATAGTGGAGGTCAGGCCAAGAGGCCTCACTATCAGCATCAGCAGAGGCAGCCACAGCAGTATCAGCAGCCGAGGCAGCAGCAACAGGCCCCGAGACAGCAGACTACCAGTTGTCCCTACTGTAAGAAGCCGGGACATGGATGGGGAGAGTGCAGGAAGAGGTTGGGCTGGTGCCTACTATGTGGGGCAGCGGACCACCAGCTGAGGGAGTGTTCCCAGTACATAGGCAGAGTAGCACAGGGAGCAGCACCAGGAGCAGGAGCCAAGGCTCCGGTAGGTCAGCAGAGGGGACCGTTACAGCCACAGCAGCAGAGATTTATGCAGTTTCAACAACAGGCTGGAAGAGGCCAACAGGGGCGAGCTTACGCCATGACAGTTGAGGATGCCCAGGCAGTTGGCGATGTGCTTGCAGGTTCTGTTCTTCTAAATTCTATTCCCACCTTGTTTCATTATATCTATCTTGAAATCCAATTCCATCTGCTCCTACCTGTTTCTTTATTAGTGATAAGTTTTGACCTGGTAGTTCTTTTGATTTTTGTCTATTGTTTGTTTATTTCTTCATCTCTTACTTAGGAGTAGGAGTAGGAATAGGAGTAACTTTAGCTATTAATATAATTCTTGAATAACTTCTTTTGTTAAGAATTTTTTTTTCCTTAAATGAATTAATTTATGTGTTATGCCTTTTGACTTAGAATTGATAGAGTAGCTCTGACCATAGAATGGTAACCCTTTTAGCCTGTGATTTATTGTTTCCTTATCTTCCCAGTCTATACCCATGACCAGGACTGTCCCACTTAACCTGCCCCTTATAATACTATTCATCACAATTTTTGGTTCAATTTAGGCCATAGACCTTTCCCACTCTAAATTATGATCATCGTAGGCACATTACCGTGACTTTTAAATTAGGAGCACAAGACTAGTTGTTTTCTCATAAACTAATTTCACATACATGACCTAGACATGACACTCTACACCCATGACCTTAGTGTCCCACTCAGGCATACCATCGCGTGCTTCATTTGCTTAGTACGATTTTCCTGACCCGAGGCTCCATCCTGATTTACCCCATGGAGTTACTTTTGATTTCGATTTGAATTAAGGACACCTTATGACCTAAAACTGCCAGCCAATTTTGGACATGACCCAGTATAGGTCTACTACCCATATTTTACTTATTGACCTTGTATGTTGCTAGGTAGTAGCTTCGACCCTGATTGTTGGAGGTTGACCTAGGAGGAGTACGACCACTCTAAATTTCGAGAACGAAATTATTTTAAGGAGGGTAGACTTGTAACACCCAATTTTCTAAAATTGGGGTATTTTTGAAAATTTATTATTTTTATTATTTATTAATGGTATTTTAGTCATGATATAATTTTTGGTGATTTTTAGTTATTTAAAACTATTTTCTAAGTCACGACTTATGACTTCGTGATTTTACTAGTATAACCCTAGAGATTTCATAACCTAGAGACTAACCATGATCATGTAAGCCTAACCAAGTGATTAGGATACCATTTTAGCACTTTTTAGCCTAAGGGTATTTTGGTAATTTTCTAGGATTTATTTGGAATTAATTGCATTTATGTGTTTTATTATTATTTAATTATTGTTAAGTGTCATGAGAGTCCCTAACCTAGTTTAGCCCTAATCTAGAAGTTAGCCACTAACCTAGAAGCTAGAGGATAGATATTTACATTGGTTAAAGTAGGGAAAATATCTTGATACTTACTTTATTAGATATTTTCCACAAAACACTCAAAAGATCAATACCTTGGCATGAAAGTCCTTCCCTTCACTTGGAAGCAACCTAGAGGACACCCTCCCCTACCCCATGGCAGGCCACACCACTACCCCTTCCTATATAACCCCATCACATTTTATTCATGATCATTTTACATGAATTAAAACCTACAAAAATTCCTTTTTCATCAAACCTTGATAACTTCCTCAAATTTGAACCAAATCACCTCTAGTTTCTTGCATTGGGACCCTACTACACTGAGGAAACTGAGGGAGGCTAGAAACCAAAGTTTCACAAGGCTTTGGGTATCACCAAGTGGAAGGACACCCCCCCATTCTAGGCTTTCCATTGATTTTTGCACTCATAGGTAAATGCCCTCAAACCTTGCTAATATTGTAATTTTTCTTCATAAATGCATGCATATAGGTATACCCTAACTGTAGGTCAAGTTCGGTAGGAAATAGGTTTGGTTTGGTGTCCGTATCGGACACGTATCTGTGTTTAAATAACAGTGTTTGGTGAAATGCCACTTAGGAATAAAAGTTGTTGTTTTCCAAAACAAATTACACATTTGGGTAGCCCTTGGCATGCTGATCACGAGACACTAGGACTGAGCACATTTCTGTGCTGTGTCCGTGTCCAAAATGGACACGAACTCACTGCACGATGCACACGAACAGTGCCCTGCTACCACACTGCTCGTGCTCACTACACAGAGCACTAGGACACGTAAAATTTGACATGGACACGGGGGCAATGTCTGCGAACATGCCCCCAAGGTTTCGTGTCAAGCCGTGTCGTGTCGAGTGAGAAATCTCACTCGCACGGGACACGCACTGCACTGCACGCGCATATTTTCTTCACTGACACGCGACTCGTGTCGCACGGACACGAGTCGTGGATACCTCGTGGTGACACGAGTGTGTAGCCCAACACGTGGGCTACACGTGGACATGACCACGTGACCCCACGTGGCATGTGTCGTATCCACGAGACACTAGAACACACGCACGACACTGTCTGAAACAGTGTGTATCAGTCGAGAAAACTCGACTGATACGGGGCTCGTGTCGACACATGGTGTAGGTCCTAAAAAAATCAAATGGCACACATCAACAAAGTCAGAAAATCAAGAAATACAACTTTCAGATGACTTGCGCAGACAACAGATTGCGCACCATTCAGATTACGCAGGATCGATTGCGCACACTCTCAACTGCGCAAGCTGACGTGGCAAAAGTCATCATTATCTGACACAATCAAATCTTCTGACAACTGACAACACGAAGATCGAAGCGGCCGTTCGTTTAATCGTGCAGCATGGCGCTCGAGGACAGCTGGCAGCGCAATCTATGTCTGCGCAAATCAAGTCGGCGCAATCCATTTCCTGCGCAAATGAAGTCGATGCAAACCAAAGTCTGCGCAGTTCAATGTACGCGTTCTACCAGTACAAATGATAAAGTACACGTGGCACTCATGCCATCAATTGCTCATTTCGTGGCAACTGCCTATGTACGATCATGCGCATTTCAATCAAATGATGCCATGTGTCCAAGATAGTTAACCCATGATCCAGCAACTGCCTGCGCAGTCCATGGCTGCGCAAACCAATTGCTGTGCAATCCATCACGCGCAGTCCAGAATAACTAAAAGTTAGTTATTTCTCAGAACTCTATAAATAGAGTTTCAAGTCTTCATTCAAGGGGATCATGAATCAATAATCAGAGATCAGAGAGTTCAGGAGTTCTTGCCCAAGTGCTGCTGCATTCTTCCGAGGCTTTTGCCTTCAACTTCCGAGGCTTTCTGCCTTCAATTCCAGAGTTGTTTTCAACTTCAGAGGCTTCGTCTTCAGAGTTCACATCGTCCAAGGGATAAAGCAATCGTCATCTAGATTGGATTCCTAAAGTTGTACCATTCCCAGAATTCAAATTGTAATCTTTTACAAAGTTTGTATCAATAAAGTTCTTCAACTTTTGTTTTTGCAAACAAAATGGCGACTCTGCTGGGGATGACTTTCTCCTCCGATGAGGAAGTGACAACTCAATGTGACATGGCGTCTATCGAAAAGACGCATAAGACACTGGTTGTGAAGATCAACCAGACAGCCTACGAATCCATGATCAACTCTAAGACCACTCCTCGCACTGCAACTACTGCTGCCACAAGCAAAGTGCGCTCAGAGTGGATCCCAAAGACTGCTGCGCATTCTGTTAATGCTGCCAGCAAGTCTTCTGCGCAATCTGCCAGCAAGTCTGCTGCGCAGTCCAAAGCTTCTGTCACCAAGCCCAGTGCACAATCTGCCTCTGCTACTGCTGCGCAGTCTGCTATGGCCAGTGCACAAAAGACTTCATATGCTGCCATGGCTAAGTACAAAACTCCTATGCCTCTGGCGCAATTGGCTGCCAAACTTCCTGCGCAAACCAACATTCCAGCAACCAGAGTGCAACCTAAGCATTCTGTGGCAAGAACTCCTGATGCGCAAACCACAGTCTCTGTGGCCAGAACTACTGTACCATCAACTCATGCGCAAAGCATTCCTGCGCAAACCAAGAGTGACAGCCTTTTGGCTAAACTCTCTCACAACAAAGGGAGAGATTCTACTCCTCTTCCCAAACACACTATTGCTCCTGCGCAATCCACTGGGGGTAGTCCTTTGGCTATTCCTCTTTCTCTTCAAAATAAAGGGAAAGGCCCGTTGGTCTTTTCTCAAACTTCCTTGTCCCATGACTTGGAAGACAACAGAGGGAAACGCTCTTTAGCTAACCCTTCGTCTCAAAACAAAGGAAAAGGCCCTTTGGTCTTTTCTCAATCTTCTTCAGTCTTTACTGAAGAGGATCCATCTGAATGTGTCTTGGCACCAATCAGTACTAGAACTCTTTCAAACAAGGATTCTTCTTTCCTTTATAACAAGAGAACTTGTACTGATCAAAGGGGTATTTTGCCTACTCCGGTAGCAGAATTCCAGGACCTCCCGACTCTCAAGATTTCTCGTTCCAGACAGGGAAAACTGTTAGTGTCTTAGACAGAAACCCCTGGAGGTGAATTTGCTGATCTTCGAACTTATCTCAACAGACCCACTTCGGTAAAACACAAACAGCCAATGCCGAAGATCAAACATCATCAAAAACAAACCTCCAAGGTCAAAAATCCCGACACTTATGCCAATGAGGTAAGCACTTCCCTGTACACTCAAGGGACTAAACATTTGAAGAATCGGAATCATGTTCCGAATGTTATCAAAGAACAGATCCCTCAGAGTTTTTTTCGTCCTGCTGTTGTTCCCGATCTTCGAGAACATCTTAGACAAAAACGGGACAATATCTCAACACCTCCATCTCAACCATCTGATCATCATTGCAATCACAAAGTCATCATACAATGTTGCTGTCAAACAACAAAACGATCTGTCTTTGATCGTCTGACTTTTGCTAAATCTGAACCTATGTCAGAGGAAGACGAAGTCTTGTATGCTTCTGTTAACATGACTTCCCGAGACACTGAGGGTAGAAGATGCTCTAAGCACGGCAGGCTTCGCAAGCCAAGCTAGCGGTATTTAGAATTACTCCAAGAATCTCCCGAAGGAGTGTTTCAACATACCCGTTCTCGAAGCCGAGATACAATCGGTCAAAGGAATCTTCCTCAAAACCCTTCAGGTTATTCTTCCTCAGACTATGATGCATACAGCGAAAGCACTGAACAGACAGTGTCTTCCACTGTACCAAGAGAAGTGGCAGCTTATGTTGTCACTGATGATCCAGATGCTTCAACTTCTATAAATCAGGAACAGCGAATTGCTGCACTTGAAGACAAACTAAAAACCATGGCTGAAATGGTTGCTAGTATGCATTCCATCATTGTAGCACAGCATGCTACACTACCAACTGCACCTACTACTAGTCCAGAAATCATAGCATCTTCGGTACCTGCCAATATTGGGCTGGGGGTAGTATCTCCTCAAATGCCTCATGTACAAGTGCAAGTTCAAACTACACCTAGTCAGTCTGGAGCTGGGGGTAGTGCTTACAATGTTGTTCCTCCTCCTACCATTCCAACTCAATCTGCCCCTTCTTCGTCATCAGAAGACGCCAATGAAGCTGTCAAACTCTTGCGAACTCAGTTCGAAGCTTTCAAAGAGAAAGACAACTTGCAAAGATTGGGGGTCAAGCAGCCCTATCCAGTTGAATGGAAGGAAGTCCCATTCCCACCGAAGTACAAAATCCCAACAATCTCTTTGTTCGATGGCAGTACTTCCCCGAGTCAATTCATCAATCATTTTGAGGTATTGACCGTTCAACTCCAGCCAAATGACGCTCTTCTTACCAGAGTGTTCGTCGGTTGTTTAGCCGGCGTAGCATATGACTGGTACAGAAGTTTGCCCGATGGTTGTATCACTTCTTTCTCAGGTCTTAAGCAAATCTTCCTGGAACGGTTCTATGAAGGATTCAACGACATGACTATGTCAGCTCTCAACAAAATCAAACAGAAACATAATGAAACTGCTGAGAGCTTTATTGAACGGTTCCGTCGTGAAGCTTTGAAAATGCCTCCCGGAACTCCAGCTGCTGTCACTATTGATACTTGTAAGGCAAACCTCTTGCCTATTATCAGTATGTGGACGGGATCTACCCAATTTCAAGATTGGCCTTCATTCATCGTCAACGCTAAAGCTACTGAAGTTAGTGCTGATAAATTCAAACAATTGGGGGTACAGATGTCTAACCCCGATCGAGATGAACATCAGACTTCAGGTGGTGACAATCGCCAAAACAACCGCAAAGCAAAAGAGACTTTGAACATTAATTTGAACAAAAATAAAGAATCTTTGGCTGTCAATGTGGCTCCACCTACATCCACTCATACTCCTTCTGCACCTCCACCGAGGAAACCTCGTCCGAAAGTGGAATATTCCTTTGACGAGAATGACACAGCAAGCATCTTTGAGTGTTTACTCAAAAGCAATAAAATTCAACTCCCAGACCCAAAGAAACCTGATGAAGTCGGTAAGACAGATCATCCTAAATATTGTGTCTACAACAGGTTTATTGGACATCCTACTCGAGCATGCTATGTGCTCAAGGACAAAATTCAGGAGCTTGTTAATGCTGGTGTCGTCACTCTGCAGCAAGATGAGAAGACTGTTACTGCAAACATGGTTTCAGTTCAATTTGGTGACTTTCCTCCGCAGATGGTACAGCACGGTGTCATTCCAATTCCCAAAGCTACTCTTGAGATTGAGAATCTCCCACTTCCACCAAATGAAGGTCTTGTTCCCTTGTCTCTTGACAATGGTGAAATTATGTGGATCCATCATGATCTTGCTCCGGAATTCGAAGTGTCCTCTTCCTCCAAGAAGAAAGTTTTACAACATGGTGTCTTTTGATCCCATAGTTGACGAAGAGATTCTGTTAGGCACCAGATCAGGGAAAGCCTATTTGAAAGATCATTCTGAAGGTCAAGAGAATCCTGCTTCTTCCTCTGAACCTGCCCTAGCACAACCTGCTTCCACTGAAGAGATCCCTTCTATATCTTCACCAGTTGTAGTACCTATTCCTCCCAAGCCGGCGGTTGCTGACAAAGGCAAGCAACAAGTCCGCTTTGACAAACCTCTGAAGAAATTATCTCCTACAGGACTTGAAAAGCCATACAACTTTGATATATTGGCTCAACTGGCCAATACACCGGCTAGGTTATCAATCTTCAAGCTCTTGCGCCTTTCTAAGGAGACTCGAGAAACTTTAAGTGAGGCTCTGATGCAGGCTGAAACTTGCCTAACTCTTCTCAAAAATCCGGAATCAGAACCAATCTCTTGCCGTCACTGTCATAGTGTTTTGGAATTGATTCCAAACATCACTTTCACTCAGGATGATATGCTACTGAAAGATAATAGACATGATCGTCCTCTTTACTATACAGGATATGTCGATTCGATGAAAGTCGATCGTATCCTGATAGATCCAGGGTCTGCCCTTAGCATCATGCCGAAGATAATGCTAGATGCGTTAAAGATACCAGTGTATAGTCTTTCAAGAATAATCACCACTATCCTGGGATTCAACCAAGGAAGAAGTGAACCTTTGGGTAAGATTCGCCTAAAACTTCAAATAGGCAATCTTCGCACAAAGGTGACCTTTTATATCATTGACAATCATGGTTGTTCTTACAACGCTCTTCTGGGAAGACCATTCCTCCATGAACATAATGTTGTTCCATCAACTCTTCATCAATGCTTTAAATACGTTGATGACAAAGGACAAGTTCACAAGGAAGTTGCAGACCTTTATCCTTTCAAAGGCGTTGAAGCATATTGCAACGATGCTCGTATGTACAAGGAGGAATTTATGAAAGTGGTATTGGCTATGGATACTGAAGAAGATCAAAAAGCAATGCCCAATGATACTCTCATCATACCTGTCAAAGGGCGTGTTTCTCATCCTCAGTCTTCTAAACCACTGGCTATTCACTTGCTGGTTCAAGAAAACTCAGTTGATGCTGATCAAAATCAAAGGGAGCTCACCTCTTCTGAGCCACTTGTTATCGACTTACGTCGTAACAAAGATAAAAAGCAGCACGCTTCTTCTGAGCCTCTTGTTGTTGATTTAACTCACAACAAAGAAAAAAGGGAGCTCACCTCCTCTGAGCCACTTGTTATTGACCTTCGTCGTAACAAGCCTCCTCCACGTTCTTCTTCTCCTCCTCTTGTAATCAATCTGACCAAGCCTGCTAAGGCTAAAGGTCCTGCTGTAAATACAGATGTACATATTAATGAAAAAGCATCTACTTTCCAGTATACTGATGTTATTTATCATACTAAATATTACTTGGATATGTTAGATAGCTTTCAGTCATTTACAATGGGAGTCGTACAATCTCTTCAAACAGAAGTTTCATGTGAACATCCAAAAGACTCATATCGTATTGTTCCTGCTCGCAAGAAAGGTGAACGTCCAATACTTTTTAGTAAAAGACCGGAACAAAAATTTAGCTACACGGATGATAGCAAAGTTAACGACACGGGACATCTTCAATTCCGTCGTTACAGTCAACAATCAAAAGACATCGTCCGAAAGATAGGTTACGACTTCAAAAGCGGCCTCAACTACGGTAAGGGAAGAAAGACTCCTCTCCGTACCGCTGTTCCACATGGAAAGTCAGAAATGTATTACAGCAGGACCAAAAGAGGTCTCGGATATGCTTCTCCTCCGATGTTATCCCCAGTAGTCTCTGACTCTGATAACGAAGAACGTTCTAATTCTTCTGATTCCAGGTCATGGGATTCTGATACCAGCATCGGTGAAGTCCATCGTGTAATCATATCTTCCAATATGGTTTCTGCTGAACTTCCGAAAGGATATGATGAGGACATTGAAGAAAGTTCTGAAACAGATCCTTGGGCTCAACATATGGATAATCAGTGGGTACTCCGATTTGAACAAAGAGAACCTCCTACTGAAGATCAACTAATTCAAGTTGATGTAGGAGAAAGCGAGTCACCTCGTCCAATCTTTATTAGCAAGAATCTTCCGGAAGCAGATAAACAAGAGTTAATTCTTCTTATTAAAGAATACATTGACGTCTTTGCTTGGAGTTACGAGGATATGCCAGGTTTAGATCCCAAGATTGCTACTCACAAACTGAACATTCTGCCTAATGCTAAACCAGTCAAACAACAACAATGGCGATTCAAGCCTGAAATGATGGATGCAATCGATGATGAAGTCAAGAAGCTTATTGCTTGCGGCTTTATTCGAGAAGAACAACATCCTGATTGGGTAGCCAACGTTGTTCTAGTTCTGAAGAAAACTGGCAAAGTTCGAGTTTGCATCGACTTCCGGGATCTTAATGAAGCATGTCCGAAAGATGAATTTCCTCTCCCTATCACGGACGTTATGATTGACAATACCTGTGGGTTTGAGCGAATATCTTTTATGGATGGATTCTCTGGATACAATCAGATTAAGATGAATCCCGAAGATAAAAAACACGCATCTTTCCGTACTCCTCGGGGAGTCTATTGCTACACAGTGATGCCATTTGGTCTCAAGAACGCTGGTGCAACTTACCAACGGGCCATGAGTACCATTTTCAGAGAACATCTTCGCAAAACTGTCGAATGCTATGTTGACGATATTGCTGTCAAAAGTCGTCTAAAAGAAGATCATATCCAAGATTTGAGAACAATCTTCAATCTCATGCGTCAACATCAGCTCAAGATGAATCCCACCAAGTCATTCTTGGGTGTCTCTAGTGGTAAGTTTCTCGGCTTCGTCATTACCTCTAAGGGTATACACGTGGATCCCGAGAAGATCAAAGTCATTCAAGAGATGCGTCCACCACGCAACCTAAAAGAGCTACGAGGATTCCAAGGCCGACTTGCGTACATCAGGAGATTCATTTCGAACTTGTCTGGACGCTGCAAACCATTCACTCAACTAATGAAGAAGGGTGTATCTTTTATTTGGACTGAAGAATGTCAACAAGCATTCGACGACATCAAACGATATCTCATGAACCCACCAGTTTTGGTGCCACCAATCTCAGGCATTCCATTCTTAATATATGTCCGTGCTATGGATCATTCGTTGGGTGCTTTACTCGCCCAAAAGAACAAAGAAGGCCACGAACAGGCCATCTATTATCTCAGTCGTACTATGATTGGTGCTGAACACCGTTATAGTCCGGTTGAAAAAGAATGTCTAGCTCTTATGTTCGCCGTTCAAAAGACAAGACATTACATCATAGGTCAAACCATTCATGTCATATCCCGAGTCAATCCTCTTCGGGTATTAATGAAGAAGCCTAGCACACTCAATTCTCGGCTTGCTACATGGGCCATCCTTTTAGCCCAATATGACATAGTGTATGTTCCTCAAAAATCGGTCAAAGGTCAAGCACTGGCGGATTTCTTGGCGGCTCATCCTGTACCGAAAACATCCAAGCTTTATGATGAAATTCCAGACGAGACGTTGGAAGTCAACTTGATCTCTGAAGAATTCCCAACTTGGCGTCTATTCTTTGACGGAGCATCCAGGATCGGACCCAATGGTGCTATTGTAGCAGGAGTTGGAGTTGTTCTCGTTTCCCCAGAAGGATCAACTATCCAAAGAGCCTACTCTCTAGATGAATCTTGTTCCAATAATGTAGCCGAGTACAATGCTCTACTCATTGGTCTTCAATTAGCCAAGCAATTGAACGTCGAGTATCTCGAAGTTTACGGCGACTCTAAGCTGGTTGTCAACCAGGTTTGAGGAACTTATGAAGTCCGTCATCAAGATCTGGTACCTTACTTTGAGGCAGCTATCAACATGGCTACATCGTTCAAAGCTTTCTTTATTGAATATGTACGCCGAGCTTGCAACACTGAAGCAGATGCCTTAGCCAATCTTGCAGCAGTCTTAGCTGTCCCCATCCGAAGACAACAAGTGGTGGTTATTTCTAATCGAGAATTATTTTGCGTAGAAAACAATCGTAACATTGAGTTCAGTAATTATGCTGAAATTAATGTTATCAATGAAGATTGGAGAACTCCTTTCATCGACTACGTGGTTCATGACATACTCCCTGAAGATCTTAAGGAGGCTACAAGTATTCGACGACGATCTCTACGATTCTACTACAATCAAACCACTAAGACTCTCTATCGACGGACTTATGACGGTCTTCTTCTACGCTGTTTAGCTGGTGAAGAGGCAAAACAAGTACTGCGTGAAGCTCACGATGGTGTTTGCGGAGCACATCAACCCGGTCCTAAACTACAGGATCGTGTCTGAAGAATGGATTACTACTGGCCCTCTATGGTATCAGATGCCATCGAATATGCAAAGAAATATCGAGCCTGTCAAATCCATGCAGACTTCATTCATCAACCTTCAGAATTTCTACATCCGACAGCTGCTTCCTGGCCTTTCGAAGCTTGGGGCATGGATGTCATAGGTCCTATTAATCCTCCTTTTTTCAGAGGACATCGGTTCATTTTAGCAATAACAGACTACTTCTCTAAGTTGGCTGAAGCTATACCCTTGGCTGAAGTCAAGACCAGTAGCGTTATCAACTTCGTCAAACACCATGTCATTTATCGATTTGGTGTCCCTCGACGAATTATTCATGACAATGGACCGCAATTCATCAGCCAGAAGTTTACCAGATTATGTGATGATCACCGGATTGATAATGTCGCTTCGACTGCCTACAATCCTGCTGCTAATGGTTTAGTCGAAGCATTCAACAAAACTATTATCAAGCTTCTCAAAAAGTTTGTATCTTCTAACAAACGAAATTGGAGTGAAAAGCTTGGCGAATGTCTATGGGCCTACCGAACTACGGTCCGCAATCCTACGGGTTTTACGCCTTTTTCTTTGGTATATGGTTGTGAAGCTGTTCTTCCTCTGGAACTTCAAATTCCTTCTTTAAGGATTGCCATTGCTAACGAGCTCATTACAGAGAACAATGACCTTCTTCGACTTCAAGAATTGGAGGCACTCGACGAAAAGCGATTAATGGCTCAACAACATATTGAGTTATATCAAGCCCGCATTTCGAAGACTTTCAACCGTAAAGTGAAGGTCAGAGCCTTTCAGCAAGGAGAACTTGTTTTAACAGTCAGACGTCCTATGACTATGACTCATATGAGCAAAGGCAAGTTCGACGCAAAGTGGGAAGGTCCATACGTTGTGAGCAAAGTCTTCTCAAATGAAGCGTATCAACTCTCAGAACTGGATGGACGAATTGCAATGATGCCTATCAATGGCAAATTCCTTAAAAAGTACTATGTGTAAATGTAAATACTTGTAAATCATCAGACAAGTTCATGTTCATAAATAAAATTTTATTTAATCATGAATAATAGTACATGATATTAAGGAAGGTCACTATCATCCTTCTCTACATTTGGACGCGGACCACTGCCGTCCTTCTCAAAAACACTGTCAGCAAAAGAGCCGAGAACCTCTTTGCTGGAACCCACGAGGAACTTGCAGGCGGTCATCCTCATGGCTTCTTCTTCTTCAGTCCTTCCTGGTTCAAGCAGAAAGTCCAGGATGTCTCTCGGTGGTTTGGGTGCAGACGAACCTTCGCCTGCTTCTGCTTTCTTTGGCTGAATTGGATCGACATGACGTTCTTTAACGTCTTCTTCCACCTTCGGGGCGAGCGCAGTCTTCTTGAGTGCATCTTCAGACGACATTTTTATGATGAAAAGTGAGAATGCTCACTCCTGTCAGACTTCTATCCTATTTATAGGCAGAGATTTCTCAAACAACGAAGCGACACATTCATCCGACAGTTCGCCCGTTCATTCATCATCACCTGACGGTTCATCCGTTCATTTAAATCCCTTGACGGTCCATCCGTTCACCACATTCATCCGACGGTTCGTCCGTTCATTCATCATCACCTGACGGTTCATCCGTTCATTTAATTCACTTGGTCCGTCCGTTCATCACATTCATCCGACGGTTCGTCCATTCATTCATTATCACTTGACGGTTTATCCGTTCGTTTTATCATTTGACGGTTTCTTCCGTTCATCTCACAATCATATCAGCAACTTGTCGTCTTCGATTAAGTTGTCAATTGAAATAATAATATTCAATATATTCTGCCACGTCCATATTACCTCTGAGCAGATATAATGAATATAATTATTTTCTACAAGAAATATATCATGTCTTGCACCTTTGAATATATTTTCTATCTCTATTATTTATATCTAAATAAGATATGCAATAAATAAGAGAGTCACAGCAAAATGTCTTTTATTTATCAAGATACGAGGCATTACAAAAATACATCTACGACAAAAGATACAAAAAGTTCTATTAAGAAGGAGGAATGATCAAATTGTCAATCTGCTGCTTCAGAGTCTGCAGCTCTTCTTCATGAGTGGATGTCACCCTCCTTCTAGCCTCTTCCATCCCGGTTTCTTCATTAAAGACGGGCATCTCTACAGTCCGGCGGGTAATCTCTGCACCATGAGTTGCATCGTACGCATCCTTCTCCTGAAGCAAGGCATTGAATTGTTCAATCACAAGTTGATGATTAGCAGTTTCCTCTTCTAATTCTTGCTGGAGACGAGCGATTTTTGCTTTCAGTTCAGCAGTTCTCTGTCCTTTTCTTTTAGCCATCAAAGTTACTGATTCTAGCTTAGAATTGTATTCAGCAGACTTTGTGGAATAAGCTTCCAAAAGATTTTGAAGATTCATCCTTTCTATATCAGCTGCTTGGGCCATTCGCTCGAACTCAGCCTGCACTAGAGATTCTATTTCCTTCTGTTTAAGCTCCTTATATTTCTTTATGGAGACTTCTAATTCATTCAGTATATGCTCAAGGAGAGTAGCTTGAGCTTCGTCACCTTGCTCCCTTACAGCCCTCACCAAAAGGGAAGTCGATTTTCTAACCATAAAGAAATCAGCTCCCTCTTTGTCCATCATTTTGTTGACTAGGGGTCTCAACGATTCAAAGAAACATCTGGTGAATGATTGAACAACTTGTTGATTAATTGCCAGAGTCCCAGGAGTCGCAGCTACCCCTGTTGAAGACGAGGCAGCAGGATGCTCGATTCTTTGTGTCTGGATGGCAGGCTCTTTAAACAAAGGAGCCAATGTGGAGCTAGTCGCCCCTCCTGTTTGTTCTTCTACAAAAGTAAAAGTGTTATTTTGCTAGTCGTTTGCCAAATAACCAAAAAGATCAAATGAAGACAGTCTTACCTTGGTTCGATCCAGCAATGAGCTTATCCCCTGCAGGAGTAGACTCTGGCAGAGCAAAAGTAACTTCAGCTATAACAGCTTGGCTACTACCCGCCTCAGAACCGCAAGACAAATGATGACTACTACTAATAACCACCGTCGTTATGGGAATTATGTCCGTGCACGTCGGAGGTGCTAGAGCAGTCTCATGATCTACAGGAAATACAAATAAAGACGTTAGTCATCAATTCATTCAAGAGGAGATTGCTAATTCCATTTTCTACCTTGAGGGTCATTAGCGGGAGTTTCTTCCAGGATTTCTTCATCTATTGCTTTTTCTAGAACCTCAACATCCTTTTCAGAATTTAAGGTCTCAGCAGCATTCTCTGGAGCCTCAACATCATTTCCAAGATTTAAGGTCTCAGCAGCATTCTCTGGGATTTCAGCATCCTCATCATTTACATCATTAACAGCAGTAGGAGATGTCTGCACTTCATCATCTTCTTCAAGATCTTGCATATAGTCATCAACATTTTCAGATGAAGAGCTCTCCTCATCCTCGTCTTCTTCTGGTGCCTTCTCGCTAGTAGTCGCAGCTTGGTCACCATAGTCATCCAGAGGACTGTAACTACAATCTTCTAAAGCTGCAATTACTTCGCGATCTTCCTCTTCGCGAAGTGTTCTGGGAGTAGGTGGAAGTTTAATAATCTCAGTACTTCCTCTAGGCTCTTCGGCCTCAGTTCCCGAAGCAAGATCTGTCCTTTGCTCGATATCCTCTCTATGTTCAGGACTAGGAGTCTTATTCCTAGGTTCTAGAATAGGAGTTGGAGATGGAAAGATTACTCCAGCTGCAGCATCCATTACCATGGAAGACGGGGCTCGATTCCTTCTCTGAGCCAGCTTCTTTCTTTTCAATGGCCTATCAGGGCTCTCTATATTGATAGTTTCAACTTGTTTCTGGATGGAAGTTGGTGTTGTAGCCTCTTCTTGTTGAGTTGACCCAGCCAGTTGCCGAGACTGAGATCGAGTGGTGATCCTTTCAGAAGAGTGATCCAAAATCAACTTCTTCTTTGCTGCTGGAGCAGGAGGCTCCTCTCTTCTCCTTTTCTTTGCTGGAGATTTGCCCACCTTTAGAGAGACACATAGTGGTGCATTTACTTCTTGAGGGAACATAATATCCCTTGAGACTTCCAAAGGTGCATCTGCTGGTTCGTGCACCTCATCATTTATAGGGATCGACAGAGAAAGTTTTCCTTTCTTCAATCTCGTCGAAGAAGCGAAACTATCTGCGAGATTAAAATTCTCGGCAAAAGTATTCGCGGATGTATAAAATACTGTATAACTAAATAGCATCCTAGGACCATGAGTGCTATTTGCTGGCATCGAGAATATGGCCTTCGTATCACGGGCATTATAGTAAGCCCAGGCTCGGGCCCCATCTATCAAAAAATCCTTGCCTTGGAGGCAGGTGATTGCATTCCCCACATGGAATTGATCATATCCAAACTGCCGAGCAAATCGGCTGGGGAGATATGGTTCTAAGTAACATTCCTCTTCGAACCGGTAGACCAGATGAGACGGTCGAATTGTCTTCAACCATTCAAAGGCTGCACGATTTAGAGGTTGCATCTTTGAGTCCACCATGTTCGTTGGCATCTGATCATATCCAGCAGGGAGAGGAGCACAACAAAAGTTCCATCCTCTATTCAGATTCAGAACATATCTGCACTCACTCAAAGAAGTGTACTTCCATTTACCATGAGAGTACCTTCGCAGAAAGCTACCATCAACCGATCCCATGCCAGGGTCCATTAAAGTTGGATAGTGGAGAAGCAACCATCCAAATAGATATGTGTATGGCAGTTCTAAGCGAGGGAATTCTTTCTCTCCTTTTGCCTTCAGCATCAAATCGACATATAGACGAAGACTGGCATTTAATTTGCAAGTCATTGCTGATAACAGGTCCACCTTGTAGCCGAAGACTAACTTGACGGCGGCAAAAAGAACGCCGCGATGAAAGCGGTCCACGGCACTGGATCCGGGGACCACAAACCGTTGAAGCCAGTATGTCAGAAACCCTGCCAGTTGGGCTTCTTTTGACATGGGTCTATAACCCATTCTCAAATAACTCTCCAGAGTGTCCCCTTGCTTTAAAGGAGGATATTCATAATCATCTTTCATCTGTTTATCAAAATTACCACTCTCTTTCATCAGCTTCATGACTTCTGTATTGCTCAAAGGTTTGAAGAAATTTGGATAGCATTTGTCGTTCTCCTTGGTCTTCTTCTCTTCTATGTGGTTGAGGAACAGATAGGGAAGCCATTTCGAAGAATAACAGGTGTTGGCTGTAGCACTCTTATAAAACAGGGAACAGATCTTGTAATGGCATAGCAGTTCCTCGAATACTGCTACCATTGCTGCATTTTCCTTTCTAAGTTTGTCCAACTCGTCATTAGTTGGTACATACTCTTCATATGGAGCGTCTGCCATTGGCAAGTACGAGATATATTTCATCTCGTGGAGTGCAAACCCAATTTCTCCACCAGGGGTCATAAAGGTTCCTGTCCTATAGTTGTATCTTTCAGCCAAGGCCAAGAACATGTGTGGATTGGGTGCAAAACCATAAACAGTGGCGTGTATTGCTTGGTACAGATTGATTTGTTGAAGTCTGTCTTCAAATGTTGTCAGAATCCAATTTGCAATACAATTCCATCTCCTGTAATCTGGATTCACCAATCCAGTTAATCTGATATCTTGTTCGGGGTACTTCCCTTCAGCTTTTGCAAATTCGTTTGCAAATATCGGTGTTCTGACAGGCATTAACAAAGAGGAGTTCTCTGGCGGAATGCAACCAGGTCTCAAGCCTCTCAACAGGACACTGTATCGATCAGAGGAGCTGTAAAACATATCCTTCTTATTTGACCCCTTCTTCACAAAAATTTTCCCTGCACGGGCATCTTGGAAAAGAGTGATGTTCCACTCCATCTTTCTTGGGTAGCTCGCATGAGCATACCGGGATAAAGGGAGACAGCGGGCAATATCTGGTATAAAGAATGATCTTTCTTCCTGATGGACTATTCTTTCCTCCATCCTCGGCCTTGGTTGAGAGCTTTTCTCAAAAGCCTCACCAAACAAGAATAAAGGTTTCTTATGAATAACAGCGTCTGCTGATTCCAAGGGCTGTCCATTCATTAAACACAGTAGAGTCTCATTGTCTTGAGATATCAGAATCGCCTGACGAGAAGTCGGTAGATCATACTGGGGATAATGTACATGAAAGAGATCCTCTTTATACTCAGACTCTGAAAGAGTTCCCACAAAAGTTTCATATTCTGGATCTTCTCTCACATTAACTACATCAAACAGAAGAAAGCAGAATTTAGTACAAGTCAAAGTCAAAGATTCTGTCATCAGTTTGCGCAAAATCAGAATGCGCAACATCAGATTGCGCAGCATCAGTTTGTGCAAACATCAGACTGCACGAACAAACAGCCATCAGTTTGCGCTGACTATCTTGTGCAAATCAGCAGATTGCGCTGACATCTGCCAGCGCAATTCAACCGATTGTGCAGAAAGTCGTTCTCCATAAAAATGAAGAGTTAACTGATTTGTGCAACCAGAACCCTAAAGAGGGTGGCGCATTATGATCGCATCTCTAAAAAGAGATGGATTTTGAAGAACAGTGCTATCAAAACCCTAAAAAGGGTTTTTGATTTAAAATTCTCTACCTGACATTGCGGGGTGCGCGGATTCATGACGAGAAGCTCGTCGCGCAGTTCTGTTGGATGATTCGGCCGGGGCCTTGCCCTTAGCGGCGGCGGAGGATCGTCGGGGAGCCATGAAGATCGTCGGAGAAGGAAGTTCGTTCGGGAATTTCTTTCTCTCAAACACAAAGAAGGCAAAGTAAAGAAATGAAATAAAGAAGAGGGCTATTTATAGTTTTCGAAAATGAAACGGCTGCCTCAGTTTGCGCCTGAAATTGTGGACAATCCCTCAGATTGCGCAGCCAGCTTACATCATGCGCAAATTGATTCAAAATTCAAAATTTAAAGTATTTCGAAATTTTGAATAAATTTAACTTTCGAAAACTTTAAAGGGGGTCTTGTAGGTCCTAAAAAAATCAAATGGCACACATCAACAAAGTCAGAAAATCAAGAAATACAACTTTCAGATGACTTGCGCAGACAACAGATTGCGCACCATTCAGATTGCGCAGGATCGATTGCGCACACTCTCAACTGCGCAAGCTGACGTGGCAAAAGTCATCATTATCTGACACAATCAAATCTTCTGACAACTGACAGCACGAAGATCGAGACGACCGTTCGTTTAATCGTGCAGTACGGCGCTCGAGGACAGCTGGCAGCGCAATCCATGTCTGCGCAAATCAAGTCGACGCAATCCATTTTCTGCGCAAATGAAGTCGGCGCAAACCAAAGTCTGCGCAGTTCAATGTGCGCGTTCTACCAGTACAAATGATAAAGTACAAGTGGCACTCATGCCATTAATTGCTCATTTCGTGACAACTGCCTATGCACGATCATGCGCATTTCAATCAAATAATGCCATGTGTCCAAGACAGTTAACCCATGATCCAGTAACTGCCTGCGCAGTCCATGGCTGCACAAACCAATTGCTGTGCAATCCATCACGCGCAGTCCAGAATAACTAAAAGTTAGTTATTTCTCAAAACTCTATAAATAGAGTTTCAAGTCTTCATTCAAGGGGATCACGAATCAATAATCAGAGATCAGAGAGTTCAGGAGTTCTTGCCCAAGTGCTGCTGCATCTTCCGAGGCTTTTGCCTTCAACTTCCGAGGCTTTCTGCCTTCAATTCCAGAGTTGTTTTCAACTTCAGAGGCTTCGTCTTCAGAGTTCATATCGTCCAAGGGATAAAGCAATCGTCATCTAGATTGGATTCCTAAAGTTGTACCATTCCCAGAATTCAAATTGTAATCTTTTACAAAGTTTGTATCAATAAAGTTCTTCAACTTTTGTTTTTGCAAACACATGGTGACACGTGGACACGACTCAGGTAGCTGGACACCTAGCCTAACCCTAGGCGAACCTTGGGACACGAGCACGAGACTCCTAGACACGTGTGTCGTGTCCTAGAGCTAGGTGCACGCGTGCACGATGTAGTATACATGTGTGTGTGTCTGTGTTTACCCGATTGGGTTTTTGTGAGAATTGACACATCTAATCGTGTCGTGGTGTCGTGTCAGGCACCTAGGAACCTAGAGGACACTAGGGGCTAGTGTTACCGACCTTGGGTTTCGAGCCTTAGCTCGGTTGGGGTCGGGTATTGGGTTTACCCTCCTTAGGTTCAGTAATGAACAGTAGTACTGTTCTTTGCAGTTTTTAAAAACGAATTTCAAAATAATTTTAATGTATATATATATGTATATTTATGTGTGTATATACTGAATATATATGTATATATGTATGTGTGTAGGTGGAAATTTGGGTGTATTTACATGGGTATTTGTGTAGATATGTGTGTATATATACATAGGAGTATATATGTGTACTGTGTGGTATGTGTGTGTGTGTCTGATTTCTGTTTCCAGAAATCTGGAAACACCCCCCCCCCCCCCCTCCTGTGTCAGTTTCAGTCTCTATCTCTCTCTCTCTCTCTTTCACTCTCTCTCATTTCTCTCTATATATATGTATTATATATATATATATATATATATATATATATATATATATATATATATATATATATATATATATATATATATATATAAATGATATATATATTTGTATTAAATTATATATTGTGTCATTATATATATATGTGAGTGTGATTTTGTATTATATATAGGGTATACATATATTGATATATATATGTAGTAGATAGACTTGTGTATATCTATATATGTAGGTTGTATATATATATATAGGTTGTATATATATATATATATATATATATATATATATATATATATATACACTCAACTATATATATCAATATATATATATATATATATATATATATATATATATATATATATATATATATAAAATATATATATATATATATATATATATATATATATATATATATATATATATATATATATATATATATAGTTGAGTGTATATATATATATATATATATATATATATATATATAAAAAGAAAAAAAAAAAAATATATATATATATATATATATATATATATATATATATATAAAAAGAAAAAAAAAAAAAAATATATATATATATATATATATATATATATATATATATATATATATAAATATAAAAAAAAAAAAAAAAAAAAAATATATATATATATATGTATATAAATATAAAAAAAAAAAAATATATATATATATATATATATATATATATATATATATATATATATATATATATATATATATATATATTGTGTATATATGTGGGTACTATATATATTGTGTATATATGTGGGTACTATATGTGTATATATATTGTGTATATATGTGGGTACTATATATATAATTGGGTATTATATATATATATGTGGTACTATATAGTTGAATATATATATGTATTGTCACTCCCCGTTCCCAGAATGCGTATTTTTCTACATGTACAACTCATATATATTTATTTAGTATTTATCATGTATTATCCTGTATTTAAATTCCTATAAATTCATGTTAATTAATTATCTGCTCTTTAATTTTTATGTTAATTAACTGTCAGCATTTTATTTCCTGCAATTTATTTCTGTATTTTATTTCCTGCTTTTAACCCCTCTGCTTGCTTTCGGGTTGGCCTTGGTTGGACCCGATCAAACCCGACCCTATAACCCCACCTACCACCACCCTTCCTATTTAAAGCCTCCATCTCCTTCTCTCTCCTCATAACTCTCATTTCTTACCATTACTTCTTCTTCTTCCTCTCATCACTTCTCCACCTACCAGCAGTAGCAGCAGGCAAGTGCAATCTTGCTTCTTGCTTGGAGAACCATTTTTATGGTTCATTTCCCTTCCTCTCATGATCCTGAGAGAGTTTACTACTTAGCATTTTTGATTTCTCTGGCTTGTTTCTTCTAGATCTAAGTTGTTGTTTTCTCGGTTGTTCATGGGTTTGATCTCCCAACTTGGCGTGTATTCTCGGCTGTCCATGGGTTCTGAACCATGGGAACTTCATTTCTGGCTGGGGACGAAGGTTCCTGAGTCACGCTCACGTTCTTACGTGCGTGCGTATATTTTCAGTCACGCACACGTCTTTACGTGTTTGCGTGGATTTTCAGTCACGCACACGTCTTTACGTGTTTGCGTGGATTTTTAATCACGCACACGTCTTTACGTGTTTGCGTGAATTTTTAGTCACGCACACGTCTATACGTGTTTGCGTGGATTTTTAGTCACGCACACGTCTATACGTGTTTGCGTGAATTTTTAGTCACGCACACGTCTTTACGTGTTTGCGTGGATTTTTAGTCACGCTCACGTCTTGCATGCGTGCGTGACATTTGAGTTACGCACACGTCCTTGAGTGCGTGCATGAATTTCTTATCACTATTCATGCTCACTATTCACGCTCACTTTTCACGCTCACGTTATGAGTGCGTGAATTTTCCTTCACACTCACGCTGTGCGTGCCAACGAGAACCATTTTTCACGCTCATTCCTACTAGACTTAGCGTGACTTGTTGGCCTTAGCATAGACTTGTTGGCGTGACTTTCTTGACCTGGGTGTTTCTATTTGTTCTCTAATTTATTCGTTTAATGGTGGCATGATAGTTCTCCTGATTATATCCTTATACTTTTTGCATGAACTCGATAATCTTAGCATGTTAATATTTTTGATACATATGGTTGTGTAGAACGTGCCTTGGGTCTTGATTGGTTTATGGATACCCAGTGAGACTGGACTTAACCTTGAGAGTTGTAGACTCGACCCCAATTGATACTAAATGACTTTCATGCCTTGTCACCATTGATAATGATTGTGACATTGACTAAAAATTGATCATGCGTTCCTAGTTGGAACTAAGAGACTGGCTAGTCGTCTTATTGAATTGAATGAATGAGACACGTTCATGTAATGAACTATTGCAATCGATTAGCCGATCCCGAATATTGGCATACAGGCACATGCAGGCTTCAAATTATTTATTTATTTATTTAGTTATTTATTTATCTTACAAAAATAGCATGTGTACTTTATGGTCAAGGCATGATTACTCCGTGGTTAGATTTGATTGTTGCATTACGCTATGTAAGACCTACAACATAGCCGCACGGGTATCGTTGTAGAGTTGCGCATATCGTACCCCGTACAAAAGTACTCATTTGAATGACCATGATCCACGGCATGGGATTTCGCTTAACATAGAGGCTTTAAGTTAAATAAAATAATGATGGCATGGAGAGAATAGATTCCCGAGTTCTTACATGGCAGCCCTCTTGGGACTAGTAGTACCCGACAGGCCGGCTGGTTCCCACAGATACTGTAAATCTATCACACGGGCAGGAAACGGTATCTGCTTATATTATTAAATTGTACATGGTATATTAACGACGGGCGTCCCGCTGGGACTCATCTAATTACATGATTGGCGCAATTGATTGACTGGATAGACTAGCCTTGCTCGCACATAGTAAGAACTGAGGAATCTTCATTGGCATAATTCCAGGATAACTTGGGACTCACAATAGCAAGCCGTAGGAGTTGATTGGCCGTTCAAGATAATTTGTTTGTGTACTGTACCTACTCTGTTGCCTAACTGAGATGATCAGAATATCAGGACATGACGGGCCAACTTCTGTCCTTGTTTGGTTGGGAGGTTGGTTCGAAGTGTCGTGATGTTATGTGAATCCTAGTGGAAAGCAGAGATCTATTATTATATTCTTTTACTTACTGGTTTAATCCTTCATATCGTCCTTCCTTGTGGTACTTGCTATTAGAGGTCTAACCTCTCTGGTTTTGCATGGCCAGATTTAGAGCCGGTTCCCGAGGACTCAGCTTACTTCTATCTCCAAGATGGTCAATACTAGAGGGATGATCGCAGGAGGACTCGAGTGGGTTCCTTACCTCCACCACTCGTTTTGTTATTTACTTTATACTTAGCCGTTTGGCACCGACATGTTAGTCGGATCATCTTATACTTACTTTTGCATAATTGTAACTAAGTCAGACTGCAGCTGATAACAATTGTGTATATTTTTGCTACATCATCTGGCTATATTTTGTAAAGCCAGATATCAAGAACATTTTGACTGAGCGTTAGGGACGCCTTACTGCTTTATCTTACATGTTATCTATTACTGTTTCTTGTTTGAATGATTGAGACAATAGATGTGAAGTGACCATAGTAAGACTTTCATGTAGTATGCACCCCCTCGTCTGGTTAGACAGCATTGATCGTATTATACGGTATTCATCTACCCGTAATACGTAGCTGGCTGAGTCATTCCCCCGCTCTCCAGTATTCTGGTTCTGGGGCGTGACATGTATAGATATGGGTAGGTTCATATTTTATATAGATATGGATACCTATATAAGGTATCCTAGATACATGGGCCTATGGCCTATGGTCTATGGTTAGTAGGTTTAGACTTGACCAATAGGTCTAGTAGACCTAGTTTAACTAGCAAGTTGACCCTTGTTGACCATTGTTGACCAAAGTCAACTATAGGTCAACCATGACCTAATTGACTTAGAAATGACTTGGATGAACATAGAAGGACTAGTTGACTAAAGTTTGACTAAACCCTAACTAATTGATTTAAGTTTGACCTAGACTTGACTTAGATTGATCATGTTGACTAGTATTTGACTAGTCTGACCATTGTTGACCAAAACCCTAGATAACTTGACTAGTTTGGCTAGAATGTTGACCAAGAGTTGACTTTAACCTAGATTAGACTTGTTTGACCTTGTTTGACCTTATTTGACTTAGTATGACTTCCTGTGACCTAGTATGACTTCCTGTGACCTAGTTTGACTGTTGAGTTGACCAAGAGTTGACTTTTGACCATATTGACCTAGAATCATGTAGTATGCATTGTATACTCTATTTTTACCATTGTGGATACATTGTGACTTATATTGCTCTGATTAGGAGCCATACATCTCTCCTCAGGCAGTATATCCTCTTCAGACATTCAGTTATCAGGCGAGTACATTCTCTGACCATTTCATACTTGCCAGGATTTATATTCTTGCTCTAGATTACTTTACTTGATGCTGACACGATTGTTATCACGGATTGGTACTATATGGATCTTTTCATGAGATGTTATCCCCCTCGGGAGCATCAGATACAGCATGTTTGTGCGTTTCACGAATCATCATGTATCTCTATGCTTCCATAGATTCACGAATCGCTTGTGACTCATGTACTCTCATGTTCACAGAGCCTCTCATGAATCACCCATTTATGGGCTTATCACGAATCTTAACATAACTTGAACGGATCCTTGTGTATTGATTGGGGATGGGGGAGTGGAAATAGTCATGTGGATATTACCCCAGTAGTTGTAGTCATGAATCACTCCTAGCTGTAGTCATGAATCTCCTATGCCATTCACATGTCTATATTTTACTCTGACTCACTAGTCACTGCTAGTTCTCTATTATAGTAGATATTTCATTACAGTTATCTCTTTTACTACATGTATCTTCCTTCAGCGTTTTCCGTATTTTACTCTATTGCATGCTTTATATTTCCTATCATACTATGCACTGCGTGAGATGTATTGTGCTCGTTCCTGTCCTAACTGGACCTGTTGAAAATATTACAGAGGATGAGGATGAGGCCCTGGTGTCTACCTATTATGGAGCAGGACTAGATGATACTTATGTTGTGGACCCTCAGTAGGATCCACCTGCAGCTGAGGATGTTGCCCCAGTAGTCTAGGCTAGTTTAGCTAGTCAGTCTTTTTCATATTATCATTTTGTCTCACATTCTGAGTTGTATTTTGAGATGTTGAGATGTATAGACTCTTAGACTTATATTGTATTTTGGGTTGACATTCTGGATGTTATGTTATCCTAGACACTTGGACTTATTTCATCTATGCTACTATTCTCTTTGAGTTACTGTCTATCTATCTATCTTTTATTTTTCTATCCTAGATGTGATTGAGATTGTTTTCTGTTATGTCACCTCCATTCGGAGAGTATATACTGTACAGGTACCTTTATATTGTTAGATGATTGACCTAGGACAGCGTTCTACCGCCGACACTGCGGCGTAGGCTGGACGTACCCACTTCTCGTGCCCTTACTCTAGGGTGCGGGTGTAATGCACGCTCCGCCTTAGCGGAACGCCGATTCAAACGGCAAGTACAACGACTCAAACGAGCTATCGACCCGAAGAGTTGGCATCGACCTGATGAAGAATCGATGCAAGACTTACATTGGCCCGTCAAGATGAATCCAGACTTAGACTTTCAAAGGCGCGCTCGGAGTACCGCTCGGCCGATGCGAACATCGCTAAGGTGGGTGGCTCCGATGAACCCGTCTGTGCTTAGCCTAGACACATAACAATACGGACACTATCACGAGAATCGCTAGGCGATAACCTCTTGCATGCTAATAAATGACTCAACGCACCTAGCTAAGGGAATAATCCCAACTTGTATGCTTGTATAGAATATGGAAAGGAACATGAAAAAATGTGAGAACTCTCGTACCGCGCCTACGCTCGTGCTACGGCACAAGCCTACGTTTATGCTCCTTATGCGTCCAACAATGAAACAATGAATGGTTTACAACAATGAACGGGAAGGCTATCAATATAGTCGTTCCGAGTAGAGTATAGCAACACTGAAAGGCTATGGGACCGATGGGTCGCCAAGGCGACTCCCGCACGAGGAGTTGCGTAATGCTTGAATGAATAAATCAATGAATCAATGAATGAATGAATGAATGAATACGTGAATGAATCGATAAACGAATGAACAAGTGAAAGAAAGAAAGAAAAGAAAGAATGAAGAAAAAGATAAGAAAAGAAAGAATGGTTAGCGACATGTGTGACGGGCACGTGCATCGGGGCTCGCTACCCGCGCTGCACGGACGCCAACCTGGTCGATAACGCATTATGGCTAAGGGTTAGCCTACGGCGGAGATAGCCGTTAAGTAAAAAGACAAGATAATACGAAATGGTCGTGGACAAACGGCACGAGCGAGGGGTGGCGAATGCTGTGTCCGTGCAATGATTCTGCGGCACGGGTGTTGTGTGGTGGTGTATACCGTGGCCGGCCTAGGCGGAATCAAAAGTCGGGGCTTACGGGCTGCCTGGGTGCGGGCTTGGGCACCGGGAGACGTAAGTGCAGAGTATTTCAAGAGACTTAACAGGGTGTACCAGCCATCACCCTATGCTAAGTTGAGAAATACCAAGGAGAAATGTCCAAATGGCTTGTCATGCCAGCGACCGGTGCATATAGAATAAGGGGGCTTTGCTGGTGGCAATCCACGTGCAAGTCCTTGCATTGAAATCAAAGTAGTCTAAGTTAAATGAACCAAGTACCTCCTGAACAGGCTTGAATGTAACACACCACATGATCAAGAATACTTGTACAATGAGTTAAAGAATACGCCTACGATGCGCTAGGACCCGAGGCAGGGACACGCACTCGATATTGAATGTTTTCCAAGTACCATATTATGTTATTACATGAATTGTTGTCTAACTTGGTTTACTTGGACATGGAAGGCCGGACGGTAAGTATGGGTAAGTCGTGTATGTATTTCCATGCGACACTTGAATTTGGCAACACGGGATAGGTTATGACATATGCCATGAAATTGATCCTAAGGCAAGATTAGAAAGACAATGAATGATAGAGATGCACAAAAGTAAATGGAACGTGTTTGGTAATGATGGCGTTGTGGGCGAGCTAGCCTCCCCACCAGTGCATAACAATGTACTGATAACCCCACAGTCTGCTTGCAGGAAGCAGGAACGTTGGCGGGTGCGGAGCTTTCTTCGAACGTGCTAAGGCGCGGAGCTATCTCTCGAGCCTTGGAGCGTTGCAAGGAGCTGGAGCACCATATACAGGACATAATGTATTGGAACATCGCCATGAATCATTCCATGTTGTAAGCCACTTGGCACGCCTTTTATGTTTCAGAGAGAGAGAGCTTGAGCGACTTGTAATATCGGCCTAGCGCCGCTTGTAACTTCTTGAATATCAATAAAGAGTTTAATTTCGTATTCAGCTTGTGTGTTCGTTTACTTTCCGCTGCAAATGGGGACACTCTGTGCGACTCTGTGGCCTAGCATCAAATCGGCCGTTTCTGGACTTGGCCTTGCACGGGCGCAACCTAGGCCCGTGCGGCATCACGCCTTAGCGAGGACGATCGCTCCTACGGGAGCGAGGCGTGACAGCGGGTCGTGACACGTTTTTAGTGGTGGCCCATGCAGGTCGAGTTTATGTAGTGGTATTCAAACTAGAGTATCACTACAGCCTGTGATAGGATTTGAGGAATAGGCTTAGAGAGAGTGGATACTCAATCACAATTAGGAAATTTCTATGGATTTGAATCTACTGACTTTTGTTCAAATCTGTATAATCTATTTCATATTGTCCTTCTTGATACTATCATCCTTGTACCGTTATTGACTTCCTTGTTGATCTGTCTTCAGGATGGTGGAGACACGATCACAGCGACTCGGTCCAGGTGACACCACTGAGAGGTCTGCCACCTCTTGTCCAGTTCACCAGGACCCGGGGACCACAGCTCCCCTTACTCCAGCTCATGTGGGAGCTTCTGTCACATTTGGGGGTGCACCTCTACTTATTCGGGGGACCATCCCAGCTACCCCAGACATGCCTCCCCCGCAGTTTCGTCAGCCACAGTTTCAGCAGCACCAGCAGCAGTTCCAGCCGCCGATGCCATCTGGATTAGTGGATGCTACACAGATGTTTTCATACTTCCAGCATTTCCTAGAGACGTAGCAGGCCCAGCAGCAGCGTCAGACAGCGGAGTTTACCAGGGGCATAGATGAGGCCCATCAGCTGGCTAGAGCGACGGTGGAGAGGTTGGCTGTCCAACCACAGGGAGGATTGGGACAGCCGCGACAGCAGAGGATTCCGGGCATTCAGGACTTCAAGAAGATGAACCCCAGGGACTTCTTGGGGACAAAGGGAATTCTTTATGCTGATGACTGGATTGAGCACATTGAGGAGATTTTCTGACTGGCGGAGATACCAGCCGGACTACAGATAGAAGCAGCAGCCAGCCAGATGCGGGATCTTGCCCGTACCTGGTATCAGACGGACCCGAGAGTAGGCACTCCAGGGCAGACATGGGGAGCTTTCAAGGAGCTCTTCAAGGGAAAGTTTTTCCCGGATCAGGCAGTCGGTGCTTTGGAGACCCAGTTCGAGAACCTGGTTCAGGGGAACCAGACTGTAGAGGAGTATTCTGGTGAGTTTTGCCGATTGAGCAGATTCGTGGAGGGCCTTAGCGAGACAGCGAAGGCGAGGAGGTTCAGGAAGGGCTTGGTCAAGGAGGTCAAGTCCTTGACCAAGAGTGACAGGAATGCCACTTTTGAGGAGATTCTGGCAGGTGCGATGGCAGCTGAGGATGATCTTGAGCTGAAGCTCAAGAGGGGCCGCGATACACAGGGAGCCGGCAACAGTGGAGGTCAGGCCAAGAGGCCTCACTATCAGCATCAGCAGAGGCAGCCACAGCAGTATCAGCAGCCGAGGCAGCAGCAACAGGCCCCGAGACAGCAGACTACCAGTTGTCCCTACTGTAAGAAGCCGGGACATGGATGGGGAGAGTGCAGGAAGAGGTTGGGCTAGTGCCTACTTTGTGGGACAGCGGACCACCAGCTGAGGGAGTGTTCCCAGTTCATATTTTTGTGCAAATTTTTTTTACGTTTTCTCTTTTTTATTTAAAGTTTTTTCTTAGCCGTTCATTTTGATTCATTTTGATCCAACGGCTTCCACTCCATGGATTATTTCAAGCTCATCCCTAAACCCACCCAAATTTCTCTCACCCCAATATAACCTCCAGTATGAGTACAACACGTCAGTTTTTTATTTTATTTTTTTACTTTGGTCAGTGCGTACTTTTGGTCCCTCTAAAATGTTTAGTCCAGTGTTCTAAAAAAATCATATCGGAGTGGACGGTTGAACCGGTCAACCCGTAAACCAGCAGCCTTTTCGATCTGGTTTAATACCGATATATTATTTTTTTGATTATATCATTGCCCTCTCCAATAATAGCTTATACACTCATATAACTTGTAAGCATAAAGTGATTTAGCAAGTAGTAAATCATAAATGTTGAAAGAAAAGCATCACTACCACATCAAATGGACCATAAGTAGTTGTACCATAAGAGGCGCCTCATGTTGGATATCTCTGAAGTGACTTTTACTGCTAATGAATCCCATATGAACCACACAACAAACCACTACGAGAGCCAAAACAAATCACATGATTTTATGTGGTTACTTTGTTACTTAGACAAATCTCAATCTATATATACACTGATACAAAGATTGATTACAACTATATTTTAAACCCTTTGTCCCAAAGTTCAATTCCTCGTGAATCTCAAGAAGACGACCAAAGAAAACACAATGAAATCACTCAACAACTATGTGACGAACTTCCTGAAGGGAGCAGACGACTCCCCGTACAAATCTTCTTCTCCAACTATTTTGCTCCAACTATTTTGAAGAGGAAAGTTTTTCATAGGTTTTGTCAGGGGCGGCCTTGGCCCAGGGCAGGCCGGACGACGGTCCAGGGCTCTCGACGAAAGGGGGCACCAACATGAAACTGTCTATAATAAAACTAGTATGTATCATGTGCCTTTTTTTAACAAAAGACATTTTGGTGAAGTGGTTACAATGCTAAACTTGTATTTAAGAGGTCCTTGGTTCAAATCTTGAAATCAACAAATTTTTATTTAATTTATACCTTTTTCTTTAATATTATGTATGGGGTCCATTTAGAAAATTTTGTCTTGGGCCCTCAATTGCTCAGGGCCAGCCCTGATTTTGTGCACGATCTCCTTTAATCTCCTCAATGAACACATATGGTGACAACCCCATTAGCCTCCTTTAAATAGGTTAAGAAATAATTCAGGATCATGACATCCCTAAAATAACCAAAGCACCAATCTTTGTCATCCAAATTAGATTCGACTGTTCAATATCCAAATTGAACCAAAATTCTGTGGACGGTATAGTGGCGGTATACCCCCATTATGCTGGTAGTATACCTCCACTATACTGCCAATGTATTGTAGCTGCTGCTGTTGTTTTAGCTCTGTTTGAGTTTCGATTCAGCTATCAAAACTTCATCGCCGTCGTCCCGTGTCCATGTTCCACGACACTACAAACTCTCCCACACCTGGAATTGATGCTGGAATCCCAACACCAACTATCGCAATTTGGACAACAATAATGCTTCTTTCATAGAAACTTCTTCTTTTATATATATACACTAGTGGATGACCCGTGCCATAATGGCACGGACACGAACCCGGCCTTCTCGACATAGGCGTGCAGGCACCGGGCCAACGTCATGGAGTTTCGGACGAAGACGCGGCCTCCGAACCCGGCCTTCTCGACGTAGACGTGCATGTTGGGTATGCACTGATACCGCTAATTGGGATGGAGATAGCTTACCCACTTAACGTGGGAGCTACAATGAGTTGAAGTTTAGCTTATCCGCTTAACACGGAGGCTAGAGAAAAGAAAAGAAAAACAAACATACAAAAGACAAGAGAATTAACGAGGTTCGGCTATGTGCCTACGTCCTCGGACAACAATAGTTCTTTTCTTTCTTCCTCCACTAAGAATAGTGGGATTACAGAGTTACAAACTCTCTCTTGGATACACTCAAGAGGATCTCTCTCATACACAAGTATGGAAGACACTTTGGTGAAGAAGCACCCGAGGTAAAAGCACCGTTCGGAAGAACACCGTAAGTAAGGAGCACCAAGAGCACCGCCACTTCTAGCACCAAGATCACAAGGGAGGATTAACCCAAACATCTCCCAAACCATCTCCTTATATAGCCATAAGGGAATGAACCTTCTCCTCCAAGATTCATTCATGCAAGATGAATGAACCTTGGGAACTCCAAAAGTCTTTAGACTTTCTCCAAGGTGAATGAACCTTGGGAACTCCAAATCCTCTCTCCAATTAAGGAGGGACCACCCAACAATTTTCCCCTTCCCGACTTAAGTGGAAGGCTCCGTCATACCAGCTGCACTTCTGCAAAAGATGTGCTTGTCTTTAGGTAGAGATTTAGTCATCATGTCTGAGCCGTTGTCATTGGTATGGATCTTCTCAATCTGAAGTTGCTTGGATTCCACCACGTTACGAATCCAATGATATCTCACGTCAATATGCTTTGTCCTTGAGTGAAAACTCGAATTCTTGCTCAAATGGATAGCACTCTGGCTATCACAATAAAGAACATATTCTCGTTGTTCTTGACCCAACTCTTGTAGGAATCTTTTCATCCACAGTAGTTCCTTGCATGCTTCTGTCGCTGCGATATATTCTGCTTCTGTAGTCGACAGAGCAACACACTTCTGTAACTTTGACTGCCAAGACACAGCTCCCCCTGAAAGAGTAACCAAATATCCTGAAGTAGATTTTCTGGAGTCAAAATCTCCAGCCATATCTGCATCTGTGTAACCAATCAACACAGGCTTGTCATTTCCAAAGCACAATCTCATTTTGGAATTACCTCTGAGGTATCTCAAAATCCACTTCACCGCTTTCCAATGCTCTTTTTCCGGATTGGATAAGAATCTGCTGACGACACCAACTGCATGTGCTATGTCAGGTCTGGTGCACACCATCATATGCATAAGACTGCCAACTGCTGAGACATATGGCACCGATGCCATTTCTTCTTTTTCTTTGTTGCTTGTAGGACACTGTCTTGAGTTGAGCAAAAATTGATTAGCAAGTGGAGTTGCTACAGGCTTTGCCTTGTCCATGTTGAACTTCTTCAACACCTTCTCGATATAGCGCTCTTGTGATAACCACAGCTTCCCATTCCTTCGATCACGGGAGATATGCATACCGAGAATTTGCTTTGCTGGACCTAAGTCCTTCATTGCAAAGGACTTGCTGAGCTCTTTCTTTAACTTGCTGATCTTGTCATTGTCACGACCTACGATCAATATGTCATCAACATATAGAAGGAGTATAATCAGTTCACCATCAGAGTACCTTTTGACAAACACACAATGATCAGAAGTGGTCCTCAGGTATCCTTGCTTGGTCATGAAGAGATCAAACTTCTTATACCATTGGCGTGGTGCCTGTTTCAGTCCATACAGGCTCTTCTTTAGTCGACAGACTAGATCTTCTTTTCCTTTGACTTTGAAACCCTCTGGCTGCTCCATGTAGATTTCTTCTTCAATCTCTCCGTGAAGGAATGCAGTCTTCACATCTAGTTGTTCCACTTCTAGATTTAGACTTGCAGCCAAGCTGAGCACTACTCTGATAGATGTCATCTTCACCACTGGTGAGAAAATCTCTTCATAGTCAATTCCTTGCTTCTGACTAAAACCTTTCACAACTAGCCTCGCCTTGTATCTTGGTTGTGATTTGTTTTCTTCTGTCTTCAGCTTATACACCCATTTGTTCTTGAGTGCCCTTCTTCCTTTTGGTAATTTTACCAAATCATAAGTGTGATTCTCATGCAAGGACTTCATCTCATCTTGCATGGCTTCCAGCCACTCCCCCTTTTTCTCGTGTGTCACGGCTTCTTGATAGTTTTCAGGTTCTCCTGCATCTGTTTGCAATACATACTGTTGTGGACTGTAGAGGCTGTTAGGCTTCGGTTGTCTGTTTGATCTTCTCAGTTGAGGTCCTTCAGGAGCTTGCTCTTCTTGAACATTTTCATGTACAATATCATCATCATGATTGTCCTCGACATGATCATGGATTTCAGCTTCATTGTTCTCGACCGGATCTCCCCTTTGTTCCCGGGGCTAAGAAACTGGATCTAGGTTGACAGGAAATTCCCTGGAGCTATCAACCTTTTCACCCTTCTGAAAATCTTCAATAGTTTGATCTTCAAAGAAGACCACATCTCTGCTTCTGACAATCTTCTTATTGACAGGATCCCAGAGTCTGTAGCCGAACTCTTCATCTCCATAGCCAAGAAAAATGTATTATTTTGATTTGACATCAAGCTTGGACCTCTCGTCTTTGGGAATGTGCACAAATGCTCTACACCCAAACACCTTCAAGTATTGGTAGGACACATTTTTTCCTGTCCAGAACTTGTTCAGTACATCACCATTGAGTGGAGCTGATGGAGACAAGTTGATTAAGTAAACTGCTGTCATTAATGCTTCACCCCAGAAACCCTTTGGCAGCTTGGAGTGAGATAACATGGTTCTGATCCGCTCAACGATCGTTCTGTTCATCCTCTCCGCCAATCCGTTGTGCTCAGGGGTCTTTGGAACCGACCTTTCATGTCTGATCCCATTATTCTTGCAATAGATTCTGAAGTCTCCTATGTACTCTCCACCATTGTCAGTACGGATGCACTTCAGAGTCGTACTAGTCTCACGTTCAACGCTGGCATGAAACTGCTTGAACACATCAAAGACTTGATCTTTGAATTTGATTGCATATGCCCATACCTTCCTGGAATGATCATCAATGAAGGTGACAAAGTATCTTGCACCACCAAGAGTGTTAGTAGTCATAGGCCCACAAACATCAGAGTAAACAACATCCAGTGCATTGGGTTTTCTAGTTGCAGTCTTATAATGAAATGAAACTCTATGTTGTTTTCCAGCCAAACAATCAGTGCAAGGTTCAAGAGGTGTACCTTTCGATTTCAGCCCGGTCAATACCTCTCTTTTGGCTAGAAATTGCAATCCCTTCTCACTCATATGACCCAGTCGCTTGTGCCATAACCCAATCGTTGATCCTGATTGGTCGATTGCTGCATTAACATGCTGATTATTGATCTTAGCATATGTCGTATAGAGTGTGTTCTCCTCCTTCCCTCTAGCAAGCACTAGGGAGTTTTTGCTGAGTTTCCATTTGCCTCCACCAAAAACATTGGTGTAGCCTTCATCATCCATTATGTCAGTGGATATCAAGTTGAGACGCATGTCTGGAACATGTCTCACATTCTTGAGAATCAAGGGATAGCCAGTGTTGGTCTCAAGAGCTATTTCTCCTTTTCCCACAATCTTGGAAACTTTTTCATTTCCCATCCTCACATTTCCAAAGTCTCCGCTTGTGTAGGTTGTGAAGAATTCCTTTCTGGAAGTAACATGGAATGATGCACCAGAGTCTATAATCCAGCATGAATCTTGAGAGGTTAGATTAACCAGACCATCATCACAAATGATGATTATCTCATCGCCTTTTGAAGCAGTGGCAGTTGTGTCTTTGGCTTCATTCTTCTCATTTGATTCATTTCTCTTTTCCTTTTTGAGTTTTCTGCATTCTCTTTTCATATGACCCTTAAGGCCACAATGAAAGCATTCTATCTCTTTTCTTGGTTTGAAAGCGCCTCTGGAATGATCTTTTGGCCTGCTTTTGGAGCGGTTACGGTTGTGAAATTTTCTTTGATGAGTTCTTCCACGATTCTCAGAAACAAGAGCATCTGACTCGGTTGTTATGCCTTGTTCTTTCCGCCTCGCTTCTTCATTCAATAAACTATCCTTCACTAAGGTTAAAGTGATGACGCCCTGAGGAGCGAAGTTGCTTAAAGAAACCACAAGTGTGTTCCAACTATCCGGCAACGAGCTGAGTAGCAAAAGTGCCAATAGCTCATCTTCCAGCACCAGCTTCATGGTTGAAAGTTGATTTACCAACTCTTGGAAATCACTCAAGTGTTCAGAAACACTTCGTCCGTCTTTGTATTTCAGGTTCACCAAACGTCGAATGAGTGACGCTTTGTTTTGAGGAGTCTCTCGCTCGTACATCGATGCTAACTTCATCAACATTTGATGAGCATCGGTTTCTTTGGAAACATGGTGAAAAACGCTTTGGTCGATCCAAGGACGGATCTCTCCAATAGATTTTCGATTTAGAATGGTCCAATCTTTTTCAGATTTGTCTTCTGGCTTCTGTCCATTGCAGAGTAACACTTCGTACAAATCCTTACAATAGAGGATATCTTCCATCCGCGGCCTCCATATGGAATAGTTTGAAGACGTGAGCTTGATCATGGTTGAGGAGGTAGAAGACAATAATTCCGCCATCACGATCAATAAGCTTGTGTGGCTCTGATACCAATTGTTGGGTATGCACTGATACCGCTAATTGGGATGGAGATAGCTTACCCACTTAACGTGGGAGTTACAATGAGTTAAAGTTTAGCTTATCCGCTTAACACGGAGGCTAGAGAAAAGAAAAGAAAAACAAACATACAAAAGACAAGAGAATTAACGAGGTTCGGCTATGTGCCTACGTCCTCGGACAACAATAGTTCTTTTCTTTCTTCCTCCACTAAGAATAGTGGGATTACAGAGTTACAAACTCTCTCTTGGATACACTCAAGAGGATCTCTCTCATACACAAGTATGGAAGACACTTTGGTGAAGAAGCACCCGAGGTAAAAGCACCGTCCGGAAGAACACCGTAAGTAAGGAGCACCAAGAGCACCACCACTTCTAGCACCAAGATCACAAGGGAAGATTAACCCAAACATCTCCCAAACCATCTCCTTATATAGCCATAAGGGAATGAACCTTCTCCTCCAAGATTCATTCATGCAAGATGAATGAACCTTGGGAACTCCAAAAGTCTTTAGACTTTCTCCAAGGTGAATGAACCTTGGGAACTCCAAATCCTCTCTCCAATTAAGGAGGGACCACCCAACAGTGCAGGCACCGGGCCAGCGTCAGGGATCCGAGCCCGGCGGAGGCGGACACGGCAAAGACCACGGTGGCAGCGTGGGGCCTCCTGAAGGCGAAGACGCGCAGGGCCGTCGCGGGGCGTCCGAGGGCGGCGAAGCCCGAGACGGCGGCGGTCTAGGAGACGTCCCTGTGCGGCATTCCGTCGAACACCCGCAGGGCGTGGTCGGCGGAGCCACGTCGGGAGTAGGCGGTGAGAATGACGGTCTGCACGAAGGGGTCGAACCGGAATCCGAGGAGGAGGACGTGTGCGTGGAGCGACCTGGTGGCGGCGGCGGCGGTGGTGGTGTTGAGCAAGGAAGAGAAGGTGTGGGAGTCGGAAGGGACGCGACGGCGGAGCATTTGGGAGTAGATGGAGAGTGGATCGGCGGAGATGGCGATGGCGGTGTTGAAGGAGAAGGGGTTGGAATTGGTCATGGCGGAGAAGAGGGAGGCGGCGAAGGAAGGGTCAGCGTCGGCGGCACGGTGGAGGAGGCTGCTTGCGACGAAAGGGATGCGGAAGAGGCCGACAACGACGGCGTGGGCGAGGATGGAACGAAGGCGGCGGAGGGAGAGGCGGTGCAAGAGGAGCTGGAGACGGGAGTGCCGTTGGAACAACCGGTTGCTCCGCACCCAACATTGACCACCTCCTCTCTTATAGAGGGGCAATTTAGTCCCTTCATCATCGTTGAACCAAAGCACATGGGTCGGACCAAAAACCCACTGTGCTTTATATTATAGACTAGTGGATAACACGTGCCATAATGGCACGGACACGAACCCGGCCTTCTCGACGTAGGCGTGCAGGCACCGGGCCAGCGCCAGGGAGTTCCGGACGGAGACGCGGCCTCCGAACCCGGCCTTCTCGACGTAGGCGTGTAGGCACCGGACCAGCGCCAGGGACCCGAGCCCGGCGGAGGCGGACACGGCAAAAACCACGGTGGCGGCGTTCGGGACGGCGTGGGACCTCATGGAGACGAAGACGCGCAGGGCCGTCGTGGGGCGTCTGAGGGCGGCGTGGCCCGAGACAGCGGCGGTCCAGGAGACGTCCCTGTGCGACATTCCGTCGAACACACGCAGGACGTGGTCGGTGGAGCCGCGTCGGGAGTATGCGGTGAGCAGGACGGTATGCACGAAGGGGTCGGACCGGAATCCGAGGAGGAGGGCGTGTGCGTGGAGCGACCTGGTGGCGGCAGCGGCGGTGATGTTGAGCAAGAAAGGGAAGGTGTGGGAGTCGGAAGGGACGCGGCGGCGGAACATTTGGGAGTAGATGGAGAGTGGGTCGGCGGAGATGACGATGGCGGTGTTGAAGGAGAAAGGGTTGGGGTTGGTCATGACGGAGAAGAGGGAGACGACGAAGGAATGGTCGACGTCGGCGGTGCGGTGGAGGAGACTGCTTGCGACATAGGGGTTGCGGAAGAGACCGGCGACGACGGCGTGGGGGTGAGGATGGAGCGGAGGCGGCGGAGGGAGGGACGGTGCAAGAGGGGCTGGAGACGGGAGTACCGTTGGAACAACCGGTTGCTGCACCCCCAACATAGGACCTCCTCCTCTCTTATAGAGAGAGGGGCAATTTAGTCCTTTCATTATCGTTGAACCAAAGCACATGGGTCGGACCAAAAATCCTCTGTGCTTTATATTATAGATAACTAGTATAACTAGTACAACCAAACTGAAATAATATGAAGTCAATGTGACTAGTGCTGCTTAATGTTGGAAAGTAAACATCTGCTAGAGGCAAAATATTTGCCAGGAGCCAACTGTAATCATAATGGAAATACATTGAATAAACAGACTGAATCATATTTGTATCATAACTAAAATTTCTTCCAGACTGTAATTGAGCAAAGGGGAAGCAAAGACAAGTTCATCACTTTCCCACTAATACATTATAAAGAATAAACACAAAACCAGTTGATATGTGGCACTCAAAACAATGTTATGAACTGAAATTTACCTACATACCTTATAAATATTGTATCATAACTAAAAATCATTGTTAGGAACTATGCAGTACAAAAGATGGTTAGCGTGCTCTATGTCCTGTCCATTTATCCAGTTCACCCACAAAACTACTGGGGTGGCCGGGGAGGGCAACCGTGAGGGTCTGGATGGGAAGGAAACGATGAACGGAACCCCACTACCTTGTCGAGTACTGGTAATTCAAGCTAACAAAAAATACTGGCTCAGTTGGTTTTCTTACTGTCTTCCGTACTGGCATCGCCAATCTGAGCGACATCAGTTGTGCCATTCGTGACCAGGCTCTGGTCTTCATCTTCCCCTCCGAATCCAAACTCATTCACACGCTTCTTGTCTACTGGATACTTCCACCTTTGGTAGATATAGATCAGGAAAATAACATCTGCATCCACAAGGAAAGGCAGATGAGAAAAGAAACTGCGATAAGGTGTGATCAAGAAACATTTGTGGCACAAAGATTTTGGGTCAGCTGTGATTTTGCTGTATATGAAACAATATTTTTAGAGGGTAAAAAACAAGTTGATGAACCCACCATCTCGGAAAACTGAAAGCCGGTGCAACATTGGCATTTTGATGACAAATGCAAAGAGGTCGTCGATGATCGTGTTCAGAAACTTGTAGGTCATCTGCCTCCAGGGCATATGAGCAACCGATTTCAGTTTGTAGTTTATAAACAACTGAGGACACATCATGATAAAACCTGGATCACGGAACATTAAGCAGAATTAGCAATAGAAGACACCGTCTAAAAACATCGTATGATAACAATATTTATTGAGTTATAAGAATATATACAACTCTTTCTTTGTATTGTCTTCTTCTTTTTTCTTTTCTTCTTTTATCTTTTTTTGAGACAAGGCCAGTCATTAATTACCGTCCATGTCCACTCCTCCCCTCCCTTACTAGTGTAACACTAGACACCCCCCTCGGTGGTTCTTTGCATCGTCTGTTTTCTACCTATTTATTTCAAGATAACAAAATCTACAAACACAAAATACTGTTCACTAAGTTTATTACACGAAATGTATCCTTCCACCCTTTAATTTAGGGAAGTTATATGTTACTAATGCTCACAACTAAGTATGTTTCTCGGTATGTTTTCTAATCAACATGAGGAGCAAAAACTTCAGTTCAGTGATCAAGAATTTAAAAGAAAGTATGCAACAATACATAATTTTGCTTCATAGTATTATCTTTCTTGCAATTATTGTAAAGGGGCAAAGTTCTCAGTCTCAAACATATATAAACCCAACTACGTTGTAATTACAGGTGGTGAAAATTGCCCCCATCCAAAAACTACAGCTGGCATTCTATGCTCACGATGTAAAAGTGGTAAGAAGAAACATATTTGGACATCTTCCGAGTCTCCAACATTCCATGTACATGGAACAAGTCATACAGTAATTTATGTTGTGTAAAATAATACAATCAATATTACATTGGGTTCGAAGAAGAAAAGGGGCTTACCAAACATGTAAACACAGCTAGTGAAAGAAGACAGGATCCATGAATACCAGCTCCTGTGCCTCTCGTATTTGAGAGAGTATATAGAAGAGCAGGCAACAAGGAAGAATAGAACATATGAAAGATACTTCATTGCAAGATCATCATACTCCTTGGTTTTGTTCGTCGCATATGATTCACGATCTCGGAATCTCAACATTGGAATCCTTCCACTTCTGTCAATCTGGTAAGTTTACAAGGAAATAAAGATTAAGGATCCATTAGGCGATATGATGAAGAACAAAAAGTTACTAGAAGCATCTGACATTGACACAGTAAATTATGCAACCAAGTATTGGGATGAACATATGCACATACTTCTAGAACAAAGGGCGAGCTAGCCGATCACAAAAATATGGGACGAAGGAATTGTTGTTATTGGGTTATTGGGATCAGTTGACGACCGCCTTTCAAACTCAACCTCCCACCAGAGGAAATTGTGTTGGACTTAACCGACAACAACACCCCCCCCCCCCCCCAATCTCCCGTGTTCAGCCGCAGGCTCCCGAGCCGGTCCTTGTAACTTTTATGCTTGTAATGAGTTTTTCCCATAAGCAGTAGTCAAGAACAAAAAACTGAACTGGGAGTTCAGTCGAACCCCACTTGACCCATCTTAGACTGGGTATCTACCAGTACCAGTTTATGGTATCCATGAAGCAGTCAAAAAGACACCCTAAATCTGGTAGCCAACCCTATCTATATAGACGACAGTGTTATCTTTTTTGTTAAAAGAAAGTGAATCTTCCATTTCATTTCCACTTTTAGTCTTCTATGAAACCCTGAACATTTTGACAGTTTCCAAAAAAGAGGCCCATGTACATGCACATTTTGACATAAAAAACCAACGCTATATTAGTGGAGTATAGTACTAGCACTTTTATCAATAAATAATGATATAAATTCCTAGTTTTCTTTGTATATATATACCTATCTCAGAAAACCTAGATTTTCGGAAAGTTTCAACAATGCCTGGAATTATATCCATATTTTGACATTTTCTCATATAAAAAACTGCAAACTTCACAAAGACCATCCATCCAGGTATGAACTTATGGTTCCCTTAACAACTTCATCATCCCCCACCCCCTACCCAAATTTGTGAGCCTTAAATGAATTAGCTATCGCCACTCAAAAGTACACAGAAAGCAGAACAGCATCAACTGGTAGTGTGTACCTCAATATGCATGGCTTTTCCAATTTTCCAAAACTCAATGCAGACACCAATTCCAGAACTACCAAGAATCATCCATGAAGTATCATTGTCAAGGAGGTAAAGGAAAATAATCAGCTGGCAAATAAAGCTCACAACAACTGATTTTGCAGACAATCCTTCCATTGACTTGTTCTTATTCCAAAATTGGATATCTGAACAAGATTAATGCAGACAAAACTAATCAGGGAGAAAGGTATCACAGGATGTAAACATCAAAAATCACTTAAAACTGAATTAACACAAAATCCTATGAAAAATAGTTGACTAACATACCATTCTTGAAGGCCAAGAAATCAAACACAGAATGCAGTAGAGACACGAGCATGGTTATTACCAGAAGATACGGATTACCTTCCAAGAAAACCCTCTGAAAAGATAACAGATGTTAGGCACTGAATTCACAAACAGAAAAATCACATCTATACGGATAAACATGGGAGAAAAAACAATCACAAATGTAGATTTAAGAAATTAATATAGAGTATATATAGTTTTACTAATTTAGTAAGAGTTGAAAGCAACACAAATCAAGTGACCAGCATTTATGTTCAGCAATCAAAGCGCAAATTGTTCAATACTGACAAGAAACTAGCAACCATAGTAAATTTTATGGGCCAAATTTTCTTAACACTTGACCAATTCAAAAATCAAAACCTGAGTTCCCAATCGACTCCTAGTGCATGTAAAAGTTAGTGGTAGGAGTTAGAAAACTGTAAGATCTAAGTATTCATGCAAGAGGCATCATGTAGCACAACAATGTGTACCATAATCCTTCAACTTTTTTTCCAGTTGTTTGACAATTGTCCATGCTATTTAATCTATTATTAATCACCAAGTCAGACAAACTAGAATGAAGGAAAGTAGCACCCAGTGATAACTAAACATATTTGTTGGCTCTATTTAGAAAAATAAATATTTATATGTTTAGCTTCATTCTATAGTTCGTTGTCACGTGTCTAGGATAGAGAATCACCCAAAGCAAGGCAGGCTACAGCATTGCCATAAAATTTGTTGTATCAGCTCCTAATCCAGTTGGATGTAAGCAAAAATTTGATATAGAGATTGTTAATTCAACTGCCAAGACGTACTTTAATGAACCTAATGAAAATTTAGGAAGAAATGTGGATAAAGTAATCATAGTTGTTATTCTTGTTGCTCTCATTTTAGAAATGTCCATAAACTACAATGAGTGAGGGGGAGATTGACAAGGTATCCTTGAAGCTCATAGGATATGAGGGAATTGCAGAGGATTCCGAGAGATTCGAGTTTAAATAGGATCCTAGGAAGTTTAAATTTACAAAACTTATAATAAAGGGTAACCAACTATAAGGGCGTTAACCTGACATAACCATTTGATCACTTACAAAATAATGTGTACCTTGTATGTTCAAAAATCTACATGTGATTTAGAATGTCAATTGCAAAGAAACGGGTAAATCTTTCTAATGAAGAAGATACAGGATGGCTCGTTTATAGTTTGCAATTGTCATTCTAAATCATCTATAAAAAATTTAATGGACAATGTACACATTATTTTGCAAGTGATCAAATGGTTGTGTCAGGTTAATGCCCTTCGTTAGTTGGTGATCCTTGAATATAAGTTTTACAATTTTAAACTTCCTAAGATCCTATCTAAACTCGAATCTCACAAAACAATATGCAATTCTTTGTGGACATTTGTCAAATGAGAACAAGAATGACAACTAAAATGACTTTATCCACATTTCTTCCTAAATTTTCATTTAGGTTAAATAAAGTGTGTTGACAGTTAAATTAGCAATCTTCATATCTAATTCCTTGCCCATATCCAACTCTATTAAGAGATGATGAGTAAATTTCTTTACGCAATGCCTTAGCCTGCATTGTTCTAGGTGATTCTTTATCCCACACATTTGATCAGTTGAGTCCAAGAATGACGCTAAACATGTAAATATTGATTTTTCTAAATAGAGCCAACAAAGTTTAGGTTTTACTATCATTGGATGCAACTTCCCTTCATCATGGCTGATCTGATTTGTTATTAATAAGAAATTATAAATAGCACAGAAAATTGTAGGACAGTTATCAAACAACCGAAAAAGGTCGAAGGATTATGGTGCACAATGGTGTGCTAAATAATGCCTTGGCATGAATACTTAGAGTAGATGCTACCACTAACTTTTACACGCAATAGGAATCAATTTGGGACTCAGGTTTTGATTGTTTGGATTGGTCTAGTGGTCAGAATGTTGACCCGTTATATTTACAGGAAATACTATAATTGTTGGTTCATGTCAATTTTGAACAATGTGTTTTGATTGATGGACCTACTTGTTGGTAAGTTGAATCACTTGACCCGTAGACGGGAATCACACAACCAACTACAAGAGAACTCACTCACCCTCAACTAGGATAATTCAAGGCTACAAGTCTTAAATCTTAATTATCAAAAGATGAAGTGAACCCAAAACATACACAAAAGCCACAAACTTTGCCTACCCTATGTGACCGTGTGGAATTTATTGCATTTGTGGGAAGCCATGCAAGTTTGACAATTAAATGCTTGACTCGGTGACTAATCGTTACTTCATCAACAGGCCATGTTGTTTTAGAATACTTACTCCAACTTTAAACAATGGGAGGTCTAGAAACCAAACAATACTTTGGTTATAGATCCTCTATTCCTATCCCCAAAGTAAACATGAGTATGCCCATTGTTAATTTAGAAGGCATGGCTCTTGATATACCTGTAACCTGACTGAACAATAAGGGGTTCGTGCAGGCATCATCGATCCAGGATGTGTTTGTTATTGTTGTCTCTGATGTTATTTACAAATTACTCAGTATATGGGAGCTTTAATAAGAATACTAATTGTATCTCATGTAAAGTTTCTTCGACAAGTATCCAAACTATATAAGCATTTCATAATGGTCCATAAAATTACCTACAGGTGTGTAAACAAGCTTGGTTTTTCAGGCCATGTTAGTGCACATGCTTGTAAAGAAAAAGCTAAAACCTGCCTATTTTCGGTGTCTATCAGTGCAGATAGAAATCTTAGGACAAGCATATACAGACTTGTAATACAAAGTAATAGAGGCTACATCAAACAATTTGGTGGAGTACATTCCTGACACATGCTAAATGTAAAAAAAAATGGACTTGTTCTCTTGTAAGTAGAAGCCCTTGCATCTAATCAGCTATTAGATGCATATACAGTTACTAGATATGGAGAAGGTAGAAAAAGCTAAAACCTGCCTATTTTCGGTGTCTACCAGTGCAGATAGAAATCTTAGGACAAGCATATACAGACTTGTAATACAAAGTAATAGAGGCTACATCAAACAATTTGGTGGAGTACATTCCTGACACATGCTAAATGTAAAAAAAAAATGGACTTGTTCTCTTGTAAGTAGAAGCCCTTGCATCTAATCAGCTATTAGATGCATATACAGTTACTAGATATGGAGAAGGTAGAAAATAATGAACTCAACATCTTATGAAGATAAAGAAAAGATATACAATTATCAAAAAGCATTATTATGAGTTGGAAAATAAAATTCTAAGATTTGAAACTATCCAGCCTGTGTTTAGTTAGTAAGAATGGGACAGTTAATAGCACAAAGATTTTGCTCCACTAATGTGAAAAAACTGCAACCTCGTACCTTAAGCTCATCAGCTTCACCCTCAAGCATACTTCCATAACTACGTTGAACCTGGAACGACTGCTCGATCTGTAAAAACATCTGCCACTTAGTCATGCCGATTGGACTCAGCTCTAGATTTAGAGTCACTTCCTTGACAGTATCATTAAGCAATATCAACTTGTCCCTCAAAAGCCAAAATTCATTGAAGAAGACTGTTGGATAGTAATTTCCTGTGATGGGATCCACGTTCAAGTCTGCATCCATAACATCAAGGGCAGCAGTTCTATGATGTTGTACAGCATAAGCATAAATAGCACAGTCGCCTGAGTGTGTGATGTGATCAATGAACTAATCAAACATGAAAATGAGCCAACTAATTCTCCGACCCACAACCCACAATTAAAAAAAAAAAGGATAAAATGCACTTAACCCCTTTCAACAACCGCTGGGGTCTGAGCACTTCCAAACACCATTGAAATTGAACAAGTAACAAACCTAAAGTATTAAAGGGGATCAACCCTGAAACTTACTAATGAGGATGCATTCTTTAATAGACAGTCAACTTGTTTATCTAATTACACTAGCAACTGCTGACTGACACTATGTTAAAGTTCTTGTGGTTGTTGGTGCAAGTTAAGTGGAGTACATTGTTGATTAGAAGAGCGGAAGAGCCTAAGAGATCAAGTAAAGGGGTGAAGAAGAACAAATGACAAACAAATGAAGAGCTAAAGATTGTGCAAAGGTAAATGGCCAAACTATGTAGGGTTGCATCAAAGAAACAAGTCCCTTATTCCTTACTTCGACCAGTTCTGATAATCAAAGAATCATCTCAACAATGGGCTGATTTTCTGCACATAGAAATAATTGTGAAGAATGGAGGAGACATGGAAGTAGTTGAAGAATGCTGAAAGATTTGAATGTAAAAGCTAGGCATAAAACTATGGTCTGATATCAACAAGAAAGGCAAATACAATTCATATAGCTTCTTCCATAGTTAATTTATCAGTGTGAACCATCTCCATTATCAACCCACTTTTGCTAGCAGAAATGAGTTTGTTGGTGGATCATGAATCAATAGGCAGATCCACGAGTAGTTGGCTTTTTTATGACAATTGTCGACCTGATGTCAGCACTCTATGAGTTGGTGCCAGAATTCCTAGCTATAGTATCTATAAGAATTAACCAACTATTTTAAGAGGGAAAGAAGTGCAAATTGAACCCAACTTCTTGCTCCAACCAAAAGGAGAGCGGAAACGACATACAGAAGCATAAACTGAAAACCAGGATCAACTAATCTTTAGGAGAACACAAATAAAAGCAGAAACAATGAATATGCAGTTTTAAGATTGTTATGGCTGCTCACTGTTCATTTTATAAATTGCTACTATCATATGGATGTATCTGCATGTTAAGCTATAAGATTCCAGTCCACGTATCACATAAAAGCAAGGTTTGCAGTATCGGAATCGGTATTGGTCCTATGAGTATCGGTATCGGCAGTTTCGGGTTGGAGTATCAGATTCTTTCGTATCGGGAAGCAAATAATTATTAAAATTTTAGAAAACATATTTAATATTTTATACATATAGGCATAACTTTAAGTATTTCCTGTGTTGTTTCTTAGTAGTTTTGAAATTGAATAAAATAGTAGTCACCCTTGCCGATTGGTTTACATGTGATTGATAAGTTCCCTTCTTTTACATGCTTTTCCGCCCTTGCTAATTGGTCTTTTAGTTCCAATTTTCTTTGCAGAATCGACGGAAAAAGATATCATCAATGTCGGGTATGATATCGGTAATCGGTCGGTATCGGATCGGGACATGCCAAACCGTATCGGATCGGTATCGGCCAATATTGCAAACTACGCATAAAAGAACCCTATTAAGTAGTAAAACAACTACAATTTAAACATCATGGATACGTGCAGCAACAGTCGGAGGAATGGCATTATGCGGGTATCTGCAAACAAGGACAAGGGGAGGAATTAATAGACTGGATAAGAGGGGAAGCTATTAAAGAAGTAAATGTAAGAAAACTATACAAGAATTAAAGGAAGCCTTTAAATAGTTACATTAACATCATATAGGCCTTTTCTAGTTGTCATTTGTTATTATTCACCTTTTCACTATATATACGAATATGTAGCCACAGGTACCGTGCATAGTTCATATCATAGTTGCACCAAACAATACATATCCAAGAAAGGTGACAAGTAGACAACATATACCATATGAAAGATATAACTGCAAGTATGCAACATAATTTACTCAAGTACGTAGAACTTCCATTCCCAATAATAAAACATAACGCCAATAGAGAGATGGAAGGATAATCCCTTATAATATGTGAACAGTTTTTCTTTATACGAGTTAAATGCTCTTTTTGCTACCATTAAATTAAGGACCACTCACCTAGTTGCTTCAATATAAGTATGTAATATTGTAAACAAAACCCTTAAACTTAACCTAAGGCAACAGAGCTAGAACTCTCAATAATAGTGCAAAATTTCACTAGATGGACGTGCTAAGTATAAATTTCACAAGCCAACATCATTGGTTTTTCAAACCTCATTTTACACCTTAATTAAGAAATATCTGCTCATCCTCTAAAGGGGGTTCCAGAATTTGCAGCAATTAAGGAATTTATAGAACTTTGTCAAGGAACATCAAAATGTCATTTACTTCCTCTATGAAAATGGTAATAGAACTGTCACATGTTTTCGCCACAAAGGAATGATGTTTCCTGTCTCGCTTGAACAATGGACATTTAAGAATTGCAGCAGACAATCAATATTAAGGATGGTAAAGCTATCTTCAAAATTCAGAAACACCGGTAGAAGTTCAACAAGAAACGTTGTTTAAAGCATGACATCATATTATATTGAAGAGCATTACTGGTTTAAATGGTCCAATAATAAGCAAAATGTTAATGTCTTATAAGGAAAATATACCGTGTGAAATCATCGACAAGATTAATAGTAACATTTGGTTTCCAGTAGGACACCCATTCTACAGGACCCTCATCCTTAGCTTCATCCTTTTTATCATCCTCCACCTATAAGAACCAAATAGAATTTCAAATAACTCGTTCATGAACAAAAGAGAAAACATATATAGAGGTGAATTTTCTTGAGCTAATAACATATGCATTTTGTGTAAAATATAAGGGAAAGGAGGGGCGAAAAGGACCTCAGGAGGTGGCTTTTCCTCTTTGGGCCCCTTGGAATTCCCTAGCAAACTCTTCTTTTTGTCAGCTTTGGACTTGCGTAAGTATACCACAACAGCTGAATGATAAAATGAGCGTGAGTATACTTACACAACTAAGTGTGTTTTTCGAAACCATGACATTAACAGATAGTTAGATGGACAAACACTTGAACTAATAAAATAAATCTTACGATGTGTTCTCCCAAAAGTAGCTCCTGCTTGATACTCAGGATCATTAGGATCTGCAGGGTACCCCGAGCGAGCAAAGAAAACATGAGCGTAGAGGCTTCCATTGTTTTTAACGGCCTGTAAGTGCAAAAATTGTCATCCATTCGCAAGCAATTCAGCAAGCATAAGACTGATCTCCAATGTTAGTACTCAAAGTTGTATCTGCTAAGAAAAGATACCTCTGATGGGAAATATTGTAAAGAATAAGATCTAGTACTAGCTGGGCCCCAAACTGCATATGGAACATTTGTCTCATGCCAAACAAGAGCATCCTCGTTGCCAAAGTCATTGAACTTCTCTTTTTCAGAAAGATATATCCACGTGTCCTGGTAAAGAAGAGATAAACAGTCAAAATTGACTCAAAAATAACATAACATAGCAATATAGTAAACAATAACAACTGAGAGAGTGTGAGAACCAAAAAACCATAGACAAGATAAACAAAATACAAGATTTTGAAAATCTAATCCTTTTAGTAATAATAGAAGATGAGACAGTTCAAGGGAGGATGTAATGAATATCATAATTTTATAATAGTTGCCTACTTTTCAATTACCAGGGGGTACAGAGACTTTAAACCAAACCTCATACGCTACTTTGAACCAAACCTCATAGACTTTATAATAGTTGCCTACTTTTCAATTACCAGGGGGTACAGAGACTTTAAGCCAAACCTCATAGGCTACTTTGAGGGTGTTGTTAAGGTGGCAAGGAGCCATTAAGGCTCTCCAGTATCCTAGCGCCTTAGGTGCTAGCTAGCCGTTCACCCGAGTCAAGTTAAAAAAAAACATATAAAACAATTCGAGCTAATCGTGACCTATCAATTATTATGATACAACTAATAAATGTAGTCCAAAAAACATTCCCATACTAATGGTTAAATCCAAAGAAAATAAGAGAGCTCAAATAGATATCATGCTCAAGTTTCTAGAACTTGTGATCAATGTTATCATTGATATGTTGTTGTAAAAATCTTCAACATCATTTGACGCATCATTCCCCATCATCATAATCCATCACTAGATGAAAAGCCCTTTATTTACTTTTGTATAGTTGACAGCCGTGGCTTGGAACAAATTTTAGCTAAAATTTCTGCTAGATTGCAAATGTAAATGAGGTGAGCCCCTTGTGCTAAGCTAAGGGCCATGCCTAGGCATCGCCTCGATGACTGCACAGCATCTGAGAGAGAGCAAAGAGGTGTCTTACCCTATGATCATTTTAAAAGATCAATATTTGCTCAACAGGTTAACATTTAATTATAAAGTTAGGTAGCCAATACCTTTGATAAAGAAAATAAAAAAAAGAACCGATTAACTTTCAAATCCAATTAGGTCTAAATAAAGGAAGCACGGACCACAAGTGTCATAATGTATCCATGTCGGACCCGTATGAGACATGCTACAAGTACTCCAAATACTAGGACACTAAAATAGGTGCCATGACCATTCTGACGTTAGGGAGTCGTTGCGGTATCGGAAATCCAATTGTGGCAAGGTCTAGGACCCCACTACAAATGTCACAATTTATTGTTGATTCCGATAATGGCGAGGTTGAGAACCCCACTACGGATACCGACGAGCCAAAGCACCACCTTGGACGGGCAAGCCAAGGATATATCAACAGAACAATCCGAGTTCCCAAAAAACAAAGTTTTATGATAAATTAATTCTTCAATAACTTAAATAACTTGATTCCAAGAAATGATCCAAAGGACCTTATTTATAGGGCAGGGATAAGACACAAATAAAAGTCTTAAAAAGATTTAGAAACTACTAAAATATTAAATAAATAAACCTAGAAACTACTTGCACGTAATGTTACCATATATAAGAACTCCTAGATTATTAAGAGATCTTAGAAAGATTCTCAGCTAAAATGATTGGACCGGTCAATTGACCTTCCTCCCACCCGGGTTAATGTCGCCATGCCTTGTATTCATGCAACATGGGTATGTAGTATGTACACCCTAAAACAAACTAATGAACTAGAGCATAAGGCCCACTAAAATCACCCTGATGGATTATGCCAAATTAAGCTTATATTCCCTTGTCATCAACCACATATCAAACTGCCAACCAAAACGGAACTTGGTGCTTCCAAAATGTTTAACATGTACAACCTGATTCATCCTATAGTAAGACGAGTCATACGATTTCTTTATCAAATTTCATTTTCTAAATGAAGAAACTTCCACTTGACCAGCATGAACAAAAGATAAACTACTAAGCTTCTCTGGCGAATGACAACATCAAGTATTAAGTTTGTCCAGTAGTACACCCACTTATCATCAAATCCACGTCAACAACGAAGTAGCGTTAAACTAAAAACATCACATATGCCCAAAAAACAGGGTCGTCTTGGTGACGCATCATGCCAGACTCGTACTGCAGACGAAGCAGACACCAAAATGCACTAGGACACACCGAAAAGTCAATAGCAAGTGTCACATCCAATCCGTGTTTGTACAAAATAGGTTATTTATTGACCAGATTGATCTTATAGGAAGGCGAATACAATGGATTTTTTTCTTCTTCTTCATTTCTTTTGCTAAATCAAGAAGCTTCCACTATAATACATGTAGGACAAACAACATTAACCACAGCTGCTTTCACCATCACTTCCCAACAACAATATCAAGTCTACTACAACAACCATTGGCAAAAAAACAAGGAAGCATGGTTTCTCCGAAAAATTGGTGCCGTGAAGCATGACCGTGTCGCGGCGTGTAGGACACGTATCGGACCCGCATGGATACTCGAAAATACACAAAGACTCACCAAAGCATATGCTTTATGTGTCGGTTTCCTTTTCCATGTAACGTAGACGAGCACAGACTTGACATTAAAAACATCAAACTAAAGGGTCCACATGGCTAAAAAAATCCAATGTTTTCCAAACTAAAAGGTCCACATAGCTAAAATTCCCAAGAAAAAAAGGTCCACGTGGCTAAAAATCCAATCTTTTTACCATAGATCGACCAATCGTACATAGTTCACTACACCGTCTCGAGATCCGATCAATAACAGTTTTGCATTACAAAACGACTTTTGACGAATCTTAGGGTTAGGGTTTCGACCGGGCGACCGACTCACCAGGGGCTCTCCCTTCTGGAACATGTTGGAGATGAGCACCGAGGGCTCGCTGGTAGCGGGCTTCTTCGGGGAGAAGAACTTCATGGCGAAGTACCAGAACACCGCCATCCTTATGATCCCGGTCAGCGACTTCCCCAGCCCTCCTTGCTGCTGCTGGTTCACGCCGCCCCTCGCCGGAGCGTCCCCCTCCGCCTGCACCGCCGCCGGTTCCGCCATCGATCGCCGGCGGAGAACCCGATCTAGAGGAGAGAGAAAAGAAGAAAGAGGGGTTTTTGGAGAGAGAGAGAGTGTGTGTGGGGTTTTTATAGGACCTCTTTTCTTATGATTTGATTATTGATTAGCAACGGGATATTTTGAGATGTGGGCATCTGGCCGTTGGCTTATGGATTTGATGATAGGTTTAGGATCCTACGGCTGAGGATGGTTGGGTGATGTAGCCATTTTTTAGAAGCAATTTTCCTTTTTTTTAAAAGAAGAAAAACACTTAGGCTGTGTTTGATTGAGCTTTTTTTTGGAAAATATTTCCAACGCAAATTTTCCACCAATTGTAGTGTTTGATAGCTTATATTTTTCGGGAAATTATTTTTCAAAAAAGTATCGTTTTCCATATTTTCTTCTAAAATGTTGGAAAATGAAACTTGACCAATCCATAAGAAAATATTATTTTCCATGGAGAATAACTATTTTCTGTGGAAAATAATGACAATCAAACATCCAAATTAAGTTTTCCATAGAATTTTATATGGAATTTTTTCCTACGAAAATAATTCCATGGAATTAATTTCGTTTCCACATATTTTTCACCTTGCAATCAAACACACCCTTAAATCACCTCGGCTGCCGAACTCGAGTAACCATTATGGTTACAAGGGAGAGGTATAAGACATGACCGGATGGCGGAAGATCGATGGATTAAGTCACGGGAGCGCATTATTTCTTCCGGACCTAAAAGACATGTAATACAACGTGCACAAAGTCTTCTACCTGCAAAAGACATACACTACCATACAACTTGTATATATGAGGGTCATTGGCAGGGCCGGCCCTGGGGCCGTGCCAATAGTGCGGCCGCACAGGGCCTCTAATATTTGGGGGCCTAAAAAAAAAATATTAGGATTAGTCTTGTAATTTTGTATTTCAAGTTATTCCTTTTCTTTCTCAATTCCTACTCTACAAGACCTCCAATTATTGGATCCCTATTCCCTACTGACTCTAAGATTCATATTTATAATCGTACAAAAAAAAATAGGATTTCTTAAAGATATTGCTCTGACCGGTGTGTTAATTGCTATTTTGTTTCTAAATATCCCTCAATTGTTAGATGAATTTATTTTCTACAATAATGATCAGATTTATATATATATATATATATATATATATATATATATATATATATATATATATATATATAATTTAAGAATTTGGATGTGCAGGCATATTTATTTAAGAAATAATGATGTCGAAGACCGGAGCTCTTGGTCTTGTATCAGGTTACTCAGGTCCATAGTCAGTCATATGATTTACGGGACCTATGACAAAATTTAAAATTTGGGCCATTTTTCTCACATAAATAATTTTTTTTAGCATTTTTACAAGCAAAATCATCTATTAAACTATCAAAATCATCAATCAAACTATCATATATTTTTTTCCCAATTGGAGCACTGGCTTTTTTATTGCTTCCAGATTGGGTCTTTGTTTTTTTTTTTTTTTGATATACCTAGTCTATTGTAAAATTATGAAACTTCCAAAATTGGGGGCCCATGACGGTCGCCCACCTCGTCCGTGCCCTGGGCTGGCCCTGCTTAGGTCTTGGAGGCTCTAAATTGTGTAATTTCATATTACTTCTCATTTGGGTATTGATCGTTATTCATTTTATTATATGTTTTCATCAACAGAAAATTTTGACGTCAGATTTAGACAATTTAACGGTCAGTACGTCTTCTATCTAAAACATCTTTATTATACTATGTAATGTGTTTGAATATAGATAATTTGGCTTTAATTATTTTGTTAGCAACTACCTATAGATTCAGTTATAATATACAATCAAGAGCATCTCCAGATATTTTGATAAAGACATAATAACATATTTAAAATATGAATAAATAAATTTAGTGTCACTCCCCATTCCCGGAATACGTAAATTTTTGATTTTTCATGTATATGGTATCTGGCACCTGTATCTTTATTGCATTTATCCTGTATTTGTAACTGGCCATGGCATGTAACAGTATCTCGTCGCGAATTAGTGTGCCACCCCTTGTCCTTGTCTGGTTGTAGGCGTGGTTCACTGTTTCGATGATAGGATTTCTGAACCGTGTTGTGGTTATGATTTTATTTAATTAATTTAATTAGTTGTATCACGTAACAATTAACATGTCATTAGTCACATGGGTAGAGCATGTTTAGGGCTTAGGGTTTTCTTAAGCCAACCCCTATATATATTGCATTTATTTAATATTTATCACGCATTTATTCCGTGTCTAATTTCTTTAATTTTATGCTAATTATTTTTCTGTAATTTGTTTCTGCCTTTACCTAGCTATTGGTTTATTTTGCTCATGTTGAACCAACTTGGTTTAACTTGGTTCAACATGATAAGCATGGATGGTCTAGATTGTGTAGGAAGGAATGGATGGTGGGAGATTAACATGACTTGCTATTTAAATCCCTCTTCTATTCTCTCTCCTCATAACTCTCATTTTCTTTCTTCCTCCACCAAAACCCTAGCTATTAGAGAGAGGCAAGTACATCTTGCACACCATGAGGGATTTCATGCATCCCCATTTATTTTTGGTCTATGTTGTTCATCTTCTCTTCCTCTACAAGTTTAGGTCTTGAAGTTCTTGATTTCCATGGATGGTTGGGTGTAGATCTAAGTTTTAAGTTTTGGTTTTCATGGTTTTGGTCTTCATATGAATTTAGGGTTTTGATCTATCAAACATTGTTGATTTCGAAATTAAGTGGTTCCATGTTGTAGAGAATTTGATTCTACTAAAGTTTGGCTTTTGAAAAGTTAGATTTCGATTTATTTTGTGGAAGTTATGGCAAAAAGAATTTTGGTTCGTTCCTATATATTCATCTGCAGCACGCACAGCATGTCGCAGAGGCGCATATCATGTCGCGAATGAGCCGCATTAAGGCGCATGTCGCAGTAGGCGTACATCATGTCGCAGTTGAGCCACATGAGGCGCATGTCGCGGTAGGCGCATATCATGTCGCAGTTGAGCCGCATGAGGCGCATGTCGCAGTAGGCGCATATCATGTCGCGAATGAGCCGCATTAAGGCGCATGTCGCAGTAGGCGCATATCATGTCGCACATGAGCCGCATTGAGGCGCATGTCGCAGTAGGCGCATATCATGTCGCAGTTGAGCCGCATGAGACGCATGTCGCAGTAGGCGTATATCATGTCGCAGTTGAGCCACATGAGGCGCATGTCGCGGTAGGCGCATATCATGTCGCAGTTGAGCCGCATGAGGTGCATGTCGCAGTAGGCGCATATCATGTCGCAGAATATGCCTATTTTGGTTGTTTCTGACTATCATATGTTCTATTTTGACTGAATTGTGGCTAGAATTTCTTCCAACTCCTAACATGAATTTGTAGATCTTTTCCTTGGCTTCAAGAATATGTTACCAACTATTTTGTACTAATTATGGACTCGACCATGTTTAATGCTAATTGACTTTCATGCCTTGTCACCATTAATAACGATGGTTATCTTGACTAAATTGATCATGCGTTCCTAGTTGGAACTAAGAGACTGGCTAGTCGTCTTATTGAAATGAATGAATGAGACACGTTCATGTAATAAACTATTGTACTCGATTAGCCGATCCCGAATATTGACATACAGGCACATGCAAGCTTCAATCTATTTATTTATTTATTTATTTATTTATTTTTCTACAAAAGTGGCATGTGTATACTTGATGGTCAAGGCATGATTATCCCGTGGTTAGATTTGATTGTTGCATTACGCTATGTAAAACCTACAACCTAGCCGCACTGGTATCGTTGTAGAGTTGCGCATATCGTACCCCGTACGAAAGTACTCATTTGAATGATCATGATCCACGGCATGGGATTTCACTCAACGTAGGGACTATTAAGTAAAATAAAATAATAATGGCATGGAGAGAATGGATTCCCGAGTTCTTACATGGCAGCCCTCCCGGGACTAGTAGTGCCCGCCAGGCCGGCTGGTTCCCACAGATACTGTAAATCTGCCACACGGGCATGGAACAGTACCTGCTTTTGTTATTATTGTATATTGTATATATATGACGGGCGTCCTGCTAGGACTCGTCTAATTCATGCTTGGCGCACCTGATTGACTGGATAGACTAGCCTTGCTCGTACATAGTAAGAACTGAGGAATTCCTAATTGCATAATTCCAGGATAACTTGGGACTCACAATAGCAAGCCGTAGGATTTGATTGGCCGTACAAGATGATTTGTTTGTGTACTGTACCTACTCTGTTGTCTAACTGGGATGATCAGAATGTCAGGACATGACGGGCCAACTTCTGTCCTTGTTTGGTTGGGAGGTTGGTTCGAAGTGTCGTGATGTGATGTGAATCCTAGTAGCAAGCAGAGATCTATTATTATATTCTCTTATTACTGGTTTTAATTCCCTCATATCGTGCTTCCTTGTGGTACTTGCTATTAGAGGTCTAACCTCTCTGATTTTGCATGGCCAGATTTAGAGCCGGTTCTCGAGGATCCAGCTTACTTCCGCCTCCAAGATGGTCAACACTAGAGGGATGATCGCAGGAGGACTCGAGTGGGTCCCTTACTTCACCACTCGTTTTGTTATTTACTTTATACCGTAGCCGTTTGGCACCGACATGTTAGTCGGATTGTCTTGTACTTACTTTTGCATAATTGTAATTAAGTCAGACTGCAGCTGATAACAATTGTGTACACCTTGCTATATCATCTGGCAATGTTTTGTAAAGCCAGATCTCAAGAACATTTTGACTGAGCGTTTGGGACGCCTTACTGCTTATTCTTACATGTTCTCTATTTCTGTTTTCTTGTTCGAATGATTGAGACAATAGATGTGAAGTGACCATAGTGAGACTTTCATGTAGTATGCACCCCCTCGTCTTTAGACAGCATTGATCGTATTATACGGTATTTATCTACCCGTAATACGTAGCTGGCTGAGTCATTCCCCCGCTCTCCAGTATTCTGGTTCTGGGGCGTGACAAGGTTTTAGTGGTGGCCCATGCAGGTCTGATTTCAGACTTGTGGGGTGCTTGATTTATAGGATGTCTCAATCACACATGTTTCCCCTTGATCTCCTGATTCGTTATTCTCAACCCTTGCTTGACATTCCGGTATCCTTTGACTTCATTGATCCTTCATGTCCGGTTGTTTGATTGTTCTCTTGTCCCTTTTCTTAGGGGTACCTCGTCTGCATCTGTCAGGATTGGACAGCAACAACAAGGGCAACATGGGCAACATGACCAGGTTGGTCAGCAACAAGGGCCAGTCTCACCTCAGGAGACTATCCAAGAAGAGGTGATAGTAGAACCAGCAGTTGGACCGCAGTATCCGGAGGTTCCAACACCACCTGTAGTTCCACCTACCCCTATGGAAGTGGATACACCAGCCCTTCTGGAGATCATGAGAGGAATGATGGCTGCTCAGCAACATCAGATGTTGGCCCAGCAGCGCATGCACACTCAGCTACAAGAGCAGAATGTGTTGCTCAACCAAGGATTGCAGACGGCTCTGGAAAGAGGAATGATGACTGATTCAGGAGCATCGGCCAGGTTTTGCAAGTACAACCCCCGCCGTTTCGAGGGCACGGAGGATGCTATTTCAGCAGATGCATGGCTCAAGGATATTGAGGCTATTCTAATAGCAGCTAAGGTGCCGACAGAAGAACGTGTAGATCAGGTAAAGTTGTTACTTCAGGATCTCGCACGTGATTGGTGGGAATCAGAGGAAGTAGGTATCAGACGTCCCGTTGCTTGGGACGATTTTACTGCAAGGTTTAAGACGAAGTATTATGGAGTTGTGGCGCAGTTTGAGCTACAACAGAAATTTATCAACCTCAGACAGGCTGGCAAGACTGTAGATGCGTACGCAGCGGAGTTCTGCAGATTGAGCAGGTTTGCCCCAGAGATGGTAGCAACGGAGCGCCAGAGGGCGATGAGGTTCCAGCAAGGGTTTCATCTTGAGCTCTTGCAGTTGATAGAGGGGCACAACTACCAGACTTTTGATGAAGTATTGACGGCGACTCGAAGGCATGAGATCACCATTCAGAGGCTTGCGGCAAGGACTGGAGGTCAGAAGAGATCTCACGATCAGATAGAAGGAGGAGGGGCAGCAGCGCCCCGAGCAACAGCACCATCCCCTGGCATTCGTATCCACGATGTGGCGATACGAGCACCAGCACTACCCAGGCAGCAGCAGCAACAACAACCGAGGAAGAACCAGCAACCCCCAGCGGGCTGCACTTACTGTGGTAAGGGAGGGCACACTAGGGATGTGTGTCGTTCAGCTAATGGATTATGCTTGAGGTGTGGCAGTCCAGACCATAGGATTGCCAATTGTCCTATGATACAGAGGCCAGGAGGGCCAGCTCAACAGTTTCCGGCATTGCCAGCTCCAGAGGTAGCACCGTATCAAGGGCCGGCACTAGCAGTGAGGCCACTAGCTCAGCACCCATTACCGACGCAAGCTCAGATGTACCGACAAGCACAGCATCAGGTTGGGCAGCAGGGACAGGGAAGGCAGGGACAAAGGCAAGAAGGATTTGGAGTATTAGAGCAAAGATTGGCTGAAGGCGGTCAGGTTTTGAGTAAGTTTGAGTATTAATTATTATTTATTATAATTTTTTGAGTTTTATATTCGAAGAGTGAAGGCAACTTTTTATCTCACTCATCTGCTCTCGTATCATGTGATACGTGAAATTCATCATGTGTCTTGATTACGAGAGTACGTCCTGGACAGAGTCTCGTTCTTGATTTAGTCATTGGTACCGACTTATCTCAAGCATTGACCCTTGTCCACTTTGGGTGTCGGTGTAGGACCTCGAGGACGAATTCCTACCTGACTTGAGAGGCATATTTTATTCGTATGTCTCCGATCATTTCCCTTTAGGGTATGATTATTGTTTGCGCTCTTACTTAATTGCTCTTTCTTTCGTAATCTGTTCGTATGCCATGTGTTGTTTGATAATCATGATTGTTATATGACATGAGTGTATTTCGTGATCTGAGAGCGCGCTCGACTAGCCTTATTGAAATTCCGAGGACGGAATTTTTCTAAGGAGAGTAGAGATGTCACTCCCCATTCCCGGAATACGTAAATTTTTGATTTTTCATGTATATGGTATCTGGCACCTGTATCTTTATTGCATTTATCCTGTATTTGTAACTGGCCATGGCATAGAACAGTATCTCGTCGCGGATTAGTGTGCCATCCCTTGTCCTTGTCTGGTTGTAGGCGTGGTTCACTGTTTCGATGATAGGATTTCTGAACCGTGTTGTGGTTATGATTTTATTTAATTAATTTAATTAGTTGTATCACGTAACAATTAACATGTCATTAGTCACATGGGTAGAGCATATTTAGGGCTTAGGGTTTTCTTAAGCCAACCCCTATATATATTGCATTTATTTAATATTTATCACGCATTTATTCCGTGTCTAATTTCTTTAATTTTATGCTAATTATTTTTCTGTAATTTGTTTCTGCCTTTACCTAGCTATTGGTTTATTTTGCTCATGTTGAACCAACTTGGTTTAACTTGGTTCAACATGATAAGCATAGATGGTCTAGATTGTGTAGGAAGGAATGGATGGTGGGAGATTAACATGACTTGCTATTTAAATCCCTCTTCTATTCTCTCTCCTCATAACTCTCATTTTCTTTCTTCCTCCACCAAAACCCTAGCTATTAGAGAGAGGCAAGTACATCTTGCACACCATGAGGGATTTCATGCATCCCCATTTATTTTTGGTCTATATTGTTCATCTTCTCTTCCTCTACAAGTTTAGGTCTTGAAGTTCTTGATTTCCATGGATGGTTGGGTGTAGATCTAAGTTTTAAGTTTTGGTTTTCATGGTTTTGGTCTTCATATGAATTTAGGGTTTTGATCTATCAAACATTGTTGATTTCGAAATTAAGTGGTTCCATGTTGTAGAGAATTTGATTCTACTAAAGTTTGGCTTTTGAAAAGTTAGATTTCGATTTATTTTGTGGAAGTTATGGCAAAAAGAATTTTGGTTCGTTCCTATATATTCATCTGCAGCACGCACAGCATGTCGCAGAGGCGCATATCATGTCGCGAATGAGCCGCATTAAGGCGCATGTCGCAGTAGGCGTACATCATGTCGCAGTTGAGCCACATGAGGCGCATGTCGCGGTAGGCGCATATCATGTCGCAGTTGAGCCGCATGAGGCGCATGTCGCAGTAGGCGCATATCATGTCGCGAATGAGCCGCATTAAGGCGCATGTCGCAGTAGGCGCATATCATGTCGCGAATGAGCCGCATTAAGGCGCATGTCGCAGTAGGCGCATATCATGTCGCACATGAGCCGCATTGAGGTGCATGTCGCAGTAGGCGCATATCATGTCGCAGTTGAGCCGCATGAGGCGCATGTCGCAGTAGGCGTACATCATGTCGCAGTTGAGCCACATGAGGCGCATGTCGCGGTAGGCGCATATCATGTCGCAGTTGAGCCGCATGAGGCGCATGTCGCAGTAGGCGCATATCATGTCGCAGAATATGCCTATTTTGGTTGTTTCTGACTATCATATGTTCTATTTTGACTGAATTGTGGCTAGAATTTCTTCCAACTCCTAACATGAATTTGTAGATCTTTTCCTTGGCTTCAAGAATATGTTACCAACTATTTTGTACTAATTATGGACTCGACCATGTTTAATGCTAATTGACTTTCATGCCTTGTCACCATTAATAACGATGGTTATCTTGACTAAATTGATCATGCGTTCCTAGTTGGAACTAAGAGACTGGCTAGTCGTCTTATTGAAATGAATGAATGAGACACGTTCATGTAATAAACTATTGTACTCGATTAGCCGATCCCGAATATTGACATACAGGCACATGCAAGCTTCAATCTATTTATTTATTTATTTATTTATTTATTTTTCTACAAAAGTGGCATGTGTATACTTGATGGTCAAGGCATGATTATCCCGTGGTTAGATTTGATTGTTGCATTACGCTATGTAAAACCTACAACCTAGCCGCACTGGTATCGTTGTAGAGTTGCGCATATCGTACCCCGTACGAAAGTACTCATTTGAATGATCATGATCCACGGCATGGGATTTCACTCAACGTAGGGACTATTAAGTAAAATAAAATAATGATGGCATGGAGAGAATGGATTCCCGAGTTCTTACATGGCAGCCCTCCCGGGACTAGTAGTGCCCGCCAGGCCGGCTGGTTCCCACAGATACTGTAAATCTGCCACACGGGCAGGGAACAGTACCTGCTTTTATTATTATTGTATATTGTATATATATGACGGGCGTCCTGCTAGGACTCGTCTAATTCATGCTTGGCGCACCTGATTGACTGGATAGACTTGCCTTGCTCGCACATAGTAAGAACTGAGGAATTCCTAATTGCATAATTCCAGGATAACTTGGGACTCACAATAGCAAGCCGTAGGATTTGATTGGCCGTACAAGATGATTTGTTTGTGTACTGTACCTACTCTGTTGTCTAACTGGGATGATCAGAATGTCAGGACATGACGGGCCAACTTCTGTCCTTGTTTGGTTGGGAGGTTGGTTCGAAGTGTCGTGATGTGATGCGAATCCTAGTAGCAAGCAGAGATCTATTATTATATTCTCTTATTACTGGTTTTAATTCCCTCATATCGTGCTTCCTTGTGGTACTTGCTATTAGAGGTCTAACCTCTCTGGTTTTGCATGGCCAGATTTAGAGCCGGTTCTCGAGGATCCAGCTTACTTCCGCCTCCAAGATGGTCAACACTAGAGGGATGATCGCAGGAGGACTCGAGTGGGTCCCTTACTTCACCACTCGTTTTGTTATTTACTTTATACCGTAGCCGTTTGGCACCGACATGTTAGTCGGATTGTCTTGTACTTACTTTTGCATAATTGTAATTAAGTCAGACTGCAGCTGATAACAATTGTGTACACCTTGCTATATCATCTGGCTATGTTTTGTAAAGCCAGATCTCAAGAACATTTTGACTGAGCGTTTGGGACGCCTTACTGCTTATTCTTACATGTTCTCTATTTCTGTTTTCTTGTTCGAATGATTGAGACAATAGATGTGAAGTGACCATAGTGAGACTTTCATGTAGTATGCACCCCCTCGTCTTTAGACAGCATTGATCGTATTATACGGTATTCATCTACCCGTAATACGTAGCTGGCTGAGTCATTGCCCCGCTCTCCAGTATTCTGGTTCTGGGGCGTGACATTTAGGGCCATATTTTAAAATTCGCACAGGACCTTCAGTTATTAAGGACCGACCCTGGTCATTGGTGAATCCGACACCATAAATGACTATTATATGGTACTGTCATATGCCCTTCTAGTCTGGGTAGCTAGTCCCACTGAAGGTACAGCAATATCTTGTACGTGAAGCGCATTCCACACAATTTTTCCTTGGTCGATTCGTTCTAATTAGAGATGTCAAGTGAGCCAGGCCGGTCCGACCACAATTTGGGTGGGCCTGGGCCGGACCTCTCAAGTCCATGCACTATAGCGGGCCTGGCCTAACTGCAAAAATTCCTGCACATGACCTACGATACGGTGTACTTCGGGCCGGGTCGGACCTAACATGACGGGTTGCCATATTTCTAAAGTTAGAGGAGTTGTACAAAATTTACCCTAAACTTAATAGGTACCATTCAACTATATGCATTAAAAGTTGAAACAAGGTAAAGTGCATAATGTGTATTATCCTGGATGATTTATGTAGGTAATTAACCTATGTTCATTTTTATAAAGGTCCATATTGTACAAACACTTTTCATAATGTGCTATTGATTTATGTAAAATATTATAAAATTTGAATGACTTATATGTACGGAGGATCATGTGCATATGGATATAATGCATATGCATGCAAAAGGTTCACAACTGATACGGTGATACCTCACTAAGTTTCAGAACCCCAAATAATTACTTATACCACATGGGCAACAGAGTATTGTGAAACAAAAGCTCAAAAGCTCTTTATTACTCAAGAAGGAACTCAATAAGCACTTTCGTGCAGGGTCGGGACGGGCCGCTCTTATGGACCGAGATATGAGATTCGACATATTCTGGTATACTGGGTCGGTCCAGTCTGGATCCAAGATTATTCGGGCTGGACCGACACATTGGCCATTTTTTCGGGCCAGATTTGTGTCGTGCTGAACCAGCCCGGCCCAATTGACATGTCTAGTTACAATGTCCCGGATACCATTTCGAAGAAAGTCAAACCTTATGCACAAGTTGTCCATGGCCATACAAATATGTGAATAATTTAAGTATAAAATATATACATAGCACATAATATGAAATAAAGCAATATTATTTTCTACTTGTACATAAGTTCATTCTCTATATTCTGTATTATTTTGATTGATCAATTGGTCCCAAACTATTCCAACTATTTTGTGGTACCAAATCATATTTCAACTGTTCCGTGGAACCATACCACAACTGTTCCGTTTCTCGTATGAAACTCTAACTACATAAATCTCGTGCATAGATGCACATAGGAGTTACAGTTCAATGTGTCTATTTTCTTAGTGTTACAACATACATGTGGCTTTTATTTTATTTGCTACATTCTATTAGGCATCATTGATCTGTGGACGTTGCAGGAAAATAAATAATCCTTTTTATTAAGGTGTGAAGGAGTAGAAAATAAGGGTCATAACCACCAACCAAAATAGAATTCGCCGAGAGAAGGAAACATGTAATTCTTTTATCTGCCACATTCTACTAGGCATCATCAATCAAGCCTCAATTCACGTGTCCTCGTGCAATGGAACCAACATCTGATCAATAAATATGTTTATTCTATTATTCATTTCTCTCGGAATTGTCATAATGGATGCAAAAATTGATGAAAGCGGACAATAGAAACAATCATCGAAAATTAACTCGAAAACACATTCATTAAAATAATAAAAAATCAACGAAGACCACAATGGAAAGAAACTCTTATATAAAGCTCATTTGTCAAGATATAATCCACTGCATTTTGGACTCATTTCAACATAAGTCAATTTATGAATATAAAATGTTATCTATGTATTCGTCCTGATTCATTAGATGTCGGAAGATTTTTTTCAATACTCAGTTTCAACTGAGTCAAACTGGTCACAAGCCCACACATAATGTGCCGTCCGGAACGAGACACTACAAACCAAACCAGACCATCCATTTTGGTTAAAGATTTAGTGTCGTTGGCAGCACATAATAAGCGACGACATTAGTTAGAGGGTAGCACAACATACTCTATTTTACTTTTGGGGGTCAACGCACTTCTTTTTTTCTTCTTGAGGACAACATCCACATTCTTCTCTCTTTAATCTTTCTCTCCCTACTCTTTTCCTCTTCCTCTACCAACCCCAATCCTAATTGCAATTGATGACAAAGATGACAAGAACCGAAAAATCTACACAATCAAGATAAAACTCTCTCAATTGAAACTATATATTCATTTTTGTTTAGATTGTACATTTTTTGGTTTAGCTTCTATGTCATGTGTTGTAATACATGTGTTGTTATGATTTTGTAGTAGAAAATTTACTAAGACACTATTCTCGAATTTTGAAAGTCTATCAACATATAGGTTTGAAATTTCGGAGCAAATACCAAAGACAATTATAACTTATGGATTATGGCTACATTTTTTTTTTTTTTACATTTCTGAAATTATTATTATTATTATTATATATTTTTTTTCCAGCACGTGCAAGTTCAGTTAAATCGTGTGTCTCCCCGCATCCGATTTTTAGCCGGTCGTCATGTCGCTTCGGACTCTTCGTGCGGATCCTGTCCGCACTAGCTTTTTCATCATTGTCCGGCACGTACGCCTCGCGCACTCCGTGCGCTCCAGAGCCTCACGGGACGGCCGACGTCTTTCGATGCCAACAACTCAACGCCTCGCTTAGCCCACGCCCCGACGTCTTCACGACGCCTACGACAGCTGGTTCCGTCCAGCCACCCGTTCTATGCGCACGACGTCCTTACACGTCTTCCCGACGCCCATTGGGCGCCGCACGACGGGCCGCGTGGTCAGCCGTCGTTTATACCCGTGGTAGAATGGTGCCGGTCCTCGACCGCCTGCGCGACGCCCTAGCCGATGAGTTTTTATGCACGGGACGTCCCATTCTGTCCCACGTCAGCTCAGATCGTGGCCATTTTTTATCAGTCCTCCGACGTTGTGGATGTCCCGCATCGCACAGAACATGCTCATCATCGCACATTATTATTTTTATCTTCAAAACTATTTTTTTTTTGTGTCCCTGTAATATTTGTGGTGACATTAACGCTCACCTTTGTTAAAAACCCCTCCAACACTTCTTTCATGATCCCCTCCCATTTTTTTTTTCTCTCTCCTCTCTCTCCTCAGTCACTCTCTCTGGAAGAAAAATATCACTTTTTTTTCCTTGACCCAACTCGATTGGAGCAGATCTAGCTAGCAAGCTAGCTAGGGTTTTCTCTCTCGCTTCGGTTTCGGAATTTATTGAGTGGGGGTTTATTGAAGCGAGCGGAGCAATTAATGCCGGGATTGATTGAGCTCTTTATGGGAATTTAGGGCTTCCGTTGATTTTATTTATTTATTTGGGGGGGGGGGGGGGGGGGATATCATGGGTTAGATGACGGCTGCTCGTGGAAAGCTCGGATCTTGCTGAAGAAGAAGGAAGAAGAAGAAGAAGAAAAAGAAGAGACTTCGTTTTCGGGAGCTTTTTGTTGCGGAGTCATGGCGAATTCAGGTTTGCTTCGTACACAATTATTGGAATATGTTAAGAAAAGCGACAAGTTTGGTGGTGGTTGGAGCGAATTTTAGGTCTCGATCAAGCAGTTTCTTTTGGTAATTGGTTTCGGTTTGTAGGAGGTGTAATTGTTGGGTTCTCTAAGAAGAATGGCTGGAAATTTGTGAATTGGTGCAGTTGGCTTTATTTGCTTGGTTAAAAGTTGTAGCTTTGAACTACTTGGTCTGCATTTTGTAAGAAATGGTCGATTTCTTCATTTTGTAATGGAGGAATTGGCTATTGGCTTCATCCATCTGGATCTATTCTTGCACGGACACGAAATCAATTGGATTTGACAATACGTAGGACCCTTTGGTTTTGGTGTGTCCTAATTGATTTTGGAGTGTTTGTGTTGTGTAAAGTACACGTGTCCGTCGTGACTGGACACGGGCACGGCACCAATTTGTGGAGCGTCCTTGATTCCTAGATTTGGGTATAGGTTGAAGTATTGTATTCGTGTAATTGCATTTATTTCCCTAAATGGATCGATTGCGGCTCCTGTTCTTGCTTGATGATACGCATGGCAAGAAGTTATTTTGACGACTTTGGTATAGTTAATCATCTATCAAGTGGATTCTTTTCTTTCTCATCTGGAAGCCTTGTTAGCAATTCGGCAAGCGGAAAAAATTCGGGACGGCGAAAGTACGAGTATAAACCGGCGTAGTGCAAGTAAAATACGTTAACAAAATTGGTCAAATGGAAATATTGAGGTTAGAAACTTCAAAGTTTGTCAAATTTGGTTAATTAAACAGGTTCCCACCATGTTTTTTGTGCAATTTTTTTCAATAATTCATATGAAACACGTTTAAACTTTACATGCTTTATAATTCACATACTAATTCGAATTTTTCAAAAGTACGCAAGTATTATACGTTTCTGAATGATAAGGAAAAATTTGCGTATAATACGAGTTTTATTCGGGTGATTGCTAACAAGGTCTGGAAGTGGAACATACTGATCTGGATGCTCGGTCAAAGCTTGTGTCATGCTTTTGGTTAGAGTTCACATCACATACAATAGTTGTAGCATTGTTATTGTGAAATCAATGGTAGGCTATTATTCTATTTGTTTTCCTAATGGGTATGGCTTCTGCAACAGGAAACTCGGCTCAACTATTATACAAAGAACTATGGCATGCTTGTGCTGGACCTCTGGTCACGTTGCCCCGCGAAGGGGAGAGGGTCTTTTACTTTCCTCAAGGCCATATGGAACAGGTATTGCAAGCTTTTCATGTGTAAGACTGAAATTTAAAGGGTTTTAAGTAATTTGGTTGTCAACTGTGACGAGTCTTTGTCCGTCAACTAACTCTTTATTTTGCAGCTTGAAGCATCAACTCATCAAGGTCATGACAGCCAGATGCCCTCATTTAATCTCCCGGCAAAGATCCTATGCAACGTTGTCCATGTTCAACTTCGAGTAAGCTCCCTACCGTTATGAATGCCACACAATTTCAAGTTAGTTAGTGGCTGCTTTATTGTTGTGCTCACTTACTTTTTTGTTCAGGCTGAACCAGATACGGATGAAGTTTATGCACAGGTGACATTGCTGCCTGAATCAGATGTGAGTATTCATTTCTTTCTCATTGGGAGTTTGTGGGCCAGTATTTCTGTAGTTCTCTTTTATATATATTTTCTTTGCTAAAACTCTAAACAGCAAGAAGAGATCACTAGTCCGGATCCTCCTCTTCCTGAACCTGAAAGGTGCACAGTTCACTCCTTTTGCAAGACACTCACTGCTTCAGATACAAGTACCCATGGAGGGTTCTCAGTACTCAGGAGGCATGCTGATGAATGCTTGCCCCCTCTGGTGAGTTTGAATTAAAGTTTTGCATATCCTAACCTTTATTAAGCAGGAAAAAAAAAATTCATTCTTGTCCCGCATCATCCCTCACCATTATTTTCTTGATTTTTGTTTCATTCTTGTAGGATATGTCACAACAACCACCTTGGCAAGAATTGGTTGCTACAGATCTTCATGGGACTGAATGGCATTTTCGCCACATTTTTAGAGGTATATTCTCCCTCCCTCCCCATACACTATTAATCTACTGTAACCATTAGACTGAATCAGTTAGAAATCTAATGATTTATTGTTTACATCCGTGACATTGGAACTTGTTTAGCTTTGGAAACAAGTGTAATGGCAATTTGTCCATTTTATAAAAAGAACGCTTGGTCTTCTGTTAGTAATGTAGCCACAATGATTCTGTTCTTCGTTACATCCCTCCTATGTTTGCAGGCCAACCTAGGCGGCACCTGCTCACGACAGGGTGGAGTGTGTTTGTAAGCTCAAAGAGATTGGTAGCTGGCGATGCATTTATTTTTCTAAGGTAAAGATTGTCTTCTCTTTGCTTCAGTTGACTTGAAGGTTTGCCTTTTTATTTTTCTTATGTTATAAAATGTCTGGTCATTCTATTTGGAGGCCTTTCTGTCACCTTCGTAATATTAAGAATCTACGCAGGGGTGAGAGTGGAGAATTGCGAGTTGGCGTTAGAAGGCTTATGAGGCAGTTGAGTAATATGCCATCATCTGTTATATCGGGCCACAGCATGCATCTTGGAGTTCTGGCAACTGCATCTCATGCCATCTCTACCGGGACTCTATTTTCTGTTTTCTACAAGCCAAGGTATACCTCCTTCTGTCCCTTCCTTTTCTTATCTTTCTCTCTTTTGTTTAATTTTGTGTTGCCTGCAAGCTTATCAACAGCTGTTCACTATGTTTTTTTACTTATTTTTATTTTTTATTTTCTGGATTTGCACATATTCAATGCATTGAAGGTGATTCGAGGATGCGTGTAATACTACTTAACCAATCTTTCTTATTACAGGACAAGCAGGTCTGAGTTCCTCGTAAGCATCAACAGATATCTTGAATCGAAAAATCACAAGCTGTCTGTTGGAATGAGGTTTAAGATGAGATTCGAAGGGGACGAAGCTCCTGAAAGAAGGTAACTATCAGTGCTTGCAAATTATACTACCATCATAGATGCTATTATCGACTATGTTATTTGTTAATGTCTATTTTACCAGATTCAGCGGTACCATAGTTGGTGTGGGTGATTCAGGATCATCCGAATGGGCAGGTTCTGAATGGAGATCTCTAAAGGTTAGACAACCCTATTACCTGTGTAGCTTCCAGAGCATCTATAGGGTATAAGATATCACGATCTTGAGAAAACATATTGAATTCTAAATGAAAATTTAAATACAAAGCGTATAGATTTCATAAGTGAAGGGTGTCATTACTTCGTAAATGCAGTTAATATCTGTATATCATGATTACATACCATACTTTCCACTGAGTGTTGTTGGTCTCTTAATCGCCATTGTTCTCCTTGAAATATTCTTTAATCTTCTTCTAAGATGTGGACTGGCATACAGGTCCAATGGGATGAACCTTCATCCACAATTCGTCCAGACAAAGTTTCACCATGGGAAGTGGAACCACTTGTGGCAGCTACACCTCCATCCACTCAGTCAGCACAGAGAAATAAACGTGCACGACCTCCAATTTTCCCCTCTGCACCATCAGATCTTTCTCCAGAACTTGGTACAATATTCGCGCCTTATTTTCTTTCTTTCTTTGGTTTGTCTAAAGATGAGGATTTTAAATGTTATTTTAGAAAGGGAACCTGTACATTTCTCGAGTATCCTGTTTCCTTCCCTTCCCTCGCTCTCACTAACTGGTTATAGTTTGTATGTTTTCGTTTGGTCTTGTGGACCATGAAGAAGTCTCGGTTATTATGTGATGAAACTGAAACCATACCTGCATATTGGTTATTATGTATCTTTGTGTCGTTAGGCTATCACATGGAATTCCAGTATTTATTATTTTATGGTATATCTTAGTGTAGTTTATGAATGGATCATATATTCGGGTTGTGCGGTACTATGTGGTGATCGACATTTGGCCTTTTCTGCACCTTAAAATCAAGCTTGATTAAAAGTTTCGTATTTGTGAAAAATATGTGATTCATCATGTGGTTATTTGTGAAAAAATGTGATTCATCATGGTATTTGTGAAAAATATGTGATTCATCTTGTGGTTATTTGCTTTCTATATCATTGTACAACATTCTGACTTCCCTTCGTAACAGGAGCATTGAAACCTTCAGCTGAGGCTGCTCAAACCTTTTCATTTTCGGGATTACAAAGAAACCGTGAATTGTATCCATTCTCGAAACCTGCCTCTCTTTTCTCATCACTACCAAAACCACTGCCAGTTCCGTTCATTGCGAGCATTGGTCTGTCGCCAATTCCCACCAGCCCTGGCTCTGTTGGATTCAATGGGATAACGGGAACCTCGCCAAGGCTAAGTACTCCGACATGCTGGCCCAGGGAAGAACCGACTGAATCTTTCTCCACAAACATCAATAGAGAACTGCCTGGAAGGAAGCAAGAAGCTAGCAGTGGCAATGGTAATGGCTGCTGGCTATTTGGGATCCAGCTGGTAGAGGGTAGTTCGACGGTGGAAGAAACTTCAAAAGCCGTGGCTACTTCCATTGCTGTAGCGGACCAACCGGTGCCATCTCTAGATGCGGAGTCTGAACAGCAGTCGCATCCATCCCGTGCTAACTGTTCCGATGCCCATGCAGTCAGCAGCGAGCCTGAGAAGTCATGCCTGCGCTCGCCTCAGGAGACTCAGAGCCGGCAGTTACGGAGCTGCACCAAGGTGAATTTGCAACCCCAGTAAAAATTTGACTACTTGCACTGTGATCCAGTAAAATTGGCGTGAGAATATCTTTATGCTCTTACTAGTAAATGCACGTGCGTATAATAACGTATAATAAGAATATTATTCAATTATAGTCAAATATTTCTTCTAACTCGTGGTTAAGGTGAGAGGTATTCTTCTTGTTTGGTTGAGTTCGATTCCTCATGTTGAATATATATAACAAATTTAAACTTTTTTCTACAATTTTTTTACATAATTTAATTTTTTTTTAAATAAAATGGACCATGATATACATGCGGTTTAGATGCTCACTTTTGAGCCGTTTTGAAGCCTCATTATATAGTAGAAGATGTGATATTTTGCTACAAACAGGTTCACATGCATGGCATGGCAGTTGGGAGGGCAGTGGACTTGACAAGATTTGAAGGGTACCCCGACCTCCTCCAGAAGCTGGAAGAGATGTTCGGCATCGAAGGAGAGCTCTCGGGTGCGGTCAAGAAGTGGCAGGTCGTCTACACCGACGACGAGGAGGACACGATGCTTGTCGGCGATGATCCCTGGCAGTAATGCACCTGAACTGGACCCTCATCACTTGTTACCGTGTTTTCCTCCTGATGTTTTCAGAAACCATAGTTAACCTGTAACTTCTTTTTGTTGTTGTCCTGCAGTGAGTTCTGCAACATGGTGAGGAAGATTTACATCTACACGGTGGAAGAAGCACGGCGGCTTTCTTCCAAGACGAAGGTGTCGTCGAACATTGGAGACATCGATAAGCCTGATAGTAACGAAAACGACACCATCGACGACCAGATCTCTTCGGACAAGGACTGCTGACTCTTCAATCTTACATAGAGGCATTGTTTTTTTTGGGTTGGGGGGGGGTTCAATTTGAGCATGGGTGATGTCAGATATCTATTTTTCTTCTTAGCCTTATTATCAACAGTCACAAGTAAATAGGAAGAGTATGTATAGTTTTTTTTTTTTTTTTTTTTTTTTTTTTTTTTTTTTTTTTAGGAAGAGTATGTATATGATGTGCAATTTGTAGTCAATTTGCTTCATCGCTTTCTTCGTCTGTCTGTTTTGTTACATTGCTGCCAGCCACGTTCAACGAGTCTGACCTCTTTGTTATGCTTGTCGTCGTTCGTCCGAACCGTCGGGCGAGTAGTGCAGTATGCATCGAGTATATTAACCAGGGCTGATGTCTCTTGTAGAAACAGGAGAGCCGACGTGCCTCTTTCTCGGCTCTGATGTTGTGGGATCGTGGGTGGGACGGCCGCACGTCCTCACGGTATTTCATCATTGTCATTGCATCTCTGTCAACATTGGCATCCACTCGGTGTCGTGCACGAGATAAGGGACGTCCACGGGATGGTTGTATCCGTTCGACCGCACGCACAATGGGAGGTAACTTTTGTAAATTCGTGTCCGAGTCGAGGTACATTCATAGACCGGTCGCATCCGTAAGAACGTTCACTCGAGGTGAGGTAACGTGAACGAGTCTAGTGGACTTATTTCTGTGGCTCAGAATATTGTTGCTTTTATCAGGCTTCTGATGCGTGGGTGTCCCGGGCCGCACGCTCTGCACAAGGCTTCTCTTCATCGCCCTCTCGTGAATATGTCATTGCAACATAATTCAACTTTCAAGAGTGTGTTGTTACTGGGGAGAGATCACGTCGCCATGTTCATATGGTTGTCTGCATCTTCCATTCCTATTATTAGACCTGTCAAGTGGATCAGGCCGGCCTGGTCCGACCTGAAGCCCACTGCCGTATTGTGGATCATGTGTCGTGTTGGGCTGAAGTTTTTCACCTTTAGGTTCGGCATGGGCTTGATAGGTCCGGTTGACTTGATCCACCCAAATTTTATGCCGAGCCGGCCAAGTCCAGCCCACTTGACAGGTCTACCTATAATTGGAATTCTGTGAATATTTCAGGCTTGGGTATATACACAAGTATTCACAGGTCGAATAGTACTACCGATGCACCCGACACAAAGTTGTGTATCGGTGATTTATATTCCTAGGGCTTTTGATCCTAAAACTGTGTCCAATTTTTATATGCATCTGAAATCTTAGTCTGACTTTGAGAGTCGGATTGGCACCGGAGAAGTGTTTTTCGTCCCCTCTTATTACATGATCTCTAAGGGCGACACACAAAGTGATAGAGATATGATAGAGGACAACATACTCATAGGAGAACGTACAATTTGCTAGGACAATACACCATTTCACATCCGATTTCTTCTTTCTCTCACACAACTTTCTCTTTCTCTTCCTCCTGCGTTATCTTTCTTTTTCGAACATCATTATTGGTTGCTTCGAACTCCATTAAAGGGGTTTGAAAACTTTAGAAATGGGCTGTGGACGAAGAATGAATGCCATAATTCTGCCAGAATATTGAAGACATAAAATATTCACTATCTTACGACTACCAGGATTTCTAAAAGTAGTCATAAAAGATTCACCGTCTTGGGACTACTATGATTCTTGCAATCCTAACTACAGTTAGGACTACCAGAATTCTGACAGTCCTTTCTCGTCCTCAACTCGGCTATCACGATGTGTTTGAAAGAGCAAGATGTAACAATTGGACAAGTTGCGTGAGAGAAAGATGAACTGAGAATATAATTATGATAGCCCCAACATTTTTTTTAAAGGATAATTTGGATTTCAAAAAAGGGCCACATATATTTTTTTTTTGGAATTTATGTATTTTTTTTAAATATTTTTTTTTTAAAAATATATGATAGCTATGGCCTCTGGTTTGGGTTTGAGTGCAATGGACCATTCTACCGATCAAACTTTTCCCTCCACTTCAACACTCGTCCGTCATTTTACTCCTACAGCACCCACACAACCTGCTCAACAGAATGCCCCAACGACAATTACACTTCAACAACCCGTGCAGCAGCAGCAGCAGCAGCAGCGCGCTCGCAGCGCTCATACGCCTGCGCGCGGCCAAGCTGCGGCCCGACCCCTTCGCGGTGGCCGCAGCCATCAAGGACTCCTCCTCCTCCTCGTCGGCATCCCCCGGTCCAGCCCTCGCCCAGTCCCTACACGGCTTCTCGATAAAACTCAACCTCTCGTCGACCACCGCGGTCGAGAAGTCACTGATGCACGCGTACTCGAAATTCGCCATGATGGCCGACTCCCGCCGGGTGTTCGACGCCATGGCCCGGCGGGACCCCGCGTCCTGGAACGTCCTGCTGTCCGGCTACGCGCGCCGCCCCCCGCCGCAGCGCGCCGAAGCAATGCGCCTCTTCCACCGCATGCACGCCTGCGGCGACCCCGGCATCGAGCCCAACCCGATAACGCTCGCGGTCCTCCTCCCCGCGTGCGCGAGGACGGGCTCGCCGAAGCCCGGGATGTGCCTCCACTGTTACATCGTAAAGAAAGGGCTCGAGTCGGAGACCCTCCTCGGGAACGCGCTCGTGTCGATGTACGCAAAGTGCGGCGGCAGCGCCGCCGCCGCCTCCTCCTTCCGCGCCATCGGTTCTAAGGACGCCGTCTCGTGGAACTCGATCGTGGCGGGGTTCTCCGAGAACGGCCTGTACTACGAAGCCGTTAGTATGTTCTACGAAATGGCGTTGGCGGGCTTCCGCCCGAACCCCGCAACGCTCGTCAGCGTCCTCCCCGTCTGCGCCCTCGTGCCCGACGGGCGGCGCCGCGGGAAGGAGGTCCACTGCCGCGCGCTCCGTCTCGCGCTCGGCGCGGACGTCTCCGTCTGCAACGCCCTCGTGGCTCACTACTCGAAGGTCGGGGACGTGGAGGGCGCCGAGGCGGTGTTCGGCGGGATGGCCTCGAGAGACGTCGTGACTTGGAACACCGTGATCTCCGGGTACGCCATGAACGGCTGTCCGGCGAGGGCCATGGGCTCGTTTCGGGAGCTTGTCTCTACGACGATGGGCGGCAGGGCGAGGCCCGACTCCGTCACTCTCGTCACTGTCCTTCCCGTCTGCGCGGAGCTGCGTGACCTCGAAGAGGGGAGGAGGATCCACGGCTACGTTCTTCGCCGCCCCATCCTTCTTGAAGAGTCGACATCCTTAGGGAATGCCCTCGTTAGCTTCTACGGGAAATGTGGCGAAGCCGACGCCGCCATGGCCATCTTCATGGGGCTTCCTAACAAGGACTTGGTGTCATGGAACGCTCTGCTCAGTGTCCTTGCGGACAATGCGCAATGGGGGAGGCTCGTCGAGCTTCTCTATCAGATGAGCCTCGTTCGAGTAAGGCCCGACTCCATCACCATTGTGAGTGTTCTCCAAGCTTGCGCCTTCTTCGGCACGAGGAGGGTCCGGGAAGCCCATGGGTTCTCCCTCCGCGCCGGCCTCACGGTCCGACCTGCGGTCGGGAATTCGATCCTCGATGCCTATGCCAAATGCGGGGACATCGAGAGCGCATATAAGCACTTCGAGAGCCTGGCCGAGAAGAACGTGATCACCGGCAACACGATGATCTCGGGCTGCCTGCAGCACGGCCGTCTGGACGACGCCGAGAAGGTGTTCGACGAGATGGTCGAGAGAGACCTCACCACTACGAACCTGATGCTCCGAGTCCGCGTTCGCGGCGACCGCATCGACGGGGCCTTCGACCTGTTTCGAGAAATGCAGGAGGAAGGAAGAGGAGGAATGCGCCCCGACGGAGTGAGCATCATGGGCGTTCTCGCCGCCTCCGGCCGCTCAGCCTCTGTGCATCTAGTCAGACAGTGCCATGGCTACGCGATCCGGTCCTCCCTCGACGATCTGCAGCTCGACGGAGCCCTCCTGGATGCCTACTCCAAGTGCGGGAGCATCGACGACGCGTCGAGGATGTTTCGGGCTATCCCCGAGAAGGACCTGGTGACGTTCACCGCAATGGTCAGCGGCTACTCGACGCACGGGATGGCGAAGGAGGCGGCCGGCGTGTTCGACCAGATGCTTCGGCTGGGCACGAAGCCCGACCACGTCGTCTTCACCTCCCTCCTCTCCGCCTGCAGCCGTGCGGGGCTCGCGGACGAGGCGCGGAGGCGCTTCGAGTCCATCGCGGGGGTCTACGGCATGAGGCCGACGGCGGAGCACTACGCCTGTCTGGTGGATCTCCTCGCGAGGAGCGGGAGGGTCGAAGAGGCCTACCGCCTGCTCGACGGGATGCCTTTTGAGGCGAATGCCGGCATGTGGGGCAGCCTGCTGGGGGCCTGCAGGACCCACGGGGAGGTCGAGATCGGGAGGGCGGCGGCGGACCGCCTGTTTGAGGTGGAGGACGGGGACGTCGGGAGCTACGTGGTGATGTCGAACATCTACGCGGCGGACGGGAGGTGGGACGGGGTGGAGGAGGTGAGGAGGCTGATGAGGGGCAGGGAGGCGAGGAAGCCCGCCGGGTGCAGCTGGATCGAGATCGGCAGGGCGAGGCACGTGTTTGTGGCCGGTGATCTTTGCCATCCGGGAAGATGGTTCATCTACAACTTGTTGGAAAGCTTGAACCAGCAGCTCAGAGTGGCAGCTCCGGAGGAACTGACTGATGGCTGAGGTGATTCCGATGACTGAAACTGCTCAAGAACTTCCGCGGCGGCGGCAGCGGCGACGGCGACGGCGAGACCGCGGTCAGTTCCATGGAGTGCCTGCAGCCTCTTGCATCTCGAGGCCTTTTGTCAGAGACTGCATTTTGTGTCCCTGAAGCTCTGCTGCTGCAGGCCAGAGCAGTTGGCATCTGTATCGGGCACGGTGGTATTTGCTTGTTGGAGTGTCGGACACGTATCAGACACGGAACTGACGCTCGAAAATTACACCAGGGTATGCCGGAGTCGGGTGCCGTGCTTGTGTTGCCGTGTCTCTATCAAGGTTCACAGTATCGTTATCGGACAATTCGTATGAGTATTGGTATCGACAGTTTCGAATCAGAGTATCGGATTTTTTTATCGGAAAGTTATAACTATTACATTTTAGAAATTATATTGTATATATCTGGACATAATTTTTTAAATATTTTCAGTGTTGTTTATCAGCAGTTTTAAAATTGAATGAAATAGTAAGTCCTCATTGCCGATTGGTTTACAAGCAATAGATAAGGTTTTTTTTACGTCTTTTACACCCTTGCTACTGGTTTTTTTGGTCCAATTTTCTTTGCCGAATTGATCGAAAAAGAGACTGCCAATGTCGGTATGGATCAGTATCGAATATCGGTCGGTATCGAATCTAGACATGATAAACCGTATCGGTATCGACTGATACTGCAAACTGTGATCTGTTTCATACCTTGTCATATTTGTCTGTGCAACATGAGTTACTTCCCTCACACATCACAAGAGAGAATGTATTCAACTTTTTCTTTATTGCCTAACAGGCAATGGTTCTGTAAAGGTTGTTGCTTATCTTTGCTGAATATACTGGATCTGTGAGGCTGGACCAAACCCTACCTATTCATAAAATCCCAAACCCTACCTATTCATAAAATCCACTGAGCAGGAGATTTCTGAGAATATCAGCATAATTTGGATCTTACCTTTGTACAAAAGTGGTCAAGTTGTGCCAAATTTTCTGGACAACAGCACAAACTGTAACAAACTCAAATTCCTAGTGAACTTTGAGGCACAGCACATCAACAAACTGTGTCATTCTAGTTTGCATTCCTATACACAGCTGAAACCTCACAATAAGGAAGGGCACTTCCAGGAAACTGAGTTACAAGGACTTTCAAGAAAACCAAACCAATGTCAGGAAGCAGAGTTACAATATCTGCACAAATGTTCAGCTTCAAAATACACTAGGACATGCCAAAATCAATGCCGTGTTGCAATTATCGTGTCGTATCGGAGGAGCAGAGAAATCTTTGTGTGAAGAAAGAAAACATCTCAAGTTTGATAGTCCACAAAGAGTTTCTGCAATGCTAGAACTGCAGATGAGACTTACAGAAAGGCCTTCTTTCATGATTACAACAGCAATAGTATTTTCTGTTAAGATGGTAGTCAGCACAAGGAACACTTACCTCTCTGAAGAAGCATAATATGAACACGACGAAACGGACACGGCACAAGCTTCGGTATGTCCTAGTATATTTTGGAGTGTCTCTGTACTCATGTTTGACATGTCAACTTCGGGGATAGCAAAATCCCGAAAGTTGCTTTGCCATGGAAACATTTACCTGCATACGCCTTGGAACCGGGAAGCGCAGGTACTCCCGAAAATCAGTGTCGTGTCCTTGTTGCGTAAGACACATTTTCAAAGTACACAGTAGTACGTGCACTCCAAAATACACTAAGACGTGCCGAAATCATTCTCAGCATGTACATATCGTGTCGTATGTGTGTCCCTGCAACACGAATGCGGAAGCCTTTGACACATGTCTTGCTAGAGGAAGAGAGAACTGAGTTTTATAGCAACATCAATAGAAATTTTCTGTCAAGATGGCAGTCAGCACAAGGAAAACTGAACGCTCCCTCTGAGGAGGGAGCTATTGACCTTATGTTGCACAGACAAGAATATTCTACGCTTGTCCTAGTAAATTTTGGAGTGTCCGCGAGCGAGTGTCCGATCCACACGACGCAGCATGGAAATTCACAAATGAGAAACTAGACTTTCCCAAGCTCAATATGTCATCCATTTCATCAAGTAATCTACCAAAAGCCTATATAATAACCCATTTAAAAAAAAAAATTGTATAAACTATCGGATTCTAATATCATCTAGTTCCTCTTGAAATTACAGACAAAATCCTCACATATTTACAGTATATGAAAAAATAATAATAATAATCCAAGAATGAAATTCTTTACGCGTGTCCTAGTAAATTTTGGAGTGTCCGTTAGTGTCCGATCCACACACGACGCAGCATGGAAATTCACAAATCAGAAATTATAAGACTTTCCCAATTCATCAAGAAATCTACCAAAAGCCTATATAATAACCCATTAAAAAAAAAAAATTTGTATACACTATGGGTTTCTAATATCATCTACACTTCCTCTTGAAATTACAGAGAAAATCCTCACATATTTACAGTATATGAAAAAAAAAAAAAAATCCAATCCCGAGAATGAAATTCTCTATAGCAAACTGTATCATCTTACCTCTCCATCTTTTTTATACTATTACCTGCCAACTAGCTACCCACCCGTGACGGTGGGGGCTAGGAGACGCACCGGAAGCCGCGGCAGACGGCCATCCAGACGCCGAACAGGACGCCGCAGACGGCCACGTCGGCCACCACGACGATCTTGGCGTGCCTCCACCACAGCCCCGCGGCGAGCCTCCTCTTCTGCAGCTGCTGCTGCAGCGCCGCCGCGGGGTCCGCCTCCACCTCCAGGCTCACCTCCTCCTCCTCCGCCGCCCCGTCGGGCGGCGGCGGCGGCAGCAGGGGGGCCTTGGTGGACGAGGGGGAAGAGTTCGTCGCTGCGGAGGGCGGACCGCCGATCCGGTCGAGCCTGCCCATGCTCTCCTCCGCGGACTCGACGAGGCTCCGGACGACCGCGACGAGCTCGGCGCGGCCGCCGCCGAAGCCGCGGTGGATCTGGTGCAGCAGGCCGAGGATCCTCGGCTTGGCGTCATCGGTGGCGGCGACGACGACGACGATGAGGAAGTAGGTGAGGTCCCCCCGCCAGAGGAAGGCGAAGGTGCGGCCGGCGGCGGTGTGGAGGTAGTGGGCGTGGAAGGGAGGGGCGCGGGAGAGGCAGAGGCGGGCGAGGGAGTCGACGGAGGGGTCGCCGGCGTTGTAGGAGTAGAGGATCCTCTCCTCCTTGGAGATGCTGCAGAACACAACCTTACCCACTGAAGAATCCATCACTTACCAAGGTACAAGGGGTAAGGTATGAGGCTAATAAGGTACAAGGTAAGGGGTATATGGCTTTGGACAAAGTTTGAAGGTAATTGAATCTCATCCAACATTGGGAAGAAGGGGATGGGAGGGATGGAGGGAGAGATTCTTGTCATCATATAATGAAGACATTTTGGAGGAAGAATATTATATTATTATTATTATTTTGACACTTAATGGTCCGTAATTCAGTTTCAACCGAACGGAATAATCGAATAAGAAAAAACGAAACCGAACCGAATTGGTTAATAACCGAATTAAACTGAACCAAATTAAATCGGTTCGATTTTCGGTTTATTCGATTTATTTTTTTTTGATTTATTTGCACTTTATTATGTTACTATATATAGTAGCTAAATATACCTAATTTCTTTTAGTGTATATATATATAAACTAAATTTTCTTGTTCGGTTTTAGATCGAAACCGAAGCCGAATAAGAAATTTTAGTATTTTTAAAACCAAAACCGAAACCGAAACGATTTTTTTTTTAAACCGAACCGAATCTCTTATTTGGTTCGGTTTTCGGTCCTAAACCGAATAATGCTCACCCGTACTTGACTGGGCCCGTAGGTCACAACTCGACCTGGCTCACAACTCACATTACTCTATCTCGAAGGGTTTACAACTCATTCTACTCGGCTCGTAGGCCACAACTCGGTCTGCATCTGGCCTGCAGCTTCCAACGGAAACTACTCAAAATTAAAGTGCTTTTCTCAAGACTTGAATTCAACCCCTCTGGGTGTGTGTGTGAACTATAGGAGCTTGACAATTATATTATATTATATTAATATATAATTTTATTACTTTTTTGAAGTAATATTTTTTTTCCTTATTTTTTTTATTATTTATGGATAAAAAACTATTTATTCACCCACTAACTCAATCTTTCAATCTAATCTAAAATTGTTATTACTAGAAATTGCACACAAGACGTGTGTCCCAATCCTTAGTTATATAACATTAGGTTTTTCGTGGGTGGTGACAACAACTTTAACATGGTACAGTATGATATTACAATAATTGTAAGTCGTCTTCTTCTCTTTTCTTGCATAACCATTCCAAGAAGATTATATTATTGTGGAAAATGACTATATTGAACATAATATTTGACCTAACAAGATTGGGCCAATATTAATTTTTCCATATTTTTTAGTCGAATTGATGATTTTTTTTGTTTTCTTGTTTCCTCCTTTGGTTACTCTTAGACAAGGACACACATAATCTTACCTGGACCAGAGTTTCAACTTTGGTGATTGAGATTGACCCTTGCAACCAAGTCCAATATGGCAAAGGGGTTATTGAACCATATTTCATTGTCAATTTGGAGTGCTATTTTGATCCCGTACTCATTTGACAATTATTTCTCTTGTGGACCATGTACAAATCTTCACATTGATGACAAGAAATATCTTGGGAAACCAAATAAGAATGTTAATAAATGAAAGAACCTATCTCCATCAAACAAGTCTACCTTTCATAATAAGGATTAAAAAAAAAAAAAAAAAAAAAAAAAAAAAAAGAAGGTTGCGACAACCTCATTCGCTCCATTCTAACATTAGGCAGTAGGGAGGAATCATGATTTTATTCTTATTCTCACAAACGTGCATGACACTAAATCACAGATTCAACCGAACCATAAAGTTTAAAGTCATTGACAAGAACAAGAAATGGGCCTAGGGTGTGTTTGGTTCGCGGAAGTCCGTCTTCCGGAACTCCTATTTTGTACTATCCATTGTTAGTTCCGAGAAAAAAAATTCAACTTCCGTTGTTTGGTTAGTCATTTCAAGAAAACCGGAACTCCTATGTATAGTAGTTCTAAAAGTGCACTGTTCATACTTTTAACTTCTGGAAAAAATGGCCGAAGTGTCCGGAACTCCTCATTGGATTTCGAAAAAAATTGGAACTCCGAAAATAAAATAATAATAATAATAATAATAATTTTTAATCTATACAGAATAAAAATAAAAATTATGTCACTTCTCAACTACAACTTCCAACCACCATCCGAACGAATAAACTACAAATGGTTAAATTTTCAACTCACTTCCAACAACCATCCAAACGAAGAAATTTATAAAATATGCATACGCATGACACACATATACAATACACATATAAACTCTCTATTTTTAAAATTTTTATTTCGTTCTACTTTCGAACACCCTGGTGCAAAGAAATTCCTCACAAGAATGTGCCTCTCCTTTATTTATCATGCATCCTGGTTGTGCTAGTCTAAAAATTGAAGTGACCCTCACATGTGAATTGGTTCCATGACATTTGCCAACTATTTGGTGACAGCACAACACTAACAAAAAAAAAGGAAGAAAAAAACTTGGACGACTTTTTTTTATTGAGCCCAAAACGTGTGATTTCAATTCCTTGCCCACTTTTTTTTTTTTTTTCTTTCCTACTTTTCTTCCAGGACTGGGTCTCCTCTGTGACTTGTAAGCTCATTCATTGTGTCCACTGATGATGGTGGTGATGATGGAAAAATATGCATAATTATAGAGCATATGGTTGTTGCCAAGTTCACTAGAGAACAAGAGTAGCATCTTTACAGATGTTAGGGCATTTCTCTCATGTAGGTATGCTCTGTTGCCATTCAAACATGAATGGATCATTTAGTATATTTGATGTGCGTCTAATCCACGACTTTGATAGTCGTCGTCAGAGCTAGCTATATGTTTATTTTATCTTTCATCGTAGTATCGGATCAGGAATATGTTTGGCCATGTTACATGAACACCGATACAACACGATACAGTAAAGACACGACAATGCACACACGGTATCTATTTTGATTGTGTCCGAGATGACACGGTCCACATTTTTAGTGTGTAAAAAATGGTAAACTGATAACTCCAGAACTATGAGTGTGTCTGCAATTGATGCTGGCAACATATACACACAAGGTGCAGATTTTTAATCTTCCTAGAGAACTTTGCTCACAACATTGAACAGTTTGATTGACATTTATTTTAGAACCTTAACTATGCCAAAAACTTGCACTACTACTACATTGTATTCTTATAACCGGTACATATATCACATTAAGAGGAAAGACTTGCATCTTTTGCCCTTTCTTTTACAGTCTCGCGTCGTCCTCGGCACCAACGTTGCTTTGAATGTTGATCGCGACATCTGATCCTTCCTCGTTTCGCCTAGACTCTTCGGCTTCTCTTCTTGGGCATTCGAGCTCGTGACTGCCGCTGCCCGTCTCCCCCTCTCGTGCTGTGTCGTCCTGCTGAACTGCTCTCGTGTCAGGTTGGCTGACTGTGGGTTGTTCTTGGAGCTGTTGAGTTTCTGTGTCGGTGTGGCTAAGGTTGTCGATAGATGCTTTGGTAGCTTGAAGGAGCGAGACGCGGCAGAGAGGGCAGGTGCTGTGGGTAGTGAGCCAGTGGTCGATGCAATCCACATGAAAGGTGTGCCCACATGGAGGTATTCTCTTGAGTCTTTCATCTGATTTGTAGTCCCCTAGGCATACTGAGCATCTGGAAAACACACACACACACACACACACACACACACACACACACACACACACAAAAGCCTCAGAAATGGAAAAGGAAACACAGAACTCGTTGAGCTTCAAACATCTGCCTCCTAAAGTTTGTTGAGCCTAATTATCAACATTGCAATCAGATTTTGTTTTTATTTTATTAAAACCGTGTTGCTTAACATGGAGTAACTCAAACTCGAGAAAATTTCATGGACAGATCCAAACTTTGCAACAAAATGCCAACAATCAAAGGGCAGAAAGATCTATCATATTGCTTACTGGGCATGCAGAGTAAGATCATGGGAACAGGGAGTGGCCTTCCAAATTCATTGGATAGGTGAATCTGAAAGAGTAGATGCTATAAAATCATTACTTAGGCGAAAGTACGTAAACACCGCCAAATTTCTCGTATGTAATTGTCCAAAGTTCAATCCTTGGAAGCGATCTTATGGCATCCAACTGAGCCTATTTTGCATGAATAGGAAACATGGATACAGAGATACAGGCATTTTCAAGAATGTACCAGAGTAGCCACCTATGTTGCACGAATAGGGGCACAGACGCTGGTATGGACACGGGTATGGATACGGACACCATTTGCCGTATCCGTGAAACATAGCCTTGACCAAAATAACGTACCAAGTCAAAATATAAATCAATGCCAACTTTAATGTAAATCATTTTTTTACAGTTCTTCCTAGGGGTGAGCGTTCGGTTTAAACCGAACCAAAATAATTAAAACCGAATAAACCGACATTCTAAAAATCCAAAACCGAAACCGAACCGCAATTAGCCAAAACTGAAACCGAACCGAACCGAATAATCGATTCGGTTTATTCGGTTTGTTCGGTTTGACTGTTTCTTATGTTTAATGAGTCCGATCCAAAGTTAGAATTGTGGTTAAATTATATTAAAAATTATAATTTTTACACACATATTTGTTATATTTCAAAATTGTGTCCAAAGTTGGACTAGTTATTAAATAATCAAAGTTGGTTTTCAAAACACATACATAGAATTGTTGTTTTTCAAAGTATACACATTTTTAATCATAAAATATGCATAGAATTGAGAAATTTTATAAGTCTTATTTGGTTTTCGGTTTTGGACCGAAACCAAAACCGAACGGAATAAGGAATTTTAGTATTTTCAAAACCGAAACCGAACCGAATTTTTTCAAACCGAACCGAATCTCTTAGTCGGTTCGGTTCGGTTTTCGGTTTTCAAACCAAATAAGATAGAATGAAAACTTGAACATATTATAGTGGTTATCACGATAGTGTTTACATGAATGATGATTGTTATTTAATTATAATTCAAGAATATGCAGGCAGAATAATGACAGCAAGAGAGAACAAGAAATATGGTATGATTCGGCTTAGTGATCTTGCTACTTATCGATTGGTTTACTTATACCCTCTTGGGCTAGAGTAGAAGTATCTGAATGGCTAACGTATGAAGATAGTACATTCATTAGAATTCTCTCTCTCTGTGCAGGTTTTAGTAATTGCCAGTTACATGGACCATGCCACATGAACCTATTGTAGTTACCTAGAATGAAAAGAAGCAGCAGCTAAGCGTCAACAACAGTAAGTGCTCCCAACATCAATAACCTCTCTGATTTCTCAAATGTGAGTTTATATCTCCTGAACTCTCTCATGACTTTCAATTTGAATTAGTTATGACAATCAGGAACCAAAGATATATAGGAAAATACGTGATAAATAAGGTCAAAAGTGGACAACAATTCAATAACTAACAAGATGGTTAAACTACCAACATCTATTCACATGATAATTAGCAACACCTAAGGCGCTATTCTTAACAAACTTAGCTTTCATCTTCAGATTCTGAAAATTCTGCATTCCTACTTTCTCAAAATCTTTCCGAAATTATCTTATAATACACTGCCAAGGATAAGCATATTCTCCTATGTTGCACGAATACAAACTAAGATATGGATAAGAACACGATTCTTATACGAGATTGGGACATTTTTTAAATAGGTATAATGTATTTATCTATGTTGCACGAGTATGGACGCCAATTTCCTGTGTCTGTGCAACATATATATTCTCATGTCCTGTTTTCAATCATCTAAGCACAACAGCTCATAAGAGGTATAGTACTGATTTCCAAGATACTGTTTGGTAATTTGTTATACCTCAGGTTAAGGAACCTTAACCATGGCTTGTCACGTCCCAGAACCAGAATACTGGAGAGCGGGGGCAGACATAGCCAGCTACGTATATGAAATGGAATCCATCTCGCTATACGGTCACGGCTGTCTAGATACATGAGGGTTTACTACAAGCCAACAGTCTCCTATGGTCAAGAACAAGCTTATTGTCTCAATCACAAACAAGTAAGTAAAGTCACAAGATGTATGATCATTAAATATATAATAATAAGACGTCCCAAATATTACATATTCAGCTGATCATGAAGCTAGTCGTTACAAAATGTTAGGACTAGCAAGAGTTTAGTCATACATGATCAACCCTAGGATTTGTCAATCATGTTACAGCCCGTATGTAGACAATAAGTAAGTGCAATCGAGCTAAACGGGTGCTCGTCGGCTAAATGCCTCAAAAGAATATTTTTATAATAGAGTGGTAGAGCCAAAAATAACCCACTCGTTGCCCTGGTTACGCCTGGTGTTCACCATCGGGCTGGAAAAGCGGTAGATCCTCTGAAGCTGCTCCGAAATCTGGCCATACAAAACCAGCTGGATCAGATCCCAGAAAGAGCAAGTGCCACAAAGGAAGCTTCACTTAGGAACTAAAACCAGCAATCAGCACAAGGGTATATAATTAAAGTAAGAACTGGAAATAAAGAAAATACATCAGGATGATATACGACGAGACAACCATGGAACTATTCAGATAACCAGGTTACAACCCGTAAACCAAACAAGGACCGGGGTTGTAACCCTTCGTCTGAACATGGCTTGGAATTCTCACCATTTATCGGTAAAATAAATACAGGCATTCAGGTCAGGCAGTAATCTGGAACAAGATCAGGGCAAGACTAGACAGGTTGGACTCCATCCAATCATTTCACGGCCAAGCAAGAATTACGGCTTGATACTTTAACTAGCTAGGGTTATCACATGCCTAGTTACTAGCAAGATGCAGTGAGAATCATCCACAGCCACAAGCCCTGCAGACCATCCAGGTTATCCTGGTTGAAAGATTAGAGTTGAATTCAGATGGGTACATCGTCCAGGAAACGAATGTACCCTTAGGTAGCTTGAAGGGTGCAACACATGACAGTGTGCTGGAAATGTGCCCTACTCGACGGCAGGCTACAGATCCCAAGGCGTGCCCAGGTAACGGAATTGCCTGTAGCTGAGAGATCTCTTTATGACTAATGTATTAATCTAGTTATTTAGCCTTAGTCATTTCAGTAGGTACTCCTGACCGTGGTACTCAGGAGTCCCCTCCTAGACATGATGTAAGACAGGACTGGATTATTTGTACAAGCACAATCGTCCACGGTGTCTGGGTTATTCATACAGGTCATGTCATGTCAGGTAGCCGTCGCAACAGCTTATCAAGATATATCATGTCAGGTTATCATGTCAAGTTCACTGGTCAAGAGTGCGCCACGACGGGCCACTATCAGGTCGGGCTAGTTCCTTGCCACACCATGTCATGTACAATTGTCATTTCAATCATGTCAATCAAATCGTGATTTATCAAGTTCAGGACAAAAGGCGTAAGAATATAAAATGGACGTAAAAATATACAATAGGGGTTACAAGACATGAGCAAATAATAATAAAATAATAGTACACAGGGCTATAGGGAGCCATGCGGCTCAGGCACATGCGGCCAGGAATGATCTCATGCGGCTGGGAAGAGAACAGCCCATGCGGCTCAATAGGGTCAGGCGCATGCGGCCAAGGAGAGAATCCATGCGGCAGGGAAGAGAATAGCCCATGCGGCTCAATAGGGTCAGGCGCATGCGGCCAAGGAGAGAATCCATGCGGCAGGGAAGAGAACAGCCCATGCGGCTCAATAGGGTCAGGCGCATGCGGCCAAGGAGAGAATCCATGCGGCAGCAGCTCATGCGGCTGAGGGTCCAAAGCTCATGCGGCTGAGGAGAAGGAGGCATATGCGGCCAGCGGAAAGAGTGGGGTATTATGCGGCTGCAGGGGGAAGGGTTCCTGCGGCGGAGAGCAAGTGGCTTGCATGCGGCTCAGGAAGAAGTTCTCATGCGGCTGGGTCAAGTAAAGTCCCATGCGGCCAGCGGGAAGAGAGGGCGCATGAGACTAAGTCAGAGAGCATTCATGCGGCTGGAAGAAGCGGGGTCCTCATGCGGCCAGGGAGGGCGCATGCGGCTAAACGGGTAACGTCTCATACGGCTCAAGAAGTGCAGAGTATATGCGGCTGGGGGTTGAGCGAGTTATGCGGCTAGATGAGTTCGGCCCTCATGCGGCTCAAGTACTTCCAGCCATGCGGCTGAATAGAACACTTGCCGCATGAAATATTCATGCGGTCAAGTCAGCACAGTTCATCTTCTCCAAAATTTCAGAGAAGAAGAACGCCATGAGAGCCAAGTTCTCGAGCTCCATAACTCCATCATCCGGAGCCCAAATCCGAACTTCCATAGGTCAAAATGGGGTAGAACGAAAGCCTCTACAACATGGAACCATCAAAACTCAGAAATAACAAGATTAAGTAGATCAAAACCCAAGAAATCCGAAAATAAAATAGACTTAGATCTACAAGAATCTAGCCATCGAAAGTGAAAATGCCAAGTACTAAAGTAAACTAAATTGCTGTAAGGAAGAGAATGAAGCAATAAAATTTGAGTTCCCCCATGAAGCAAGTTGCACTTGCCTAGACCTCCCTCTCTCTCTCTCTCTGGTAGGTGAAGAAGTAAATGGAAGAAGAAGAAGAGGTTAATGAAGAGAGAGAAAGAAGAATAGGTAATAAATACCAATGGTGGTGGTAGGTAGGGGGTTCACCCTTGGTCCATGATAAACCAAAGAAAACCGAGCCAAGCCGAACCAACCCAAAAAATAACCAAGCCAAGATGCAAGCTAAGCAAGGAATCATGCATTACAGAATAAAATACGTACACGTATTCCAAAAATACGTAATACAGACAACAGGCATTACATGGCTAAAGCTTCCAAGCAGCAAAAAGTGGAGAAACGGTTAACAAATGCAAGGCAAAGGTGTCACTAGGTTTTATCCATATTCAATAACAAAAGAGGTATGCTACTTGGTCTTCAAGGTACTGTTTGGTAATGGATTTCACCTCAAAGTAACGAACTTTCAACCACTGATTGAATTTGTCAGGCACCAAAAAGTGTCCTTCCCCCCATACAACACCCAGAACCCCAGCACTCAACATCATCCAAGCCTTCTCCCATCATAATGGGGTTCGTATGGAGCATAAGAAAGCTTTGTAAAGGATCTGACAAAGTTTATATGACCGGCTGTCAACTTGATGTGAACACCAGCACTAGACGTGATCTACTAACCTGATGTAGGTCGATTTGGTGTCAACCTGTTCATATTAGGATCTGTACTGTGTAATAATAGTAATTCAAAGATATCGCCCAGAACGAGACTCCATTTTTAGTGCGGCACCTAATTTGGAAAGATAGAAAAAAAAGGTATACAACTATCTTGTTCAAAGGTTTTCCCTTTTTTGCTATTTAGCTCTTGAAGTCTGCAGCGAATGTGAAGATCCAGACTATGTTCAGATCAAGCTTTGCAGTAGCAATATCAAAATGTTTTTGAGGCTTCTTATGAATATCGAAATAGGATTTTTTTGGTAATTCCGGGTCGGAGTTTCCTAGTTCTTCGTTTCGGAAAGTGAAAATAATTTAAAAAGTAGAAAAATATTGGATACATTAGGCACATTTTATGTAATAATTGTTGTTTATCGTTAACTGTAATGGAATAATTTCAATATCGATGAATAGTTCACCGGCTATAGATACTATTGTTGATTTACTTTATTTTGGAGAAAATACACCCACAATAGATAGTTTGGAATGAAACAATATTAAGAATCTAAGATGGAAGTTGAGAATTTATAGATATATAACTGTGATAAGTAGTGTAGAGAATAATTGTTATATTTTATTGATTGGCTACTCTACTACTTATAGGGAGTCTAGCTCCTCTTCATATTACATTTTCCAATGTGGGACTAAATCCCTTATTAGTTCTCAACACTCCCCCTCAAGATGGACGATAGATATTAATCATTCCCATCTTGTTACATAGCTTCGACAGACTTAATGAACTAAGACCCTTAGTCAGACAGTCTGCCAATTGTTCTTCTGAGCGAACGTGATCAATCTTCAGTATCCCTTGTTCCAGCTTCTCTTTGATGAAGAATCGATCGATCTCGATGTGCTTCGTTCTGTCGTGCTGAACTGGATTGTTAGCTATACTTATTGCAGCTTGACTATCGCTCAGAAGACGTAACGGTACTCCCTTGTCCAGCTTCAACCCTGTCAGCAACGCTTTTACCCACAGCAACTCCGACACTCCTAAAGCCATTGCTCTGTATTCTGCTTCAGCTGTAGACCGTGCTACCACAGACTGTTTCTTGCTTCTCCATGAGACCAAGTTTCCTCCTACAAAGACACAATATCCCGTGGTAGACCTTCTATCGTCTATGCAGCTTGCCCAGTCTGCATCGCAGTATCCCTCAACTTCTATACATCCATTCTTCTTGAACCATAGCCCTTTATCCGGCGTCCCTTTCAGATATCTCAAGATCTGAAACACTGCATCCATATGACCCGTTCTTGGATCATGCATGTAGCGACTTACTACACTCACCGCAAAATGAGATATCAGGACGAGTGTGTCCCAGATAAATCAATCTCCCTACAAGTCGTTGATATCTTTCACGATCAACTGGCTCTCCTGCTTCTGCTCCCAACTTGCACTTCTGGTCAATTGGGGTGACTGCTGCTTTGCATCCCAGCATCCATGTCTCCTTCAGCAGATCTAGTGTGTATTTTCTCTATGAGAGAACAATTCCTTGTTCGCCTTCACACACCTCGATACCTAGAAAGTACCTTATCGCTCCTAGATCCTTCACTTCAAACTCCTTTGCGAGTTTTGACTTCAGCTTAGCGATCTCGGCTTCATCATTACCTGTGATTATTATATCATCCACGTATACAGCAAGTATAGTGATGTGGCCTCGTGCATGCTGAAGAAAGACCGTATAATCTGCATTTGCTTGATGGTATCCCATGCCTGTAACAGCCTTTCTGAATCTGTCAAACCAAGCTCGAGGAGATTGCTTGAGCCCATATAGCGACTTCTTTAGTTTGCACACTTTTCCATGCGACGTCCCTCCGTCTGATTCTGTAGCATAGCACCCTGGCGGGAGTTCCATGCACACTTCTTCTTGTAGGTCCCCATGGAGAAAGGCATTCTTCACATCTAATTGGTATAGCTTTCACCCATAGTTTGCTGCAATGGAGACCAGAGTTCTTACAGTGCTCATTTTCGCTACTGGAGCAAACGTCTCATCATAGTCAATGCCATATGATTGTGTGTATCCCTTTGCAACCAACCTCGCCTTGTATCGTTCTACCTTTCCTTCTGACGTCTCCTTTACTGTGTACACCCATTTGCATCCCACAGTTTTCTTCCCTTCGGGTAATGGAACCAGCTCCCACGTCTTATTTTTTTTCCAGTGCCCTAAGTTCTTCCATCATTGCAGCTTTCCACCTTGGATCTTTCTTTGCTTCCTGCCAACTTTTGGGCAACGAAGTAGAGTCTAATGATGCAAGAAAGGCTCGATAATTCGAAGAAATGTTAGAATAAGACAGGTAGTTGGCAATATCATGTTCATAATCATCAAAACGACTAGGAGCCTTACCCGCATTGATGCGAGAAGATCTCCTTAAGGGAGCAATAGGTGGTGGAGAGATCATACCATCAGAGTCAGAGAGATCCGCATCAGAATCAAATTGATTCTGTGCGGGGGCAACATCTTCAAAAATTGGAGCAGGAGTAGACGAGGGACTTGGTACAGAAGGCACGGGACACGGTACAGGCACAGTATTGGACTTCTGCTGTCTCCTTCTATAGACTTGGAGCTCCTTTTCCATTGTCTGCTGCTCCCCCTGTTTAACATATGTATCTTCTTTATCTTCTGTATCGGAGTCACTGCTTTCTCCCCCTTTCGTCCTGTTTTCTACGACCGGGCATGGGACCGATCCGACTACCACATATGGGCTTAATTTCTCCCCCTCACATCTAACACCCTCTATGTTAGGTGTGTCACCAAACGTCGAACCGTCATCCGAACCATAATATGGTTCCAGTTCTCTGAATGTAACGTCCATGCTTACAAACATCTTCCGCTCAACTGGGCTCCAACATGCGTATCCCTTCTGAGTTGCCGTGTACCCGACAAAGACACATTTAACCGCTCTAGGATCCAGTTTGCCAACTCCTGGCCTATTATCTTGGACAAAACATACACACCCAAATACTATCGGAGGAACAGTGTATGTGGTTGCACCAGTAAGCATCTCCAGCGGTGTCTTCCAGTCCAATACCTGAGATGGCATTCTGTTGATGAGATAAGATGCCGTTAACACCGCCTGCCCCCATAAGTGTTTCGGAACATTCATAGCCAGCATCATCGTCCGTGCGACTGTAGGTCTAAAAATCAAGTTGCACCCATCAATAAAGTCATGAAAATCAAATTATACATCCTTCAAGTGAACTGCACAGAAGACAGATTGCGCAACAATTCGATTGCGCAGGCTGAACTGCGCACTCATCCAAGTGCGCAAGCTGACGTGGCCTCGTCATCATTACCTGACCGAGAATCAGATATTCTGACAACTGACAGCACGGAGAACGAGGAAACTGTTCGTTTATCGTGCAACACAGCGCTCGAGGACAGCTGTACATACAGCGCAATCTGCCTGCAGCGCAATCCATCCCAGCGCGGTCTATCCCAGCGCAATCCAAAGCCAGCGCAATTCAGGTGGCGCACTCCATCATACAACTGACAAAGTACACATGGCCTTCATGCCATCAATGACTCATTACGTGGTAACCGTCTGTACACGATCATGCGCATTTCAATCAAATAATGCCATGTGTCCGATACAGTTGGCCCACGATCAAATAACTGCCAGCGCAGTCTGATGTCTGCGCGGTCCAATGCAGCGCAATCCAGCTTGCGCAGTCCAGAATAGCTAAAAAATAGTTATTTCCAGAACTCTATAAATAGAGTTTCAAGTCCTTCCTAGGGGGGATCATATACATACACACAGAGATCAGAGATCATCACCAGAGATCAGGAGTTCTTGCCAAAGTGCTGCTGCAATCTTCAGAGGCTACCGTCTTCAAAGTTCACATCGTCCAAGGGATAAAGCGATCGTCATTCAGATCGGATTCCTATAGTTGTACTTTCCCAGAATTCTTGTAATCTTCTTTACAAAGTTTGTTGAAATAAAGATCAACTTTTGTTTTTGCAAACAAAATGGCGACTCTGCTGGAGACGACTTTCTCCTCCGACGAGGAAGTGACAACTCAATGTGACGTTGCGTCTATCGGAAAGACGCAGAAGACGCTGGTTGTAAAGGTCAACCAGACGGCCTACGAGGCGATGATCAACTCCAGGACCACCCCTCGCACTGCAACAACTTCTGCCACGAGCAAAGTTCATCCAAGGTGGGTCCCCAAGACTGCTGCGCAGTCCACTGCTTCTGCTGCTCAGCCTGCTGCGCAATCCACTGCCTCTGTTCCTAAGTCCACTGCCTCTGTTGCGCAGTCTGCTGCTACTGCTCATGCGCAGTGTGCTGCTTCCCTTGCCAGTGCACAACATACTTCCTATGCTGCTCTGTCAAAGTGCAAGACTCCTATTCCTCTGGCGCAATTGGCTGCCACTCTGCCTGCGCAATCCACCATTCCAGCAACCAGAGTGCAACACAAGCACTCTGGCAACAAGACTCCTGCTGCGCAAGCCACTGTGACTGGAGTCACTCATGCGCAACCTGCCAGTGCGCCATCAACCCATGCGCAAACTGCGCCAGCGCAGTCTAAGAGAGACAGCCCTTTGGCTAATCCCTCCTCTTCCCACAGCAAGGGGAAAAGCTCTGCTCCTCCTCTCAAGCACCCGGTTGCTCCTGCGCAATCCACTGGGGGTAGTCTTTTGGCTATTCCTCCTCCTCCCCAGAACAAAGGAAAATGCCCGTTGGTCTTTTCTCAAACTTCCTCGTCCCACGACTTGGAAGACAACAGAGGGAAACGCTCTTTAGCTAACCCTTCTTCACAAAACAAAGGAAAAGGCCCTTTGGTCTTTTCTCAGTCTTCCTCGGTTTTTACCGAAGAAGATCAAACTGAATGTGCTCCGGCACTAGTCAGTACAAGAACTCTCTCCAATAAGGGTTCTTCTTCCTTCCTTACCAAAGGGAAGTGTACTGATCAGAGAGGTATTCTGCCTACTCCGGTAGCAGAATTCCAAGATCTCCTAACTCTCAAAATCTCTCGTTCAAGACAGGAAAAATTGCTGGTGTCTCAGACTGAAACCCCTGAGGGTGAGTTTGCTGATTTAAGAACTTATCTCAATCGACCAACTTCGGTGAAACGTAAACAGCCAATGCCGAAGACCAACCAACATCAGAAGCAAACTTCCAGGACCAAAAATCCGGACACCTATGCCAATGAAGTGAGTACTTCCCTGTACACTCAAGGGACAAAACATTTGAAGAATCGGAACCATGTTCCGAATATTGTCAAAGAACACATCCCTCGAACTTCTTCTCGTCCCGTTGTTGTTCCCGATCTCCGAGAACACCTCAAGCAAAAACGGGACAACATCGCAACATCCCCAGTGCAACCACTTGGACACCATTGCAATCACAAAGTTGTCATCAAGTGTTGTTGTCAGACAACAAGACGATCTGTCTTCGATCGTCTGAACTTTACAAACTCTGAACCTATGTCAGAAGATGAAGACGAAGTTTTGTACGCTTCCGTCAACGTGACTTCCAGAGACACTGGGGGCAGGAAGTGCTCCAAGCATGGCAAGCCTCGCAGGCCAAGCCAACGGTATTTGGATCTACTCCAAGAATCTTCTGAAGGAGTATTCCAACATACCCGATCCCAAAGCCGAGACACAATCGGTCAAAGGAATCTTCAAGACCCTTTCGGTCATCTTCCTCTTTCTCACTCAGGAGAGGATTCTTTCTCCGACTACGATGCATACAGCGAAAGTTCGGAACAGACAGTGTCCTCCACTGTACCTAGAGAAGTGACAGCTTATGTTATCACTGAAGATCCCGATGCTTCCAGTTCAGCTAGTCAAGAACAACGAATAGCTGCACTAGAAGACAAGCTGAAGACTATGGCTGAAATGGTCGCAAGTATGCATTCTATCATTGTGGCCCAGCATACGGTAACACCGATCGTACCTCCTGTAAATCCTGAAATCATAGCATCGTCGATGCCTGTCAATGCAGGACTGGGGGTAGCATCTCTTCAAGTACCTCCTGTACAGATCCAACCCACACCCAGTCAATCAGGTGCTGGGGGTAGTGCTTATCACGCTGTTCCTCCTCCCAACACCGTGACTCAGCCTGCTCCTTCTACATCAGTGGATGATGCCAATGAAGCTGTCAAGCTCCTACGCACTCAGTTCGAGGCCTTCAAAGAGAAGGACAACTTGCAGAGGTTGGGGATCAAGCAACCCTACCCAGTTGAATGGAAGGAAGTCCCATTTCCTCCTAAGTATAAGATTCCAACAATCTCGCTGTTTGATGGCAGCACTTCTCCCAGTCAGTTCATTAACCACTTTGAGGTTATGACTGTCCAACTTCAACCAAATGACGCTCTTCTTACCAGAGTATTCGTTGGCTGTTTAGCCGGCGTAGCATACGATTGGTACAAAAGTTTGCCCGATGGTTGTATCACCTCCTTCTCTGGCCTAAAACAAATCTTCTTGGAACGATTCTATGAGGGGATCAACGACATGACCATGTCAGCCCTCAATAAAATCAAACAAAGACACAATGAAACTGCTGAGAGTTTCATTGAAAGGTTCCGTCGGGAAGCTTTGAAAATGCCTCCAGGAACTCCGGCTGCTGTCACCATAGATACCTGCAAGGCAAATCTTTTGCCTATCATCAGCATGTGGACAGGGTCTACTCAGTTCCAAGACTGGCCATCCTTCATTGTCAACGCTAAAGCAGCTAAAGTTAGCGCCGACAAATTCAAGTAACTAGGGGTACAAATGTCTAACCCCGACCGGGATGAACACCAGACATGGGTGGTGGTAATCGCCAGAACAACCGCAAGGGGAAAGAAACTTTGAAGATCAACTTGAAGAACAAAGAATCTCTAGCGGTCAACGTAGCTCCCCCTTCATCCACTTCTACTCCTTCAGCACCTCCACCAAGGGAACCTCGTCCGAAAGTAGAGTACTCTTTTGACGAGAATGACACAGTGAGCATCTTTGATTGCTTGATCAAAAGCAACAAGCTCCAGCTCCCAGATCCCAAGAAGCCCGATGAAGTCGGTAAGACTGATCATCCTAAGTACTGTGTCTATCACAGGTTCATAGGGCATCCCACTCGAGCATGTTATGTGCTCAAAGGCAAAATTCAGGAACTGGTCAACGCTGGTGTTGTCACTTTGCAGCAAGATGAGAAGACTGTTACCGCAAACATGGTCTCAGTTCAATTCGGTGACTTCCCTCCCCAGATGGTACAGCATGGTGTCATTCCTATCCCCAAAGCTACTCTTGAGATCGAGAATCTCCTTCATCCACGAAGTGAAGGTCTCGTCCCCTTGTCTCTTGACAACGGCGAGATTATGTGGATTCATCCGGATCTTGCTTCAGAGTTCGAACTTCCCTCTTCCTCCAAGAAGAAAGACCGCTCTAAAGGCAAGACAAAGACTTGTAATATGGTGTCTTTTGACCCCATAGTTGACGAGGAAATCCTGCTGGACACCAGATCAGGGAAAGCCTATCTAAAGGATTACCCCGAAGCTCAAGAGAATCCTACTTCTTCTTCTGAGCCTGCTCTAGTGCAGCCTGCTTCTACTGAGGATATTCCTACTGCATCCTCACCAGTTGTAGTGTCCATTCCTCCCAAGCCGACGGTCGCTGACAAAGGCAAACAACAATCCCGCTTCGACAAACCTTTGAAGAAGACATCTCCTTCCGGACTTGAAAAGCCTTACAACTTTGATATCTTGGCTCAGTTAGCCAATACACCGGCCCGGCTGTCCATCTTCGAGCTCTTACGCATCTCTAAAGAGACTCGGGAAACTCTGAGTGAGGCTCTCATGCAAGCTGAAACTTGTCTAGCCCTTCTGAAGAAGCCAAAAGCAGAACCAGTCTCTTGCCTCCATTGTCATAGTGTGTTGGAGTTAATTCCAAACATAACTTTCACACAGGATGACATGCTGATGGAAGACAACAGGCACGACCGTCCTCTATACTATACAGGATATGTCGACTCGATGAAAGTCGATCGTATTCTGATAGATCCAGGGTCTGCTCTCAGCATTATGCCGAAGACAATGTTGGATGCATTGAAGATCCCAGTGCATAGTCTTTCCAGTACAATCACCACCATTCTCGGGTTTAACCAAGAAAGGAGTGAACCTCTGGGCAAGATTCGCTTAAAACTCCAAATAGGCAATCTTCGCACAAAGGTGACATTTTACATCATTGACAGTCATGGTTGTTCTTACAACGCTTTGTTGGGGAGACCATTCCTGCATGAACATAATATTGTTCCTTCGACTCTCCATCAATGTTTTAAATATGTTGATGACAATGGAGAGGTACAAAAGGAGGTTGCTGATCTCTATCCTTTCAAAGGTGTCGAAGCATACTGCAACGATGCTCGTATGTATAAGGATGAATTCATGAAAGTTGTCCTGTCTCTGGACACTGAAGAAGACCAAGAAGCAGTGCCTAATGACACCCTTATCATACCTGTCAAAGGGCGTGTTTCTCGTCCTCAATCCTCCAAGCCACTGGCTATTCACTTGCCAGTTCAGAAGCAACCAACTGATGATGACCAAGATCAAAGGGAGCTCACCTCTTCTGAGCCACTTGTTATAGACTTACGTCGTAACAAGAAAAAAATGCAGCTCACCTCTTCTGAGCCACTTGTTATTGATTTATCTCATAACAAGGAAAAAAGAGAGCTCACCTCCTCTGAGCCGCTTGTTATCGACCTTCGTCGTAGCAAAGCCAATCCTCCTCCACGTTCTTCTTCTCCCCCTCTTGTAATCAATCTGACCAAGCCTACTAAGGCTAAAGGTCCTGCTGTAAATACAAATGTACAAATCAATGAAAAAGTATCTACTTTCCAGTATACTTATGTCATTTATCATGCTAAGTGCTATTTGGATATGTTAGATAGCTTTCAATCATTTACAATGGGAGTTGTGCAATCTCTTCAAACAGAGGTCTCATTTGAACATCCAAAGGATTCATATCGTATTGTTTCCGCTCATAAGAAAGGCGAGAGTCCAATACTTTTTAGTAAAGGACCGGAACAACAATTCAGCTATACGGATGATAGCAAAAGTAATGATACGGAGCATCTTCAATTCCGTCGTTACAGTCAGCAATCAAAAGACATCATCCGAAAGATGGGTTATGACTTCAAGAGTGGCCTCAACTACGGTATGGGTAGAAAAACTCCTATCCGTACGACTGTTCCAAGAGGAAAGTCAGAGATGTACTACAGCAGGACCAAAAGAGGTCTCGGATATGCTTCACCTCCGGTATTATCCCCAGCAGCTTCTGAATCCGATAGTGAAGAGCGCTCTAACTCTTCTGATTCCAGATCATGGGATTCTGACACCAGCATCAGTCAAGTTCATCGATTGACTGTATCTTCTAACATGGTCTCTGTCGAACTTTCAGAAGGCTATGACGAGGATATTGAAGAAAATCCCGAAACAGATCCTTGGGCTCAACGAATGGACACCTAATGGGAACTCTGATTCGAACAAAGGGAACCTCCTACCGAAGATCAATTGGTACAGATTGATGTAGGAGAGAACGGGTCACCTCGTCCAATATTCATCAGCAAGAACCTTCCAGAGGCAGATAAGCAAGAATTAATTCTTCTTATTCAGGAATACATTGATGTCTTTGCATTGAGCTATGAAGACATGCCAGGTCTAGATCCCAAAGTTGCTACTCACAAATTGAACATTCTGCCGAATGCAAAACCGGTCAAACAGCAACAACGGCGCTTCAAGCCAGAAATGATGGATGCCATCGATGATGAAGTCAAGAAGCTCATCGCTTGTGGCTTTATTCAAGAAGAACAACATCCTGATTGGGTAGCCAATGTCGTCCCAGTTCTGAAGAAAACCGGAAAAGTTCGAGTCTGCATCGACTTTCGGGATCTTAATGAAGCATGTCCAAAAGATGAATTTCCTCTCCCTATCACGGACGTTATGATCGACAACACCTGTGGGTTCGAAAGAATATCTTTCATGGACGGATTCTCTGGATACAATCAGATTCGGATGCATCCTGAAGATGAAAAGTATACTTCTTTCCGCACTCCTCGCGGAGTCTATTGCTATACTGTAATGCCATTTGGTCTCAAAAATGCTGGTGCAACATACCAACGAGCCATGAGTATCATATTTCGAGATCATCTGCGCAAGACTGTCGAATGCTACGTCGACGATATTGCTGTCAAAAGTCGTCTAAAGGAAGATCACATCCAAGACTTGAGAACTATCTTCAACCTCATGCGCCAACATCAACTCAAAATGAATCCCACCAAGTCATTCTTGGGTGTCTCTAGTGGCAAATTTCTCGGCTTCGTCATTACCTCTAAGGGTATACACGTGGATCCCGAGAAGATCAAAGCCATTCAAGAGATACGTCCTCCACGCAACCTAAAAGAGCTACGAGGATTCCAAGGTCGACTTGCGTACATCAGGAGGTTCATTTCGAATCTGTCTGGACGCTGCAGACCATTTACTCAACTAATGAAGAAGGGTGTATCTTTCGTTTGGACTGAAGAATGTCAACGAGCATTTGACGACATCAAGCGGTATCTCATGAATCCACCAGTCTTGGTGCCACCGATCTCATGCATACCGTTCTTAATGTATGTCCGTGCTATGGATCATTCATTGGGTGCTTTACTTGCCCAAAAGAACAAAGAAGGCCACGAACAAGCCATCTACTACCTCAGTCGTACTATGATTGGTGCCGAACACCGTTATAGTCCGGTCGAAAAAGAATGCCTAGCTCTTATGTTTGCTGTTCAAAAGACTCGGCATTCCATCATTGGCCAAACTATTCATGTCATATCCCGAGTTAATCCTCTTCGGGTACTGATGAAGAAGCCTAGCACACTCAATTCTCGGCTGGCTACATGGACCATTCTGCTAGCCCAATATGACATGGTATATGTTCCTCAAAAGTCTGTCAAAGGTCAAGCACTGGCGGATTTCTTAGCAGCTCATCCTGTTCCAGAGACGTCCAAACTCTATGATGAAATTCCAGACGAGACTTTGGAATCTAATGCAATCTCCGAAGAATTTCCTACTTGACGTCTATTCTTTGACGGTGCATCCAGGATTGGACCCAATGGTGCCATTGTCGCAGGAGTTGGAGTTGTCCTTGTTTCTCCAGACATGTCAGCTATTCAAAGAGCATATTCCTTAGATGAGCCTTGTTCTAACAACGTGGTAGAGTACAATGCTCTACTCATTGACCTTCAGCTAGCCAAACAACTAGACGTCGAGTATCTTGAAGTCTATGGTGACTCTAAGCTGGTTGTTAACCAGGTTAGAGGGACTTATGAAGTTCGCCATCAAGATCTAGTGCCTTACTTTGAAGCGGCAATCAACATGGCTACATCATTCAAAGCCTTCTTCATCGAATATGTACGCCGAGCTTGCAATACTGAGACAGACGCTTTGGCCAATCTTGCGGCAGTCTTAGCCATCCCTATCAAAAGACAGCAGGTGGTGGTTATCTCTAATCGGGAATTGTTCTGCGTCGAAAACAATCGTAATATTGAGTTCAGTAATCTTACTGAAGCCAATGTTATCGGTGAAGATTGGAGAGTTCCTTTCATCGACTTCGTGGTCCATGACATACTCCCTGAAGATCCCAAGGAGGCTACGAGTATTCGTCGGCGGTCTTTGCGATTCTATTACAATCAAACCACCAAAACTCTCTATCGGCGAACTTATGACGGTTTACTCTTGCGCTGTCTCGCTGGTGATGAAGCAAAGCAAGTACTGCGTGAAGCTCACGATGGTGTCTGTGGAGCACATCAACCCGGTCCTAAATTACAGGATCGCATCCGACGCATGGGTTATTACTGGCCCTCTATGGTATCTGATGCCATCGATTATGCAAGGAAGTGTCGAGCTTGTCAAATCCACGCAAATTTCATTCATCAACCGTCAGAATTCCTTCATCCGGCTGCTGCTTCTTGGCCTTTTAAAGCTTGGGGCATGGACATCATCGGTCCCATCAATCCTCCTTCTTCTAGAGGACATCGGTTCATACTGGCAATAACCGACTACTTCTCCAAATGGGCCGAAGCTATACCATTGGCTGAAGTCAAGACCAGCAGTGTCATCAACTTCGTCAAACACCATGTCATCTATCGATTTGGTGTACCTCGAAGGATCATCCACGACAACGGACCTCAATTCATCAGCCAAAAGTTCACAAGGTTCTGTGACGATCACCGGATTGACAATGTCGCTTCGACAGCCTACAATCCTGCTGCTAACGGCTTAGCTGAAGCTTTCAACAAGACTATCATCAAGCTCCTCAAGAAGTTTGTATCTACTAACAAACGAAACTGGAGTGAAAAGCTTGGGGAATGTCTTTGAGCCTACCGCACTACGGTCTGCAACCCTACAGGCTGTACACCCTTCTCTTTGGTGTACGGCTGTGAAGCAGTTCTACCCCTGGAACTCCAAATTCCGTCTTTGAGGATTGCTATCGCCAACGAACTCACGACAGAGAACAATGATCTTCTCCGACTTCAAGAGTTAGAAGCGCTCGATGAGAAGTGGCTATTGGCTCAACAGCATATTGAGTTATACCAAGCCCGTATCTCAAAGACATTCAACCGCAAAGTTAAGGCCAGAACCTTTCAGAAAGGAGAGCTTGTTCTAACAGTCAGACGTCCTATGACTATGACTCACTCGAGCAAAGGCAAGTTCGATGCAAAGTGGGAAGGGCCTTACATTGTAAGCAAAGTCTTTTCAAATGGAGCCTATCAACTCACAGAGCTAGATGGTCGAGTTGCAATGATGCCTATCAATGGCAAGTTCCTCAAAAAGTATTATGTATAAATGTAACAGACGTTGCTTGTAATTATCAGACAAGTTCATAAATAAAATTCAGTTTTATTTCATCTTGAATGATAGTACATAATATCAAGGAAGGTCACTATCATCCTTCTCAAAATTGGGACGCGGGCCACTACCGTCCTTATCAAAAACATGATCAGCAAAAGAGTCGAGAACATTCTTGTTGGAACCCACCATAAACTTGCAAGCAGCTATCCTCATGGCTTCTTCTTCTTCAGTCTTCCCTGGTTCAAGAAAGAAGTCCAAGATGTCCTTTGGTGGCTTGGATGCAGATGAACCTTCGCCTGCCTCTGTCTGCTTTGGCTGGGCCGGCTCGACTGGACGTTCTTCAGTACCCGTTTCCAGCTTCGGGGCGATCTCAGCCTTCTTGGATGCATCTCTAGACAACATCTTTATGTTGAAAAGTAAAAGTGACTATTCCATCTAATTTCTGTCCTATTTATAGGCAGAGATTCTTAAAACAATGAAGCGACACATCCATTCGACGGTTTACCCGTTCATCTCATCCATCTGACGGTTCGCCCGTTCATCTGACGGTTTGTCCATTCATCATAATCATCCGACGGTTCGCCCGTTCACCATCTGACGGTTCGCCCGTTCATCTGACGGTTTACCCGTTCATTACATCCATCCGACGGTTCATCCGTTCATTTAATTCATTTGACGGTTCATCCGCTCGTCACATTCATCCTGACGATTCATTTCGTTCATTTGTTTCGTTCACATCATCTATTTCGTTTATGGCAGCAACTTGTCATCTTTGAATAAGTTGTCTATTGAAATAATGATATTCGATAAATTATATTTGCCACGTCCATATTACCTCTGAGCAGATATTATTGAATATGATTATTTTCCAGAATCAAGAAATATATCATGTCTTGTACCTCTGAATATATTTTCTATCGCTATTATTTATATCTTAATAAGATATGAGACAAATAATAGAACCACAAAAGAATGTCTTTTTATTGATCAAAGATGAAAGACATTACAAAGATACATATCACAAAAAAAACAAGAAGATACAGAAAATCTTTCTATTCGGTCGGTGGTGTCATCAAGTTAACCATCTGCTGCTTTAAAGATTTCAATCGCTCCTCACGGGAGTCCATCACACGCCTCCTGGCTTCCTCCATTCCAGACTTTTCATTAAAAGTTGGTAAGGTCACTAAGCGGCGGGAGATTTCAGCCTGATGAGTCGTGATATATTCATTTCGTTCTTGAGTCAGAATGGCCAGTTGCTGAGTGGCAGCTTGATGCTGTGTGACTTCATCTTCTAGAGTATGCTGAACTAGTTTCAACTCTTCCTGGAGACGGGCAATCTCCTCTTGAAGACGAACAGATTTCGCTTTTAACTCAGTAACTTTCTCCTCTTTCTCTGCAGCAGCAGAGGTGACTATCTCCATTTGAGAATCATATTCTGAAGCCTTGGCAGTATAAGTGTCTATGAAAGTCTGGAAATTAGCCTTCTCAATGGCAACTTCTTGAGACATCCTTTCAAATTCAGCTTGCACTAAGGATTCCACTTCCCCTCGATTAAGATCTTTGTAGATCTTAACCGATGCTTCTAGCTCATCTAGTATATGCTCAAGAAAAACAGCTTGAGCTTCATCTCCTTGACCTCGGATGGCATTTATCAAATGAGAGGTTGGGCTTCTAACAGTAGTGAAATCAACTTCTTCTTTCTCTAGTACCCTATCTACTAGGGGTCCCAATGCATTAAAGAACAAGTTGCTGAAAGAACTAATGATAAATTGGTTAGTTGCCAAAGCTCCAGGGGTAGCAGCTACTCCCGTTGATGATGAAGCAGCATGTGCATGTGCAGATGGACATTCTTGCACTTGAATAGAGGGTTTTTAAACAAGGGAGCTAAAGTAGAACTGGTTGCTCCTCCCGGTTGTTCTTCTGCAAAGACAAATGAACCTATCATTGATTGTTGTTGTCATTAACAATTAATTAAAAAGGATCAAAAGATCAAAGGCAATCTTACCATGACTTGCTCTAGCAACAAGCCTTTCGTCTGTGGGTACAGATTCCAGTCTAGCAGAGGTAGCCTCAGACATTACTGCCTGGCTACTTCCAGCCTCAGAACCCCCCGACAGATGTCGGCTGCCACTGGATATTAGTGTTATCGGTACTATATCAGTGCAAGGAGGAACCGGAGATGATTCGATTTCTACATGGATCAAAAATAGAGATGTCAGTTGTTAATCTATGAAAAGAAGATTAATAATTTCCTTTAATACCTTTGGGATCAGTGGTAGTAGCTTCCTCCAGCGCTACTTCCTTACCCATACTCTTTTCAGGAGCCACATCCACCTCACATCCTTTTCAGGAGCTAGTGTGTCTTCAACAACTTCAGGAGATTTATGGACATCAATGTCCTCTTCTTGATTCAAAGTATCATCAATAGCCTCTATTGATGTATCTTCAGTGCTCATGCTATCCTCAGGTACTTCCTCGCTGGCAGTAGCAGCGTTATGATCAGCATCTTCTTGTAGACCGAAGTCACAATCATTTAATGCTTCAATCATTAAACGATCCTCCTCTTCGCGGATTGTTCCTGGTGTAACAGGAAGCTGAGTAGTTTCTACCGCTGGTGAAGGAGATCGCAAAGCTTCCTGCTCCTCCTCTACAACATCCTCCCTAGGCTCTGCAGCCTCCTTTCTCTGATCAGTCTCGTCCCTCTGTTCTGGACTAGGAGTCTCCTGCCTAGACTCAGAGACAGGAGTAGGAGATGACATAGTAATTCCAGCAGCAGTGCTGGCCACCACCGAGGACAGGATCACCTTCTTTCTTTTCTTAAAAGCCAGTTTCTTTCGATGAAGAGGTCTTTCGGGACTCTCCACATCTACCACATCAACCCGCTGTGGAAGAGAAGTCGGTGTGGTCGCTTCTTCTCGGGTTGACTCAACCAGTTGCCGAGACTGCGACCTGGTAGTGACTTTCTCTGATGGGTCCAAGAGGAGTTTCTTCTTGGCAACCGGAGAGGAAGGCTCATTAATTCTTCTCTTCCTTTCCCTGGCCGGAGACTTAACAACTTTCAAAGAAACCCTCAATGGTTCATTAACTTCCTCGGGGAAGTTAGCATCCCTTGAGGCTTCTAAGGGATCATCCACTGGTTCATGTTGTTCATCATTTGCTGGAGCTAGCATAGCAGTTGCTCCTTTCCTCAAACGCGTCGCCGTCGCGAAGCTATCCACCAGATTAAAGTTCTCGGCGAAAGTATTTGCAGCTGTGTAAAACAGTGAATATGTATATAACATTCTAGGGCCATGATCATTCTTGGTTGGCATCGAGAACACTGTCCTTGTGTCTCGAGCGTTGTAGTAGGCCCATGCTCTGGCACCATCAATTAGATACCCCTTTCCTTGTAGGCAAGTTATAGCGTTGCCTACATGAAATTGGTCGTAACCAAATTTACGAGCGAAGCGACTCGGCAGATATGGTTCCAGATAACACTCTTCTTCAAATCTGTACACCAAATGCGATGGTCTGATCGTCTTTAGCCAGTCAAAAGCTACCCGACCCAGCGGTTGCCTCCCAAGGTCAACTAAATTTGCCGACATATGTTCATAACCGACTGGAGGGGCAACGCAAAAAAAATTCCATCCCTTCCCAAGGTTCAGGGCGCGTCTGCAGTCCTTCAGACTAATGTACACCCACTTGCTCCGGGAGAATCTTCGCAGAAAGCTACCACCGACTGCTCCCATGTCGGGGTTCATCAATGACTGATGGTGCAGAAGCAACCATCCGAATAAATAGGTGTAAGGCAACTCCAATCGAGGGAAGTTCCCCTTCTCACCCTTCCATTTGATCATGGAGTCAACATACAGACGAAGACCTGCATTCACCCTGCAAGTCATCGCTGATAGCAAATCCATCCGGTAGCCGAAGACTAACCGGACAACAGCAAAAAGTACGCCGCGGTGGAAGCGGTCCACGGCGCTTGCTCCGGGTACAACGAAACGACAGAGCCAGTATGTCAGGAATCCCGCCGGCTAGGCTTCTCTTGACATGGGCCTGTAGCCCATTCTTATAAAACTCTCGACAAAATCTCATGTCTTGAGTGGAGGGTACTGATGATCATCATTAACTTTGATATCCATCTTCTTATTCTCTTCCATCAGTCTTATTACTTCACTGTGGCTGAGGGATTGGAAGAAAGTCGGGTTGCATGTGTCATGATCCTTAGTCTTTTTCTCAATGATATGATTAAGAAAAAGATAAGACAACCACTTTGAGGAATAACAGGTGCTAGAAGAGCCGCTCTTATAGTACAGGGAGCATATGTTGTAATGGCACAGTAGTTCGTCGAAAACTGCCACCATCTCTGCATTTTTCCGACGTAGTCTGTCTAACTCGTCGTTTGTGGGAACATACTCCTCATAAGGGAAGTCTCATGTTGGTAGGCACGAGATGTACTTCATCTCATGGAGGGCTAATCCAATTTCCCCGCAGGACGTCATGAACGTCCCTGTCCTATAATTATACCTCTCTGCCAGGGCCAAAAACAGATGAGGGTTTGGGTGGAATCCATACACGGTAGCATATACCGCATGATATAGCTCGATCTCTTTCAACTTGTCTTCAAACTGAGCCAATATCCAGTTGGCTATGCAGTTCCACCTTCTGTTATCTGGGTTCACCAGACCGGTCAGCCGGATGTCCTGATCCGGATATCTGCCTTCAACCTTTGCATATTCATTAGCAAAGATTGGTGTCCTCACCGGCAGCAACAAAGAAGAGTTCTCTGGAGGGATGCAGCCTGGCTTCAACCCTCTGAGTAAAGTGCAATGTCGCTCAGATGAGCTATAGAACATATCTCGGTTGTTTGGGCCTTTCTTTACACAGATCTTTCCTGTCCTTGCCTGTTGAAGGGGAGTGATATCCCAGTCCATCCTCCTGGGATGGCTTGCATGAGCATACCGGGCTAGAGGGAGGCATCTAGCAATGTCCGGTAATAGGACTAGTTTCTCATTCCTTTGGAAGAGTCTCTCCTCAACACGGGGTCTTGGCTGAGAACTCTTGTCGATGGCTTCGCCAAATAAGAACATGGGTTTCTTGTGGGTAATGGCGTCAGCAGACTGCAGGGGCTGCCCATTCATCAAACTTAACAAAGTCTCATTGTCCTGAGCTATCAAGATAGCCTGGCGGGAGGATGGCAGAGCATATTGTGGAAAAAGCACATGAGACAAATCTTCTTTAAATTTCGGCTCAGCAAGGGACCCTGCAAATATTTCATACTCAGGATCCTCTCTGATGTTAACTGCATCAAAAAAAAAACAGAATTCAGTACAAGTAAAAATCAAAGATTCTGTCAGCAAATTGCGCAAGCATCAGATTGCGCAAGCATGCGCAAACTATCCAGTGGCGCCAACTCATCCACTTGCGCAAGCCATCAGATTGCGCTGAATAACTTGCGCAAAGTATCAGTTTGCGCTGGACAGCCTTGCGCAAATCAGCAGACTGCGCTGACTTTTGCCAGCGCGTTCTAACCGATTGCACAAAAAAATAGTTTTCATAAAAATAAAAAATATTGGGTTTGTGCAACCGAAACCCTAAACAGGGCGGCGCAGTATGACCAAATCTCTAAAAAGAGACAGGTTCGAAGGATCAACAGTGTTAAAGAACCCTAAAAAGGGTCTTTCGATCGGGTTTACTACCTTGCAGTGCTGGGTGAGCAGCTTCATGACGAGAAGGACGCGGCACGGCACGAGTCGAGGACTCGGCGGGGGCCTTGCCTTTCTCGGCGGCGGAACGCTTTGGAGCCATGGAGATCAACGGGAAGAAGAAGAAGAGTCAGGAAAGCTCGGGAAGTTTTCTCTTTCGAAAGTTTGAAAGCAAGTAAAGAATGGCAGAGAGAGAACGGAGAACTATTTATAGTTTTCCAAAATAAACAAACTCCTTAGATTGCGCCGAATAAACAGGGACTAATTCCTCCGATTGCGCAGACAGGTCATCATATGCGCAACTTGATTTAAATATCAAAATTCAAAGTATTTCGAAGCTTTGACTATCTTCAAACTTCGAAAACTTTGAAGGGGGTCTTGTAGGTCCTAAAAATCAAGTTGCACCCATCAATAAAGTCATAAAAATCAAATTATACATCCTTCAAGTGAACTGCGCAGAAGACAGATTGCGCAACAATTCGATTGCGCAGGCTGAACTGCGCACTCATCCAAGTGCGCAAGCTGACGTGGCCTCGTCATCATTACCTGACAGAGAATCAGATCTTCTGACAACTGACAGCACGGAGAACGAAAAAACTGTTCGTTTATCGTGCAGCACAGCGCTCGAGGCAGCTGTACATACAGCGCAATCTGCCTGCAGCGCAATCCATCCCAGCGCGGTCTATCCCAGCGCAATCCAAAGCCAGCGCAATTCAGGTGGCGCACTCCATCAATACAACTGACAAAGTACACGTGGCCTTCATGCCATCAATGACTCATTACGTGGTAACCGTCTGTACACGATCATGCGCATTTCAATCAAATAATACAATGTGTCCGATACAGTTGGCCCACGATCAAATAACTGCCAGCGCAGTCTGATGTCTGCGCGGTCCAATGCAGCGCAATCCAGCTTGCGCAATCCAGAATAACTAAAAAGTAATTATTTCCAGAACTCTATAAATAGAGTTTCAAGTCCTTCCTAGGGGGGATCATATACATACACACAGAGATCAGAGATCATCACCAGAGATCAGGAGTTCTTGCCAAAGTGCTGCTGCAATTTTCAGAGGCTACCGTCTTCAAAGTTCACATCGTCCAAGGGATAAAGCAATCGTCATTCAGATCGGATTCCTATAGTTGTACTTTTCCAGAATTCTTGTAATCTTCTTTACAAAGTTTGTTGAAATAAAGATCAACTTTTGTTTTTGCAAACAGCGACCTCCAGCAGGTGTCTGTTCTTCCTTTCGGCCACACCATTTTGTGCCGGTGTATAGGCACAGGAAGTTTGGTGTAGTATGTCATGAGTGGATAAATACTCAGCAACCCTTCTATTGGTATACTCCGTCCCATTATCAGACCGTAAGCACTTAATTTTAGCGCCATATTGAGTTTCTACCCGGCGATGAAAGTCTCGAAACGCCTCAAAGACGTCACTTTTATTCTTCATAAGGTACACCAATGTCACGCGAGTATAACAATCAATAAAAGTGACGAACCATCGAAAACCGTTAATACCGGTTGTAGGACAAGGGTCCCATACGTCTGAATGTATCATATCAAAAACAGCCAAACTTCTACTACCTGAACTCACATACGTGCTTCTGGTATGTTTACCCAACTCACAAGCATGACAAAATAACTTCTCTGTATTAGCCCTTTGGTATAAGGACGGATACATTCGACTAATAATTTTAAAAGAAGAATGACCGACACGCTGGTGGTGGAGTAGCAATTCATCTTCTACACTGCGCCGTGAATCTTCCGGTGGTGTGTCTGCTACCAGAGATGCCAAAGCTTTGTCCAGTCCAGTCCTGTCCAAGTACCACAGCCCCTTATGCCATGTGCCAGTCCCTAGTCGTCGTCTTGTCCCCTTCTCCTGAAAAGTCACCGAAGGAATGTCAAAAGAAACAGTACAGTTAAGATCAAGGATAATGACACTAATAGAAAGAAGATTGACAGGAAAAGACGGAGCATGTAAGACATTGGTGAGAGTGAGAGAAGGGGTGCATGCGACAGTGCCTTTACCCATGACAGGGCTGGAGTTACCATCAGCAGTCTGAATGCTCTCCGGCGTCGGTAGGTGAGTATAGTCCTGGAACTCATCGCGGGACCCCGTGACATGGCGAGATGTCCTAGAGTCCATAATCCAACCTGGTTGGTGGACAACTGCCGCAAGAGCACGCGCAGGTATACCTGTGCCGATTTGGGCAAAGCAAGTGATGTGGTCCCCCGAGGTAGATGACGTCCCATGACTGCCGTCCGAACCCAGCTTCGTGCTGCGTAACTTTGCGAGGAACTCCTTCTCAAGAGGGGTTAACTCAGTCAGGTGATTGTTGCCCCCTTCCTCCGCCAGATTAGCTTTGTGTCCACCAGAATAATTTCCCCTTCTACTAGCAAAACCGCCTCTACCACCACGACGTCCGCTGCGGCCCCGTCCACGATCACTTGACTGACTGTGCAGGAGTTTTGGACAAAATCTAATGTAATGCCCTTGAGTCACCACTGTTGTGGCAAATACCTGCCACAGAGGGAGGCTGATTGAAGGTGGCAAGGGCAGACTTGTCAACAGCGGCTTGCTCCCCCTGGAAAGAGCCCTTGTTGGGCATCAACTTCAAGCGAGCCTCCTCTTGTGCCATGACAGCTATGGCTTCTTCTAAGGTTGGAAGCATGGGCTGTGCTAGGAGGACATTCCTTCTATGCTCAAACACAGGGTTAAGACCCTTCAAGAACTTCATCATCCGTTGACGCGAAATATAATCCAAGAACTTTTGAAAATGTTTTGCAAATGCTGGTTCGACCTGGGCATCTTCCATCCCAAGAGGATCATAGTGATCCAGATCAGACCAGTACTTCTTCAACAGTGCTGCATACTCAGAGATGGTGCGGTCGTCCTGGGCCACCCTATCAAGTTCATCCTGCAGTTGGAAGACCCGCATAGGATTGCCCGAGCCTGAGTACATATCCTTCAAAGTCTGCCAGATATCAGCAGCAGCCTCCATCGCCTCGACATTGCCCGACACCTGGTCGGTCAAGGAGGCTGTCAACCATCCAACCACAACATTGTTGACAATTTCCCAAATAGCAAACTCCTTTGAGGAGGGATCATCTGGCGCCTTGGTTTGGCCATTGACGTAGCCAACCAAGCCACGTCCCTTCAGCGTCCGCATGGCCTGTCATGACCATTTCAAGTAATTGGACGTTTCTTCCAACTTCGTCTCCAGCTTGTCAAGCTTTCCCATTTTGTAGGGTGACGGATCCACATCAGTATGGATCACACGTGGGGTCGCCTCGGTTAATCACTTTGATAAAATAACATCAACCAAGGCCTTCATCTCGTCTGCTGTCAGTTTACCACTGATCGAATCCATGGCATCCTCAACTGGGAGTCGTCGTCGTCGTCGACTTCGTCGTCGTCGTCTTCGTCGGCTTCGTCGTCATCTTAATGTAAAGTCTTCAACAGAGACCTTACGAATGCGCGGTTAACATAGCCAACACCGGCGCGCACATGGAGATCCTAATTTGCAGATCGAGAACGAAAAACAAATAAAGCATTTGTAGTTCCGGAGGGCGTAATCTAGGAACAGAAAGTGCAAATAAAGCATTTGACATCCATCCGTCTTCGAATAACCGTCCACATAATCTCTCTCGCAAATTAGGGTTTTTTTTTATTGAAGAGAAAAAAGGGGGGGTTTCAGCAGCAGGTGGGTCGACGTCGGGGGGGGGGGGGCGTGGGGGGAGGGGGTCAGCAGCAGGTGTGGGTGGGGGTCGGCAGGGGGGGCGTCGGGCGGGGCTGGGGGGGTCGGCAGGGGGTCGTCGGCAGGGGGGTCGTCGGCAGGGAGTGGGCGGCAGGGAGGCAAGGGGGGGGGGGTAGTCGGCAGGGGGTGGGCTGCAGGGAGGTTAGGGTTAGGGTTAGGGTTAGGGTCGACAGAGGGGGGGGGGGGTCGGAAGAGATTTTTTTTTTTGGTTATGGCTCTGATACCATGTAGAGAATAATTGTTATATTTTATTGATTGGCTACTCCACTACTTATAGGAAGTCTAGCTCCTCTTCATATTACATTTTCCAATGTGGGACTAAATCCCGTATTAGTTCTCAACAAATAGTAATGGTTAGAGTTTGTTTGTCGATAAAAAGAGCCTCACGTCAGTATCAACAAGTATCGGCTGGTATGGGTTGAGATCAGTATCAGATTGGGGCATGCCAAACGGATACGATAGTGTCGATATGTATCAACATGGACCAAATTGGCTCGAGTTAGTTTGCGATCTCCTAGTTTTCCATCTGACTATCTTTCATTCTATATTAGTTCTTTTATTTAGAATTGCTTTGCAACTTTTATTCCTGAGAAGTTTTCTGTTTTTTCTGGTAGGTTACAGAGATGTCTAGTAGTTTCAAGAGGGATTTGGAATGGTTCTCCATACAGTTGAGTGACATGGGCTCGATCACCACCTATCTACAGGATCAACTTTGTTATAACTCAGGTTAAAGCCTTTGCAATCATAATACCAAAATGAAATATTCGAACATAATGAGTTCACTCATTCAACCATTCCTCATCCAAAACACAGGTAGGTCAGCACCTTTCCCAGCTCCCATTCAAATATTGGCAAGCTAGGAAGCATGGAGAGTCCAGAATTTGTGCTTGTCCATGATGCATATGTGCTGGAGGCATAACAGCCATCTGAAAATGGGTGTTATCTATATGCCAAGCCACCTGACTGCAAGACTCCCCCTCCCGCCCACCATCACCACCACCACACACACACACTCGTCGCTTTGTCCACTTACAAATCCATCAACCCAGTCCTTCTCATCATTTTGCCCAAAAACAAGGTTCGCAGTATCTTCCGATTCCGATTCCGATTCCGATTCCGATACCATATCGCCCTTTATCTTATTGTTTTCGTAATGTTGAATCCAATACTTACCCCCAATGGCCAATACCGAAAATTTGGGTCATTTTAGCAAGGGAAAAAATTAAAAGAAAAAGAGAGTACAGAGAAAACAATGTAACCAACAGTATGTAACCACTTTGTCGAAGTTGTATGCTGTAAATTTACAGTGTTCCTAAATCTTAATATCATTATATTCGAAACTATATATTGTAGGGGTACTTTGTCTAAAAGCAGGTAAAATAAACAACAATCTCTATTGCTGGTGAATAATTCAATAATGTTGTATATTATTCGATTCAAACTAATGAGAACAAGAAATAACACATTAAACTACAGTACACCTAAACGCATCAAACATTTTCTAGTTTTTAAAATAATTTCTTGTTAATCCTTTTTTTTCTCCCTGAAACCAATAACTTTGAAACTCCAACGCAAAACAGTTGAAACTACCGATACCGCTACTCATAAGAAGGTCTCAAACCGATACTGCAAACCTTGCCTCAAACCTTAAACTCAATCATCCAGATTATAAATCAAGTCCCAACCCACTATATTGTGATTGATTGTCGGATCTTGGACACGATGTGGAGACGCCATCTTCGAAGTATAAGATTTGTGCAAGTTAGATTGTCTGGGCTTATTTGTCAATTCTCAGGTTTAATTATAATCTTACTTTGTTCTTTAATTGCAGATGTTGTGATCTCTTCGAGTATTCCTTGATAGATTAGTAATAGCATTTGAGTTGGTTATTCTTACACAGATTTCATTGCTTCTTGTTGCATTAAACCATCTAGGTTTTCCCTTTAGCTCTTGTCCTGCGTTTAACGGGAATGACACAAGCATCTTCAGGATGAGCATTGCAAAAAGCCTTTGTTATTGTCACAGTTACCATTTAGATAAGTGGGTTCTTTTTAAGGAGATGGGTGCACGTATGGTAGGTTATCTAGAGTTATTGCATTATAGGGCGGAAAGGTGAGAGGTAACTTTTGCATTTGTATTACTTAATGAGCATAAATATTTGCATTAGAAGACATAGGCATGCATCATCTCCTATATTATATGCAATTGTCATGAACTATGTTGTTCTGGATGCTAGCCGAGGCGAGGTCGCCCAGGAAACTTGGGTACTTCCCTGCTGCACACACACACACACACACACACACACACACACATATATATATATATATATTTGGGCCCTAGACGCTGTAGGCACCCTACACAGTCGCCTAGGCGACCATCGCCACAACCAGGGAAAAATAACCCAGGTCGAGCCCATAAGTTTTTTACCTACACGCCTAGGCCACCTAGGTGTTGCCTATGATATCATAGGTCATGAAAGGGAGAAACAAGTTATAAATGAAATATTACAACAAAAGCCGGATTCCTTTTCCCTTTAGGTGGATTCCTTTAGGTTTACATTTGTTTATCTTCATTAACAACTATATTCCTCCTGCTTCTCTAAAAGTTAGGCATCAACTGGAGTCCTGTCCTATGTTTGACAAACACAAATATCTCAAATATGATACAATACGACAGAAGTGTTTATTTATGGTTCATAAGGAACTGCTTTGTCATGTCTCCATCAAGTAAAGGTATCCAACTCTACCACATATTTGACAAACTATGCCACCTACCTTGAGGTGATCTTGCAACATAGGCTATAAGTTTAATGTCGTTTATACTTCAGATTTATATAACCATCAAATCATGAAATTGCAATGAATGCACCCTCAATAAAAATATACTGACCCCATAAGGAAATCGAAAGAGGGACATCGGATCTTAAGCTACTGCCTGCCAATGGATAAGAGTCCAGTCAAGGAACTCCAACAGAGTAAAAGCTTCCAAGAAGTAAAAAAGTGGAAAGGGAGTACCTAATATTGACCCAAGAATTAGGAATTTTATCCCAAGAGAATCATCACCCAACCTACCATGCAGATGAACATTTAAACCAAGGTCAAAATTGCTATTCCTATTGTTGTATAAGAAACCCTTTACTTCTGCCAAGCAAATAAGTAGGTTTGCCTTCTCCCTATCCAAACACCTATAAGTGCGAAACGGTCGACTTTTTCGTCAGAAATTAAGCATTTTAAACCTTTTTTTATGACTAAGCTGGAGTAGAAATATTTGTTAACCCCTGTCAGACATCGTCTAAAAGGTTAATTAATATAAAAACACACATCACATTGCTTATCTGTATAGAAAGAAGCACAAATCTTAAGTGATCTCTGCAAACTTATTCACATACTTGAGTTACTCATCTATCATGAGGGCATTGAAGAGAAAGCTTCGGACTTTGAGAACTAAAATCTCTCTTAGACCTCCAAATGTCTAATATGGTCAAGGTGATGCTACTCTTCCCTAGTCTCAAATCAAACTAAAGACATGCATCTAAGGTTTTTTCTAGGAAAACTTCTTGTATGTGGTCAAAATTACAAGTTTTGAGAGTTTTTTTTATGCAAAATAGCAAAGGAGGCTAAGCAACTGCTAAGAAGAACAAGTCAGTCAATAAAGAAAGGGCTTATGAATATACAATAACAAAGAAGAGAAGCTATAAGGAAGCAGATAATGACGCTAAGTCTAAGGCTTACGAAGACCTATACAAGCAGCTAATACTAAAGAGGAGAGAGAAATAGAGTTCTAGCAAGTTAAGAAATAGGCTTATGACACATGTTAAAATTAAAGAAAGGATGTAGAGATGTAGGCGTGTGTCAAAAGTGAAGATAGTATGATCCTAGCAAGCAGGAAAATAGAACATTACAGAAAGAAGTCACTTTTATCAAGTTATACTATAGTGACCATGTAAAAAAAATTAGAAGTAAAGCCAAATGATTTAGTCCACGCTAGAAATGTAGATATTCTAGGCTAGTTAAGAAACTTATAAACATCATCATCAACTTCAAATGGGCATTTCTGATCAAAGCTCGATCAAATCCTGGCCAGGAAGCGGTGTGAACCAGGTTGCATGGAGACACAATATGACATGGACAAGGTGACAATGACACAGCACCAACTTTTGCAGCATCTAATGCCTCCTAGCATGAGAAAGACATGGGGGGTTGCCATGAAAATTAGAAGCCTGGTAGCATCGACGGCTTTATCAGCACTTAGGTGTCCCACCGTTGCTTCTTGGTTGGACAATTTTTGATAACAATGAATTTTCCTCCCAAATTAACAAAAACTATTCAATTCAGTATTGTCGAACTCTACAAACCAAAAATAGAATGCGCATGATAGGCTATCATCTTCGAATTCAAACATAAAATCAAGGTTCATGAACATTCCTATGAGTATCGGTAACGGCGGTATCGGCAATATCGGCGGTTTCGGATTGGAGTATCGAATTTTTTGGTATCGGAAAATCAATAATTATTAACATTTTAGAAAATATATTTTATATATTTAGGCATAATTTTAAGTATTTTCACTGTTATTTCTCAGTAGTTTTGGAATTGAATGAAATAATAGTCACCTTGCTGATTGGTTTGCATGCAATAGATAAGTTTTCTCCTTTTACAACCTTACTATGTTATTACACTCTTGTTGATTGGTCTTTTTCATTCAATTTTCGTTGCCGAATTGACTGGAAAAGAAACCCCCAATGTCGATATAAGTCAGTATCGGGTATCGGTCGGTATCGGATCGGGACATGCCAAACCGTATCGGTATCGGCCGTGTTGGATCGGTATCGATATTGCGAACTATGCATAAAATAAAACTTAAGACATGCATATAGGTTCTTTTCTAAGAAAAGCTTCTGTTAGTTGGTCAAGACTAGAACTATTGAGAGATTTAGATGTAAAACAGAAAAGGAGGTTAAAAAGCTATTAAGAAGGCAAGGAAGCCAAGAATGCACTTCACATGTGAAAAAAAAAAAGGAATTCGAGAGTTTTGAAGAATATAAGATAGCAAACAAGGAAACTAAGCAAACAGATATTGGGGCTAAGTCTTAAGGCTTATGAAGACCTATACAACCATCTAAGACTAAAGGAGACAAAGAAATAGAGTTATAGCAAGTAAAGCTATAGGCTTATCTAGACCTATACGCATGAATGTTAAAATTAAAGAAAGTAGAGATGTAGGCATGTATCGCAAGTGAAGATAATACAGTTCTAGAAAACAGGTAAAGAGAACGCTATAGACATGTCACTTTTATCAAGTTATACTATTGTAACTCCACTTTTTCTAATAATAAAATTTGAGTATATTTTTATTTGAATCAATTTAAGATTTTTAATTAGTTTTATCTTAAACTAAATTATCATTAATTATTTCTAACTATAGTTTCCTAAACTATTTTAACTATTTTCTAATTCTTAAACTTTATTCCTAATTTCATTTTATATCAATTTCCTTTGGACTTCTATCCAATTATTGCAATGGGCCGGCCCTTCCTATTCCAGCCATTTTAATCCATTCAGCCCAACTCTATGGTCAGCCCGACCCTTAGCCCGGTTTGGGCGCGGATCTAACCGATAACCAGATGACCTTTAACCCGTGACCCGATAACCCGTTATAAACCAACCGTTACACCATTCCTTCGTTCATTCATTCAAACTCTTCCCTCCATCCAACTCCTCTGCTGCGGTTGGGAACGACGACGACGACGACGGCGGCCACGCCAGGAAGGAGCCGACTCCAGAAGTTTCGTTCCTCGCCTGCCCGCCTAACTGATTCTCAACGGCCTAACTACTTCCTAACCACCTCGCCTGCCCGCCTAACCACCTCGTCGCTGCCCGACTGCCCGCGCAACCGCCTGCCCGTCGCCACCGCAGCTATTTAAGGACCCCAACATCAACCCTCTTCTTCATCACTTCTTGGACGGCGAAGCCCTGGCGGATTTCACCACTGACCGTGCCTCCTTCTTCGCGAGCTTTCAGCATGGCAGCCATGGCGGAACTCGGCGTTAAGCTCTGTTAGGAGTGAAGAGTCTTCTCCCTCGTTCGATCGATCTCCATCCATGGCAGCCGCGGTGCTCATTGGCCACTGATCCGCACCAAAAACAGTGTCGGCTCCACCGCTTCTCCTCGACGACGGAACTTTAGCTTCGTCGACATCTACTCCGGTGAGTAATCTCGCCTCCGCTCCTTGAATTGATTCGATCATCTTGTGATATGTTGGGAGTATGGTGAGTTCTTGATTGACTCTGAATATTTGGGATCATGTACAATTTAAGTTGAACTCATGATCATTCACTTTGTGCGTGCACACCACTTGTTCGATGGAATGGCTGATCCGACCTAATGATCAGCTCTGGACACAAGGATCGCGGTATCGGACACTGAAGACATGTCTGGCAGTATCTTGAGCATTTAGGTATCTTGCTTCTTCCATTCAGTCTCTGTTTTTATCAAGTCGAGCTTGGGATCGGTTGTGGACATGTCAGTATCGACACAGGTATAGGCTGTATCTCCTTGTCGAACTTTGGTTGTTGTGTGGACATGATCCCGTGTCACAGGAAGACACTGCGGACACGAGTCTTGATGGACACTGACAGTAGTTAGGGGATTGGTATCAGAGTTATGCATTATGGAGGGATCGGTTTTGCACTTGGGGTTAGATTGGATTAATGGGCCTGTAGGCTAGCCGTTGGGATAATTTTGACTGTATTTAGAGTAGCAAATTGAATTTCAGTAGAGAATATGATGAGCCCAGAGTAGACCTTAAACCATTTTAGCCTATTAGAACCCATATGTTACTTTGAGTCAATGAATTGATTATTAATTGTGGCCTGGAGTTAGGATAGATTGTTGGCCAATTAGTAGCTGTAGTGGGTTGCCTATTGGACTGGCCAGTGTATGGGCCCATAGCTCCTTGACTAAATTATAAAGTGAGCTATTATAGATTGGACCTTAGATTGAGTAGATAGGAATTTGAACGTTAGTGTATTAGATATTGTTTAGATATTATCTAGAAGAATTCTAAGTATTGATTTTTCTAATTATAGGTGAATTAGAAGACTTGGACAAGACCCTGGAATCAAGGCAAGTACATGTACTCAGTATTACCATCATTGCATGTATTGCACACACATTGTCTTGTTTCATTATTGCACTTGTTCCCAATTGATTGCATTGTTTCTCGTGTCGGGTGGGGAACGTTTTAGAGACATGTGATTGACTAATATTGGACAAATATTGCCTGATAGCATAGTCTGTATGCCTGATGTCCATTTCGTGCGAGACTGATAGCATTGTCGTCAGACATGCCTGATTATTGCGTGACTGATAGCATTGTCGTCAGACATGCCTGATTATTGATTGACTGATAGCATATTCTATATGCCTGATTACATATTAGTCCCCACATGTTGATAACGTCCAATTGCACATATACACGTAGCTAGTGCATGCTTATTGTTCATCTTGTTCTCTGTCTTTCAGTTATATTTTGATAGACCGTTCCATTGATCTTCATGGTGAGTTTTATTGAGTTACATTGTACGTTGCTCACTTGACATTGAGATAGCTAGTTTCATGTATAGAAGATTGATTGAGTGTATTTGATTATATGTTGTTGTTGTATCATTTATCTTTTACCGACTTTGTACCCGGACATTCATGTATAAGTTGTAATAATTGTATAGTAGATTGCTGTGATGGTTAGTATAGATTCCGTGATTAGATGCTGTGATGAGATTACTTTGTTATTGATGACTAGACGGCTCATTACCGCTGTCAACGACAGTGTAGGCCGGACATGCATCGACCCGTACCCGATTATTCGGGAGCGGGGCGTGGCAACTATAGTGACCATGTAAAACTATTAGAAGCAAAGCCAAATGATTTAATCCATGCTAGAAATTGTAGATATTCCAGACTATCAGGTAAATAAAACTATTGAAACTTTGAAGAAATGAAAATAATAAATTACACAATTGAATAGCTCTATTGAGCTCTCAAATGCTTGAGGAGTAAAGGTTGGTATGATTGAAACGTTGATCTTTAGACAAAAAATCACCCCTTAAACAGTTTACCTGGAGGGTGTCAATGATATCTTAGCTTGGTTGCCACATAAAAGACAAATCACATTAGCAACACCCAAAACCTATGATTTGTTCAAAGAATGATGGCGATACTCCAAACAATATCAGGAAATATGAACAATATTTACATAATTAAGATACAACCTAAGATATTGGTATACCTGTTGGGTATCCAGCCTGATTCAAGGTGGCAGAGGATCTGGAGTGTCGTGGCATGGCCACGGAAATTGCGGAGCCGACGGCGGCAAAAGGTCGCGAAGACCAGGACTATTTCCAGCCTGCACAGCAGGACCGGAATTCCGGTCCTGGGTCAACCAGAACTTATTCCTGAGCCTGGGATGCAGGGACCGGAATTCCGGTCGGGAAATGGGGCAATTTGGGCAGGTTTCAGCTTTGAAAAGGGGCTGATTTGGTCATTTTTGGGGCTGGTTTCAAGGTCCAGATCGATCCCTCTAACTTGAATAAGTTAGGTTTCTCTAACAATTAAGTTAGGGTCTCTTAGTCCCTATTATAAATAGGAGGCTAAGGGGATTCTCATTGTAAGGCTCTTCTAGGATTCAAGGAGACCACCAATTTTTTACGAAGGAACCGTGCTCCCGTAGGTACACTTCAAGGGAGAATGAGGGTTTTGATCTTAGAGTCGTTTAGTTCGTCAAGGAGATTGTCACCGTCGGACAGTGGACAACCATTACTTGGTGAGAATTTTGTAAAGGGTTAGGATTTTATTTTACGATCTGATACAAATACGATCTAATATATGTATCTTCTTCTTGAGAAGTTGCAAGGGGTCGACTCTTGGGACAAATGAGTCAACGTACATATTGTATTCAGTCTTTTCGTTCATAGGAGATTGAGATTTGTACAGGTGGCCATAGTCACCACGTCGTGTTTTCTTTGTGGGTTCTAGTAGTCGATGTTCGTGATATCCGATGTGCACATCTTTTAAACCCAATAAAGTGGTATTAGAGCTCTCGGTACGGGAGGACAAAGGTATGACCATAGGTATGGAGAAAATCAACTCTATTGTATGGACTTGCATGGTCCGTTGGTAGGCAACGACGCCAAGCCAAATGACAAGTCTGCTAATGATTCTAAGATGGTTAGTCGAAAGACCATTGGGTCCATCCACCAATAGTTAGACGATTTGGTGTTTGGTCATGTTTTTATGGAGAGTTATGTGAAGAAGCTACGAGAGAAGCTACACCCTTGTATGAATGGAAGACGACTGGGAACAAGACGTTTTTTATTCGCTAAATCGTCAACTCAAAGTACACGGAGGGCGTCCGATGATGCAACATCTGAACAAGGTTCAATAGATCATCAATTAGTTGTCTGCAACGAAGATGGTGATTGATGACGACCTTCAGACTATATTGATGTCGAGTTCTTTGCCAGACAATTGGAAGACATTAGTAGTATCGATGGGCAACTCCACCTCAGAGGGAGAGGTTGTCCTCGTGATGGAGTTAGTCAAAAACAGTCTATTGAATGAGGAGAACCAACATAAGCAACAAGGATCATCAGAGTCGGAGTCCTTGTTGCTTCCGAAAAGGAGGAGTGGCCTAAGTCACATGCGAGAATAGGGGAAGTTGTCGGAATTTTGTGAGCTCGGATTAAAAGGATGGCTGCCCATTGTGGCGAGAGGGGTCATTACATAAGGGACTGCAAAAATATCAAGAATGAGATCTGTAGCATCTTACGATGTTAGTTGAGGGAGATACCACCAATGCGGCAACCGAGGCGCTGAACTTGTAGCGCGCGTCATGAATGGATCTCGGACATGGACAATCATATCATGCGACCCCACGAAGGAGAGGAGCTTGTTCGGGCGATAAAGATGGGCTAACAATGGGACAGAAACGGTGCAGTACGAAGATGGCAAGAGGTCACGAAAATCAGGGCTGTTTTCAGCCTTGCACGACACGAGTGGAATTTTGATCCTCGGCCGACCGGAATTCTAAGCCCGCATGCTTAAGGGACACGAATTCCGACTGGGGCCCGGCCGAAAATCCGGTCCGGGGGCTCATGGGCTTAAGGGACACGAATTCCGACCGGGGCCCGGCCGAAAATCCGGTCCGGGGGCTCATGGGCTTAAGGGACACGAATTCCGACCGGGGCCCGGCCGAAAATCCAGTCCGGGGGCTCCTGGGGCAATTCGGGCAGATTTAAAAGGGGGGCTGATTTGGTAGGTTTTGGGGACTGGTCTCAAGGGTCCAGATTGACCCCCCTTTTTATGGTAAGTTATAAAGGCACTTCACTTTTTTATCAGGGCTATCACATTTTAAACTTTGTATTATGTACAAGTTTGCCATTGAAAAAATTGATTAGGGCTATCCCACTCTTTGGTATAAAAGTCATTTTTTTTCTTCTATTTTTTTCCTCTTCTTCTTCCTCAACCCATCCAAGAAGAAGAAGAAGAAAAAAAAAAGGAAGAACAACAACAACAACAAAAATGTTAAACCCTAATATTGGTGGAAATCCTAATATTGTTATCCCTAATTTTTTTCTCATTTCCAATTTCGATGGCACCCAAAGGCTCCTCATAATATACGAACCCTAATATGGGAGGAAACCCCAATATTACTGTTCAACTAGTGCAAACAAGGACTGCCCAATTTTCTGGCAGTCCTACAAACTGAATGGACTGCCAGAAAACTGGGCAGTCCTAAGTCACAGCATGTAAAACAAAGGACTGTCCATTTTTCTGGCAGTCCTTACAGTATGTAGGACTGTCCAGTTTTCTGGCAGTCCTGAATACAGTAAGGACTGCTAGAAAAATGGACAGTCCTTTGTTTCACATGTTGTGATTTAGGACTGCCCAGTTTTCTGGCAGTCCATTCAGTTTGTAGGACTGCCAGAAAATTGGACAGTCCTTTGTTTCACATGTTGTGACTTAGGACTGTCCAGTTTTCTGGCAGTCCATTCAGTTTGTAGGACTGCCAAAAAATTGGATAGTCCTGGTCGACGCAGAGTTTTTCGTTCGTGCATACTTGTGTTTAATTTAAATGGATAATTTTCCACTCCGAATGTAGTTTAATTCAAATGGGCTACAGACAATTGAAATAAACAATGTAATAGATGCTTGAATTTTTCAATTTAATTTCTAGGATTTTGGAAACAAATAGAGAGAATTTGGGTGCCATCGATCTTCTTGAGAAGGAAATTTGGAAGAGAAGAGGAAGAAGAAGAGAAAATTTCTAGGAAATTTCAAATTAACTTTTTGCTTGGGGATGGAGAAATGGTGGAGGAGAAGAGGAAGAAGAAGAAGAGAGGAGTTAGGGTTTAGGAAGAGAGAAAAAATTTTGCAAATGAGAGAAAAATTTTGGGTTTGGAAGAATTTCACTTTAGGACAGCCCTAGATTAAAAAAAATGGGTTGTCCTGAGTAAAACACAAAAAAATCTGGGCTAGCCCCAATCCGGACTAGCCCTGATCAAAAACTGAAGTGTCTTTGTAACTTACTCTTTCTTAAACTTGGTAAGTTAGGTGCTTCTAAGAACTTCCCCCCAAATCGACCAAACATAGAATCCAGTTCAGTACTGTCATTATTAATCAATTAAATGCGCATTCAATCAATCTGCAGACCATTAGAATCAAATTAGAATGACACTCACTGTGTTTCTCTGATCAAGAAGCTCTCCCGGAACACGACAACCGGAAGCATCTCCCTCACCTCCTTCTTTATCCCAACCCCCGGCGGCGCCGCCGCCGCCGCCTAGATGCAACACCACACAGTCACAGCCACACCAATGAAGAATAAAGAATAAAGAATGAAGAACGTAAGCCCCACCCTTGGGTCCTGAGCAGCAGCACCGGCGGCGCGGGAGGCTCTGAGCCTGACGTTCTGCCAGGTGGCGCCGCGGCGCCGGAGGTAGAGGAGGTAGAAGAGGAGGAGGAAGAGGAACGTGAAGAAGACCGGGACCGAGAATATGAAGGCCTGGTACAGCTTCAGCTCGCCGGCGCCGCCGGCGACCGCGCCGCCGCCGCCGCCGCCCACGCAGTACGAAGACGGCTCTGAACCACTGCAAGACATGATTCAATCATCAACTCCACTCCTCCCCTCTCTCTCTATATTTCTATATATGTATATAGTTCTAAGGAAGAAGAAGAAGAAGGAGGAATGGCATAGTTTAGTTTGGAGGAGGAGGAAGAAGAAGAAGTGATTGTATAATTCTTTTTATGGGAGTGATAAGTATAAAAAGATGGGGAGGGAAAAAAGAGGAGGGGGGCTGGAATAGGACAAATCAACAAACCCTGTTGACAAGCATAGCTGTGATCATCAGATCTGATCTTTATTATTATTTTTTTTAAGAAAAATTTTATTTTATTTTTTTTAATCTGCATCTACTTTTTACATCCAACCTGAGGAACAGATCTGCTGTCCCAATTGATCATGTCCTTTGTGCCCCTTCCTATTACATGCGGATCATGTGAATAGATATATAGATTGTGGATGGGTTGCATTTTTTTTCGGGTTGTCAGGTAAGTGAAGATGAGCGATTGATCTGCTTAAGGTTTGTGGATTTTTTTTTTCTTTTTCAGGAATGTTTTTTGGATTTTTTTTTCTTTTCTTTTCGAAATTATGGTAATTCAACTCCTTTTTTCTAATAAATTGAATACAAATTTAGTGAGCATTTAGTATTGTGGTTATCCATTGTGTTTTCTTCTGTTTTGGATGGTAGGGCGTTACAGTCCACCGCCGCTTATCAGTAGAGCGGCGATAATGGAATGTATGTGTATAAAAAAAACTTGAACGGATTTCACTCGGCACAACTTGTCAAGATGAATCTGCAAAGCGAGACGAGCATAATGAGTCTATCTTTCTCTCCAAAATCGTGAGATAAAGAGCTATCAGACGGGAACATAATCGAATATGCAAGACTATTTTTTCAATTTTCTTAGAAATTATACTATAGACTTGAAAAAGAAAAAGAAAAAAAATTAACGGAAAGATAACAATTCCACTAATGTATGTTTCTCTATAGTACTTTTTGTGAAGTTTGCTAAATTTAACCGAGTATCTACGAGTAGATTTTGAGTGTACTAAAGCGTACAATCCACTGCACACTTTTTGTGAACTTTGCTAAATTTAGTAAAGCATTTATGAGTAGTCATTTTTATAATTTGTTTACTAAAGCGGTTACAATCCACCGCTTTCCACTAAAACGGTGATAATGAAAGACATGAAGTAAGTATTATTTCTGGAATCACTCTGACTGGAATTCGAGCTCCTGACCATTCGGACCGCGGGCCGCATGCATCTCTCTTAACCACTAGACTAGAGATCATCTGCTATATATATATATATATATATATATATATATATATATATATATATATATATATATATATATGGGTAATTGTGGCGAACTTGTCTCCACTGGAGTTCGAACTCTGACCACTTGGACCGCATACATTTCTCTTAACCACTAGGTTAGAGGTCATTTGTACGTGCGTGCGTGTGCGCGCGCATGTGTGCGTGCGTGCGTATTTTTTTTATTTTTTTATTTGCCTCTTTAAAAAAGGTGTTCTTTAAGTCCTCTTGGTTCTTCTCGTTGATTTCGTATTAGACTACCAAAATATAATGTAATCTAGTACGAAACATAAGGAACGACAAGAAAAATAACTTTGTAAGGAGACAGATCAAAAAATAAGGCCAATGCAAAGTGATAATGACATAAATTTTGATAATTTTTTTAGCACTACCAAAAATTTTATGTCGTTAAAGGTAGACTTTTATATCTACAGAATTGCTAAAATTACTAGGATCTCTTAAATCATTTCGCAAGTTTTACAATAATCTACCTCACCGACAAGTGGGCCATTACCAGGAACTATGCATAGATATAGGATTTGGGCCATCCAACTCAGCTCGAGGGGAGGGTTTAGAGATATTATCTTACTTTTACTCTTTATCGGGCTCGCATTTCTATATTTCTTTTACACATTCATAAATAATACAAAACCAAATGGAAGTATATATGCTAATTCTTTCCACAAACAATTATGATTCATGTACAATTTTTTTTTTTTTTGAAATCACACTCACACACACAATTGGGGGGCTCGAACCTTGCCGGCCCCTCCGGGTGTCCGCTCTAATACCACTAGGCTAGAGAGCTCGGACGATTCATGTACAATGATAACGACAGGACTGTCGAAATTTTAATAGTCCTAGACAGATATATCTGCCTTGGGGATTACCAAAATTATATATATATATTTTTCCGACAAAAAATATATATATTTCTACCAATATTATACCGTCCCGAGAGGATTTTAGGATGCCAATAACACTGGTCTAAACAAAACCTCACGATTCCGGGAACAAATGCAGCAGCAGCAGCTCTGGATCCACATTTCTCAGCCTAGAGCCCCGAGGCGAAGAGTACAAGTAAAATCTTCCTTCTTTGATAGCCTTCTTCTCGTCCGAGTTTGAATCCGAGTCCAAGTCCGAGCTCGGCTCGTCACTTAACCTCAGTTTCGAAATGTCGGTAGAAGGAGAGATCGATGGGCCGAACGAGTGGCTGTGCGGAGAGGAGGAAGAAGATGATGATGGGTTGGGCTTCACTATGGTCAGCTTCGGCCTGGAGCCGTTCCTTTTCTCATGGAGCTTAAATGTGGGCCTCTTGATGCCGGGAGCTTTTTGACAGGGAGGACTTTCGTCGTGTGGGCCGGTGAGCCGTTGGACGAGCTCCTTGAAGGTGGTCGCATCGGCCTGGATGAATGTTGTGGACCCACTGTAGGCCCGTGGGCTCATTGTCTTTTCCATTGGAGTCGTCTTCTTTGTGTTTTTCACTAGGCCTGCCAAAGATTTCCTTAGCATAGGAATTATAACAGCATAGGAGAGAGCGTGCTATCAACTTATTTCTTCATTCTGCACGACGAGAAATTATTGACTCACCACCAGACAATATGAGACATGATAATATTAAAAGTTAAAAAATATATTATAATTAAAAAATATATTATAATATGTTATCATATTATTGGACGAGTTCATCATTCACTTATACAACATAGTGAGTCAATCCCACTTGAATAATTTCTCATGCACGCATAGCACACAAAAATGTGCTACCAACTTGTAGTGCGCACGACATTAGAGCCCTTCATGCTAAAATGTGATATGAACTTATTTCTAGTGTGCTTCCCTTGACAGACAGGTGGGCACAATGCACGGCCGTGTGCCATGCACACTTGCTCTTATTCGTACTGGACAATAGAAGAACGTATTGCAAAAAAAATTCTATGCATAGGCACAAAGTAGAGGTATTGTTCGATAAAGTTTATAGTATTGTTCGATAACGATCCGATACGGTTGGATGTCCCGATCCTCCGATCCGATACTGACTGATACCGACATTTGGGATTTTTTTTCCAATCATAAAAAAATACATAATAAGATTATAAAAGCATATAAAAAAAACCTAATATATCGTCATAGTCACAAATAAACCAATCTCAATAGTGCTTAATATTTCATTCAATTTCAATACTAAGAAATAAACCATGAAATACTCAATTTTATGTCTAAATGTATAAAAAACAAAAAAAACTCCAGAATTTTAATAATTTTTTGCCTCTCGATACGAAAAAAATCTGATATTCTGATCCAAAACTACCAGTAATGTCAATACCGATATTCATAGGAATAGTCCAGTCATAGGAATGGTCCGAACATTGAGTAGAAGTGACAGATAGGAACGTGCCATAGTGTTGTATCTCTTTAACGAAACATGGTGGATGATAGTCATCTTCAATTGAAAGAAAAAAGAAAAGGAAAAAAAAAAGGTTAAAACGAAAGCAGCAACAGCAGAGAAGGCAGTACCTTGTTGAAGAAGCAATTACAAAAAACAGGAGGCAGGATATTTCCTGCAATTCGCAAAAGGAGTTGCAGTGGGTGGCTTATGGGAAGCACATATGCAAGTTATTCCTTATTGTTGTTACATATACAATTTCTACATTCAACAGTTGCACATAAATCTACTTAATACTCCACAACCTTAAGACACTGTATATATAGGCTCAGCTCTCTCACCTTTCCCAGGGCCTTTCTAAGGGGCTGTTTGGATAGATGTAACTCTTTGAAAGTGTGAAAGTGGCATTTGCAGCAAGTTGAGTTTCCATGGACTTGCAGCAAGTGGCACTTTCCAAAATGTGTTTGGATGGAGTACTTTTTGTCTGGTGAAAGTGGAAAAAAAAATTGGTTTGGTGTTTGGATAGTTATGTAAGTAGAAAATGAAAGTCTTTTTTGGAGATGTGGTAAACCTAGGTATAGTTACCCCCAATAATTAAATTAGTTATCATAATTAAACCAAAAAAATTAAATTAATTAATTAGTTACCATAATTAGCTGCTAATTATATGCCATAATTAGCTACTAATTACCATTATATATTAAATACCTATTATTAACTCTCCCCCCCCCCCCCCCCCCTCTCTCTCTCTCTCTCTCCACTCTTCTTCATATCTCTCTCTCTCTCTCTCTCTCTCTCTCGCCCCTCCGCCTGGCCGGCCACCGCCCCCTCCACCACCCACCACCACCACCACCACACCGCCCTCTCCACCACCACAACCACCACACCGCCCCCTCCACCACCCTCTCCACCACCGCCACACCGCCCTCTCCACCACCACCACCGCACCGCCCCCTCCACGAGCCTCCCTCCACCATCTCAGACCACCACCACCGCCTCCACGAGCCACCACCACCGCTCAGACCACCACCACCGCCTCCACGAGCCACCACCACCTCCACGAGCCACCACCACCGCCTCCACGAGCCTCCCTCCACCGTCTCAGACCACCACCGCCGCCTCCACGAGCCACCACCACCTCCACGAGCCACCACCACCGCTCAGACCACCACCACCGCCTCCACGAGCCACCACCACCTCACTCCAGCTCCCCGCCACCACCACCACCACGAGCCAACACCCGACTTTCATCCCACCTCCCTCACTTTTGTGAGGGAAGTGGAAATAAACAAAAAGGAGGGGGACAGCAACTGTGCAGCAAGTGAGATTCCTCACTTGCTGCCTCCAGTTGCTGCCAACCAAACGCCGCAACTCCCTCGAAACCCAGCCACTTACCGCATCTCCTTCCGCTTCCCGCGCACTCACCGCGAACCAAACAGCCCCCAAGAAGAGGAGGATTAGACATTCCCATTATGTTATGAGTCAGCTGGCACTAAAATGAACTGTTCTCCCTTTGCTTGGAAATGCAAGAATTTGAGGAAGGACAAAAAGTATTGTTCAGATTTGGTGAAAGCCTATGTTCAACTAAGAAATTAATATTGACCTTTCTAAAATGAACTGATCCATCATTCTCCCTTTGCCTTTTTCTGATTTCTCCTAGTTCCTGGGATCCTCAAATTTCACCTTCATCTCCGCCCAATGTATGGGCATGATCCAACCATGGATCGGCTTTCCATCGCGTTCACGAGCCTTTTGGAGGCTGATCGCATCACGAATAAGCTTTCCGACGACTGAGGGAAACTGATGCTCGATGTTGGCAGCCGATGGGGTGGATAGAAGTAGGTTTGTTCAGATTTGGTGAAAGCCTATGTTCAACTAAGAAATTAATATCAATTAGCACACAATGAAAACTGTAGGGAGTTTAGTGTATCCTCATCTAAGTTTTAAGACGGAGTTACCATTATGGTCCAAAAGAATAAGGAAAATGCCAAGTCTACAACCAAATGTTTACAACCTCTCTCTCCCACCCATTACACATGGGTCCCACCTCTCACCCTCTCTGCTACATGGGCTCCACCCAACCCCACCACTTCCCCCCAATCTCCAATCGAAGTCCGACACGTGGCAGTTGTAAAAGAATTGTAAGCATTTGGTTGTAGGCATAGCAAAGCTCAAAGAATAAAGTAAACAAGAAGCATGGTACTAGACATAATAATCATGAAACTTATGGAATGTTATAACCTATCCATCAAAAACCCCAAACGAAATTTTGCGAAGCAGCACAGGAATTTCTAATTACCAACAGTGTAATGCATAGAACAGTCACTAATCCAAAAAAAAAAATTAGACATTGGCTATCATTTTGGTTACTAATATTATTGAATTTCACCAGAATAACATATTATTGGGGTCGAAATTTTGAGTAAATAGAGACTCAACAATCAATTAAACTCCAACAAAAGAAACACATAACTTTATTTTGTTAAAAAGATTGAAACACTGAGTTTCCAACTAAAGTTGGAGTTTGCACCAGTAATCATTTCAAATAAAAGAATAGAAAAAGGCTTTTCTAAGGACACCACACTTTTTCTAAGGTCGAAAATTTTCCTGTGCATAGGCACAAATTAGAGGTATAGTTTATAGTATTGGCTGATAACGAGCCGATACGGTTGGATGTCCCGATCCGATATCGATACCGACATTTGGGATCTCTTTTTCAATCAATTCGATAAAAAAAAATTGAACGAAAAAAAAGACCAGTAAGGCCGTAAAAGTATAATAAGATTGTAAAAGCATATAAAATTAAATATATATATATATCGTCACAGTCACAGATAAACCAATCTGCAATAGTGCCTACTATATCATTCAATTTCAATACTAAGAAATAAACCAAGAAATACTTAAATTTATATCTAAATGTATAAAATATTTTTTTTTTTCCAAAATTTTAATAATTTTTAATAACTTTTTGCCTCTCGACACGAAAAAAATCCGATATTCTGATCCAAAACTACCAATAATGTCAATACCGATATTCATAGGAATAGTCCACTCATAGGAATGGTCCGAACATTGAGTAGAAGTGACAGATAGGAACGTGCCATAGTGTTGTATCTCTTTAACGAAACATGGTGGATGATAGTCATCTTCAATTGAAAGAAAAAAGAAAAGGAAAAAAAAAAAAAGGCTAAAACGAAAGCAGCAACAGCAGAGAAGGCAGTACCTTGTTGAAGAAGCAATTACAGAAAACAGGAGGAAAGATATTTCCTGCAATTCGCAAAAGGAGTTGCAGTGAGTGGCTTATGGGAAGCACATATGCAAGTCATTCCTTATTGTTGTTCCACATATATAATTCTCCATTGAAATGTCACACATATCAGCTGCACATAAATCTACTTAATACTCCACAACCTCAAGACACCATATATATAGGCTCAGCTCTCACCTTTCCCAGGGCCTTTCTAAGAAGAGGAGGATTAGGTATTCCCATTATGTTATGAGTCAGCTGGCACTAAGAGCATCTCCAACCCTATTGTCTTGTTAAGTGTTGTGAGTCTTAGGTGGCTCCTATGTGGCATGAGCCACAAGACAATGTCTTGTTTATGTGGCAAAATTATATCTCAAAAGACAATGGGATAGAAAAACTCTCTCCAATGCTAAAGTATTGAGAAGACAATAAAATGTATTTTTTTCAACTTCCAAGACAACTTTTAAGACAACTACTCATCTTCTTTCTTTTTTCTAATATTTTTTATTCATAATTGATGACATGGAAGAGAAGACATTGTCAAGTGCATTGTCTAGAACAAGACAATCAACTTCACAATGTCTTCTTTAATTTTTGCCACATAAGCTTCACAATTGACTTGACAATTGCATTGGAGAAGAACTTTTGAATAAAATGTTGTCATTCCTATGTGGCAACAACTTTTTTCCAAAGTCACAAGAGGGTTGGAGATGCTCTAAATGAACTGATCTATCATTCTCTCCTTGCTCGGAAATGCAAGAATTTGAGGAAGGGACAAAAAATATCGTTCAGATTTGGTGAAAGCCTATGTTCAACTAAGAAATTAATATTGACCTTTCTAAGTTTCAACTGTGGCAAGGGAAGATTCCTCTCTCATATCAATTAGCACACAATGAAAACTGTAGGGAGTTTAGTGTATCCTCATCTAAGTTTTAAGACGGAGTTACCATTATGGTCCAAAAGAATAAGGAAAATGCCAAGTCTACAACCAAATGTTTACAACCTCTCTCTCTCCCACCCATTACACATGGGTCCCACCTCTCACCCTCTCTGCTACATGGGCTCCACCCAACCCCACCACTTCCCCCCAACCTCCAATCAAAGTCCGACACGTGGTGGTCGTAAAGGAATGGTAAGATTTGGTTGTAGGCATAGCAAAGCTCAAAGAATAAAGTAAACAAGAAGCATGGTACTAGACATAATAATCTTGAAACTTATGGAATGTTATAACCTATCCATCAAAAACCCCAAACGAAATTTTGCGAAGCAGCACAGGAATTTCTAATTACCAACAGTGTAATGCATAGAACAGTCACTAATCCCAAAAAAAAAAAAAAAAAATTTAGACATTGGCTATCATTTTGGTTACTAATATTATTGAATTTCACCAGAATAACATATTATTGGGGTCGAAATTTTGAGTAACTAGAGACTCAACAATCAATTAAACTCCAACAAAAAGAAACACATAACTTTTTTTGTTAAAAAGATTGAAACACTGAGTTTCCAACTAAAGTTAGAGTTTGCACCAGTAAATCATTTCAAATAAAAGAATAGAAAAAAGCTTTACTACACATCCAAGATAGTTTATCATTTTCATAAGCTTACCTAATTATTTCCTCCTCCAAGAAGTCTCCCGTTTGGATTTCTGCAATAGTTTACAAGTTAGAAACTGAAACAAATAGGAGGTGAAATAAGAAGGAACTAGATATGGCAACTGCACACAGAAGTGGAGGTCTTTTTGTAAGCTAAATACGCATTAAGCTACATTAATGCCCCAGTCAACAGGAAAGACACACAAGAAACATGGGAGAGGAGATTCATAATGAGAAGGAATGATGCTGCTAAGTGATGCCAATTTGGACAGAACAAGAGGAGCCTTGGACGACAGAACTAAGACTGGGTTTGGCATTGCTTATTTTGCCTGTTTCTACTTATTTTTGTGGTGGCAAAAGCTGTTTGAAAAGCTAGTCTATTATTGGGGCAACTTTTGAAAGTAGTAGGAGCCTGCTTTCAAAAGCTGATTATTTCCAAGCCAGGCATAAATATGCAATATCAGCAGTCAGCTCTAGAACATTTCACACGTTTGCTTTATTTCTTTGAAATACCAATGAAATGTACCTTTTGGCAGTTTTGCAGTTTTGCACTCTTTTCAGAACATGTAGTAGTAGTTATGGCCAAGGCTAGCCCAGGTCAGCCATATCATGTTGAGTTCACTCCATGATCTCAGCATGATCTCTCATGTTGAGATCACTCCATGATCTCAGTCTCGGCCCATGTTCCAGATGAAGATATCCTAGGAAGCACGGATACCACTGCGCTCGACGTACTCTCCGAACTTCTCCGACAAACGAATGACGTTCGTCGCACTCCGGGATATTCTCCACATAGGTTGGGAACCCCACCCAACACCAACAAGTCTCGACCCATGTTCCGAATAAAGATATCCTAGGAAGCACGGACACTACCAAAACCAGTGTCGTGCCTGGGTTACATTGTGTCAGACACATTGAACACTCCAAAAATATACAAGGACAATTCAAAAATGTGTCGTTATCGTGTCGTCATGCCTGTATTCTGTCGTGTCACATTCGTGTCCCTTCAACATACGAGATCTCTGAACTCGGGTATCATTACACAGTTCATATGGTAAATACAGCTATGTTACTCTCACGAGGAAATTACTGGAGAGTTCATTCACTACAAAATAAAAGGCAAAAACCATCCCCAGAACACATGTGAACCGGGCTAATAAAGGCTACCTCCAAAACAGTCACTAAAGTCAGTTAAATTGGTGGCCTTTACACATTCTTTTAAGTGCCACCAGTGATTGGAGAGTCCGTTCACTACAAAATAGAAGAAGAAAAAAATGTTGCCAGAACACATGTGAACTGTGCTAATAATGTCACATCTTTGTAGACTGCCTCCAAAACATAGTCACTAAAGTCGGTTAAATTGGTGGCCTTCACACATTCTTGTACAGTGCCAGCCGTGATTATTAAACTATACTTTAATTGTATTGATCCCAAAAGATTATGGTTTCATCTCAGAAAGCTGAGATCATGCCTCATCTCAAGCTTTGTTCTAGTGTTTATGATACTCTGACCATTTTTCCTCTCCTAGTAAAAGAAGTATTCTTACTGTTAATAGTTTGGTTAGTCAAATTCTGAGTAGTCCTTGAAGTCGTCAAATATTTGACAACCCACAGAAAGATAATAGTCTACTGAAATAACGTAGGAAAACTTAATACAAGGAAACATGCACTAAATAACAACAGTTTTCGACAGTAGAAATTAGTGCATGAAAAATATTCTCCGATCATAAAAATGATGTGGTGAGTCTAAAACCAAATGGATAAAGTGAAAAAACTGTATATTAAACTATAGTAAACACAGAAACAATACAGTATTGTTATTTGCAATTTTTCTGACTACAAAAAGATTTATGTTTCAAATAAGTTAGTGTTGAGAGGGATATTTACTTGCCAACAAATTATGATTAACAAAAAGATAGAAAAAGGGTCAGATTGTTACAAAATACATATACAAGGAATACCGGTAGAAATAATATGCAACTGGTAGAAACAGGAGGAATATAATGAAACAAAAAGAAATAATATGTAACTGATAGAAACAGGAGGAATATAATGAAACAACAAGCTTACCTTAGGGATGATTGAGATTTGGTGGTGCCGGCTAGTTCCTTCCACAGTATTTTGACGTACACTTCCCAAGATCTGTCTTGTTTCCCTCTTCCGTAGAATTGGTGTTATAAGGATTTGGATTTGCACGGTAGGATCATACTACACCAGCCCAACTATATGATCAACTAGAAAAGATGTACAAGGAACCAGAGATTGAGACTTAACTAAAGTTGAAAAGTTAAGAGGATCTCTTTTATCATTCTTGACTTGAACAAAGCTTTTCCAAAGGGAATCTACAATCTACATGCACTTAAAAAGCACAGACCTTTTTCCATCTGCAACGATAGAGAAGCTATACGGGATAACATAATAACATGTAGTTTGTATTCTTGATAGCAACAAGTAACAAAAGAACTATACATATATAAATCTTTATCGGAGTAATCTTATATTTGCAAGCAATTTGTAACAATTTATGAGACAACTTTACAAGCAATCAGAAATAAACAAGCAATTGGCGCAACTTAAATTTTGCAGTTCAAAAGCTGGCAACCTGCATGCACTAAGATGGGAAAAATAATTTCAACTGAAATTTGGCTATTTATTGACCATCTGCTCTTGTCAAGATGAGAAAATCAAGGCATCCTGTTCAAATTTAATGTGTGAGGCCCTGAGGAAGAATGACTTGTAAGAATGGCATCCACATCTTCAAACTGTAGTCTAAAGTGAAATTCGCCAGGTTCTATCGCTTCTTCTCCTGTCAAGGTAAGGGAAACCCTTCCTGGAGGCATTGTGTTTTCATATCCTGCATGAGACCCTGAAGGAGGGAAGGATGATTTGTAACTATGGCATCAACATGTTCAAACAGTAGCCTCTGCATAGACTCAGCGTCATCAACAGTCCAAGCATAGACTTTCTTACCCCTCCTGTTTCAGCAAAACTCCATCAGGTGGGGTAGTAGGTATGAGTTCTACATGTGCTACTCATCAAAATCATCATCATCATCCAAGCCTACTCCCATCAGAATGGGGTCAGCTATGGATCATAAGAAAGCTCCATAAGAAATTTCTCTGTGTGCTACTAACTACTAAAATGTAAATTACAAGAAAACATAGTTTGTATTACCTATGCAAGATCCTCACAAGTCTCTCATCAATCAAGGGATGGTAGACACCAACAACTGCAGCATCTTTCATCCTGAGCAACTTACTTGTGGCCCCAGTTGAAGGATCCTTCATAACAATGTACCCAACCTGTAACAGAACCAGCAGCAAGAGCCATGATCAAACTTAAAGATGCAAGAAGAGGGAGGGGAGGAAAACAATCCAAAAAAAAGTAAGTTGAGATTGATCTCCTTAGCGGACAGAAATATGGCACCCTCAATACAGAGGGTGCCAAAGAATAATATTCTAATACCGTAAATACCACTTCCGAAGAGTGGCTTACCGTAGCATTCTTCTGTAACTTAATTACATCTCTCCCTAATGTATCACTCTTTGTCCAGATCAAGCAGTTTTTGCAATTTGTTTTCTTAACCTGCCAACAAAGGAAGTGATTAATTTCTCCAATGATTGAGAGAAATAACTTGTCGAGAATACATTAAACTTACCGAAGATGATAAGTTTCTATTGAAGAAAAACTGCAACAGCATGACTATCTAATACTTTTGATGCTAGGACGATGATGATACATTTCTAGATTCAGTAGCTTCAGGAGTCTTTACTGTTCTTGCCGAAGTTTCTTTTTGTGATGTTCTTGAATAAACTATAGAACACCCATAAATTAGCAATGGGCAAATATCAGGAAACCCCCTTAATGTTTTTTCCCATTAGTTAGCCCTTCCGCTGTTGGACCACTGAGAGTCCTGTTAGTTTTGTAAAATATGACCAAAATACACTTTTCTTCTTCCTTCCCAACCCTAACCTAAAAGGCTAAACCCTAACTATTGCTGCCGCTATCTTACTTTGTTGTCGCTCGCTGCCCCAACCACCTTGGCCGCTCGTGCACACAAGGCTATGGCTATTTCTAAACCCCATCACCACCGCCTTCTGCTCGAAAATCCACCAAAACTAAGGAACCCAGACCAAGTTCTAGGAAGCCATTGCAAGAACAAGAAATAAGTTCTTTGGGCTGCTCATTTTCATCACCACTGAAATGAACATTGGTGGATTCTACTGTTCCATTTCCCATCTTAATTCTTTAATTACTATTGCTTTGTTTTATGCTAGTTGATAGCTCAAAGATTTAGAAGCCTTTTGATGCTAACGCTGAAAATATCATGGAAATTGTTGAAAGAATCACTGTATTGGTATGTTGGGTTGGGGATAAATGAGAGGTAGGTTTTTTTTGGTAAATTTAGGAACTTTATAATCAACAGGGTTAAGTTAGGATTAGGAAAAGGAAGGAGGAGCATTTTGGTCTTCTGAAAAAATAAACAGCTTATTTAGGGGCGAAAGGGGCTAACTGATGAAAAAAAAACTTTAGGGGCTTTTTTGATATCAGACGAAACTTGAGAGAGAGAAGGGGGGTGGGGGTTCGTTTGTTATATTTACCCTTTAAAAATCAACAAAAAGATTCAAAAGATCCCTAGACTCAAGAGTTATTGTTGATTAATAGGCTAAGTAATTGACCAGTTAATCCAACTAATTGGTTGACCATTCAAGAATTTCTCTAGATGGTTGCATAATTGTGATCCACAGGCCGAGTAATTTCGATAATCACTAAGAGACCCTGAACTGGGCAAATAATGAGACCACTTAACAACCAGCCAGACCGAGGTTTCATTCCAGATGTGAGTATCATTATGGCCCCCTTTCTGCAACTTTTTTCTAATATGGGTTAGACATAAAAATAACAGCAGAACATGGAGCAGCTATAGATGGCAGTAGCAACCTTGTGGAGGAAATGGAGAGCGGTGAGAAGCTCAGAGAAGTATAAATCCGTTGAATTCCTCTCCTTTTTATCCTTATTTTGGGTGGCGAAGTGGGGTTTCTCATTTTTGTTGTTGGCTAGGGTGGGGCGGGGGCAGGGGCAGGGGCAGGGGCGGGGGCAGGGGCAGGGGCAGGGGCAGGGGCGGGGGCGGGGGCGGCGTGTCAACCTTTGGCCCTAAAGTAGCCGATATCATATAGACGAGGATAATCCTACAGGTTTCGAGTGATTCCCTCTAAAATTGTTGAGTTTACGACTGGTTGTAGCCAAAAATTGTCCAAAAATATGCTTCAGTCAATAATCTAAGGTGGGGCGGGGGCAGGGGCAGGGGCGGGGGCAGGGGCAGGGGCAGGGGCAGGGGCGGCGTGTCAACCTTTGGCCCTAAAGTAGCCGATATCATATAGACGAGGATAATCCTACAGGTTTCGAGTGATTCCCTCTAAAATTGTTGAGTTTACGACTGGTTGTAGCCAAAAATTGTCCAAAAATATGCTTCAGTCAATAATCTAAACCATGGTCTAACGTGGTTTTTCAAGGTCAGATATGACAACCGAACATTAATATTATCACTATATTTTGCGCTAATCATAAACTTTGTGGATACATTCTGAGTCTCTGACTTCATACTCCAATGCAAAAAAAGGTGTCTAAAGAACATTAGTGTTTCCAAGCCAGCATAAAATTACAAGTAAAGGAAAGAGGTCAGATGTACAACTGAATAGGGAACTGTAGAGCGCTTTAATATTTCTAAGTCTACCAAGTATGTAACCTTAGAGGAGATGCCAAATGCCATGGGAGTGCATTATTAACCTTAAAGCAACAGTAACAGTACTAGTAGTAGAAATAGACTACTGAATTAGGACAAAGTTACCTAAGCTTGGTGAGAGCCAGCCGAGACTGCAATGTACACTCACACGCAGGATTCTAAACAAGCATATTTAGTAAAAATGAACTGCCAAGCTCATTACTCAAGTATAAAAGTCAGGTTACTAATATAAGACTTAGCTACTACATTGAAATTATGTATTCCTTACTGAATTATGAGATCGATAGTTGATGCCTATGTTGCACCAACACGGACACAAGGCAATTCGACAAGCCGACCTTGAAAAATTAGGACACAAAAAGGGTACACTGCTGCTTACTGCTTTTGATGAAGAAGTTAGAGTGAGAGAAGAAGCGGGAGGTGGTTGGGGGTGAAATTGGGTTTAATAGAACCCCTAAACGCGCCCCCTTTCCTTTGACTTAAGTAGACGGCTTCAACTGGTGCGACACTAAGGCTTACTGTTTGCATCCTAGAGGATGCAGCTTCAAGTCACGTAAAAGGATGCGTACATCTTGACCTTCCCCAAGATCCTGCCTAAGCGGGAGCCTGGTGGCACTGGGATGCCCTTTGAGGTTGGGTACCCCGAGATGTACCGGATCTACAACTTAAGTTAAACGAGGGAGTGGGGAGGTTAGCGTTTAATTAAACCCAATTTCACCCAATTCTTTTCTTCCTTGCCTCCCTCTCGGACTCCAGCATCACAGCGGGCAACAACAGTCAGGTGATGGCGGCAGAGAACATGCATGAGCCAGTTAGGTGCAATTGTTTTCGTTTCTCAATACAGCTGACCATCTCCAACGCAAACTGAACGCTGGACTCGCTGGGACACATCTGGATTCACATCCGGCACGATGAACCATGTCCCACGCGAATTCGTGGTGGATTTTGAATTTGACACAGATTAGGCACCTACTCAGGCTATTGATTATGTAGTCAGGATTATACCGATACAGTTTTTAAGTAGTCAATAGAAACCAAGGTGACCCAACCTAATACACAAAGAACAAAAACCTTTATATCTTACACGAATCATTCAAGGCCTAATGAGAATTATGAGTCCAAACCTAAAAACTTATTAGAAATCAAGGCTTAAAATGTGGTGTTTCTATCTATACCTGACCCTCGCTATGAGTAGGTATCAGCAGTTTTGCAGTTTCAAATTGGAGTATAGGAGAATCGTGTTTCATTACTTTATAAAACTGTAAATGAATGGTACAATCAGTGTTCTAAATGGCGCCAGCCTAGGCCGCCTAGGCGGCGCCTAGGCGGTAGGCGGTCCCTCTCCGCACCGCTTTGCTGTAGGCGGTGGAGTAGACGGCCAATGGAGGTTGGCGGCATAGGCGGAGGTGAGGCAGCGTAGGCGAGCGCCTAGGCGGATAAATACTTTACAAAATATTTTGGCCAAAAAGGTTTTTTTTTTTAACATTATGGGCCTAACAACACTAAAACTTTATAAATCTTCGTTCTACAACTTAGTTATGCATGGAACACCCTTAAAATATGCATATTATGCAAAAAACAGTGATAAAATAGTAAAAAATGTTCAAAATGTATCAACCGTCTAGGCGGTAGGCGGACTCTCTCCGCCGCGCACCCGCCTACCGCCGTTTATAACCTTGGGTACAATTTTGTTAAAGATAAGAATATGAAAGGTTATAATTTAAAATTAATTTCATCAATTAATCATTGTAGTTATATGTTGGTTTATATGAATAATTCCATAATCACACGTTTCCAAAGAAAATGTAACAGGATAACTATATTATATGATAGTCAACTAACCATACCAAGCATGCAAAAAAGATTTAATGCATGAAAACAAAAGTACACAAATCAAGTGCATGTTTCAGCCAGTTTTAGTTCGAATGGCATGGCCAATATTGGCCTACCATTGGGAAAGTTATCGCCAGTTTCACGCCCATTTGAAAATTTTCTGAAATTCTACAATTTCCGTTGATTTTCAAACAAATTGGGAAGTTTTAGTAAGCTCCAGCAAACTTCGTCCAGCTTTTGGCCACCACAGACCTAATTGGCAAAAGCTTTGCAATATTAGCCGTATGCCAGTTATGAACCAATACCGATTTAATCATGCTCTTTCAGAATGGTTCTCTCAAATCCAAATAAAATAGGACTGGTGCCTTAACGGTATCAGCCATTTTTAAAAAATGATTGAAACATTAGAATTTAGAATAGCTCACAACATTGCAGTTTACATTCAAGAGTTAACTCCACATGATGTTGACAACAACCACAAGCTACACAATTTGATCTGTACATGCATTTATTTCCATCATCTACCTTGGGACTCCACATCAAGGTCTCAATTTCAATAGTAGCAGCCATGTTTAACCAGATATGGCATTGGCAAACCAAAGTAAGGACATGGATGTCAGCGGCACAATAATGATTTATGACTATACTTGTAAAAATCACTACTAAAATGAGTAACAGTTACTTATGACTTACAATAGTTAGTATATCCTTCGCTAACCCTCTTTCATACGACGGAGGCCCAACTTTGACATCAAGAATCACCTGCCTAACTGAGCTTGACACGAACTGCAAGAAAATTCATTGTTCCAATTAAGTGGTAATGAATGGTCAAATAATTCTGTTCACATAAAGTTGATCTGATTGAACTTTTGGAGCAAAAGGAGAAAAGGAACAATTAAAAGAATGGCAATTCAGAATGACATTTCGATTATGCTAAAACTAGCAGAAGTAAAAAAGATGAAGAGGGGAGGGGTTAAATTTTTACCGTCAAAGCTTCCTCAATGGTAGGTACTTGTTGGTTGTGGAACTCAGGTCTCAATTGAAAGCCAGCATCCAGTTCCTTTATCTACAGCATGAACCAAATATACTCTCTTAAACAAAATTTTCAACAATCAGATGAAGCTAGGTTAGCTAACAATCAAGAATGTAATTAACTAGAACTTTAAAGTTCAACTATTACAAGCAATGACACAGAGTACTTGAGTTGCAAACTAACTCAACTAAGACATTTATAATGCTATTAGATTTTTTTTTCATTTTTTTATTTTGAGAGAGAATAGTAGAATTATTATATATAATGATGAGCAACCGAAATGTAAACTAGAGTAACTGGGATTGGATTACTTTCATAAACATTACACATTTGGTAAGGGAAATATTAATTAAACAATGTTGCTGTTAACATGCAAAGTTTGGCACTCAAGCCAAGCAAGTAATATGACTAACAGTAGGCAGAAAAACCCTTACCTCTTTCATCTTCATGTAACCAACTTTAGCAGTATTATTCTTGGACATCCTCTGCAGATCCCTGCCTGTCGTGTCAGTATAAATTCTCCAAAATGTTTCAAGAAAAAAACATCAGATAGATCTTAAAGCCCATGTCACTGAATATAGATAAATGATAATGCATGATATGAATGGTGCACAACAGGACAAAGGCAGCAAGTTTTTTGGGGATTTTGGGTGCAAAACTTTCTGGAACAAAATGCATCTTTGGAGCATACCGCAAACATACCGACAAGATATCACTGGTATGTCGGTTTGGGGCAGATTTGGGTTTGATTTTAGCAAGATTTGGATGAATAATTTTTATATATTTTCTAATTTTCTTTCTTTAATTAGGTATATCCTTTAGGGATTATTTTCTTAGGCCTTAAGCCATTTCTTTATTATATGTAGGAGTATGTAGAAGGATGCATATTGTTTTCTCCATTAGTAAAGAGTGTTTCTCTTTTGATTCTCGTGTTTGAGAATCGAGATTCTAGTCCTTGTTATCTTATATCGTTGGTTTTCAGCGACCGACGTTTTCGTGTTGTGTCAGTAGGTATTAGAGACTCGGCTTGTCGCTAGGCATGATGGAACCAACGACAACGATGGTAACCAACAACTCCTTGACGAAAAATATGAGATTGCATGCCTCCTTGTTGAAGTAAGTCGCATGGAAGTCTCACTGCGGGATCGACCCTTCGTATCCAGTAAATCGAGCACGAGGGAGGCAATCAGGACCCGTTAGGACAATCGGTTCGTGATCCAGAAACGGCGTCACGGATAAGCAAAGCCCACGACCTCCCGAAAGATGGACATGTACCAACACGAAAGCATCGTCCACGGAAAACTCGTTTGTGTTCGTCTAGTTAGAGCAGGAAAGAGTTCGATGATTTCGTCAGGTGAGATCGTGATACGATCGTGGCAGCAGTAGACCGCCTGACCGACAGAATTGCGACTGTCGACACAACGTCGGCAGACATGGTCGAGATGGCGACTATGAAAGGAACAATTTTTGCGGCAGCAGATGACTACACTTATCAACATGACATTCGTAGGAAAGGTCCATACAGAAAGGAAAATGACTTCAAAGTTCAAATTAAATATCAATATTTTAATCTTTCATAGAGATCGCGGTATCGAGGAATTCATGGATTTGTTGTCGGAGGTAAATGGATACTTTGATTAGATAGAGATGTCGATGAACAAGAAGGTAAAGTTTGTAGCCTACCGACTGAAGTAGGGAGCGTTAGCTTGGTGGGGCAGACTGCATGATGAGCAAAGGGAAGGAAAGAAAGAGGCACATTACCTCTTTGGGGAAGATGTAAAAGAAACTGTACGCGCGCTTCCTACCTAATGATTACGAGCAACTGAGTTTCCATCAATACCAGATGTATGCACAGGGTCAACGAGCATCAACGAGTATACTGTGGAGTTTATGTTTCTCTACGAATTTATGCGTCTTGCTAAGCGGAATCATCTTGACGGAACCAAGTGGCAGCATATATCTCACTTCACAAACCGACGATTCAGATTGGATCGATGCTCATTGCATCCCTAACCTGAATAAGGCCAGGAACGACGCTTTGCAAGTAGAGCGATTGCTGCAAGAAAGATAACAGTCAAAAGACAAATCAAAATGGCAATTGGAGGTGGTAGATTGATCCAATACCAAGTCAACGGAAGAAGCACTTAAAAAGGATAAAGTGGCAGAGAAGATGACGGAAAATAAACCATAGAGGCGACTACTCAACCTAACAACCCTTATACCAAACCTGTCCTCGGCAACGGCACATGTTTCAAGAGCAATTAGTCGACTCATTCTCGAGTGATTGTCCACGGAGAAAGCATATGGCTTTGGGGCAGATTTGGGTTTGATTTTAGCAAGATTTGGATGAATAATTTTTATATATTTTCTAATTTTCTTTCTTTAATTAGGTATATCCTTTAGGGATTATTTTCTTAGGCCTTAAGCCATTTCTTTATTATATGTAGGAGTATGTAGAAGGATGCATATTGTTTTCTCCATTAGTAAAGAGTGTTTCTCTTTTGATTCTCGTGTTTGAGAATCGAGATTCTAGTCCTTGTTATCTTATATCGTTGGTTTTCAGCGACCGACGTTTTCGTGTTGTGTCAGTAGGTATTAGCGACTCGGCTTGTCGCTAGGCATGATGGAACCAACGACAACGATGGTAACCAACAACTCCTTGACGAAGAATATGAGATTGCATGCCTCCTTGTTGAAGTAAGTCGCATGGAAGTCTCACTGCGGGATCGACCCTTCGTATCCAGTAAATCGAGCACGAGGGAGGCAATCAGGACCCGTTAGGACAATCGGTTCGTGATCCAGAAACGGCGTCACGGATAAGCAAAGCCCACGACCTCCCGAAAGATGGACATGTACCAGCACGAAAGCATCGTCCACGGAAGACTCGTTTGTGTTCGTCTAGTTAGAGCAGGAAAGAGTTCGATGATTTCGTCAGGTGAGATCGTGATACGATCGTGGCAGCAGTAGACCGCCTGACCGACAGAATTGCGACTGTCGACACAACGTCGGCAGACATGGTCGAGATGACGACTATGAAAGGAACAATTTTTGCGGCAGCAGAGACATTCGTAGGAAAGGTCCATACAGAAAGGAAAATGACTTCAAAGTTCAAATTAAATATCAATATTTTAATCTTTCATAGAGATCGCGGTATCGAGGAATTCATGGATTTGTTGTCGGAGGTAAATGGATACTTTGATTAGATAGAGATGTCGATGAACAAGAAGGTAAAGTTTGTAGCCTACCGACTGAAGTAGGGAGCGTTAGCTTGGTGGGGCAGACTGCATGATGAGCAAAGGGAAGGAAAGAAAGAGGCACATTACCTCTTTGGGGAAGATGTAAAAGAAACTGTACGCGCGCTTCCTACCTAATGATTACGAGCAACTGAGTTTCCATCAATACCAGATGTATGCACAGGGTCAACGAGTATACTGCGGAGTTTATGTTTCTCTACGAATTTATGCGTCTTGCTAAGCGGAATCATCTTGACGGAACCAAGTGGCAGCATATATCTCACTTCACAAACCGACGATTCAGATTGGATCGATGCTCATTGCATCCCTAACCTGAATAAGGCCAGGAACGACGCTTTGCAAGTAGAGCGATTGCTGCAAGAAAGATAACAGTCAAAAGACAAATCAAAATGGCAATTGGAGGTGGTAGATTGATCCAATACCAAGTCAACGGAAGAAGCACTTAAAAAGGATAAAGTGGCAGAGAAGATGATGGGAAATAAACCATAGAGGCGACTACTCAACCTAACAACCCTTATACCAAACCTGTCCTCGGCAACGGCACATGTTTCAAGAGCAATTAGTCGACTCATTCTCGAGTGATTGTCCACGGAGAAAGCATATGGCTTTGGGGCAGATTTGGGTTTGATTTTAGCAAGATTTGGATGAATAATTTTTATATATTTTCTAATTTTCTTTCTTTAATTAGGTATATCCTTTAGGGATTATTTTCTTAGGCCTTAAGCCATTTCTTTATTACATGTAGGAGTATGTAGAAGGATGCATATTGTTTTCTCCATTAGTAAAAAGTGTTTCTCTTTTGATTCTCGTGTTTGAGAATCGAGATTCTAGTCCTTGTTATCTTATATCGTTGGTTTTCAGCGACCGACGTTTTCGTGTTGTGTCAGTAGGTATTAGCGACTCGGCTTGTCGCTAGGCATGATGGAACCAACGACAACGATGGTAACCAACAACTCCTTGACGAAGAATATGAGATTGCATGCCTCCTTGTTGAAGTAAGTCGCATGGAAGTCTCACTGCGGGATCGACCCTTCGTATCCAGTAAATCGAGCACGAGGGAGGCAATCAAGACCCGTTAGGACAATCGGTTCGTGATCCAGAAACGGCGTCACGGATAAGCAAAGCCCACGACCTCCCGAAAGATGGACATGTACCAGCACGAAAGCATCGTCCACGGAAGACTCGTTTGTGTTCGTCTAGTTAGAGCAGGAAAGAGTTCGATAATTTCGTCAGGTGAGATCGTGATACGATCGTGGCAGCAGTAGACCGCCTGACCGACAGAATTGCGACTGTCGACACAACGTCGGCAGACATGGTCGAGATGGCGACTATGAAAGGAACAATTTTTGCGGCAGCAGATGACTACACTTATCAACATGACATTCGTAGGAAAGGTCCATACAGAAAGGAAAATGACTTCAAAGTTCAAATTAAATATCAATATTTTAATCTTTCATAGAGATCACGGTATCGAGGAATTCATGGATTTGTTGTCGGAGGTAAATGGATACTTTGATTAGATAGAGATGTCGATGAACAAGAAGGTAAAGTTTGTAGCCTACCGACTGAAGTAGGGAGCGTTAGCTTGGTGGGGCAGACTGCATGATGAGCAAAGGGAAGGAAAGAAAGAGGCACATTACCTCTTTGGGGAAGATGTAAAAGAAACTGTAGGCGCGCTTCCTACCTAATGATTACGAGCAACTGAGTTTCCATCAATATCAGATGTATGCACAGGGTCAACGAGCATCAACGAGTATACTGCGGAGTTTATGTTTCTCTGCGAATTTATGCGTCTTGCTAAGCGGAATCATCTTGACGGAACCAAGTGGCAGCATATATCTCACTTCACAAACCGACGATTCAGATTGGATCGATGCTCATTGCATCCCTAACCTGAATAAGGCCAGGAACGACGCTTTGCAAGTAGAGCGATTGCTGCAAGAAAGATAACAGTCAAAAGACAAATCAAAATGGCAATTGGAGGTGGTAGATTGATCCAATACCAAGTCAACGGAAGAAGCACTTAAAAAGGATAAAGTGGCAGAGAAGATGACGGGAAATAAACCATAGAGGCGACTACTCAACCTAACAACCCTTATACCAAACATGTCCTCGGCAACGGCACATGTTTCAAGAGCAATTAGTCGACTCATTCTCGAGTGATTGTCCACAGAGAAAGCATATGGCTTATGTCGATCGAGAAGCACTCAATGAAAGAGTAGACGGTAGCAATATCTATTACGGCCCTAACAAATCCGAAAAGGAAGAGGCATTCCTTAGTGTAGTAAGGAAGATTATGTTGACACTAAAACATAAAGATTCTTTGCAAAGAAAAAAAGCATTTCCAAACCCAATGTACCATCAACACTAAACGGTTTGAAGTTGTGATCGATACCGACATCCAAGAGAACGTCATTGTCCGCCAAATGGTCGAAGAAACGGGGTTGACTTTACAGAAACCCCTGGAACCGTATTCCACTAGGTGTCAAGTGTCAAGGTGACTGAACGGTGTTGTGTTCACTTCTCTATCGGCATATATATAGACCGCATATAGAGACGAGGTTTATTGCGACATGATGGACGGATTCGACATTTGCCATATGTTGCTTGGAAGACCGTGGCTGTTTGATGTTGGCGTAAAACACGATAGACATGTCAACACATATTGACGGATGAAGGATGGAACGAAGTATACACTTATGCCTTCGAAGAATAATACTCTAACTGAATCTTTACAAGAGGAAAGATTTTTCTTTTCGTGGCAAGGTAGCGGAAGCGGTCTTCAAGGGAGCCCAGGTGGTAGATGACTTGGTAGCTAAGGAAAGTCTAGAGGTCGACGAGTCAACGAATGAATGAGCGAGTCCGATAGAGGTACGACGACCAGTATTGACGAGTTTCATGACATTCTAACAGAAGAGTTTCTTGGAGGACTACTGTCGTTGTGGATTTGTCGAGCTTAACACATTACAAAATGGACACAAATTTCTTGGGAAAAAGAGGAGGATTTGGAGGAGAAGAGGCACTTGAAGGAAGTTTGGACGGATAGAAAAAGAGCATGACAACGGATAATTTAGCGAACCAAGTCCACAGATATCACAAGGAGGTTCGAAAGCAATTGCAAAAGACTAGTGTGAGATGAACAAGTTGCTACAAAAATTCTCGTACCAACACCGTAAGCATAAGGTTTCTATCGTTAGTGGCAACATCATATTATGCTTTCGGAAAGAGTTGATATCGATTGTACATCCGATTGGACATCCGATCCAAACAACACAAGACCTCGGGTCAAGTTCTCTATAAGAGGAGTCTGACATGGTTGTCATAAAAGAGCACGCAAACCGAGTCCCAATACACCCAATCCAAACTGGACCGAACCCAGTTTTAGGTTCATGATCGGTATATCAGAGGTATAATACCACCAGTGTACTTGATGCAGGGAATTTTTAGTGCAAAACTACCGGTAACAAAATGATATTTGGAGCATACCACCAGTATGTTGGTTCAAGATGAATGCATATTTGGAGCATACTATGCCAAATCGAGGCGACTGAACGGATTTGGGTTTGTTTTTGCAAGATTTGGATGAATAGTTTTCATATCTTTTGTAATTTTCTTTCTTTAATTTGGTTATAGTTTAGGAATTGTTTTCTTAGACCTTAAGCGACTTCTTTATTACAAGTACAAGTATGTAGGAGGACGAGTTGATGCATATTGTTTTCTCTGTCAATAAAAGGTGTTTCTCTTTTTATTCTCGTGTTTGAAAATCGAGGTTCCAGTCCTCATTATCTTTGGTCGTTAGTTTTCAGAGATCGACGAATGTGTTGTGTCACTAAGAATCAAGATTTGATGAATGGGATGGACCAAATCAAATATTGATGCAACAAGCAAGATTCAACAGTGGACCTATGTTTGATGAATGAGATAGGCCACATCAAAGATAAATATAAGGGGTATGAGGACTAGGATGGGCCGCATCAAACATTTAAGTTGGGGTTGACAATCAAACATTGAGGCGACGAATGGAGACGGCAAAGACCAGAGTTTGATGTATAGAAATTGGCTACATCAAACGCTTCGAAGAGCCAATCGGCGCTTGGTCAAATACTACTTTGTTTTTCTTAGTTGTCTCTTCTAAACCATACCTTGAAAAACTACACATAAAAAGGAAGAGTTCAAGTGGATGTTAAAACATACCTATCATGGAGAGCAAATAATTCACCATCTAAAGAACGAGAAGCATCTATCTCAATGCAATCTACATGAGAATGGAGAGCGATCCGGTAAGCGGCTATCTGTTGGCAGTGGAAACAATAAGTAAGAACTAGTAGCATATAATGGTATCAAATGTAGAATTAAGGTTGATTAATTACTTTTTATGGGCAATGTACAGGGAAAAAAAGTTCACTTTTTGCCCCCAAAGAGCAAGTATTTGGACACTCCCCATATACTGAGTTATGGTTAGGGACAGAGTGGAGCAGAGTATTGGGGTACAATATAAAATTCCCTGCATTACAACTTAGACCTAAATTGAAGATCAGCATATCCCTGTGATTCACAATATTATATATAATTATGTTAATTCCGTTCGATACACGATAACTATAGTACGATATGATACAAAAGGTTTTCAATACGAATTGTATAGGTGTATCGGATAGGGGCAAAAAACGTATGATACGTTTTTGTATCGTCCGATATGATACAGATGATACGATACATGGATATGATACATAATGTTTGTTTATTTATTAAGCTTTCTTCTCATTTGTTTTTGGATTTTCTTTTCTTTTGCGTGTTTCATTGAGTACTATTTCTATTATGGATCTTATGTTGTCGAATGGATAAATTTATCTATATTAGGAACTTATGATGGTTGTCTAACTTGTGTTTGAGTTTCACTTTTACTTGTCGATTTTATAACGGAGGTCATTTATATGCTTAGGATACTCTATTTTACACGGATTCAACATACATGTTTCAGATCTGGCGACACAGATTTGACACATATTTTGGTTTGTCCTAGTGTATTTCAGGGTTTCCGTGGTGTGTCTGATATATGTGTTCAACATGACATGGACACGACAAAAACATTGGAGTGTCCGTGCTACTTAGGTGATACTCTTTATTTTTTCTTAATAAGTTAAACTTATCCATATATGTTCTATTAATTTTTTAATGTATTTAACGTATCATACGATACACGATACAATATACGATAATCAAGCATACCGATGCATGATATGATATGCAAAATGACAACCTAGATATATAACTATAAAAATTAGAACAGATGTTTTATAATTTTTATCGACAGAAAGAGACCTGAAACTTGGGATAAAGGCTTGTTATTGTTGTTGAAGAAAGCGACCAAAACGTAAGCACTTTTTCTATTCTTTAATGCAGCATCCAATTAATTAGCCAATAGATGCAGAGATATAACAGTTTTCAAACTGAAGTTTTTAAAGAACAGTTTGTGCCAGTGTCAGTCCCCACCAAGATTTTACAAATTTTGATTTTGGTTTGCTTATTATCAAATTAATCTTGAATCAAAGAATGAATGATTACTCTCTTCCCGTGTCGCTCTTCTCTTCCTTCCACCTCTTCCCCTGTGACATAATCTTGTCCTGCTACTTAAAACGGCATCGAACATTGATTCCCAACCTAAACACTGCCAACAAGGCAACCTGCGCTCCTCATGTGATTTAATGTGCAAATTCAAATCAATCCTTCAAATATAACAGAAAGCTTTATACAAGAGTTGCATATGTAAATAATTATTGGAAATTTTCATTCTACTTGAGAATAAAATGTAAAATGGGTTATTAATCGAGGACTAAACAGCACAAACACTACAGTGTAAGTGTCTTGCCTTGTCAAAGACACATCAAAGGTTCCAATACCTTAACATGCCTTAATTTCAAACAACTACTTCTCGTATCATAGAGTAGCTGTATCAATAATGTCATAGATAAATGTAAATTCTACGCCATTGTCGCCTAAGAAGTAAGGGAACAGAATGGTTCTAATGAGAAGTGTAAGTATAGTCGAGCCACATGATTTGACCAACATTTGATACTACTTAGCTAATTGTCTTTTCTAGCACGTAACATTTTAATAAGAAAACTCAGTGTCTAAGAATTAACCTAAGAACATAATTGGTCATCTAGATTGTGACCCTTTCAGCTGTGATCAATGGCGAAACCGTATATTTTCTATTTTCTTATTGAACGGCACCGACTGTCACAAGTTACAACTAACTCGTGCCCGAGGATTCAAGGATTCTCCAAAGTACGCTAGGACACACCAAAATCAATATGGATTCGGCGCTGGCACGTGTCAGTATCGTGTCAGTGCCGCATAGCTCAGGACCCTCGAAGAGATTTAGGCCCCAGAAGAAAAACTCTCAGATTCCACGATCCGTAAAAAATTTCATAGCATTGATGTTTGGAGCGTCCGTGTCGTGTCGTCTCTACAGAAGAACATCAATCATCTCGTCGATAAACCGGGGAGGGAGGGGGGAGGGGATGCTTACGGTGTTGGGCGCCGCGCTGGTGGCGTCCCCGCCGTGGGCGCAGACGAGGGGAGGGTTCTCCAGCCATCCGCACCTCCTCAACCGCGCCTGCACGAAAAAAGGAGGAGAGACAGCGATCGTCAGCACTCAGCCGGTGGATGGGTCAAGAGAAATTTTTAGGGTTAGGGTTTGGGACCTGGTGGAACTGGCGGAGGCGGAAGTGGAAGAAGAGCGGGGGGGCGAAGGCGACGACGACGATGACGGGAAGGAACCGGAGGAAGCTCCGGGAGGTGATTCTCGGAAATCGGAGCTCCTTCCTCTTCCTCCTCCTCGACGACGATGATGATGGAGGAGGAGGGAGGAGAGGAGACGATGGACGCGCCATTGATCGATTCTCTCTCTCTCTCTCTCTCTCTCTCTCTCTCTCTCTTCTTTTTTCTTTATTTTTTTATTATTATTTTATTTAACAACAGCGGGAAAGTGACAGAAACATGCTCACGGGAGGGACTGGTTTCATTTGTAGAAGAGAAGGGGTTGGTTGGTGCGGCCCACTTTAGTGGGCCCATTTGTAAATTGTAAGGACTTTAATTTAGGCTAGTTATAAAGGCACTTCACATTTTTATCAGGGCTATCACATTTTAAACTTTGTATTATTTACAAGTTTGTCATTAAAAAAATTGATTAGGGCTATTCCACTCTTTGGTATAAAAGTCACTTTTTTTTCCTTTCTATTTTTTCCCTCTTCTTCTTCCTCAACCCATCCAAGAAGAAGAAGAAGAAAAAAAGGAAGAAGAACAACAACAACAAAAATGTTAAATCCTAATATTGTGGAAACCCTAATATTGTTATCCCTAATTTTTTCCTCATTTCCAATTTCGATGGCACCCAAAGGCTCCTCATAATATACAAACCCTAATATGGGAGGAAACCCAATATTGTTGTTCAACTAGTGCAAACAAGGACTGTCCAATTTTCTGGCAGTCCAACAAACTGAATGGACTGCCAGAAAACGGGACAGTCCTAAGTCACAGCATGTGAAACAAAGGACTGCCCATTTTTCTGGCAGTCCTTACTGTATGTAGGACTGTCCAATTTTCTGGCAGTCCTGAATACAGTAAGGACTGCCAGAAAAATGGGCAGTCCTTTGTTTCACATGTTGTGACTTAGGACTGCCCAGTTTTCTGGCAGTCCATTCAGTTTTTAGGACTGCCAGAAAATTGGACAGTCCTGGTCGACGACAGTTTTCTCGTTCGTGCATACTTGTATTTAATTTAAATGGGTAATTTTTTACTCCGAATGTAGTTTAATTCAAATGGGCTACAGACAATTGAAATAAACAATATAATGGATGCTTGAATTTTTTAATTTAATTTCTAGGGTTTTGGAAACAAATAGAGAAAGAATTCGGGTGCCATCGATCTTCTTGAGAAGGAAATTTGGAAAAGAAGAGGAAGAAGAAGAGAAAATTTCTAGGGTGGAAGAAATTTCTAGGAATTTTCAAATTAACTTCTTGCTTGGGGATGGAGAAATGGTGGAGGAGAAGAGGAAGAAGAAGAAGAGAGGAGTTAGAGTTTAGGAAGAGAGAGAAAAAATTTTGCAAATGAGAAAAATTTTGGGTTTAGGAGAATTTTACTTTGGGACAGCCCAAAATCAAAAAAATGGGCTGTCCTGAGTAAAACACAAAAAAATTTGGGCTAGCCCCAATCCGGGCTAGCCCTGATCAAAAAGGGCAGTGCCTTTATAATTAGCCTTAATTTATACATTTAATATTATATTGTAAAGAAAAAGTTAATCATATTTCAATATTTAAAATATTATTTTAAAAATATTAGGGGACACTACAACTTTTAAATATTAGGGGAAAAAAATTCTTTTTCTTTTCAATTTTCTAAATCTTAAGCTCTAGTTTTTTTATTCATTGATTTATAGTATATAGTTTTATTTGAGATTATTTTTGAAATTTTGAACTCTAGTAATGGAATTTCGAAGCTTCATAATCGAAAAAGTTTTGTTTGGGTCGAAGAACGACTGACAAAATTTTGATAATCCTGGATATGCATATGGTACTATGTATTCAATTACATCCATGTGTTTTATCTCGGATAGCCACTTCTTAATTATAAGCATGGTGTTTTTTACCTCTGATAGACACTTTTTAATTATAAGCATGTCTAACATGTTAGATCTAGTCCAAGGGAGAACTTTTATATGCCTATCTGATTAGTCACAAATTTCTCCATGTCCCCAAAACCCAAAGTATATTCAGATGACGGTCAAAAATTTTGGCATTGCTAGCAGGGGTGGACCCACTCAGGGTCAAGTGGGGTCACGTGACCCCACTGACTTTTAATTTTTTTTTTTACTTCAGCGGTTGGTACAGACTCCAGTCTCCCGCACAGGACAGCTAAGAAGAAGAAAAAGACAAAAAGAAGAAGCAACGAAAAAGAAGAAGTAAAGGACTAAGAAAAGTAATAAAAAAAGAAGAAGAAGACGAAAAAGAAGAAGAAGCAGCAGCTGCATCGTTAGAAGAAGAAGAAGAAGAAGAAGAAGAGGAGGAGGTACATCTGATCTACTCTCTCCCCCCCCTCTCTCTTCATCTTTCTTTTACTATCTTTCTCTCTCAAATTAAAATTTTTAAACCAAGTATTTTTAAGTTTTAGCAAAAATTAGGGTAAGAAACCACAATTTTTTAAGAAATTTTAGGACAAAAATCAGGGTAAAAATCAGTGATTTTAAGAAACCACATTTTTTTAGGGCAAAAATAAAGATAAATTTTAGCAAAAATTAGGGCAAAAATCAGTGCTAAAAAATTAGGGCAAAATTCACTGCTCAAAATTAGAGCAAAAATCAGTGCTCAAAATTATGAAATTAGGTGGTTTTTGCATGACTAGCATTTGTTTGTATATATATCCACTCAATTTTCCACTCAATTTTCTATAGAAATTAGGTGACAATGATTGTTAGCACTTAGCACAGGCAATGATTGTTAGCATAGGCAAAGATTGTTTGTATATATATTCATCTAACCCATGACGAGCTGCTGACAATGATTGTTAGCACATGCAAAAAATTTCCACTCAATTTTTCTATAGAAATTAGGTTATTGATTTTCAGCTAGCTTCTCTTTTATTTACTCCAGGATCAGAATGCAAAGATTTTTTTCTAAGGTGTCAACGCCAAAGTCTGCAAATGAGAGTACGTCTTCTAGAAATCAACAAGACGTTCATCACTCCACTCATAATCCCGTTCTCCCTCCGGCCACTCATATTATAGACTTGAATGAAGTTCCTGCCGATCCTGGATTAAGAAAGAATATCCATGAGTATGACATTAATGACAGAGAGAATGTCCGACGGTGGTATCTACAAAAAGGACCATGTCAACCCAGAAATCATCATTTTCCGGGAACAATATTTTCTGGGATCAATCGCAGTTTCGTTGGTGCTTGGTTTGGAGAGTATGATTGGTTGGAGTACAGCATATCAAAAGATGCTGCCTATTGTTTGGTTTGTTATATATTCAAGCCCAACTACGGACACCAAGGCGGTGGTGATGCATTTGTTGGAGAGGGATTTAGAAATTGGAAGAAGAAGAGCCGCTTCAGTATTCATGTTGGAGCCCATAATAGTACTCATAATCAATGTTCAAGGGCTTGCAGTGATCTATTACTTCAACGACAACACATAGAAGTTTGCTTGTCTAATCAATCCCAACATATTCAAGCAGATTATCGCATTCGGTTGACTGCCTCTATTGATTGCATTAGGTTTCTTTTGAGTCAAGGTTTGGCTTTTCGTGGTCATGATGAATCTGAGAATTCAGAAAATCAGGGTAACTTTCTTGAACTCCTAAGCTTTCTTGCTAACCACAATGAAGAAATCAACAATGTTGTATTGAAGAATGCTCCCGAAAATCATAAATTAACGTCGCCTAGAATCCAAAAAGATATTGTTAGTGCCATTGCAAGTGAGACTACAAATGCAATCATTAGAGAGGCTGGTGATGGCTTGTTTGCTATTCTAGTTGACGAGGCACGAGATATCTCTGTGAAAGAACAAATGGCGGTTGCTTTACGTTTTGTGGATGACAGAGGATGCATAGTTGAGCGCTTTCTTGGTATTGTACATGCCAGCAATACTACTGCCTTATCACTTAAGAAAGCTATCGAGGCCCTCTTTTCTTGTCATTGGACTAAGTTTTTCAAGTATTCGTGGACAAGGTTATGATGGAGCGAGCAATATGCGAGGTGAGTTCCATGGTCTTAAAGCTTTGTTTATGATGGAGAATCCAGCTGCCCATTATATTCATTGTTTTGCTCATCAATTACAACTAACACTTGTAGTTGTTGCTAAAAATCATACAAAGATTGGTGCATTCTTTGATATTGTAGCACTTTTGTCAAATGTTGTTGGAGCTTCCTGCAAACGGAGAGATCTTCTTCGAGAGAAACAATTTGAAAAGCTTATTCAAAGAATTGGGGATGGTAAAATATTGACGGGGAGAGGTTTGAATCAAGAAACAACATTGCAACAACCGGACGATACTCGTTGGGGTTCACATTTTGGTACAATAGTGAGTTTGATTAACTTATTTTCCTCAGTGATCGATGTGCTCTTGGTTATAGGAGAAGATGCACATGAGGTAGCTCACAGAATTCAAGCAGATGATCTATGTGAGCGAATTCAATCTTTTCAATTTGTCTTCTGCTTACACTTAATGAAAATGATCTTAGGAATTACTAATGACTTGTCACAAGCATTACAAAGAAAAGACCAAGACATTGTTAATGCTATGAATATTGTGAAAATAACAAAGCAAACACTCCAAAGAATGAGAGATGGTGGATGGGAATCATTGTTGAATGAAGTATCGTTATTTTGTACAAAATATGGAATCGGAATCCCAAACATGGAAGCCAAGTTTGAAGTTCATGGAAGATCACGTCGTAATGTTGAAGAATGCACAAATCTTTACTATTATCGTGTTGAATTATTCTACTCCGTTATAGATTTACAACTTCAAGAGTTGAATAATCGATTTACCGAGGTGAATACAGAGTTGTTGTTGTGTATGTCATGTCTTGATCCAGCCGATTCTTTCTCAGCATTTGATATGGATAAGTTAATACGATTTGCTGAGTTTTACCCCTCTGATTTTGATGAAGATGATATTTCATGTCTTGGCTATCAACTTTCAAACTATATTGAGGACGTCCGTACCAGCGAGCAGTTTTCTGATGTTATAGGTATTAGTGGACTTGCTAGAAAAATGGTTCAAACCAAGAGGCATCGACAATATTCATTGGTATTTCTGCTTATGAAGTTGGCATTGATCTTACCCGTCGCAACAGCAACTGTCGAGAGAGTATTTTCAGCGATGAAAATTATCAAGACTCAGCTACGCAATCGACTTGGAGATGAGTTTATGAATGACTGTTTGATTACTTATATTGAGAAAGACATGTCTGGGACTGTAAGCAATGAAGACATTATTCAACGATTTCAAAAGATGTGCAATCGCAGAGGAGTATTGTAATCTGAAATTAGTTGTTGTAATATGAGATTACTTATCTTGTGTTTTGTAAGACATTATTCAATGAACACATCTATGTGTTTTGAAAATTATCTTGTGTTTTTAGAATGTGATTTTATTTTTACACTCTTTATGTTTAAGACCGACCCCCCTCTCTTGAATTCCTGCGTCCGCCCCTGATTGCTAGGACTCTTGTCCTGAATGAAGGCTTCTGTCTTCAGGACTACTAAAAATTTGACAGTCATACGCATTGCTAGGAGAAAAAAATGGCAGTCCATGAAGACTAAGTGTCACGACCCGTTACCCAAATTGTTGGGCCAGGCCGAGCCATGTCCAGCCTACGCTTGGTAAAAGCGTAGTAAGCTGTTCTTAGAGTTTATAGATGAATGATACTAAGTGTGCTAATATTAAGCCAAATAAGATTTTATCACAACACAGCTTCTATTAACGAAAGTAAACAAGTGTTAAAAGTTATTACACTTCAAATGTATGAGACTGGAGACAAAGTCCAGTATCCAATATAAGTTCAAACCAAAGTCTAAGTCTCAAAACACATGAAAGGTATCTAAGCAAGGTTCCCCGCTGGGGCCTCTTCTGGAGCTAAGGCCAGATCCTCAAAAGCTGCACCATAGTAGGTGTCACATAGCATTTCCTCCTCGGAAAGTACACCTACAACGTTATCCTGTCAGGACGGGAGCAAGTACTTGTACTGCAAACATATAATATTGATCATGATATGGTAAGAGATGAAATGACTGTAATCCTGACATGGCACAATCTATCATGTAAAATCATAACTATCATGGCAAGGATACATTTGTCATGGCGACACATGCATATATATTGTTTAAAACTGGAGCAGGTACGTGATCGTCAATAGGTGTAAAATATATTGTGGCACAAGTATATAAAATGTACTTCTGTACAAGTAAGCAAGCGATAGATGTACATACGTACAGATACAGCTGGTACGCCTACGACAAGGTATACATATAAAATGTCAACCTTGCTCGGTACATACGTACGGGAGAAAGGGCATGATCACGTACTCAACTATCAGTTTCCTCCATGTCCCATTAACCATCATGTGAGATATGTAAAAGCTCTTCTAAGTATGTGAAGATACCGAGAATCCGTATAAAGCATGTAATGATATAACATTGCAGTTTCTATAAAGCAGTATTTTAACATGGTTCATTTACAGTTCATTATCATATGCAGTAAATAAGTTTGTAGGGGTACTTGCCTCGAGCAAAGCAAGAATAAGAATATGAAGATACAGATGTCCGGTGTCCTGTCAAAATGATATACAAACTCAGCCTCCAAATTATGATTAAGATTACACTAGTGTTGTGACACGGCTCCTAATAGGACACTAGCTATGTGAAGCTCTAGTAGTCCAAAGTGAGGTGTTACAACATCTAGACTAACAAGTAGGTCTCTACACTAAGGTAGGGTAGAGTCTCGATACTAAAATACCCCAAAAACACACAAGTCATTATTGTAACTCCCTAAATCATATTTGGTAAATTTTGAGATTTTTCTAATTTTCTTTGGATTTGATATTATTTTCTTATGAAAACCTAATTTCGATTGAATAGTTGATTAATATGAATTTTGAGTGTTAATGTATTTTCTCCCTTTGAAAAGTATTTTTGATACTATTTTTGAAGTTCAAATGATTTGATTTTAATTTATTTTAGAAAATATTAAGTTTTATAATAATTGATTGGACATAGTTTCAAAACATAAGAAATTGTCTTGCCTGGTAAATCTTTTACAATTAGTCAATTTGTACAATTAGTCAAATTGATTTTATCTCAGGTTCTAAATTCTTGATTTTCTTTATATTTTAACTCATTTATAGATAAATATTATTCAATTCAGTTTTATAAATTATATTGTTATCTACTGAAGGTTATTCTTTTGATTTGTTATTATAAGTGAGGATTAGCTAATTAATTATTTTCCTGTTCCTGATTACTGTTCTTAATAACTGATTTGATTTTTATTATTTTAAAATCTGTTTGGAGGGAATAATTGAAATTTGGAATTTGGATCAGTAATTTTGAATTTTGAAATTCTGTTATTCTGTTACTATTTCTAATTCCTGCCCTCAGATCTAACAGCATTTACCAATCTGCCACTGTACACAAGGACCCCAGATCTATAGTTATTTACTAATGTGCCATTCCCACACACACACAGCCACACTGATTATTTTATTATAAATACACACAGTCCAATGACTACACTGACACATCACATCATCATCTGACACTCTCTCTACACGTCACATTTTTTCTCTGTCCTCTCTCTCTTCTGTTCCGACCATCCTCGGTCGAGCACCGCCGATCGTCGCTGTACCCTCGCCGGAGCTGCAGAGCCTACCGCCACCTTGTAGCCTAGTAGGCCTCGACTGCACCATTCTCGAAGTCTGCGCCGCCATCAGTGACCATCGCGCTGCCTCGACTGCAGAGCAACCTCTGAGACAGTGCTCTCCTCGATCGTCGCGAGCTGACCGTTCGGGAACCGAGGACCACTTCGGGCAGTGAGCACCGCCATCAGCCCTTGCCGAGTCCCGAGGAGATGCCGTTGCGCCTCGACTGCAGTTCCTCGCTGCCGCCACCGCGGAGGAGCATCGCCGTCATCAGCCGAGTTCGACGAAGCCACTCGCCGGAGCCGTCTATCGCCACAGATCAGAGCGCCGTCCCTTCGAGATCTGCGTCGTCGTCAGTGACCGGAGCGCCGTCGTTATCAGCCGAGTCGACGAAGAGCCGCCGCCGCCCGATCTGCTTGTAGCTGCAGCCTCGCCGAGGATCGACATCCCCGCCAGGCTGGTAATCTCTTCTCGATCTACTCGAACCCCCTTCTCTTTCCTGTTTCTCTGTAAATTAGGTTTTATTTGGGTTAGGGTTTTGTGGTTTGGGAATGGGGAAGATGATCGGCTGGGGAAGACGACCTATAAGCTAGGGTTTCACAGAGGGATTCTGTGATGGGTGTTTCTAAATCTAGGGTTTCACCTAAGTTATGGTCGGGCGAGTGCTGAAAGGAGAGCTTGGACTAGAAAGCGTAGCCGGAGGAGAAATATTTAGGGTTAGGGTTTGGGAGCAGTCTGGAGGAGGAAGATGATGGGAGGGGGCGAAGTGTTCTGTCGGTTGAGTGAAATGAGTTGAGGAGTAATAGCATGGAATGGAGAAGGTTTTTTATTTATTCCTAGCTAGACTAAGAAGAAGACATGAGAGAGAGAGTATGAAGAAAGGCTTTTGTTGATTAGAAAATTGGGATATTTTGACTTTCATCCCACTTATTAATATGCATTTGTACTTACATCTCACTTTTTAATTTTTTTAGACTTACATTCCATTTTTTGTCACTAAAAGTATTTATATTGTCACGAAAAGTATTCTTTTTGTCACAAAAAATATTTTTCGTGACAAAAGTGGGATGTAAGTCAAATAAAATTAAAAAGTGGGATGTAAGTACAAATTCATATTAATAAGTGGGATGAAAGTCAAAAAATCCCTTAGAAAGTTTGTATATGGTGTGAGCTGGGAAATGATAGGTGTGAGTATTGATACCGAGAGGCCACCCATGTGGCTGAGTCTGGGCCAAGGGATTTTGGTGGTTTCGGTTAGCTGAGCCTAGGAGAATGGGAACTATTGTGTTTCAGCTGAGAATGAGAATTAATTACGAGTGAGAAGAGAGAGATTGAAGTGGGTGGATGGCTGAAGTGAATTATTTGTTTATTAATGAGTGAAGTGAAAGACCACTGTTAGGCTAAGAGGAATAATGATGAAGAAAAACACATGGGGAAGGGTGCTTGTCTGTTAGAATGCAATGAAGTATTGGTTTGGGTAAGCTGCTGTTTTGTTTCCTTTTCGAAATTGAGTAGCTACATGGATTTTGAATGCATTGTTATAATTTAGTACAGAGCTCATTGTTAGAAATTGTATAATTAATGATGGAAGTACTTTAATATTAAAGCATAGTTGTATATATATACCTATAATTATTATTAATATAAATATGTAATGGTATGTTTACTTGTATAGTAGCCTAGTAGAAATAATATTAGAGTAATATTGGTTATTTGTATTATTAAAGATTTTAAATAAATAATTAATTATATGCTAGTAAGATGTTTTTATATTCTAAATATTTATTTCATATATGTTCTCTAAAATATTGTTAGCACGTTTTTGTATTAAAAATAAACTATTTTCCTAGGACTTTACTTACTTACTAGTATTTGAGAAATTGATATATAAAGTGTTTTATAGACATAAATAATTTTCTTACAAAATATGGTTAGAAATAGTTTAACTAGCAATTATCTTCTAAAAACATTTATGTATATATATTTTCTAAAATGACGTAGTAAATGATTCTAGTATTATTTTTTAAAAATATTATTAGCTAAATTTGGACAATATAGTTAGATATTGTCATAGTTTTAAAACCCTAAATAACTTGTACAAAATATAACAGGTGATCCATTACAACCATGCAGTACTACTCTCGTGCAACCAAACCAAGGCAGGTACACTGACTCGACTTATACTTTGTACTTCTGCCTTACATCCATGTGCCATGTTCTCATATCGGACACGAGATACACACGATTGTCTTGTACATTGTTCATTGCTTGTGAGTCATTGTTTATTGCGGGGATTGGAAGAAATATTAGCTTTTGTGTGACCACACCCAACATAGTAAATTGTGGATAGCCTAATCGTACACTTCACGTACGATGAAGCTGGACCTTGTAGAATTGATTGACTCATTGACTCATTACCTCATTGATTGATTTTGTTCCTAAGTCGGTCACACATTAGTTTAATATTTCAAATTGTCACACTTGCATTGATTGTCGTGATTCATTGCCTTGTACATTGATAGCCGTGTTCATTGTCTAGCATATTGATTGTCGTCCATTGCCTGCAGTTTTACATTTCATTTTTGGTATCGTAGTTTCATTTCCTGTTCTGGTATTCTGGTATTCTGGTTTCACCTTGTATTCTGTACTACATATTACATTGTATATTGTCTGGTCAGGGTTGTACTTTGCTCTTTTCCTGACAGGATACGTTGCAGGTGAGTGGAAGATTACATGGAGCTTGTGATTGCATCAGGATATTGCAGCTTTTATTTTATTTATTTTTCTGGAGATTGTATTTTGGATATTCATTATTGTATCTTCATTTTATTTGACCGGATTTGTCTCCGGCTGATTTTGTACTAAAAGACTTGATGGATATTGGTGATTTTCTGGGAACGTTATAAAAGCTGTGTTCATTTACATTACATTGTGACTTAGAGTTTTTCTTAGTATTGTACAACTTACTTCGTCGTGTCCATCGACGAAGGCTGGGCGTGTCCGACTCGTATCCGATTATTCGGGAGCGGGTCGTGACAATTATTAATCAATTAATTAAATAGACTGTACACTGTGTTCCAATAATTATTAAAATAGTTATACAGCCCTAAAATAGGTGAAATAATATACCAAATTGATCCTTGTTAATTATAGTAATTTAATATAAATTTTTTGGAATTTATAATCCAGTGTAATTATTTATTAAAAATTAGAATACAAGTGTACTTTGAAAATGAGTTCTGGTTTACTATTTTTTAAACAGTGTCAAAACAGTAAATTAAATCCTGAAAAAATTATATTAAATTATCTTAAATAACATAGTATTTTATAGTAATTTTTTTGGAATTTATTCAGTAATAAAAAGTTGTCTGAAAATTCAAAACCAGTAAATGACAGAATCTGAAATTAATTAATTTATTAATTAAGTATTTTGTCCGCGTATACGAAGTTGAACCGGGTCCAAATACGGGACCCGAAGCCATGAATCAAGTCCAACATGACTCGAATAGACCCCGAATATGTGTAGACTCACCTAAGTCCGATCAACCCATGCTAGGCTTGGACTTAGAGTGGTCGTTTGCACAAAGTACGTAAAATCGTAAATAAATGCAAAATTTAAATACATGTAATTTAAAGGAATTTAAATTACAGAAATTGAAAGCTTACATATTACAGTATAGGCACTGTATTTATAAATATGTATTACAATATATGTACTGTATTTATTTACATATTACAGTATAGGCACTGTATTTATAATGACATAATTTAAATGACAGAATTTAAAATACATATTACAGTATAGGCACTGTATTTATAATGACATAATTTAAATGACAGAATTAAATGACAGAATTTAAAATACATATTACAGTATAGGCACTGTATTTATAAAGTATATATTTAAATATTACAGTATAGGCACTGTATTTATATTGACATAATTTAAATAACATAAATTAAATGACAGAAATTAAATGACAGAAATCACTACTAAAATCTGTCAAATCAGCGACGCCTCAGGACGTCGCTAAATAGGGAAAATACGTCGCTAATTTCAATTAGCGACGTTTGCATGTAGTCGCGATTAACCTAGTCGCTAAACAACACGACGTCGCAATACGTCGCTATTGCGACGATACTTAGCGACGCGTACACGTCGCTAATTCAGCGACTACCAGCGACGTAAAACGTCAGCAGTTACCGACGTAACCTAGCAATGTTGAGCGACTTGACATGCATCGATGCTGACCTGGCTTGAGAGCCAAATGGCGACGTTCTGCGACTTTGTTACGTCGCTATAGTACCGACATATAGCGACGTTTAGCGACGTCATACGTAGCGACGTTTAGTGACGATCAGTGACGATTTTCATCACAGTTAGCGACGTTCCGATACTTACTTAGCGACGTTAACTTTCGTCGCTAGCCGTCGCTGAACGTCGCTAATTTTGAAAAAAATAAAAAAATATAGCATTTGCAGCATCCCCTGCAGCATTTGCAGCATCCCCTACACCATTTGTTACAACAACGACGATGTGTATCACGAACACAGTATCAAACAACACAGATACACACAATCACGAACACGTTTGAAACACAATCTCATCAATCAACACAGATATATGAAAATTTGTAACAACAATGTCAAACATAATGGTCCACATAAGAATAATGTATGTATGACCACATAAAAGACCCAACAATGGGCCATCACACAACAATATATATATATGTCGACTACGGCTGATCAGGAGGAGCATCACCGCTCCTGGAAAGAAGGTAAGCATACTGCTCCGGTGTAAGAACCACCGACGACGATGAAGAAGGAGGGAATGCAACCGCTGGAGAAGGAGGTAGTGTAACCGTTGGAGAAGGAGGCAGTATAACCGCTGGAGATGGGTGTGTCCGCGTCTCCTCTAGGGCTAGCAGTCTGGCGCTGTATTGCTCCATGCAAGCCGCTATCCTAGTAACGGTGTCGTGAATGGACTCCTGCGTCCCCTGTACGTGCCGCATGGTGCGCTCGAGCTCGTCAAAGCGTGCGGTGACCGACGCAGCGTCCCCTTGCACCTGAGACCCTGGCTGCTCAGAAATCTTCCTCAGCAATCGTCGTGCAGCTCAGCAATCTGGCGAGCAATGGTACCATCGATTCGGGATGACTCGGCCTGTGACGGCTATGAATGCGCACTGGCAGAGGGAGCCCTGGATGCCTGTATCGTAACAAATGTGCCGTAGGACCCCATACCGTAGTACGTACCCCTCTGAAGACTACCAACAGCGGTCTTCTAGAGCTCGTCCTCCGACTGAGGCGGAGAGGGCTGCGATGTACCAACCCCTCCCTCTGCCGGTGCACTAGCACTCGCACGCTCATCACGTAGCCTAACAAACTCGTCCTAGCAATCATTGTGCATCTCTATACATCAGTACTTACCTAAATTAGCCTAATAATCGTCTAAAGTATTTAATTATTATTAACTATATGGTTATCTGTATATTCTTCAAGTTGTGTTAAAAATTAACGAAATCTAAATTAGTACTGACATAGCTCTGAGTAGCCCGGTCGTCGATGAGCTTCCCGTCCTTCCGATGGGTGGCCAGGAAGACGGTCACCATGTTTGCGTCCTCACCCCTCTGTACCTGCGTGTTTGTTATATTTTATTCTTTTGTAAAATAGAAAATTATATACTCCCACTATCAATAAAATCTTATATATTGCAATAAATTACATACGAAACGACGGAAATGTTCCGTCATAGGAATCGATCCACCACACCACTTTCCGGCCCTCGTCCTAGCCACCTTCGCCTTCTCCGACCGCTCTATGTACCGGGGCTCCTCAAATCGAGCCCTCATCGTGGTCCACTGGTCAGGTGTGATCCAACCAGCAATCGGCTTTCCGGAGCGCTGACGATCTTTCTGATCGTCAATTGCATCACGGATCAACTTGGCGGCGACGGAAGGAAACTGCCTCTCAATCTGCTCGGTCCGGTGTAGTGGATAAAAATAAGTCCTCTACAAGAATTACAAATTAAAATAATAAGTTCTAAAAAATGCTTAAAATTATATTAATCATACTAAATTAACTATCTTTAGTTATCTTGAAGTGGGCAAACCAGAATGACTTCCTCTCTTCCGAGGCATCCGAGTAGTTGATCCACGGACCCCCATAGTTGGACATTAGAAAGGAGCCCAACGCTCTCTGTACCGACGAGGGACGATATCTGTATACAACGATAACCGACGTATTAATGAATATATATAGATATACAGACATGCATAAAATATATATATATATATATATTCATTTAACTTACTTCGTAGGACCGTCGGCCCAAATCTCCATCCTCGTCTCGTCCTGAGGTGCGCATGGAGGGTCGCTCTAGTATGGATCCGCCCGGGCGGGAGTAGGGACTACCTCCTCCACCTGCTCTCCACCCGCCATGCTGCTGTCAGCGGTAGGAAGGCTAGGGGAAGGAGTATGATCAGCAAGCCTGGAACTGCTCGTCGCAGGTGTACTGCCACCCGGACCTGCGACCGTATGGTACAATGGAGTGCTCGGGTCAGATGATGGTCCGGAGCCATCCTCTGGTAACGGAGCTCTCTGCCCACCTAAGGACACGACTCGTCCTGGCCTATCTCTGCGTCGTCCTGAGGTGCCTCCGCGTCATCCTGCCATGCTGATAATAACATTGGAGTTCATAATTTAAGATTACAGAAATATGAATACATCAAAATCACAGTTTATGATTGAAAATATAAATAAATACAATGACAGTTTAGAAATATCTGCATACATTGGAGTTCATAATTTAAGTTTTCAAAAATCTGAATACTAATAGAAATGATCATAATTCATAATTTAAGATTACAGAAATATGAATACATCAAAATCACAGTTTCTCAATCATCCTCTGAAAATTCATCTTCTTCGTTTGCCTCCTCCTCATCCGCTTCCTCTTCTTCCTCATCGTCACTAGCATCTCCTTCGTCTTCCCCTTCGGATACTTGTACCTCTTCTACACAAGTAGATATTAAATGGAAAACTTCTGCTGAGTCGACATCAACTGTATTTGGTACAAGAGGCAGCTCGTCCTCCTGATAAGCCACTTCATCGACGTCGTAGGTATTTCTGGCTTTAGTCTTGCATACTGCCCACCAGTCGTACCTCGTTGTTCCCCGTCTAGGATATGTTGTAAAATATACGAGTTGAGCTTGACTTGCTAGGATAAATGGTTCGTATCATTGGTATCGACGACGGTAGTTAATATCCACAAGACCATGCTTGTCAATTTTTTATCCTTGATCTTGTATGGGATCGAACCAATCAACTTTGAACAACACGATCTTGGCAGGCTCTATGCCATAGTTGTATGTCAATTCCACGATCTTCCGTAAGACGCCATAGAAATTATTGCCTGGAGTGACATCTTTGTAGTTTGTAGATTTGATACACAAACAACTATTTTTTGTGGAATCAAGATCCAGGAAGCTATCTCTGATGAGAGCATTTGTTGACTTGAACTTAAACCCATTCACGCAATAACTTGGCCATATTTTGACGGCATAAATTGGTCCCTTGGCAAGAGTTATAATAGATTCATTCTCAAAGATGACGTCCGGACGATCGACCTAAACACGAGAAGATACAAAATTAAGTTTAATGTTAAGTTATTTCTTGTGCAGTTGTGAATGGAGGAAGATTCTAACTAGCTTTTTACGTACATATACAGTCAACCAAGACGGGAAATGAAGTCTCATTTCTTTTTCTACTTCTTCATCTGTAATGTATGGTCTACTTGACCTCACCTCATCATTAAATTTGCTGAAAACCAATAAATATCGGGATATACTCGTTAAATTATAATAACGTAATCAACAAATAGATGACTTGAACGTTGAAGATTTTCACTTACCACTCTAGCTTTTCCACTTCATCCTCCTCGCAGTTGAGTAATATATATAACTGGACAGCCTTTAGTTCCTCATCATTCAAATATCTCTTTTTCAGTTTTTCAGAAGGCTTTCCAAGAGCATTGAAGACTTTCAATAATGCATCATTATATTCTATATCTCCATCGTCGTTCCTCGGAGCTCTTCAGCTGCATATTGATTGTTTGGATCAAAACTAGGTCCCGCAGTATCGAAAACCATGTTCGTCCACCCTTGGTCGTAATCAGCATGCTCGTGGACATCTACATAAGGCTCCACATAAGGCTCCGGCTCGGAGGCTAAAGGCACAAGTTCTCCATGTGCGGTCCACTGATAATAATTTGGCATGAAATCCCTCAACTACAAATGATATGTCACATCCACTTCCGAATGATATTTCAAGTTGCGACATCTCACACATGGACACTTATTTTGGAAGGCCCAAATTTGGCGGTGCCAGAATTTGTTTATGTAGCCAAGACAATTTTTCAAAATTTCCCGTTATTACGTTAAAAAAAACGTACAACATAAACAGGCAATAACACACAAAAGAATTGGTGCCTAAGCAAGCGGCACAAAAAAAATGTCAACTATTTTTCCGACGTCTAATGAAGCGACGCCAAAAAAAATAGCGAGAAAAAAAATACAATTTTGCTACCCATCTGTTACAATAATTCACTGAGTAACATAAAGAAAAAAATGCTACTGAGGTGCTCGGCAGAGCGCAGATGGCACTGAGGTGCTCGCCGGGGCTCTTATGGTGGAAGAAAGTGAGAAAACGATCGGTACATCGGGTCTTCGGCGTTGCACGAACAAGGTGCTGATAACGTGTTGTGTGGACAATTAGCTCAACCTCTCAATGTATATCAATATATCTCAATGTGTCTCTACAAGCCATCACAACCTCTCTTTATATAGGGAGAGAGAGGTTGAGAGTTACAAAGTGAAAAATCACTTGGGAGTTACAAAGGTGAATAGTCACTTGGGAACATGAAGGATTGCCATGAGTTACAACAGGTATAACTTTGTAACCTCCAATACCAGATAAAGTACATAAAAAGAACAAAAAAAATAAATACACCCAAGGGTCTAAGAATCAAATTTCTCCTTTATTCAACATCTCTATTTCTTCTCTATCTTTCTCTTAACTCATTGGTGGCTACCGAACACATTTCTTTTGAGCAAGTAATCCTATGTCCCTTTATATAGCATGTCATGTATCTGTACATATAAATCAAATCATACGTAAGTTTCTATATTTGGACTAATTACTAGGTAGGAGTAGCACAAAACTCACAAAAGCTGAGAAAGCCTATAAAAGACTTTACCTTAACAATGAGAGATGAAGGAGAGCAAGATATATAAATGGGTGATGCTACATGGATCACGTTTTTGGTCCGCGGTCCACGTGGCGGTCCTTCATTGACAGAAATCTGGTGGCAGGTCTCATGCAAATGGGTAGGAGAGAGGGGGAGGAGTAGACATGTGAGCACGCCCGCAGACACTGACCGCGGGCTCTTTAGCATTTCCGTATATAAATATACAATATATACAACAAAGTGGACCATTATTAGCTCCAAACGTTGCTTTTGAAATTCTTGTATATATGGATAGAGAGAGAACCATCTCATCACTACAACAGTTGGGTAAGTATTTTCTACACAAACTTTTGTGCAGTTTATCATCTATATGGTATTTCTATGCAGCATTTTTTTTTTTCATGCACCCCCTTTATTTTTTCTCATATTTCAGTTACTCAAGACACCCTTGGGGTTGGGGGCCTCTCTTCTTGCATGACCATCCGAACCTGAACGCAAGCTGATCCCAGCCTTCTCAACGGCACTCGAGATCTTCTCCGAATCATAGCCTTCGGCAAGATACACTACGCCGGCGCCCTCCGCCGGCACGACGTCTTCCCTCTCGTAGCCCTCCTCGTCCCGCAGGAGCCTCTCGCTTCCGTGCGCAACCAACCCCCGGAGGATCAGCGTCCTCTGGAGCCCCGGAACGAGCTCCTCGACGTCCGTGTCCCCTCTCTCTCCGACGAGCACGACCACCTTCGAGAGATCAACCCCCCACCGAATAGCGAGATACCTAGTCCGACGAAACATATCAGCTTTTCTTATTATATAGTAGTATAGATATATGCACGTGCATTACAGGTCTTTATAACCTTAGTGCATGGGCCCTCGACGCGAACAGTGGAACTACGTTTAGGCGCGTGCAAGCCCTTGTGTAGATTAGATTGCATCGGAAGCCCCTCATTCTTAGTCTTTGACGAAGCGCATCGACTTTACGAACCTAAAGAACAATCAAACAGGTGTTGGTGACGGTATTGTAAAAGGAAATGATATTTTGCCAGCGATTTGTGACCGCAGACGTGACCGCAGTGCCATGTGGCAGCCAACTATTGACCCCCCTTGTTATCACCATGCCCCACTTCCTTAAAATCCGAATCAGAGAGCCAATGAAAGACTGCCACGTGGCAGCCAATCACTGCCCCCTTGTTATCATCAGGCCCACAAGAAGCCAATGAAATGCTGTCACGTGGCTTGCAGTCATGCCCACGGTCACAAATGCGTGTTTGTAAGTTTTGTTATGAAACACTCACCTTAGCCCCTGCCCTGATAGAGTAAGAATAGCAATGAGAACCGGCTGCTGCTGCTGCCTCTTCGACGACTAGATCACCCTCCGCCGCCGAGCCATCCGCCTTGGCCAGCCTCGGAACCACGGACTTCACGTGTTCTCCGGGCCACCGGTACTCGACGTGCGCACCGTAGTCCCCGTCGGCGGCCTGATCCCTCCACGGATAGTACACCTCGCCGCCGCTGCTGCAGATCAAAGCGTCGAAATCTCCCGGACTCACCCGGCAGCGTCTCAAGGCCTCCGCCGTCTCGGCCATTGTGCACCCCGTGGCGAACACGTACCCGGTGCCCCCTCCGGCGCTGCTGACCCCCGTCACGGTACTCTCGATGATCTTAGCCAGGTCGCCGATCACGATTCGCCCCTCCGCGTCGTAGCAGTCCGCGGCGATCACGAACAGCCTCTGCCTCCTGCCCGGGCCGGCAGCGTGCTCGGCTGCCGCCGCGTGCGCTCCTTCCGACCGGAGGCAACGAACGGCCTCCAGGACCGTACCGATGTCGCCGTTGGGCTTGAGTTCGGCGCCGTCCATGGAGAACTGTATGGAGAGGCCGTCTACGCTGCGGAGGGAGTCGCTCATGGGCTCCTCCTCGGCGCGCGGGGCGAGGCCGAGGCTGGCGGCAGGATGGCGGGCGCGGCAGTGCTCCACGTGGGACAGGTAGTTGCGGCAGTGCTCGGGCCAGGAGAAGCGGCGGATGTTCTTGAGGCCGTTCCTCCGGCAGTCGTGCCAGCGCGTCTTGTCGGCGACGAGCTTCAGAAGGGCTTCGGATATGGCCTTGTGGTCGTGCGGGTCTACCAGTAGGCCGTTGTTCAATGCCTGAGAAGAAGAAGAAGAAGAAGAAGATCGGTATCGGAATCGGTATCTGTATCTATTAACCAAGGTTCGCGTTATCGGTATCGGAATCGGTATCAGACTATTCATGTATCGGAAACGGCGGAGTATCGAAAACGGCGGTATCAACAATATTGACGGTTTCGGATCGAAGTATCAAATTTTTAGTTTGGAAAGCAAATAATTATGATTATTTACACTAACCTCCTCTCATATGTTTTATGGTTATTACGTGGACTTCTCCTATGTTTTATGTTATATAAAGTATAGAGGAGATCTGTGTAATTATTTTTAAAATAAGAGAGGTCTGTGTAATAACCATAAAACATAGGGGAAATTAGTGTAAATAACCCAAATAATTGTTAACATTTTAGAAAATATATTTTATACATTTTAGGCAAAATTTTAAGTATTTTCAGTGTTATTTTTAGAAGTTTTAAAATTAAACGAAATAGTATTCATCCTTACTGATTGGTTTACATGCGATAGATAAGTTTTCTTTTACATGCTTTTATGATTTTACTATGCTTTTTCACCTTTGTCGATTGGTTTTTTTTTTTTTTTTTTTTTTCCGTTTCAATTTTCTTTGCTGAATTGAATAGAAAAGAGACCTCCAATATCGATATCAGTCAGTATCGGATATCGGTGCATAAACTATTCTGTATCGGCCGATGCTGCAAACTATGCTATTAACCTTATGAGTAAGATCGTACCTTGAGAATATCCACAGGTCCTCCGTTCTTTGTCGCCACCACCGGCAAGCCATAAGCAGCCGCCTCAATGAGGGTGAGCCCGAAAGGCTCGACGAGCGCCGGGTTCACGAAGACGCCCTTCGTCTTCGCGGCGAGGCGGTAGATCTCGGGGACATCCGCCTGCCTGTGATGCTTCGGGTAGGCGACCTGTCCGTAGAGGTCGTACCTGTCGACGAGCTTCAGCACTGCCGTCAGGACCGCGGTGCTGCTCGCGTGCATCTCCTCGATGTCGTCCCTGTTCCCCAGTATCAGAGCCTGCAGCAGAAGTTATACGCGAATTTTTTCGTTATCTTTCAGAAACGTATAATTCTTGCGTACTTTTGACATATTCAAATATGTACGTAAATTTTAAACATGTAAAGTTTGAAACGTGTTATGTATAATTTATTGGAAAATTTGGCACAAAAAACATGATGGAAATCTGTTTAATTAATCAGATTTGACAATGTATTTAAGAATGCGAAGTTTCTAATCTCAATATTTTTTATTTTTCGAATATTTGACCGAATATTTGAACGTATTTTATTTGCACTGAGCCCTTTTGCCGTCCCACATTTTTTCTGCCGAATTGCTAACAAGGGTCAAGATAGCTTGTTCTTTCGTAACATGGTATGGCATCAGGGCTGGTCCAGGGTAAGCCAGACAAGACTTCGAGCTTGGACAACCCCCTATGCTTAGGGCAACCTCCAGACTCGGTGTGATCCCGATATAGGTTCGGGTCATGGGTGACCCTTCAGGATCGATCGACCTACAATAAAGATCAAGGGGCAACCAAAACTAGTTTCGGATAGGACAATCCAACCCTCTAGACCAACCCTGTCTGCGTGGCATGCATGAATGAATGATGAGTTGTTTGAATGCCTACCAGATTAGCAAGCTCCCTTAATGCACGGCACTCGCCAAAGGCCTTGAGCAACGTGGTCACGTTCTTCTTCGGATCTGGTCGGGAGAGAGCAAGGATCATGGGCTTGTGAGGGTTTGTGAAGAACCTCAATACCTACAAAATAAAATAAAATTGGCAGTGATGCTGGAATTAGCTACATTTAGTAAGTTCCTCAGAAGGTTTATTGAATTTCTGAAATTTCAGACCCAGGTTCGCAGTATCCGTATCGGATCCTTATTGTGAGGTATCGGGATCTAGATCAGAGTATCAAATTTTTTGGTATTAGAATGAAAATAATCATTAAAGTTTTAGAATATATATTTATATATTTAGGCATAATTTTAAGTATTTCCTGTGTTGTTTCTTAATAATGTTGAAATCGAATGAAATAGTAGTCACCATTGTAGATTGTTTTACCTATTTTCTTCTTTTACAACCTTATTATGTTTTCACTATAGTCTGCAGTATCGATCGGTACAGATCCGATACGGTCTATGCCGATACGATTTGGTATATCTCAATCCGATATCGACCGATACTGACATTGGAGTCTCTTTTTTCGATCAATTCGATAAAGAAAATTGAACGAAAAAGACTAATCAACAAGGGTGTAAAAGCATAATAAGGTTGTAAAAACATATAAAAGAAGAAAACTTATCTTATCGCCTGTAAACCAATTGACAATGGTGACTACTCTTTCATTTAATTTCAAAACTAGTAAGAAACAACATTGAAAATACTTAAAATTATGCCTAAATTTATAAATATATTTTCTAAAATAAAAATAAATTTTTTTCGGTACCAAAAATTCGATACTTTGATCCGAAACCGCCGATACTGCCGATCCCGATACTCATAAGAATGATCCGATACTGATACTGCGAACCTTGATTTTTACACCCTTACTGATGGGTCTTTTTCGTTCAAATTTCTTTGCCGAATTGGCCGAAACACCCCCCCCACGGTCCCACCCCTTCCAGGTGTCGATATAGGTCAGTATCAGATCGGGACGTGCCAAATTGTAACGGTATCGGCCGATACCGCAAACTATATTTTGAACATGGAGATTGGTAGTGGTATTTTGAACTTGAATTTTGGCTTCCTCGAATATAAACAAGAAAGATTTTGAAAGTAAAGGTTCCAATTGAGAGTGGTGTCATCACCTCTGACCAAATTGGAGGCAGCAGATCAGCCCTACTCTGGCCTCTGTCAGACCCAAACAAGGATGAGAGATCTCCATCACCTTCTGCCAAGTCCTGAATGTTCACATAGCTGAAGTCCATTCCTGGTGGAATAACCTACTTAAAAGAGAAAACAAAACAAGGAATTAGAAATATGCTGTAACACCTTATAGTTAGTACTAGTTAGGGGTGAGCATTATTCTGTTTTGGACCGAAAATCGAACCGAACCAAACTGAATAAGATATTCAGTTCGGTTTAAAAAAAAATCGGTTCGGTTTGAGTTTTGAAAATACTAAATTTTCTTATTCGGTTTTGGTTTCGGTCGAAAACTGAAAACCAAATAATTTTTTTACTTTATATATATATATATATATATATATATATATATATATATATATATATAATATTTTTTGAAGCAATATAAAATATATATATATATATATATATATATATATATATATATATATATATATATATATATATATATATACTAAAAAATATATATACTATAGGTATATACTAAATAAATTTAGGTATATTTAGTTACTTATATATATTAACAAAAAAAGTGCAAATAAATCGAAAAATTGAATAAACCGAAAATCGAACCGATTTAATTCGGTTTGGTTTGATTCGGTTATTGGTCAATTCGGTTCAGTTTTGGTTTTGCTTATTCAATTTTCGGTCCAATTCGATTTTCGGTTATTCGGTTCAGTTTGAACCGAAATAACCGAATGCTCACCCCCTAGTACTAGTCTCTAAAGTTATAATAAACATAAAATATAGAGAAGATTAGTGTAGTTATTTAAAAAATATAAAAAAAAATTGTTTAATAAACCGAAAACACAGGAGAGATCGGTGTAATAATTTACCACCATCCTCGGCATGTATCTGCCGAGACAACTAACTCCTCTCCTCCTCCTCACCCTCAACTTCCTTTCGAACCTCACGTCAAAGCCGTCGTACAGTCCCCACTGCTCTTCGATCTCCTGCCGGGTGCTCGCGACGACCATCTCGGCCGCATCCAGACCCAGCTCCTCCCCCTCGATCCTCCTCGCGATCCGGTACGTGGAGTCGATCTCGGCCCTCGCCATCCTCCCCTGCTTCACCAGCTGCTCGAGCTTGTTCCGGCCCAGCGAGTGGCCCGTCATCGCCATCGGCACGTTCAGCAGGCCCGACACGCGTGCCGCGACCTCCGCGGCGTCGGCGTAGTGGCCGTGGACCACGTACGGCCACGTCGGCTGGCAGCCGAGGGACCGCGCCACGTCGGTTATGTGGGTCACCGCGCGGTCGACAAACTCGGGGATGTGAGGCCATAGGGACTCCTTTGGTATGTACCTGGATCAGTTTCGGGCTGTTCAACATTCGATTCTCGCAAAATTTTTATAATATCAATCATAGGCCGATACCGATCCGATACGGCCGATACCGATACGGTTTGGCATGTCCCTATCCGATACCGATTGATATCCGATACTGACAGATACCGACATTGATGGTCTCTTTTCCGGTCAAATCGAAAAAGAAAATTAAACGAAAAAGACAAATCAGCAAGGGTTTAAAGCATAATAAGTTGTAAAAGCATGTAAAAGAAAAAAAATCAATCTATTATATGTAAACCAATCGGTAAGGGTGACTACTATTTCATTTAATTTCAAAACTACTAAGAAATAACACGAAAAATACTTAAATTTATGCCTAAATGTATAAAATATATATTTTTAAATGTAAATAATTTATTCATAATTATTTACTTTCCGATACCAAAAGATCCGATACTCCGATCCGAAATCGCTGATACTACCGATATCACCGATACCAATACTCATAGGAACAGTCCGATACCGATTCCGATACCGATACTGTGAACCTTGGAATTTACCTGTCCTTCGGTCCACAAGGTAGCCTGATTATGTAAGCTCCGCAACAGTCTCCGTCTGCGCTGGCATCCGAACCGGGCATGTGCGTCAGCATCTCGACGGGCTCCCCGTACGTCCAATGCACGTCGGGAGACGAGATCTGGCGCGTCAGGAGGTCCACCCGGTAGACCCCCTCGGTCGCGGCGAGAGCCCTAGCCAGCTCCACCACGTACTTGACCTGGGTTTTTCGACAAGCGACGAGTAAGAAATCAGAGCAATTCAAAGGTGCAACTCTTTCCTCATCTTGATGTTGAGGCTTTTGTAACTGTTACATACCTGGCCTCCGGTATCTGAATCTCTTCCCAGCTCCATGTTCTCTCCCCGAACCAAACCGTGTAAGCTTCAATCAAAACGAGTACAAATTAGAGTATAATCTTTGAATCAATCTTAATAATAGACCCGAAATTCTGACTTAAAACTGAAATTAGGCGCCTAGGCGGACGCCTAGGGTCGACCAGGGGAAGTGATAGGCGGAAAAGACGTCTTAATATCTTATATTGTTATAAGTACATACAAATTTATCAACTGTTCATGTTAATGTTTATTGTATATATTAGTTATCAACTATTCTTGACAAATCAATCGTTCTTTTATACTGCTATATTGTTGCTTCTTAATATCTTATACTGCTATAAGTACATAACTTATACATAAGTAACCGTCTGCTATATTGTATATTTTTTCATGCATATAATAATTTGTGACCTGGACAGGTGTCGCCTCGCCTCGCCTAGCGTTCAGTACAACTTAGGGCAATACCCAATACCAACAGGTACTTAATCAAGCAAACAAAATACAGAGAGTTATGCAGGTTTTAGGGATCCTTGAACAACATCAGAGTTACTTAGTTACCTGATGAGGACAATGTAGAGTCGTCTCGTCTCGAGATTTTCGTCCTCCTCCGACCAAACCTTCATCTCGGAATTGGTCCTCCTCGGCGAGTCGGTGGCGCCCTTCTCCTTCTCTCCCTCCGACAGCTCCGAAAGCTCGTCTGACCCCGCATCTCTGCCCCCTTTCCCGAATTCCAGCTTCTTCGCCGTTGCCAGACGGGCCTCCTCCCATTCAATCTGCCAATGTCCAATTCATACTTAGACCCCGTTTGGTACACTGTAATGTAATCGTAATCGCAATATAATCTAATGGAAAAGAAAAAAAGTTTTCACCAGCTTCTTCTTCCGGGCGAGATGCCATATCCTCCAGCACATGTTCTCGAGACGGTTGTTGCGCTCTTGGCTGTTCCTCATCGCCACGACCTGCGAGAGATGGGCATTCTGATTTCTAAGTTGTTCGGATCCTTGTTAGCAATCGCCCGAATAAAACTCGTATTATACGTGAATTTTCCGTATCCTTCGTAAACGTACGATACTTGCGTACTTTTGAAAGATTCGAATCAGTACATAAATTTTAAACATGCGAAGTATTAAACGTGTTTCGTATGGTGAGAACCTATTTAATTAATCAAATTTGACAAAATATTTAAGAATGTGAACTTTATAACCTTAATATTTCTATTTTTTGAATATTTGACCGAATTTTTTAACGTATTTTAGTTGCACTGAGCCGATTTATATTCGTACTTTTGCCGTCCCGAATTTTTCCCGTTTGCCAAATTGCTAACAAGGGTTCGGATAATATACACACACTATACTGAAGATCGATAGTGTACCTTGATCCAGGTCTTGTGGAGGTCCGAATCGTCGAAGCGGTTCACCACCTCCTCCACGAAGTACTTTGTCGGACTATACCCGGCGGTGTTGGCTGCCGCCGCTGCCGCTTCTGCTTCTTTCATGGCAAAGAGATGCTTGCTGGAACCTGCATCCAGTATGGCTTCCAAGTAGCCATTGATCCACTCGTTCCTCGCCATCTCTTCTTCTGGCAACTATATGTTTTAAGTGAAGTTGCCGCCCAGAAACTTGGTTAAAAGTTTCTGAGAAGGCTGAAGATTAACAAAGAGCTAACGTAGCTTATATAGGTTAGGTTTTTGGGGGGGGGGGGGGGGGGGGGGGGGGGGGGGGGGATTGGGGGGTGTTGTTGGACTGTAACTCGTTTCTGGTTTAGCGCTCAAATGGGTGGGGGTGGGGTGGGGTGATAATGGAGTTGGTAATTTAGTCCCACATCGGTTAGGAGAAGGAATATGTGGTGTAGATAATTGGGACTGATTCAGGCCAGGAGAATTCTCTTGTAAGGCATATGGGCCCAATTCAATATCGCAGCTCATGGGTCAACTCCGGTTCGGGTCACACCGCGTTTCCAACATGTGGTATCAGAGCCCAAGGTTAAAGGTGGGTTTGACGAGCCCAAGGTGGAGGAGGTGGCATATGGGCCCAATTCTATAACCCATCTCATGGATCAACTCCGGTTCACATCGGTTAGGATATGGATAATTGGGACTGGTTCAGGGTTTGGATTGTAACCCGTTTCCGGTTGAGCCCTCAAATAGGGTGTGGAGGAGGGGGTGATAATAAAGTTGGTAATTTAGTCCCACATCGCATATGGGCCTAATTCAATATCGCAGCTCATGGGTCAACTCCGGTTCGAATCACACCGTATTCCCAACAAGTGGTATCAGAGCCCATGGTTAAAGGTTGGGTTTGACGAGCCCAAGGTGGAGGAGGTGGGATCATCTTTTAAGGCATATGTGCCCAATTCAACAACCCATTTCATGGGTCAACTCCGGTTCGGATCACACCGCGTTCCCAACAGGAGAACCCTTCAGAAACACTTTGAACAACGTGTATGTACATGAATAAAATACCAATGCTGCCATATTGTTCAAGTCCCCGCCACTGCACCAAAAATGCCGAGATAACAAAACAGGTAAGGTAAAGGAGTGAATAATTTGATAACTAACAAAAGAACTGACAGTTTATTCACACAAACCGTCCATTAGCTAATATTCCCTTTTGTTGTAGGTATCCATCTAATTAGTCACATATCATTATCAAGTCACCACTAGAGGAGAGTGAGAGTGTGAGAGAGATTCTAAGTAGCAAGTAGATTAGTTGATGATGGCCATTGTAGTAGTTGTTGCCATCACAAGCCCAAAACTGTGAAGTGGGAGGAATGGGCAGGCCAGGATATCTCAAGGAATATCCAATTGCACAGAGCCAACCCATTGTCCCAGCACCTTCCTTTATCTTGCTTCCTTGTGAAATATGCTATATGGCTTTTGGCAAAAGTATGCTCAATTATATGACTTTGGTGGAGATCAGAAGGGATTAAAGATGTAAGGACTCTTTTCCTCTAGTATTTGGCATAGTTTGCAGTATCGGCATATACCGATACGGTTTGGCATGTCCCGATCCGATACCGACCGATATCGACATTGGAGGTCTCTTTTCCGGTCAATTCGGCAAACAAAAAAAAATGAACGAAAAAGACCAATTAGCAAGGGTGCAAAAGCATACAAAGGTTGTAAAAGAAGAAAACTTATCTTTCACATGTAAACCAATCGGTAAGAGTGGCTACTATTTTTATTCAATTTCAAAACTACTAAGAAACAACACGGAAAATGCTTAAAATTATGTTTAAATGTATAACATATAATTTCTAAAATGTTAATCATTTATTAATAATTACTTATCTTTCGATACCAAAAAAATCCGATACTCCGACCCGAAACCGTCGATACTGTCGATCCCGATACTCGTAGGTGGTCTGACACCGATTCCCATACCGTGAACCTTGCTTTTTTGTCATATGTACCCTCTAGATTCCTGATCAACTTCTGCAAAGCTCCAGTAATCCAGTTTCCTTCAGTTCTATGAAACTTAAAATTGCAATACAAATGGTTAGTTCTACACATACAAAAAACCTTTTAAAAATCAGAACAAAGGAAAATTTAATATGACATATTATCTACAAACAACAAATATCTTCTATTCCCCAATGTTTGACAGACTCAGTTTAACTTGATCTGCAAGAATATAACAATAATGGTCGCATATACCTTGCCAGCATACTGACGTAATTCATATGATAGGTTGTAAAAACTCCGAAAATTTTAGCTCAGTATCGAATAGGATGATCCTGGGGATATTTCAGTAACAAATTATCTGAAGGAAAAATGAGCATAGGGGGGAATTTTCACCAAACCACTGAATATAGTGACTATGCCTGCAAGGAGTAAAACTTTGATACAGAAGGAGGTATCAAATTTTTGATACCTCCTCTGTATGACAAGTGGGCCCATACACTAACTTTATGTCCACACATTTTACGAAGTGAGAGGGGGGCCCACTTATCATACAAAGGAGGTATCAAAAATTTGATACCTCTTTTTGTATCAAAGTTTTCTCCCTCTCAAGAAATGCCTTCTTGACTTCTTCAAGATGACATGTTCATTATGGTTTCTTCAAGCATAAAGAAAAAGCGGCAAACGGAGAAATCATATGCTACCAACCTATAGTCTACAGAAAGTTACAAGAAAAAAGAGTCTAGAAAAAGTTGCAACTTGCAGGCATAGTCACTATATTCAGTGGTTTGGTGAAAAATTTCCCCCTATGCTCATTTTTCCTTGAGATAATTTGTTATTGAAGTATCCCTACGGAAAGTTACAAGAAAAAAGAGTCTAGAAAGAGTTGCAACTTGCAGGCAGAGAAAACTTTGATACAGAAGGAGGTATCAAAAATTTGATACCTCTCTTGAGAGTGTAGAATCAGATGCTTCTCACAGGCAAATAGGATGGAGAACCTGTTCCTGACCCAAGAGCAAAGGAACATCCTTAGCATCGTAGCGCTTCGCCCTTGTATCTTTGAAGCATCAGGAATAAAACCCTGACAAGCATCACAAGGAGATAGAAAGTTAGGAAGTTCCTCATCCGCTAACGTAACAATTGTCATTATTCTTCTTAAAAATTTTCGTTTCAAAACAAATAATCATGGCTGATATATCAAAGCTGCAAGCAATGCTGGTTTCTATTAGGAAAATCCTTTCAAATACCACCCTATTAAACATAAACTATTACAAAAAATTAATCGAGTTTAAATAAACATAAACTTTTTACAAGGATCTTTATGAAAGGATTAATAGTTAGGCACATAACGAAACAGAGAACAGAGAGAAATGAAAAATTAACAAGAAAGAAGAACACAAGCCTGGCGACTCGTGTCATCACTGCCCTAAAGTAACTGAGCCTGAGATTTACGAGACAATTTCTTTCATATTCACAAGAGGAATGAAGAGAATTTGCCATCATACACTCACTAATTAGATTTTTTTTTTTTGTGTGCAGAAACGTGCATTCAAATTGAGACAATTTTCTTTCCATTTTTTTTTGCTACATTGTTGAAGAGATTTGGATTTACGCTTCCTTTCTGGTTGTCTTGCTCATTGAATGAAGCCTCCCCTTTTTTCATGTCTTATGATTTATAGTTTTTTATGTGTCTTTGATGGCCTTACAGAAATACTCTTCTTGTGAACTGTTTGAGGTTTACCAAGAAGTTCTGTGTCCTTTTCCAGAGTAGTTTCAAGGTTCGCAATATCGGTATCGGACCATTCCTATGAGTATCGGATCGGCGGTATCAGTATCGGTGGTTTCGGATAAGAGTATCGGATTTTTTGGTATCGGAAAACAAATAATTATTATTAAATTATCAACATTTTAGAAAATATATTTTATACATGTAGGCATAATTTTAAGTATTTTGAGTGTTGTTTCTTAGTAGTTTTGAAATTGAATGAAATAGTAGTCAACCTTGCCGATTGGTATAAATGTGATAGATAAGCTTTCTTCTTTTACATGCTTTTACAACCTCACTATGCTTTTACACCCTTGCTAATTGAACTTTTTTGTTCAATTTTCTTTGCCGAATTGATCGGAAAAGAGATCCCCAATGTCGGTATCGGTCAGTATCGGGTATTGGATCGGGACATGCCAAAATGTATCAGTATCAGCTGTATCGGATCGGTATCGATCGATACTGCAAACTATGGACTTTTCACTAGGCTCGTGTCGTACATGATGTATGTGATGGCTATACTCCATTTAACAACCATGAGCTCCAAATCCCTGGTTCTCTTCATCATAACGGCCATACTTATCAATAAAGAACTTCTCTACTACTTCCATCTTACCATAAGATCTTCTAAACCTCATGTAATGCCCATCAAGAAACATTGGTGAAGGCGCAAAATGAGCTGCAAGAAAGCCTAATGTGAGGAACAAAAATATTAAGAGAAAAGAACTGAGAAGAAAAGTTCAAAACTTTCCAATGTCAATTATTAATCATGTTATATTTCTCCCTATTAGTTGGGTTATCATTCTAGTGAAAACAATTTTTTTTTCTAGTGAGCGTTTGTCGATGCCCGAAAACAATAAGCTAAAGTTAATTTAGTTAATTATGAAACAATATCATAATTCAATTAAGGGTTGGAAGGAAACTTTGCAAACCTAAAAATACACAAACTACAATATTGATTTTCTCTGGTGAATGGAGTGTCCAAAATCATCACAAAGGTATTGGGTAATATACTACCAATAAGAATCATGGGAAAAAAGGTAGAAAAATCAATTGTAAGAGGGTGTTTGGAGAAAGAGGTTTCCTATGCCTACAACCAAATGATTACAATTCTCTTACAACTGCCACGTGTTGGGCTTCGATTTGTGTGAAGTCCATACCCAAACCCATGACTTAAGCCCATACCCAAACCCATTCAAAACCACTTCCCCTCTCCTCTCTCCCCTGAACCCGCTGATCTCAACCTTTACGTAACTCTTCAGAAACCCCTTCTCCACAGAAACTCCATTCCTTCTCCTTCACTATCTCATAACTCTCTCTCTACTCAACCAAATCCAAATCCGCGACCGCCACCGCGCTCCCCTCGCCGCCCTCTTCGAATCCAGACCCCACTTCCTCCATTTTCGAGCAGCCGACCGCCGCCTTCCTAGCAGCAGTCGGCCGCCCGTCGCTGTCCGCCAGCCCCGCGCGCGTCCCGGTTCCGCGCGCCTTTGCCCATGTGTCCGCCCGTGTGCGCGCACGTGTCCGTGCTCGTCAATCCCGACGTTGTTCCGAGTCCGAGGCCTCCCCTCGGTACTCCTTCGTGCAAGTTTGGGTAACCCCTTTCCTCTTTTCCCACCTTCTGTTTGTTCTCAGAACCCATTTGAATTTCTGGCCTAAAATAGCTTCTGTAGATTCAGAATAGGTTCTATAGATAATTAATTAGGTTCTGTGGTTTGATAATTTAGCTTTCTGTGATGTAAATTAGTAATGTTGTAATAATAATCGTTTTAGGAAACCTTATATATACATTATTGGTTTTAATTGATTTGTAGCTCAATCTTCATAATTTAAAAGGTGGTTTAAAATGATTTAAGTTGATTAAATATATAGTTAGGATTATCTTTTAATTTGTAATGTTAAGTCATAGAGTGTTAAACCAAATAATGATTTAGTTTGTTTACAAAATAGTAGTAAATAAATATTCATTAAAAATTATTATCTTTAAATAAAAGTTTGGTTAAGTAAATAGTATAATAAAAATTAAATTTTGTTAAATGATTATAAATATGGTATGTTTTACTCTTTTAGAGATAAATTTTAATAAAAAGGTTTTATAAAGAGAATAATATAATAAAAACTAATATTTATTTAAAAAGGTTATTTTGGGTAATGGTAATTAGTATTAAAATCCGAAAACCTTTTATATTAACTTTAAACCAATATTTTGGTAAGAAAACGTATTTTTGTGCATTTATTATTATCTATATTTAAAGGTGATTTTCTACATAATTTATGAAATGTCTAAAAGATATATTTTATGAAAATCATTCTGATTAAATAAATTCTATTTTAAAATGTTATTTAAATAAAAACTATTTTCTTACGAAAATTACTAATTTCGAGAAATTTATTTTTAAAGTATTTTTCCTATTAATTAATATTTACGACAAAATCTATATTTTATTGAAACGGTTATATGTTAACTTTTAGTAACAAAATCTATTTTTATGTACAAAGTGGTTTCCAATTAGGATCACCAACCTGCCTGACTTAGCCTAGTATTGCACCTTAGAATTAGAGCGTAGTTCTGGTTACTAAATCTGGTACTACGTACGATCTGTAGATTCGGGACCTTAAATCCTAGCGGTTACTTGCTGCTCATCGTGTTCCACGCCAAGGAGTTATCCAAGGCAAGTTTCATATCTACTCCATGTTTGTGTCTTTATTTTAATAATTAAATGTATGTATCAGTTGATTACATGTAGTATAGTGACACTGATTCACCGTGGATCCCTCTCGGACTCCACATCGATTAACGGATTACTGGATTACTATATTGACTCATTGACTCATTGACTTATTGCTTGGGAATTGATTAGGGAAGTAGTATAAAGTCTGTGACCAAAGCCAAATATCGATCGTTTATTGCCTCGCGCTAATCCTTACCACACAGGGGGTTGAACCGTACCGTATACTATTCGTTTTGGCCAAAAACGTTAGTATACTTATTGCCTCACCAGCTGGTCACAGGCCCTGTTATATACTCAAAACACTAGCTTAGTATTGCATCATACATGACATTGATATCATCTTGCTTGCTAGTCTCTTTTTATTATTAAATAGAAAAATATATTGTTTCTTAAACTGTCTCGTATTTTTCATTTATTATTAATTTAGAAATGCTAGATGTGGGGAAAATATGTTTCTTGTTCACTCCTGACTGGAGACCCAACATTTTTAGGTGACAACGACGAAGAGGAGCTGCCTTATTGCACTTTCTACGGGACAAACTTGGGTCCCACAGAGGCTGAACCAGGAACCCCAGAACCCTAGAGTGTTGGCTTAGTACTTTACCTTTTCTTCCTTTTCGGAACAGTTGTAATAAAATGAATTGTGTTGTTGTTTTATTTCCATTTCAGACCAGTTTCAGTCTAATAAAAATGTTTTATTTCTGTTAGATATTTTTGCACGTTGCGTTTCACTGCTTGATACAACTTACTGCCGCCGTCTCACAACGGTGCAGGCTGGGCATGATCCGACTAGACCCATTACTTTGGGATCGGGTCGTGACAATTTGAGAGGGAGGGAAGTGGTGGGGTCGGGTGGAGCCCATGTAGCAGGGGGTGAGAGGGAAGGTGGGACTCCCATGTGTAAGAGCATCTCCAACCCTATTGTCTTGTTAAGTGTTGTGAGTCGTAGGTGGCTCCTATGTGGCATGAGCCACAAGACAATGTCTTATTTATGTGGCAAAATTATATCTCAAAAGACAATGAGATAGAAAAACTCTCTCCAATGCAAAAGTATTGAGGAGACAATAAAAAATATTTTTTCCAACTTCCAATGCAACTTTTAAGACAACTACTCATCTTCTTTCTTTTTTCTAATATTTTTTTATTCATAATTGATGACATGGAAGAGAAGACATTGTCAAGTGCATTGTCTAGAACAAGACAATCAACTTCACAATGTCTTCTTTAATTTTTGCCACATAAGCTTCACAATTGACTTGACAATTGCATTGGAGAAGAACTTTTGAATAAAATTTTGTCATTCCTATGTGGCAACAACTTTTTTCCAAAGTCACAATAGGGTTGGAGATGCTCTAAGGGTTGGAAGTGAGGTTGTAAGAAGGTTGTAAGTATTTGGTTGTAGACTTAGCATTTTTCTTGGAGAAAGCCAAATAAGAATCTCGGCTCCAAATCAGGTATATGGGCAAGAATATTCAAAGTGACATAAATCTTCTTCTCAGGAATCAAATTTTATTATATGAAAGGTGATAATTTTTGTTTTTCCGAGATATACCCCTCAAATTCCAACTCCCTTCATTGTATCTCGACCTATTTTGCCTTTCCCTCCTCTTCCGTTCCCTTTGGTTGAACAGCTATGCTCCTTGTCAATAGAATATCTCCAACGAAGTATGAAGGTAGAATACAAGTATGATGAATGGAAAAAATAAAATAAAATCCTTTAGCTATATAAGGGACGAAGGTAGCCAAGTAGGTCAATGGAGACCAAGATTCAGACGTTACATAAGGGGAGACACTTAGAAATGAAAAGGAACATCTCATCATCTTCATTCAAATCAAAGTTGGAGACTATCGGAGGAAGGGATGGAGGACATATGTGTTCGGAGATGGACATTTTGTTGGAACTCTTGTTTTAGTTCCACTTTGTAAGTATTTAAAATACACCATAGACAAAAGGAAAAAGACTTTTGTTTAGTCCGACATCGCTTAAAATCCACACTTGTGAGTGGGTATATATATGTTTACACCTTCTACATGGTTGTGATGAGTGGGTAGTAAGAGGGGTGCTCGCGCGCCCGGGGGGCATTGGGCTAGAATGCATCCGGTTTGGAGGGGAGCTCCAGAAAACCTTAATGCGCATGTGCGGGCACGTCGCACGCGCAGGAGGGTGCAAATCCGGGCCGTTTAGCCTCGCGCGTAGGCGGGACACGACCCTACTTTTTGCATTTTCTCTTGGTAGAGAGCCCGCAATTTATACGGTCCATTATTTAACCGCTACTACTCATTCAACACGTCTCATACACGTTCCTGATTCTCCTCCTGAGATTTGGTTCACGATCTAACAGTATTAGAGTTTTGCAACTCTATTTATTCATTCGTTCTTCACAGAAAGAACACACCGCCTGAGATCCAAAACCACCAAATAGAGAGAGATCAGAAACACTACCGTTCGTCTTCTTCCCTGTTCGATTATAGGTTGCATATAGGTACTGCTATCTGTAACTCGTTGTTGTATCCTGGAGGAAAGTCGCCGTTCGAGCCTTACAGTTACGATAAGGGGCGAATCTTTTCTTGAGGACAGTGATTCACATGCCTCAACGATTCAGAGTTCTGTTCCACGAAGCTTCTACACAAACAATCTCAAGAAAAGATGGCTTCTCAGAACAATGATCTCGCTGCTGCTGCTGGATCCGTTCAATCTCGTTCAAAGCTTCCTGACGTTTCAAAGATTAAAGTTTTCAACATACCCACTTCAAACGCTGGAGGGAGAGGATCTATGTCAGCCTGGACGTGCTGAACTATGCAAAGTACCTAACTGAACCTGAACCTGAAAAGCCGACGGCTATGGAGTTCGATTCGACTAACATAGAAGATGCTGCCAACGCTTTCGATGATTTCCAAAAGCTGCACGATGAGTGGCAGCAAGGAAACAAGGTATGCCGATACACTATTCTAAACACCTTGTCGAATGAGATCTTCGATATATACTATTCATATAAATCAGCTTACGAAATCTGGGAAAATATGAATAAGAAGTATATAATCGAAGATGCTGGTACTCAAAAGTACGCTATTGGGAATTATCTTAAATTCTAGTTTGTTGACTCTAGAGATATCTCTTCTCAAATCATTGAATTTCAAGTTCTTTTAAATGATTTGAAAACTGAGAATATTGAACTCCCTGATGCTTTCGTCTCTGGTTGTTTGGTTGAGAAACTACCTGAATCATGGAAAGACTACAAGGACAAGGTGAAGCACAAAAGAAGGCAGATGAGTCTGGAAGACGTGATTATTCATGTCCGGATTGAAGAGAAAAAATAGGAAACTTGACGCAAGATTAGCTACGGAGTTTGACTCTAAGGCTAATATTGTGGAAGGTAATCCTAGTTCTAGTTCTAATCGGTTTAGGAGAAATCCTAAGAAAATCGATAAGAAATCTTCTATTCCGAAGACTAACAATTCCCGTCCTTTTAAGAAGAATAAAAGGAATTGTTATGTTTGTGGAAAACCCGGACATCATGCTTTTCAGTACAGACACAAGAAGGATGGAGACAACAAAGATGTCACTCCGAAAGCTAATATAGTGAATGATGATGTCTTTGCTGCTGTTGTCTCTGTTGTGAACATGGTGGCTGAGATAAAAGACTGGGTTATTGATTCTGGAGCAACCCGTCACATCTGTGGTGACTTAAAGTCTTTCTTAGAGTATACCCAAGTGAAAGATGGAGAAGAACGAGTCTATATGGGTGACTCTAGGCCTGTACCCGTCCTGGGAAAAGGTACAGTTCTTCTCAACTTGACTTCTGGGAAAACCCTTTCACTGGGTAATATACTGCATGTTCCTGACATTCGCTGCAATCTGATCTTTGTGTCACTTTTGGTTCAAGTTGGAATCAAAGTGAACATGGAATGTAACAAGGTAGTGCTTTCTAAGAATGAGACATTCATAGGGAAAGGGTATTGTAACTAGGGTTTATTTTTTTGAATGTACTCAAAACTGTTATTAATGAAAATTCTGCTTCTTCTGCTTATATGGTTGACTCTTTTGATTTGTGGCATGGTAGACTAGGACATGTTTCTGCACCTTATATTAAGGAAATGAGAAAAACTGGTTTATTGCCTAACATCACTAAACCAACGAATGATAAGTGCGAAGTATGTGCTGAAGTTAAAGCCATCAAAAATGGTTGTTTACCTGTTGTTTCTAGAGATAATACTGATTTGCTTTCCTTAGTTCACACCGATTTTGCTGAATTTAGAAGCTTAATGTCTAGAGGAGGGAAATATTATTATATTACCTTTATAGATGATTACTCTAGATACACGAAGGTATATCTCCTTAGAAACAAGCATGAAGCAGGTGAGATGTTTCTAAAATATAAAGCTGAAGTTGAGAATCAACTAGATAGGAAAATTAAAAGGCTTAGGTCAGATAGGGGAGGCGAATATGAGTCTAATCCCTTTGCTGACCATTGTGAACAACTTGGCATAATTCATGAGACTACCCCTCCATATTCACCTGAATCGAATGGGGTAGCTGAAAGAAATAATAGAACCTTGAAAGAGAAGATGAATGCTATGCTAGTTAATTCAGGTGCACCCCTGAACTTGTGGGAGGAAGCCATCCTATCTGCTTGTTTTGTTCAGAACAGAATACCTTATAAAGCAACTGGCAAGACACCCTATGAGTTATGGAAAGGCTATACGCCTAACCTAAAATATCTCAGAATATGGGGGTGCCTCGCCAAAGTTCTGTTAGTAGGACCTAAAAAGACAAAATTAGGTTCTAGAACTGTTGATTGTGCGTTCATTGGTTATGCTAATTACAGTGCTGCTTATAGATTTTTGGTGGTTAAAAGTGACTCTGACCAGGTTGCTGTCAATACTACTCTGGAAACCAAAAATGCAGATTTCTTCGAAACTATTTTTCCTTGGAAGACTAGTCTCGAAAGAATTGTTAACCATACCGAACGTATCTCTGAGACTCCTGAAAATTCAGAATTTGAATTGAGAAGGAGTAAAAGAGCGAAGATATCCACAAATTTTGGTGATAATTTTCACATGTTTCTTGTGGATGATGATCCGATAACCTATGATAATGCTATGCATTCTAGAGACGCATCTTTCTGGATAGAAGCAATCAACAGTGAGTTAACCTCAATTATGTCTAATCATACTTGGAAAGTTGTTGATTTACCTCCTGGTGCTAGAGCTATAGGTTGCAAATGGATCTTCAAGAAGAAACTAAGAACAGATGGCTCTATTGAGAAATACAAGGCTAGGTTGGTTACGAAGGGATTCTTCCAGAAGAAAGACATAGACTATTTTGACACTTTCGCCCCTGTGACACGAATCTCTTCTATTAGGATCTTAATTGCATTGGCAGCAGTTCATAAGTTAATTATCCATCAAATGGATGTGAAAACTGCTTTCTGAAATGGTGATTTAGAGGAAGAGATTTATATGTCACAGCCAGAAGGTACTATTGTACCGGGTAGTGAGAAGAAAGTATGCAAACTAGTTAAGTCTTTATATGGGTTGAAACAGACACCTAAACAATGGCATGAGAAATTTGATTCTGTGATGGTGTCTAATGGATACCTGATCAATGATGCAGACAAATACATATACTATAAGTCTTTTAATAATTTTTTTATTATGCTTTGTCTCTATGTGGATGACATGCTTATTTTGGGACCTAACCTTGATATTATAAATGAGACCAAAAGATTTTTAGCTTCAAATTTTGATATGAAAGATCTTGGTGAAGCTGATGTAATCTTAGGTATTAAAGTTGTAAAGACAAAAGATGGTCTTACATTGTGTCAAGAACATTATGTCGAGAAGTTTTTGAAAAGATTTAGATATTATGACTGTAAGAGGGTGTCGACGCCATATGATGCTAATATCCATCTTAAGAAAAACAAAGGACATAGTGTCTCTCAGAAAGAATATGCCTAAATTATTGGTAGCTTAATGTACTTGATGAACTGTACGAGGCCTGACATAGCTTATGCTGTTGGCAGACTGAGCAGATATACTCAGAGTCCTAGTAAGGAACACTGGGTTGCCATTGAGAGATTAGCCAAGTACTTAAAAGGTACCATTAATCATGGGATATCTCTCAAAGGGTCCCCACCTGTGCTAGAGGGTTATTGTGATGCTAACTGGATCTCAGATTCAGATGAGATCAAATCCACTAGTGGTTATGTGTTTACCCTTGGTGGGGGGTGCAGTGTCTTGGAAATCTACCAAGCAAACATGTATAGCTCGTTCAACCACGGAGTCCGAGCTAATCGCCTTAGAGAAGGCATGTTCTGAGGCTGAGTGGCTTAGAAACCTCTTAGCGGATCTTCCCATTAGTGTAAATGCTCCTCCTCCCGTGCCTATGCATTGTGATTGTCAAGCTGCTATCGCAAAGGCAAAGAGCAAGATTTACAATGGGAAAAGTAGACATATACGTCTAAGACATACAGTGGTAAAACAGCTGTTAAAATTCGGAGTTATATCCTTGGATTATGTAAGGTCAGAGTTGAATTTGGCCGATCCTCTGACCAAACCACTTAATAGGAGGCAAGTGGAAGATACGTCGAGGGGAATGGGACTTATGCCTAAAACAGAAAACAAGAGTGATGGTAACCCCACCTATTTGATTGGTGATCCCATGACTTAGGTTCATAGGGGTAAGAACAAGTCACTAGTTGTTTTTGTGTACTATCGTCTATTGTATTTGAGATGTTCTATTCCTATGACGAGATAGTACTGTATTTATGAATACAACTACTGCAGTGAGAAGGTTGAGCTTTGCTCTTAATAGAATCCATATCCCAAATCTTGAGGTGGTGTGTCTAAACTGCAGTACACACTTGATGAAAATCTACCTATATGAGTGAGGAACTGGGTCGGTTCCTATGAAAGCCTTTGACAGGCTTTCTATAGCACTCATAAAAAACTAGGAATCAGCGCAGGGCCAAAAAGTGCAAAACTGCAGAACAGTAAAGTACTAAGAATTACAATGTGGATGCAAGTCCTCTGTTCACTTTTAAGGTTGTCGGTTCATAGAAACTTGTTTCACCAACCTCCTGTGAACAAGTTTTGCTATCCTGGCTGGTTCATAACTGAAAGGCACCAGTACTTAGGCATTGTGTTCGTGCTACGGCTAGCAGATGAGACAACCATATATTTCAAAATATGTGGGGAGGTGTATAGACATAGCATGTGTGGTGTGTGGGATGTATTTTGAAATAGTGGGAATTGTTGGAACTCTTGTTTTAGTTCCACTTTGTAAGTATTTCAAATACACAATAGACAAAAGGAAAGAGACTTTTGTTTAGTCCCACATCGCTTAAAACCCACACTTGTGAGTGGGTATATATATGTTTACACCTTCTACATGGTTGTGATGAGTGGGTAGTAAGAGGGGTGCTCGCGCGCCCGGGGGGCATTGGGTTAGAATGCACCCGGTTTGGAGGGGAGCTCCAGAAAACCTTAATGTGCATGTGCGGACACGTCGCACGCACGGGGGGGGGGGGGGGTGCAAATTCGGGCCGTTTAGCCTCACGCGTAGGTGGGACACGACCCTACTTTTTGCATTTTCTCTTGGTAGTGAGCCCGCGATTTATGCGGTCCATTATTTAACCGCTACTACTCATTCAACACGTCTCATACACGTTCCTGATTCTCCTCCTGTGAGCACCCTGAATTTCGGGTTGAATTTTTTTTATTTTTTTATTTTTCTGATTATTTGGTTTTGATAAATATTTTATTCTATTTATTTATCTGTAAGTGTACTTTTCATGCCATTGATATTTGGAGTATCAGGGATGTTCAACTCTGGAAATCCTCTTCACGAGTTTTGGAGTGGACAAGATTACCTTCATGACGGTATATGGTGTCCCACCCAAACTTGTTCCCTTGTGCCTCTTTTTCTTCGCTGAACTTCGGGTCGAATTAGACCGTTCGATCAGTAATTGATTTTCCCACTCTTTTCCTTGATCATTTTCAGTGCGTTACCATGACATTTAAATTGGGAGCGCAAGACCAGTCAGTTTCTTAAAACCAACTCCTCATTGATGATCTACTCGAGACGCTCGTCACCCATGACCTTTGTGTCCCACTCAGATACGTCATTTTGAGCTCCATTTGATTCGCACAACTTTCCGGAGTCGTGACCCGATTTTATTTCACGCCACGGCGTCACATTCATTTTCCAACTTGATTTGTGGGTCCCCTGTCGACCAAACCTGTCAGCCCCAACTATGAACATGGCCCACTTTGAGCCTACTATCCGTCCGCCACTTGTGTCCCATTTATTGGAATTTTCATGTGCTACTTATTTCTCCATGATCATCGATGCCTATTTTTAAATTCAATTTTCGCACAATGTTCGATTTTGACCCAATCCGGCTCCACCGAGTCCAGTCCAGCTCCATGATTTTCTCCATCATGACACTCTAATATTTTGTTGCCTAAAAATATCAGATATTCATTTACCCATTTTTCCTATATTTAATAGAATTTCTATTGAATTAATCTCCTTTGGAATGATCTATTTTTGCTAAATCAATACTAGCCCTTTGATTCCCTTCAATTAAGCACAACCATTGATTCCCCATCCATTTTTCCTAGCAGCCAACATTGGTTGGCCGGCCCTAATTTCTAGGGGAAAGCAACTTTTCACTCTCTCTCTTCTTCTCTCACATTTATTACTTATCCACACCTTATCTCTTCTCTCTCTCTCTCTCTTCCTTTATTTCAAAAAAAAACCAACAACAGCTTCTCCATGCATCAGCCTATAACCCGACACCATGCACCTCTCCTCGCCTCTGGCCAGACCTTCCCCCGACGGCCGACCACCCCTGGCTGCCGTCGGCCACCGCCCGACCATCTCCTCCCATCCTCCTCCTTCTCTCCTCCTCACACCATAGCCAGCGCCACCATCCTTCTTTCCGTACCACCTCACGACCACCACCACCATTCAAATCCTCTGCCGCCACCACCAGCCCCTGGCCTCGCCGGGCCTGGCCACGCGCGCCCCACGCAGGCCGCGCTGGCAGCAGGCCGAGCACGGTGTCCACCAGCAGCAGCTACGCGTGCACAGCGCGCACAGATCCGCGTGCGCGTGGGGCTTGGACGCGCCGCCGTCGTCCACCGTGCTCCGGCGACCCGTCGTGGGTGGCCCCCTCCCTCGGGCGCACCACTGGGGTAGGCCCCATGGCGGCCAACGTCCTCCGGGACGCGCCGTCGAGGCGATTCGTGCGTTTTGGACGACGTTCCGTCGTGACGCGCGCGAAATCACGTTCATTTTGGCGCCCCGTCGCAGCGACTTCGCGCGCATTTTCCCGGAGATCCGACCGTTGGATCGGCAATTTCTTTGCTCCCTCACAATCTCGGTATATCCACCTTCGCTCATGTCAATTTTCGTCCGTTAATTTTATCGTTTGATACATGAAAACCGGCCACCAAGTTGACCGTTTAAATTGTATTAAATTTGGACAGTTTCGCGGGGCCATCTTCGTCAGCTTGTATCTCCTCCACCGCAGCTCCGTTTGGCGTGCTACCAGTTCCGGTGCGAAGCTGGTATAACCCTCTTACTTTTCCTTCAGTTTTGTTTCATTGTGAGCTTGTTTGATTGGTGGAATTCGACGCCAAAGTTGGCCGTCCGAATTCGTAATTTCCAACTTGTAAAATTCCATTTTTGAACACGGGACTCCAGATTTCATTTCTGACACCACCATTAGACTTGTGGCATCGTTTTGGCATATTTTCATATAAAGTTTGTTAGATTTGGAGAACATGGGCCCGGGCACGCATTTCGGTGCAAAGCGGGTCCCACATTCTGGGTCAACGAGACTTTTTGACGCCGGCTCATCGGAATCCAATTCCAGAGATACCGTTGAGTTCGTATCGTCATTCTGGACTCGTTGACATATAATTTGCTAGGTTTTGGTGGACATTGGGTCTGGCACGCATTTCGGTGCAAGTCGGATACCAATATCCGGGTCAACGGGTCATTTTGAGATCGGCTCGTCGGAATCCAATTCCGGAGATAGCGATGAGTTCGTATCGTTATTCTGGACTCATTGACAGGTAGTTTGCTAAGTTTTGAGAACTTTGGCTCCGGCACGCATTTCCGTGCAAACCGGAATTCCAAGTTCTGGTCAACGGGCCAAATGGACATTGGGTCAACGGAATCCAATTCTGGAGATACCGTTGGGCTTGTATCGACATTCTGGTTGCGTGGACATATAATTTGTTATATTTTATAGACTTTTTTTCTTGCACATTTTTCGGTGCAAAACGGCTCCGACACGGACACCGTTTTGACCCGAAATTACCTTTTTGCCCTTGTGTCCAAATTGGACCGTTGGGTAGGCTATCCTAGCTAATTTGAGCATTCTGGACACGTTGGCGATGTCTATTTCATCGTCCAACAATGTTTGTTGATAGTTTCTTTGAGTTTAACCTTTTTATAATTAGTTAATAATTAATTCACATAATGTTCGTATTTTGGGATTAGTACAACGAAACTGAGATCAGTCAATTCCAGTGATCTCACATCGCTGAAATTGACAAGTTGGATACGTGGATCACTATAATAAGATTATCAACCTTACCGATAATCTTCTTATCTCGATTTGCGTGCCGTAAGTTTCGACGTACAAATAACGAAGCACACTTTAATAATTAGATTAGATTTACCCTGTTTGACCAGAGTTGACCAGTTGACCCAAAGTCAACTGTAAGTCAACACTTGACCTAGTTGGCCCTAGGTGTAATAGGACTCCCAGTTACTGCGCGCGAGCGTATACTGAGGTGCTCCCCGTCGGTTGTTGGAACGACGCGAGCCGGGCCGGGCCTCGATTCAGAAAGATGCCTAAGCAACTACTGCAACAACTGTTCCCTACCCGGCTACGGGCTAAGCTCACTCGTTTACCCGTCCGTTCACTGCGTTCACTGCTACGTTCCTAGCTCCAGTTTGACTGCCGCTACGAACTCATAACTAGACTGTTTGACTAGATTATTGACCGGAGTCGACCTAGAGTTAATTTGACTTAGAAGAACCTAGAATAATATAGATTGCCTGTAGGGATTCATTTATTTCAACTTAAATACCTTGTAACCTGTGTTGCTTTAAATAGGACTCTGTGGCTTCAGTGGGACCCTCTCTACTTATCAGCTGTTCAGGTTATCGAGGCGAGTACATTCTCTGATCATTTCATATCTTGCTTAGAATTATTTCCTGCAGTAGATTACTTTACTTGTACTATCACGACGGTCACACGGATTGGTACTATATGGATCCCTTCTTGAGATGTTATCCTTAGGGAGCATCGGGTACTACATGATCTGTGCGTTTCACTTACATGGCGTATCATATGCTTCATTGGTTCTTTGATCACTTACGACATATACTCTTATGATCGTAGAGTCTTCCTAGAATCCTTATCCCATTTATGGGACTACTATCTATCACCTTCGGGGTCTATCACCTACGGGGTCTATTACCTTCGGGGTCTGTTACATAGCATCATAACATAACCTGGCTGGATCCTTGTGTATTGATTGGGGGTACGGGAGAGTATAAGTGGACATGTGAATAATACACCAGTAGTTTCTTATCAGAATCATTCCTTAGTGTCTTATCAGAATCATCCCAGGCCATTTACATGTTCATGATTGTACTCTGACTCACTAGTCACTGCTAGTTCTCTATGTATAGTAGATATTTCTATTACAGTTCTCTCTCTGTTTACATACTGTTTTTCTTCAGTACTTGTATCTTACTTTACTGTATGTTATATGTTTTCTAACCTGCTATGATCTGTTGAGATGTACTGTGCTCGCTCCAGTCCTGACTGGACCTGTTGATAAATTTTACAGATAGCCTGGAGGTGCCTGCTAGCCTAGAGGAGACACATTAGAGGTTGTTTAGGTAGTTATTTCATTTTTGTCTGGAGTTGTATTTACTTTGTGGATTACTGTATCTTTATTTGAGTTTTGAGATATACTTCTGGGTTCATGTATCTTAGACACTTAGACTTCTATCTCCTGTATTTATTTTGGATTTCATGTTTTTTTTCTATCTTTATCATGTTCTACCTTAGATGCGATTGAGTTTGTATCTGCTATGTCACCCCCATTCGGGGAGTATAAACTGTTTAGTCTTATACTGTTAGATGCATTGAGACCTAGGACAGCGTTCTACCGCCGACACTGCGGCGTAGGCTGGGCGTTGTTACGTTCTCGTGCCCTAACTCTAGGGTGCGGGTCGTGACACGTTTTTAGTGGTGGCCCATGCAGGTCGAGACTAAAGTGTAGTGGTAATCAAACTAGAGTACCACTACAGCCTGCACTAGGAATAGGATATATTTTTTTTTGAAGATACTCAATCACAGTTAGGAACCCTTGAGAGATTCCTGGGACGACCCTGGAGAATCTTATTTAACTTCGATTTGAAAACTCTTTTTTTTCCCTTGATTTAATTTATTTTACTTTTGTTGTTAAATTTGATTTTTACGGATTATTGTTGAATTTGAGTTTGTATTATTTTGATGGAAGATTTTCGAATTTTGAATTTTGATGATAGCTGTTGCATTCGAGTTTGCATTTTAATGGGTTGTGTTCACTTTTGAATTTTGATGTTCGTTAATAAATTTTGATTTGATTTTTGAGTATTCATTGTTGATTTAATTTGATTTTTGGCAAGATGAAATTATATCGGCTAGGTCATCTAAGTTATGGAATCTAGTCTTCTATAGTCACATTAGCCAGCATGGTGAGGACATATAGTCTGACTCTGGATGTATTTCTCGGGTGTGGGAATTTAAGGTTTTCGCAGCCAAGCATGCGGCACCGCGAAAATGTTAAATACCATGATTCTAGAGATATGTGCATAAGTCAAGGGCTCTGTGATTATCGTAGCCTTGCTTACTAGTATGACGAAGATTTATAGTACCATAATTTTGGATAGACGCATATGATTATCAGATTGTGCTTAAAATATTTTGAACATGTTTTCTTACTTTTTCTCAGTCAAGAAAAAAAAAGGAATTATTGTTTGTTGTTTTGCCTAGTTTCTTGTCATTTAACTTAAGAGTATGTTTAGTTATTTTCATAAACCTTTGTGTAACTTCTTGCTATGAGTTCTTCTTAATACAATAAATCGATGAAATTGCTAGACTTTATCTTGGATTTGATAATTTAACTCTGGATTTCAGAACGGTTCCTTCTTTAAACAGATAAGCAAAACAGATTTTATCATTATTCTTTCTTGCCATTTTTTTTTGTATTAGATAATAATAAAACTGTCTTGATTTCGTCAATCACCTGCTTGCAATCTTGGTAGGAATCTAAATGTTAGTCTTAACGTAGAATTAAATTTTTATTGGGACATGAGAATATGTATATGAATATATATAGCAAACACTTGCCTAACACGTATGCATGCTACACTTGATTTTTCCACATATCTAGATACATATTGATATGTTGTTGATGTCCAAATTTTCATAACCAATATTTCTGGTTCTCTGCTTTTCCATGTTTAAATTCGTAATTTTAAATATAAAATTTCATGTTGTTATTTAGGTTTACGTCACTGCACATGTATGTTATACGTAGGGTTTCAATTCAAAAATTTTTTTTGTTGAAAATTTGTGTTTAAAATTTGTCAATTTAAGACTGTGTACATATTAACCCTTAATACTGAATTCCTAATGTTTAGTTTAAATTACTGTTTTATTTTCTTAATATAATATTTAGAGCTGCGTACATTGTTGTAAGTAGGAATATAAATTTAAGTTTCTTATTCTTACATGTTAGTTTGTGATAAACATTGAGTTGGGTTTTAATATTCAAATTTCTCCAAATTTCTGAAAACTAGTTACATGTTAACATTTTTACATTAATTTCCATGTTTAGTTAAATTTCAGATTTAATATGTAATATTGAACTGTATGCGTAGATAAATGTATTGGTAATATGATTAGGGTTCATTTCTATCATGATAGGATGTATTGGGAGCATTGAGATAGTTGTGATGTTCAAACTCCTAAATTTTGAATTTGTATTACGTTAATATTACACTGGTTAAAGGTTAGCTTATTTTCAGATATTTTTGTGTGTAAATGCTGAACTAAAACCTGGATTTAATCTTTCAATACTAAGCTATAACCCTGTACAAGGACACACCCACACACACTCTAACATATTATATACTGTCATTTAACCTTACCCCTCCCCTCTATGTTATGATTGTATATCTAGATAGATGTATATAGAGCTTAGGCATACATGTTATAATGTATATAAATACGTAACTAAATCTCTACCTTTTTATAGATGTATATGGTTAGCCATGCATGTTATGATTAAATAGGTTGCGTATTGTGGATTGTTTAACCATATGCCATGATTAGTGTAACTTGATAGCTGTTGTTTTGGAACCCAAATCCTCCTATACTCTTCATGTATATTTCACATACACCAATGTCTACTATCTAACCATATGAACCTGTTCACATACCCCCATACACATGATGCTAGTTTTTCCTCTCTAACGCTCTCTCTGTATATATATTGTGATTGGATTTCAATGCAAGTGACTTTCAATTCTTCAACTTGTGATTTTGATTTTCTTGGGTTAGTATTTTTTTCAGATGATTGGTAGTTACCTTCCTTTATTTTATTTTTTTATGAGTACCAATTTTCATATGGGGTGGTAGACAACTTTATAGTTTTGATGGTTGTTGTTTCTGTATCTTTCTATTTTGGCACCCTGGATTGCTTGTGTGTTTGATACCCTATGACCGTTGGTTAGCATGACTAGTAAACCTAGATGAGACTTCACTGTCACCGTTACCATGACCCTGGATATTGTCTTTTATTTGATGGTATGATTTGTTTAAGTTCTGGGACTTTGATTGTGGGGGTTTGACCTAAAGGGAGTAGGGATATTTTAATTTCGAGGACGAAATTTTTATAAGGTGGGTAGGATGTGAGCACCCTGAATTTCGGGTTGAATTTTTTTCATTTTTTTATTTTTCTGATTATTTGGTTTTGATAAATATTTTATTCTATTTATTTATCTGTAAGTGTACTTTTCATGCCATTGATATTTGGAGTATCAGGGATGTTCAACTCTGGAAATCCTCTTCACGAGTTTTGGAGTGGACACGATTACCTTCATGACGGTATATGGTGTCCCACCCAAACTTGTTCCCTTGTGCCCTTTTTTCTTCGCTGAACTTCGGGTCGAATTAGACCGTTCGATCAGTAATTGATTTTCCCACTCTTTTCCTTGATCATTTTCAGCGCGTTACCATGACATTTAAATTGGGAGCGCAAGACCAGTCAGTTTCTTGAAACCAACTCCTCATTGATGATCTACTCGAGACGCTCGTCACCCATGACCTTTGTGTCCCACTCAGATACGTCATTTTGAGCTCCATTTGATTCGCACAACTTTCCCGAGTCGTGACCCAATTTTATTTCACGCCACGGCGTCACATTCATTTTCCAACTTGATTTGTGGGTCCCCTGTCGACCAAACCTGTCAGCCCCAACTATGAACATGGCCCACTTTGAGCCTACTATCCGTCCGCCACTTGTGTCCCATTTATTGGAATCTCCATGTGCTACTTATTTCTCCATGATCATCGATGCCTATTTTTAAATTCAATTTTCGCACAATGTTCGGTTTTGACCCAATCCGGCTCCACCGAGTCCAGTCCAGCTCCATGATTTTCTCCATCATGACACTCTAATATTTTGTTGCCTAAAAATATCAGATATTCATTTACCCATTTTTCCTATATTTAATAGAATTTCTATTGAATTAATCTCCTTTGGAATGATCTATTTTTGCTAAATCAATACTAGCCCTTTGATTCCCTTCAATTAAGCACAACCATTGATTCCCCATCCATTTTTCCTAGCAGCCAACATTGGTTGGCCGGCCCTAATTTCTAGGGGAAAGCAACTTTTCACTCTCTCTCTTCTTCCCTCACATTTATTACTTATCCACACCTTATCTCTTCTCTCTCTCTTCCTTTATTTCAAAAAAAAACCAACAACAGCTTCTCCATGCATCAGCCTATAACCCGACACCATGCACCTCTCCTCTCCTCTGGCCAGACCTTCCCCCGACGGCCGACCACCCCTGGCCGCCGTCGGCCACCGCCCGACCATCTCCTCCCATCCTCCTCCTTCTCTCCTCCTCACACCATAGCCAGCGCCACCATCCTTCTTCTCGTACCACCTCACGACCACCACCACCATTCAAATCCTCTGTCGCCACCACCAGCCCCTGGCCTCGCTGGGCCTGGCCACGCGCGCCCCACACAGGCCGCGCTGGCAGCAGGCCAAGCACGACGTCCACCAGCAGCAGCTACGCGCGCACAGCGCGCACAGATCCGCGCGCGGGGCTTGGACGCGCCGCCGTCGTCCACCGTGCTCCGGCGACCCATCGTGGGTGGCCCCCTCCCTCGGGCGCACCACTGGGGTAGGCCCCATGGCGGCCAACGTCCTCCGGGACGCGCCGTCGAGGCGATTCGTGCGTTTTGGACGACGTTCCGTCGTGACGCGCGCGAAATGACGTTCATTTTGGCGCCCCGTCGCAGCGACTTCGCGCACGTTTTCCCGGAGATCCGACCGTTGGATCGGTGATTTCTTCGCTCCGTCACAATCTCGGTATATCCACCTTCGCTCATGTCAATTTTTGTCCATTAATTTTATCGTTTGATACATGAAAACCGGCCACCAAGTTGACCGTTTAAATTGTATTAAATTTGGACAGTTTCGCGGGGCCATCTTCGTCAGCTTGTATCTCCTCCACTGCAGCTCCGTTTGGCGTGCTACCAGTTCCGATGCGAAGCTGGTATAACCCTCTTGCTTCCCCTCCAGTTTTGTTTTATTGTGAGCTTGTTTGATTGGTGGAATTCGACGCCAATGTTGGCCGTCCGAATTCGTAATTTCCAACTTGTAAAATTCTATTTTTGAACACGGGACTCCAGATTTCATTTCTGACATCACCATTAGACTTGTGGCGTCGTTCTGGCATATTTTCATATAAAGTTTGTTAGATTTGGAGAACGTGGGCCAGGACACGTATTTCGGTGCAAAGCGGGTCCCACATTCTGGGTCAACGAGACTTTTTGACGCCGGCTCATCGAAATCCAATTCCGGAGATACCGTTGAGTTCGTATCGTCATTCTGGACTCGTTGACATATAATTTGCTAGGTTTTGGTGGACATTGGGTCTGGCACACATTTCGGTGCAAGTCGGATACCAATATCCGGGTCAACGGGTCATTTTGAGATCGGCTCGTCGGAATCCAATTCCAGAGATACCGATGAGTTCATATCGTCATTCTGGACTCATTGACAGGTAGTTTGCTAAGTTTTAAGAACTTTGGCTCCGGTACGCATTTCCGTGCAAACCGGAATTCCAAGTTCTGGTCAACGGGCCAAATGGACATTGGGTCAACGGAATCCAATTCTGGAGATACCGTTGGGTTTGTATCGACATTCTGGTTGCGTGGACATATAATTTGTTATATTTTATAGATTTTTTTTCTTGCACGTTTTTCGGTGCAAAACGGCTCCGACACGGACACCGTTTTGACCCGAAATTACCTTTTTGCCCTTGTGTCCAAATTGGACCGTTGGATAGGCTATCCTAGCTAATTTGAGCATTCTGGACACGTTGGCAATGTCTATTTCATCGTCCGACAATGTTTGTTGATAGTTTCTTTGAGTTTAACCTTTTTATAATTAGTTAATAATTAATTCACATAATGTTCGTATTTCGGGATTAGTACAACGAAACTGAGATCAGTCAATTCCAGTGATCTCACATCGCTGAAATTGATAAGTTGGATACGTGGATCACTATAATAAGATTATCAACCTTACCGATAATCTTCTTATCTCGATTTGCGTGCCGTAAGTTTCGACGTACAAATAACGAAGCACACTTTAATAATTAGATTAGATTTACCCTGTTTGACCAGAGTTGACCAGTTGACCCAAAGTCAACTGTAGGTCAACACTTGACCTAGTTTGACTAGATTATTGACCGGAGTCGACCTAGAGTTAATTTGACTTAGAAGAACCTAGAATAATATAGATTGCCTGTAGGGATTCATTTATTTCAACTTAAACACCTTGTAACCTGTGTTGCTTTAAATAGGACTCTGTGGCTTCAGTGGGACCCTCTCTACTTATCAACTGTTCAGGTTATCGAGGCGAGTACATTCTCTGATCATTTCATATCTTGCTTAGAATTATTTCCTGCAGTAGATTACTTTACTTGTACTGTCACGACGGTCACACGGATTGGTACTATATGGATCCTTTCTTGAGATGTTATCCTTAGGGAGCATCGGGTACTACATGATCTGTGCGTTTCACTTACATGGCGTATCATATGCTTCATTGGTTCTTTGATCACTTACGACATATACTCTTATGATCGTAGAGTCTTCCTAGAATCCTAATCCCATTTATGGGACTACTATCTATCACCTTCGGGGTCTATCACCTACGGGGTCTATTACCTTCGGGGTCTGTTACATAGCATCATAACATAACCTGGCTGGATCCTTGTGTATTGATTGGGGGTACGGGGGAGTATAAGTGGACATGTGAATAATACACCAGTAGTTTCTTATCAGAATCATTCCTTAGTGTCTTATCAGAATCATCCCAGGCCATTTACATGTTCATGATTGTACTCTGACTCACTAGTCACTGCTAGTTCTCTATGTATAGTAGATATTTCTATTACAGTTCTCTCTCTGTTTACATACTATTTTTCTTCAGTACTTGTATCTTACTTTACTGCATGTTATATGTTTTCTAACCTGCTATGATCTGTTGAGATGTACTGTGCTCGCTCCAGTCCTGACTGAACCTGTTGATAAATTTTACAGATAGCCTGGAGGTGCCTGCTAGCCTAGAGGAGACACATTAGAGGTTGTTTAGGTAGTTATTTCATTTTTGACTGGAGTTGTATTTACTTTGTGGTTTACTGTATCTTTATTTGAGTTTTGAGATGTACTTCTGGGTTCATGTATCTTAGTCACTTAGACTTCTATCTTCTGTATTTATTTTGGATTTCATGTTTTTTTCTATCTTTATCATGTTCTACCTTAGATGCGATTGAGTTTGTATCTGCTATGTCACCCCCATTCGGGGAGTATAAACTGTTTAGTCTTATACTGTTAGATACATTGAGACCTAGGACAGCGTTCTACCGCCGACACTGCGGCGTAGGCTGGGCGTTGTTACGTTCTCGTGCCCTAACTCTAGGGTGCGGGTCGTGACACCTCCTGAGATTTGGTTCACGATCTAACAGTATTAGAGTTTTGCAACTCTATTTATTCATTCGTTCTTCACAGAAAGAACACACCGCCTGAGATCCAAAACCACCAAATAGAGAGAGATCAGAAACACTGCCGTTCGTCTTCTTCCCTGTAAACCCTCTCCCATTTTTTTAAGTAATTTTTATAATTTTTATAATTATTTGTTTTTATTTCACGTTAGAAATTTGAGCTTGCATTATATATATTAGGTTATATTTTAAACGATTAATAGTTAATTGTTTAGTTAAATAGTCCAATACTTGCTTAGCCCAACAAATAAATATCCATGCTATCTTGGGCCAAGAATTTTATTCCATGCTATCATGAGTCTAAGGAATGAATTCTTGCTATGTGAGCCCATGGTTGTAGCTTTTCTAACATGAGCACCATCTTTGTGTGAACTAAATGGTGGGAACACATAAGCCATTATGGGTGTAGTTGTAAACTAATTTGTGCATATTTTGTGCATGCTTCATGCATTAACTTTCTCCATTTATTTTCATCTTCGTAACCCCGATGACTCCTCATTTCATCTTCATAACCTCCATGACTCCTCATTTCATCTTCATAACCCCCATGACTTCTCATTTTATCTTCATAACCCCCATGACCCCTCCTTTCATATTCGTAACTCCCATGTCCTTTCACCTTTGTAACCCCTATTTATAATTATATATATGTCAAACTTTCTTAAGTCATCCAAGCCATCGACTCCCAAGCCACAATAGTATCTCGAGGTCGTCAACCTCGCCGCACACCGTCCGATTCGATCTTACAAACCACAACTCGTCTTCGATGAACTGTCGCTATGTATCACTCCTGTGCACCATACATCGCCGACGATGACTTTCTCTCACTCGAGTCCAAGTTTAAATAACATCTTCACATAGGTGAGCTTTTGTTGTTTCTCTTGTATATTTTGTTCGTGTAAATTTCTAATAGGAAGATTAAGTAGTTGTGCTGCCAATCACTGGAAGAAGATGGAAATAATATATAATATCACACCATATATTATTTTTCTAATATTCATAATAGAAAATGGCAGTTGAGTAATATTTTTTTACAAAGATTATTAAGAACAATCGTTTGAAGGGAGGTATGGATAGCAGTAATCTATCTCAATATGGAAGAATATTTAAAGAAAGAGAACAATAGAAGTCTACTAATAGGAAGAAGCAACCGTTTCACATATAGGAATTTCTTTTAGATTTAAAGAAGAAGTAGATGAAGAAAAGTAGTAACATGCATAGTTATGTTGTTGATCACATAAAAGAGCATTGGGATTCGAGCTTAGTGATTAGAAATCAATTTATTTTAATTATAGCATTCATTAAGTAGTTAATTTATACTTCCTTCAATATTAAAGTCTTATCTATTGTGTGCAATGCATGCACTGAATTCTACATCAGTTAATAATATGCATTTTATAAATAAATCCCTTCCCTTTAATCAATTATCAACCAAATCCTTTTTATCTCTCTTTATTTCTTTAAGTATGATATTTTCAATAATCCTATTTCTTTTTTTATTTTTGGTAAAACTAGACATATATAGAAATACGATCTTATATAAGGCTAAAATACACTTTGAGAAGTATTAATTCTATGGTATAATTACTATAGAGTTTGAAGACATAAGCCTAGGTTGTAATATGTAAGTATTAAATTTTATAGATAGTTGGCAATCAAGGACATATATGATTAATTAATATATTAGATTCTTGATTATTTTAGGACTTGGATCTGACTTCAGACACCAGATACCAGCATTTTTGGACAAACCTCCAGGCAAGTGTACCTTGCCAAGTTTTTATTACATATTCTTTTTTTTTGTTCTATTGTTTCTATCTTCATATATATCATGATATAGGAATAGTTGATACTTCACGTCCGAACATATTCGGGTGTCAATATCTGTATGCGGATATTGGGTATTAACCTTAGATATAGCGTGGCATTGATTATCGTGTTACTTGAGACACGATGGACCTAGGACACTGACACGATCATGAGATAGTCCAAGATATGACATATTTATGGTTTGGATCCTGTGATAGGTTACATGATTATTTACTTGATATTGTTAGTGTTATCTGACATGACTTGATAGAATAGAACATGGGGTGGGGAGAACGTTACCGTTATATCAGGCTGTATATATATACATATATTTCTACTCGAATATCCTCGTTTTCATATATGGGACTTGGATGGTATTCTACTAGTATACCTTCGTCTCTGTAGCAGAGCGTGGGTGGTTATTTACTTGATATACTCGTATGCCCTTTGGTCCTACGACACGGTGCCTGAGGGCAATAGCCTGCTGAGGAGCTTGTGAGCCTCAGTGGTTAAGCCTGATATCCGGAATATGTTCTCATGTGCATGTCACTTAGACTGGTTAGGGTAGTACCCATTAGTTCATATGTTTTTATTTACTGTTAATTGGCATGTTGTATGTACCTTGCTATGTCCCCTGAGGACCTGGTGATCTCTCCAGGTATTCGACTGAGCGGAGTTGATAGCTGATCATGGTGGTTGATATTTACTGTTTCAGGTATCTCTGGTGGTTATATATTTATCTCTATTCATTTATATTCTGCTTGTCAGCCTAGTATTTGTAGACTCAAGTTATTTCTTTCCGGTCTATTCGAACAAATGTAGCATGGGGTGCATACTATGTTATATGTTGTTCATTCCTGTATTCCATCTTACTCTGGATTGAGACATAGATATTATTAATTAATATAGATAGTTGGTCATTACTATACAGCTTATACGTATTCGAGCTGGGCTGGAGTCCACTTGATACGTAGCTGGCATGTATTCGCATTCCTAGTCCTACGAATTTTGGGACTGGGGCGTTACATATTTTTTGTGGTGGCCCATGCAGGTCAGAGCATATCGTCTCGGTTACATTACTGTACCGAACGAGCCTGCAATAGGATACTATATTAGGGTCTCAATCCACAATTGCTTTGAAAATTCTTTTAAGTTCATCTATCGTCCTTGAAGCTCGAATATTGCATTCAATCATAATCTTGAACTCCTTACCTTGAATTCATGCCCTTCCCTATTTCTGAAGGACGAATGCTCGTGTTTGATACTCCTTTGGATTATTATTTTTATCATAGGAAAAAAAAGTTATTAGAGCATCTTAAGAGGGATTGATTGTTTAAGATAATAAGGGTTATATTGACGTCTCTATTAAATAGACTAAGTGTGTCGGATTAGCAATATAAATTCATATAGCCTACCTAATCCTAGTGAGAGACTCTAGGAGCAATGGACATTCTACTATTTATCTATGTTAGATAGGGATGGGATATAAGTCTAACTAGGTTTAACTTGGTTTAGTAAGAAAGGTACAATAGAGTTATCAACCGAAATAATGGGAGTGATTTGAAAGAACGAGTAGTAGAATTTTAGATGTTGATATGGTTTTCAAATTAGAATGTGGTCACCTATATAAAAGACTACATTTGAAAGGATTCGAAAGTCTTGTTGAGAATAGGATAAATCTATAAGTATTGTACTCAAGATAGATAGAAATCCTATAGAAATCCTATGGTTGCATGAAGGTGGAGGAAGTTTTGTTTAAACAATATAAAAATCATGGTAGTAGGTATAGGTCAAGAAATGAAGTTATCACTGGATAGCGGTCGAAAGTCCATACTAAGAAGCTTTCTATCAAAGGGATAAGTGATATTTGGTTGTACCACTCTCTGACTTGGTATAGGATGTAGAATGGACATGACTGCGTTATACTAGACATACCTTTAAGTAGAAGTTAAATAACTTTGAAAGGGCCTATGAACAAGCATGAGTAGAATATTAGTCAATAGGCGAGTATTTGCTGAGGTATCACATATAAGCATTGTCTAGCATTAACATACCCCCATTACCTAATATACAAGTATAAAAGGGTTAGACGTATTTGTGATTATTAAATAGCTTCCTATAGACTAGAAGTGGTGAGTTGTTAATCATACTAAAAAGGAGATTTGATAAAAGAATGACATAGTGATTAGGAATTAATTTTTGGTAGTCTAGGATTGTGTAGATAGACCTAATTAAGGACTTGAGAGAAAAATTAGGAATCTTAGTTTGAGTAGACTAGAAATCATGGAGATATTGACCCCATTTCCACAGCATAGTTCAGATAGAAATACCAAAAGACTTGTAGTTATGGCAATTGTATTGGAATAAGATGCACATAGAGAATAAAGATGAAAGAACCGTAGGAGCAGTCATGGATGGCTAGGACCTAGCATACCCCATCTTTTTTATTATGTAACACTATGTTGCAAGAACTGACGATTGGAGGAAACACAGTTTACATAAGTGAGTAAGTTGGCTGGAATTGATATAGAAGACATCTATGGTAGCATAAGTTAGGCCTAGAAGTTTAGCTAGCCTCATCCTTCGGAAAACTTGATAGATAGCCTATATTGACATAAGTCGATATCTGACGGATTGATCATTTGAAGTCCAAGGTCATTCAAGTAACCAAAAGTATTATCCAGCATCGACCTGTTTGACCAATGAGCAAAAGTTTTCATTTCTAATGTTGACTTGAGATTGGGATACCATCAAGAGAAGGCACGGAGAGAAGATATTTCAAGGACATCATTTGGGACCCGCTACAACCATTATAAATTTTGGTGATACCTTTTGACTGAAAAATATACCTGTTATATTTATGAGTTGGTTGAACATGGTGTTTCCTCGGTAATTGGAACAATTATGGCAGTTTGATTACATTTTGTCATAGGATAGAAGCTATATTGGTAGCATATTTCATATAGGAGGGTGATTGTGTAATGATATATAAGTATGATAGAACATATCTACTAGAAAGACCGAATAGAACAGAGATGCATTACACTTTTATAGGAAGTCAATCTTAGTTAATGGACATATATTACTATCCATGCCAAAACAGGTAGGGTGAACTAAGATGTTTTACATATCCATAGAGATTTATTAGGAGAATAAGAATATAATAATAATAATTATTTTTTTGGATGACTAGAAATACGATATTAAAGGATATACAGTTGAACCTTAGTTATAGTTTCCTAAGCTAAAAGAGGACAACGCTTGTGGTAGACTTCAGAAAGTATGACTTACGACTTTGTTATGGATAAAATGGTTGGCTAAGCCATGTACTTAAGATTGGACATAAATCTGGATAGAACCGGTATGTTTGAGGGATATAGTAGTTCATGCTTTGCAGGACTAGGTAAATAACTAAGCTGGGTAGAATCTTTATAGAAACTTTTTCAAAGGTAGAAGTCAGAACATAGTACAGTATAAGGTCTAATCCTAGCAAGCAACCCTGAAAATATTAGACTAAACCTTGCTAGCTTTTACATAAGATAGTCTAGAATAGAAGGACTAGAAGAACTAATATCAAAAGGTTATATCAGGCTGTTAGGTGGCCTAAGAATATTGGATAGGGTAGACAAATTTGAGTTAGACTAGCCTTAAAATGACCTCTAGAATGCCAGGACTAGAAGGTTGACCAATAGGTTTATGTATTTGACTAGCCCAAGCTCAACCTTACCTAGCATGTAGGTGGAAAAAAAACTAGTGCATTGGTAAGATTATTATCAATTACTATTGACGTATAAGAGTATAATAAAGAGCTTAGAAAAGTAATAGGGATCATGGATTAACTGTGAAATTTTCTATCTATATAGTTAGTCATAGATAAAGACTCAAGAGCCAAGTTAGAATCATTACCTCTAAATTAGTAACCCATTGACATTATAGGTAGTATTGGAGAAGTGGTATATCGTCATGCAGTACCCCATCTCTAGAGCAAGTGCATGATGTATTCAATATCTCGTAGTGGAGGAGGTATATGACTGATCCAGTCATGAGGTTGACCATTTCGAGATCACGTTGAGACTGAATCTTTCATATAAGAAGCAGTCAGTCGGAATACTAGATACCAGTGAGAAGATATTGAAGGGGAAGACTATCAGATTAGTCCGGTAGCATGGAAGCATCACCCCATAGGAAAATCTACTTGGGGGCGTAAAGATTCCATACGAGAATGTTATCCGCATTTAATTCGAAAAATCCGATAAGATTCTAAATTAAACTTTAGTGCCATAACTTTATAAGTTCTACTTCTAGTTAGAATCTTAATTTCGAGGACGAAATTTTTTAAGGTGGATAGAATGTAAACCCTCTCCCATTTTTTTAAATAATTTTTATAATTTTTATAATTTTTATAATTATTTGTTTTTATTTCACGTTAGAAATTTGAGCTTGCATTATATATATTAGGTTATATTTTAAATGATTAATAGTTAATTGTTTAGTTAAATAGTCCAATACTTGCTTAGCCCAACAAATAAATATCCATGCTATCTTGGGCCAAGAATTTTATTCCATGCTATCATGAGTCTAAGGAATGAATTCTTGCTATGTGAGCCCATGGTTGTAGCTTTTCTAACATGAGCACCATCTTTGTGTGAACTAAATGGTGGGAACACATAAGCCATTATGGGTGTAGTTGTAAACTAATTTGTGCATATTTTGTGCATGCTTCATGCATTAACTTTCTCCATTTATTTTCATCTTCGTAACCCCGATGACTCCTCATTTCATCTTCATAACCTCCATGACTCCTCATTTCATCTTCATAACCCCCATGACTTCTCATTTTATCTTCATAACCCCCATGACCCCTCCTTTCATATTCGTAACTCCCATGTCCTTTCACCTTTGTAACCCCTATTTATAATTATATATATATATATATATGTCAAACTTCCTTAAGTCATCCAAGCCATCGACTCCCAAGCCACAATAGTATCTCCAGGTCATCAACCTCGCCGCACACCGTTCGATTCGATCTTACAAACCACAACTCGTCTTCGATGAACTGTCGCTATGTATCACTCCTGTGCACCATACATCGTCGACGATGACTTTCTCTCACTCGAGTCCAAGTTTAAATAACATCTTCACATAGGTGAGCTTTTGTTGTTTCTCTTATATATTTTGTTCGTGTAAATTTCTAATAGGAAGATTAAGTAGTTGTGCTGCCAATCACTGGAAGAAGATGGAAATAATATATAATATCACACCATATATTATTTTCCTAATATTCATAATAGAGAATGGCAGTTGAGTAATATTTTTTTACAAATATTATTAAGAACAATCGTTTGAAGGGAGGTATGGATAGCAGTAATCATCTCAATATGGAAGAATATTTAAAGAAAGAGAACAATAGAAGTCTACTAATAGGAAGAAGCAACCGTTTCACATATAGGAATTTCTTTTAGATTTAAAGAAGAAGTAGATGAAGAAAAGTAGTAACATGCATAGTTATGTTGTTGATCATATAAAAGAGCATTGGGATTCGAGCTTAGTGATTAGAAATTAATTTATTTTAATTATAGCATTCATTAAGTAGTTAATTTATACTTCCTTCAATATTAAAGTCTTATCTATTGTGTGCAATGCATGCACTGAATTCTACATCAGTTAATAATATGCATTTTATAAATAAACCCCTTCCCTTTAATCAATTATCAACCAAACCCTTTTTATCTCTCTTTATTTCTTTAAGTATGATATTTTCAGTAATCCTGTTTCTTTTTTTATTTTTGGTAAAACTAGACATATATAGAAATACGATCTTATATAAGGCTAAAATACACTTTGAGAAGTATTAATTCTATGGTATAATTACTATAGAGTTTGAAGACATAAGCCTAGGTTGTAATATGTAAGTATTAAATTTTATAGATAGTTGGCAATCAAGGACATATATGATGAATTAATATATTAGATTCTTGGTTATTTTAGGACTTGGATCTGACTTCAGACACCAGATACCAGCATTTTTGGACAAACCTCCAGGCAAGTGTACCTTGCCAAGTTTTTATTACATATTCTTTTTTTTTGTTCTATTGTTTCTATCTTCATATATATCATGATATAGGAATAGTTGATACTTCACGTCCGAACATATTCGGGTGTCAATATCTGTATGCGGATATTGGGTATTAACCTTAGATATAGCGTTGCATTGATTATCGTGTTACTTGAGACACGATGGACCTAGGACACTGACACGATCATGAGATAGTCCAAGATATGACATATTCATGGTTTGGATCCTGTGATAGGTTACATGATTATTTACTTGATATTGTTAGTGTTATCTGACATGACTTGATAGAATAGAACATGGGGTGGGGAGAACGTTACCGTTATATCAGGCTGTATATATACATATATTTCTACTCGAATATCCTCGTTTTCATATATGGGACTTGGCTGTTATTCTACTAGTGCAAGTTGAAAACATGCGATTTATTATGTGAAGGCTAAGATGAGGCAAGTTCACCGAAACTACCCCACCTGAGCGTACGGTCGTCTCGACCGAACGATGTCTCTGAGCAGTCGTTGCAAGGCTAAGTCCGAACGCCGTCGGCGTTTCGATTCCTCCGATTGACTGAGCAGGACGGGGCACTATAGTGTCCATATCTATTTTGCACCCTCAGCTTCTGCCATATATACGCCAAGTAGTCTTTGTTGGAAATTATTCCAAAAAATCTGCAAACAAAATAAAATAAAGTAAATGTTACCAAGCCTCCGGGGAAGTCGTGCACGTAGCACTGCCCTAAGAGTTGATTCGGGTCTATGTGAAGACTTATTCTGAATGCTCCTAGTGGTGAAACCCCCGCTCTACCGGTATCTCCTCGTCGCACACAACTTGGAAAGAGTGACCCGAACTTAGTTGCCTAGAAAAGAACAAGAAACTTACAATTGCTTTGGAATTAAAAAAAGAGTACTAGAAAGAGAGAAGTAGGAAAATCACTAAAAGCCAAGAGTGCTCCTAAAAAGGAATTAAGTAGAATATATATAGATAGTGATAAACCAACCCAAAATAGCCTATAGGCAGCCCAAGTGAGTCGGATCTGAAAGACTTATTCTCCACCATTAGTGAAGCCAAGGAATAAGACAAGAATGAAGCTTGTCTGACTAGGAAGTGAAAGGACTTGGTTTTTATGAGGACTTGGTTTTTTGTACATAACATGCAACAATCCCCCCCAAGAAACAAACTATCGAAAAATAAAAGATAAGAATAAGAGTAGAGAATATCTGGGCAAATATATATACTATGCATAGATGAGATGGACTACATCCTTGAATCTCACTTAGTGACTATTATCTTTATCTGAAGAAGTGCTTGATGGACTATGCCTTGAATCAGACTTCTTGAACCAGATTCAGAAAATAGCACACATAGTACGCCAGAGGTTCTTGGGTCTATCGGGTGGCGCTTTTGATTGGACATGCGCACTTATTCCGTATTCATGAGAGTTGTCTAGGATCGCCCTGTCCCATAGTCGCGGCCTTCACGACCTCTCATATAGGTAAGTCCTCAAGGGTTGGTGATAGGTATCAACCCTGCGTATCATGCTTGGACTTATTAAGAGTTTAAACTCACCCTAACTATATCACACCGGAACACTGTCACCATAGGGATGGGGTATCAATGTACACATGTACAGCCTTCTAGGCTTTTATTTTAAAGAGAATTTAATCTCAAGATCTGTGTTCCATATTAGTCACCTAGTCCAGTTTATTCCTATCCATTGAACCGGCTTCTTGGGATCTCCAGTCAGACTCGGTTGGGTTGCCACTGCTGGTGACTAAATTATGGGCTTAACCCCATCCCCCTCGATGATTCTAGGATCAATGTCCTAGACAGACCCTTCGTCAAGTGGTCTGCAAGGTTCTTTTCTGACTATTTGCCCAATAGGCTCTTGATTGACTTGAAGCGCAGCTGCAGGTGCCTGTTCATCTTAGCATTCACAAAATCATGCTTTAGTAGTTCTATAATAGATTTATTATCACAGTTTATAGAAATAGCAGGAACAGGAGTATTAGAAACAGGTATATGCATAATCAAATTTCTAAGCCATTCAGCTTCTGTACAAGTAGTGTCCAAAGCTATCATTTCGGAGTCCATAGTACTCCTAGCTATGATAGTTTATTTTAATGAACCCCAGGAGATTGCAGCTCCTCCTAGGGTAAAAATATATCCAGTTGTGGATTTCACATCATGTGAATCAGTTACCCAGTTTGTATCTGAATAACCTTCTATAATATCAGGGTGTCTAAAATAATAAAGTTTATAATCTAGAGTACTTCTAAGATATCTAAATACTCTATCCAAAGCAGTCCAATGTGACTGATTTGGGTTACTGGTATATCTACTAAGTCTCCCAATAACAAATGCAATATCGGGTCTGGTTCTATTTGATATGTACATAAGAGACCCTATCATCTGTGAATATTTATATTGTTCTATAGGTGATCCTTCATTCTTCTTGAGACCAATATTACTGTCATAAGGAGTAAGGGCAGGTTTTTGTCAAAATACTCAAAACTTTTTTAGCATTTTCTCAATTGAATGTGCTAAAGATAGAGTATAGCCCTCTTTGCATTTGGACACTTGCATTCCTAGGATCAAGTTGGCTTCGCCTAGGTCTTTCATATCAAACTGGTTAGATAAATAATTTTTATTATTATTTATCAGTTCTAGTGAAGATCCTAGAATAAGGATATCATCAACATACAAGCATAAAATGACACAACTTCCACCAGAATTTTTAGAGTATATACATTTGTCATACTTATTTGGCAAGAAACCATATTCTATAATCACTTTATCAAATTTGTGGTGCCATTGCTTGGAAGCTTGCTTTAGGCCATAAAGTGATTTTACTAATCTGCAAACTTTCTTTTCTTGACCTATAGTAATAAAACCTTCAGGTTGCTCCATGTAGATCTCTTCTTCTAGATCTCCATTCAAAAATATTGTTTTTACATTCATTTGATGGATTAGCATATTATGAATGGATGCTAAGGCTAGAAGGGTTCTTGTCACGACCCACTCCCGAATAATCGAACACGAGTCGGACACGTCCAGCCTTCATCGAAGGACACGGCGAAGTAAGCTGTACAATTCTAAGGAAAACTCCAAGATACAAGAAATGTAAAACATCACAGCTACTATACACGTTCCCAGAATCACCACAATCCACAAGTTATTGGTATAATATCATCCGGAGACAAATCCGGTAACCTGAATAAAATTATACAATCCTGAATCCTCAATATAATACATGATAAACTCTAACAAATCTAGGAAAAAGTCTGACTATATCTCTGTAATCTAAGTCCATCCTGAAATAGAAACTCCACCATCTCCGGGCTCTGACCCAAGGTGGTACAATATCAACAAGCACACCTACAACGTATCCTGTCAAGAAAAGAGCAAAGTACAACCCCGACAAGAAGCTCTAAACAATGTAAACTGAAATACATGAAAAAGAATCACAATATGAACTATGGTACAAGACAGGAATATAAAACTGTGGTACAGGAATAACAATGAAACTATGGTACAGGAATAATAATGAAACTCTGGTACCGGATCCAGAAACAATAAACTATACTATCAGTGTAACATGCATTTGAAATAACTATCAGAGTATGTGACCGGCTGGGTAAACAATAAACAGTGAACAATGATCAATGGTACAGCTTAGAGTCCCACGTGCACGATGTGAAACCTAAGCTATTAGTCAATGCCTAGCTAAAATAGGATTGATCACATATCTGTAGTATTTCCCCACCCCAATGTACAAGTAAGAACAATGAACAATGAACAATGAACAATGAAGGATGATCGATGAACGATGAACAGTGAACAATGAACAATCGTGTGTACAACGTGTCAATATGAGATCATGAAGCAAGACAGAAAATATAGAGTAAAGAGTTCGAACCGGTGTACTTGCCTTGCTCTGGAGGTCCGAGAATAGAAATATAGTAATCTCTATGTCCACCTAGAATTTGGTATAATTTGGTCAGAATCTAAACAATAGCCACTAACTAAAGTTGCTAACTATCTAATTATCCATATACTAGCTAACTATAGACTAGCTACAATATTTTTAGAAAAAATATATACTATAGCTTAATCAAGACAAATGAAACTATTTAGCAAAGAATCATTTGTTTATAACATACTAGTTAGCTAAAAATATTTATTTATACTAACTGCCAAATTTAGTAATATAGTCACTAAAATGTAACCATTTAGAAATTCAAAGTAGCTTTTAAAATGATACTACTACGTAACATTTAGAGTATGTACTAGTTTAATGAATACTTAATTATCAAAGTAATAATTAGAAGTACCTTAAACCATTTATTTGGACAATAATTGCTAGCTAAAGTTTTATCTAAATAAGAACAATATTTACATATACATATATATTTGCAAATCTTTATTATTATTATTTTACTATACAAATGATTACCAAGACATATTAAATGTTAATTTAATTAGCATTTTAACAACTACAATAATAATGATGATGATAATAACAAAATCAACAATATACACAACCAACCCAAAATCACTCTAGCCTATATTTAAAACTCTAACTCAGTCCATGGGACTCGGCTTAGCCCAAACCATCCAGCTCAAGCCTACAAACCTTATTTCCAATTCTCCTTCCTGGTCCAGCCTAATTTCTGTTCTAATATGTTCAGCTCACAAGCCCAACCCATCCACAACTCAAATTTAACTGAATTGTGTACAAAACATAGGCCTAGGAACAACAAGCCTAAAAAGTCCTATACCAAATCAGAGAACCAGAGTCTAACAAATGCATGTAGAACCAAGAGTCTAGTAATACTTTATATAACCCAAGTAAAAACATACCCAAAACATCTTCATAGACCAAATAATTCCCCCCCAAACTTCAGCAATCTCCATCATAAGCATAACATAATAAAACCAAAGTTTCAAAAACCATTCCATCTGAATGTTCAGCAGAACATTCGAAATCAAACGTCCAATATAACATTCAAAATTGAGTGTCCTGCCAAACACGTAGAAGCAACCCATAGCTACAGATTTTCCCAGTCCACCTTCCTGCGATACTCCACACCTGACACGACTCAAATTGGACACGACTATACTGGACACGCATAAATGGATGGACACGAACCCCCACGGAATTATACATTCGATTAACCCTGTACAGCAGTAGTTCACCTATTCAAAATTGTAACGACATGATCTAATCATCAGGAAAGGTAGATCGATACCTGGAAGAAATTGATCTGAATCTAAAGTGAAAACACAAGCGTCTGTGTCCAATCCGATACGAGTCCAATCACCACTTAAACCTGTTTGAAGCATTAAAACAAACAGTTGGCATGCGATCAATTCCCGCGGTCATCCATAGTTCTATTTGGAATTCGAATGATCAAATCTTGACTCCAAATCAAAATATTAATGATCATTCAAAAATCAACAAGAATCAAACTAATTCAAATCAAATTTTTATCAAATCCAAGGATCTATGTCCCAAAAACTAAGTTCCTGAGCCGGGGAACAGGAAGCTCAAGAACTGCACGTTGCCAGCAAGAATGTTGATCAATCAAGAAAATCTAGAAGAATCACAATTAAAACTGAACACTCTTAGATAAAATCAATAACTCACCCCGTCCAATTGACCGATCGAAACATCACGATGATCCTGCAGAAAATTCTCGAAGAAGAAGCGTGCGAAGGATGATGATTCACGTTGCCGGAGAAGATCGCCTAGCCGTCGGGGAGAAGTCGCCTCGCCATCACCATCGCCGAAAAGATGAACAACTAGCCGTCGCCCAGCTGCGGTGGAGAAGATCGCCGAAACTTCTCGTGCGTCGCCGAGGGAGGAAGTCGCTAAAGAAACTATCACTCCTTCCTTGTTGGGGTCGATGAGATCCGGAAATGTATGGGAGTTGGAACGAAGAAGAACCAGTGAAAATTTGGAAAGTAACAGAGGGAGGGAGAGATCGAGAGCTCTGCTCTCTGGAGGGAAAATGAGTTATGTGAGAATTGAGAGAGAGAGAGGGATTTTAAATAGAAGTTAGCTGTAAAAAGAGTTTTACAAAAAAACCCACAATAACTTTATTACAGATTTGTTATGGAAATTAGTTAGAAGAGTTTTGGGAAATTTTAAAATTTTGTTACAAGGTTGTTACAGATAGAGGGAACTTAAATTTTGAAACCAAATTCAAATTTGCTCTAAATTAATATCTATTAAGAAAATTGTATTATCAAGAATAGATAAATCAGTTAAATATTCTCATAAACAACCATAAAATAAAATACGTCTAAATTATAAAATTCTAGAAAATTTAAAATATTAATAATTCGGGAAGCGGGCTTACAAATCTACCCCTCTTAGAAAAATTTCATCCTCGAAATTTCAAAATGGCACGATTAGACATGATCAAGATAATCAAGTATAAAAAATTTGAAGTTGGCAAAATTTTAAAGTTGTTTAAAGAAATAGTCATGAAAATGAAATCAATGGGTAATAGTTTCCATAGTACCCGATAATCTTCATATCTGAAATCACTTTCCCTACAGTTCCTGCCTCGCCAGTATGCATCTGGCTGCAGTGAACTTTCGATTTCATGGTCCTGATAATAGTAGACTACCGCAATATTTTGTCAACTTTATCCGATATGAAATAAATTTAGGACTTAACTTCAATAATATCTGAGAACCTGAGAATACCCGCAATTACTTTGACTTAGAGCCCATGCCTCGCCAGTGTACAGCTAGCTGCAGTGGACTCACGGCCTCCATAATCCATGTCATAGTAGGTTGACAAATATTTTCTCAACTTCATCCAAAAATTTCAAAGAAGGTTATGAAAATTTTAAATCATGATAGAGAGGAGTGGTATATGTTCTTAGAAACAAATTTTTTATTGGATATCAAGAGACAATCAAAAGCCGACAATAGCTACTAAGTACTATGAAACAACAGTAAGATATAGATGAGACTTTAGAAATAAGTCTCGAAATGGAGAAACAATAAGGAAATGCTAAAAAGAACATCAAGAAAGGTAATGATCACAACTGTCCCCGGTCGTCAGTACTCGTCCGGGATCGGGATGGTCTCCTCTTCCTCGGCTGTCATAAGGTAGACTCGCCCCTCTGTCTGATGTCCCTGCGGCTGCTGGTCATGAAGAGGTAAGTCCTCCTGCTGGGGTCCCGGTGCTCCTCGTGCTCGTCCCTCGGCGGCTTCTGGACAATCTCTGACCTGGTGAGCAGGTGATCCACAGAACAAGCAATGCCTCAGCCACTTGCGGCATTCATCGTAATGATGCCCCGGGCGATGACAGTAGTTGCAAGTGCTGCCAACTGCTTATCTACATAAACTCTGGCTGGACGGTGCTGAACTACTGCTTGCTGAACTGGTCTCGTCTGAGTCAGCATCTGTACCCTCTTCGCCGGTGCCTGGTAACTGCTGTTGTCGATGTTCCTATCCCTCTTGGGCCTCGAGTCCATCTCCTTCTCAACTGCCTGAGCGATCTTGAGGATGCTCGAGTAAGTAGTCGCCTGGCTGATCGCCACTGCGTGCCGTAGCTCTCTGGTGAGGCCTTTCTTGAACCTCCAAGCCCTCTCCTCTGACGTGCCGACTAGGTTCTCTGCGAACCTGCTGAGTCGGGTAAACTCTGATGTGTACTGTGCAACCGTCATAGTCCCCTACTGCAGCGTCTCAAACTGCATCCTTAGCTCATCCCGCTTCACATCTGGGAAAAACTTCTCCTTGAACAGAGTTTTGAAATCTGCCCAAGACACCTGAGGCTCTGCCAACTGGGGCTCCTCCCGGTACCAAGCTCTGGCCAAATTGAAGAGTCGTATACTAGCCACCTCCACTTTCAGGTTATTCGGGATCCGTACCATCTTCAAGGTCCTCTCCGCATTCTCCAGCCACTCGTCCGCATAAACGATCCCTTCATTGCCCCAAAAGTCCATCGGGCAGAGGTTTTGTACTCCTTGGTCGTCCCTGGTCTCGGTGCTACTGGTGCTGCACGTGCTGCTGGAGCTGGTGCTGCCGGCTCTCTAGTCCTAAGCGCATCTACAACCGTCGCCCGAAACTGTGCTGCCTGGTGGTTCTGGGCCTCCATAAACTGCTGAAACATAGCCATCACCTGGGCGCCGTAAAAAATCATCGTCGGGGGCAGCGGAGGAAAGATAGGAGGCGGTGGTGGAAGCTGATCTGCTGGAACGTCTGGTGTGGGCTGATCCGAAGCTCCAGTAGCTCCGGGCTGATCTGCGGTCTTCCTGGTGGCAACCATCCTGAAATAGAAAGAAAACTTTTATAACCATTTTCCACGAATCCTATGCTGTGATGAGTTTTCCTTAGTCTAACAGGTTCCCCAATAGCACTATATAGCCTAAGTGCCATTAGGACAGACCTGCATGGGCCACCACTAAAAATATGTCATGACCCGCTCCCGAATAATCGGACACGAGTCGGACACGCCCAGCCTTCGTCGAAGGACACGACGAAGTAAGATGTACAATTCTAAGGAAAACTCAAAGATACAAGAAATATAAAACATAACATAATAAAACCAAAGTTTCAAAAACCATTCCATCTGAATGTTCAGCAGAACATTCGAACTCAAATGTCCAATATAACATTCAAAATTGAGTGTCCCGCCAAACACGTAGAAGCAACCATAGCTACAGATTTTCCCAGTCCACCTTCCTGCGATACTCCACACCTGACACGACTCAAATTGGACACGACCATACTGGACACGCACAAATGGCTGGACACGAACCCCCATGGACTTATACATTCGATTAACCCTGTACAGCAGTAGTTCACCTATTCAAAATTGTAACGACATGATCTAATCATCAGGAAAGGTAGATCGATACCTGGAAGAAATCGATCTGAATCTAAAGTGAAAACACAAGCGTCTGTGTCCAATCCGATACGAGTCCAATCACCACTTAAACCTGTTTGAAGCATTAAAACAAACAGTTGGCATGCGATCAATCCCCGCGGTCATCCAGAGTTCTATTTGAAATTCGAATGATCAAATCTTGACTCCAAATCAAAATATTAATGATCATTCAAAAATCAACAAGAATCAAACTAATTCAAATAGAATTTTTATCAAATCCAAGGATCTATGTCCCAAAAACTAAGTTCTTGAGCCTGGAAACAGGAAGCTCAAGAACTGTACGTTGCCAGCAAGAATGTTGATCAATCAAGAAAATCTAGAAGAATCACAATTAAAACCGAACACTCTTAGATAAAATCAATAACTCACCCCGTCCAATTGACCGATCGGAACATCACGATGATCCTGCAGAAAATTCTCGAAGAAGAAGCGTGCGAAGGATGATGATTCACGTTGCCGGAGAAGATCGCCTAGCCGTCGGGGAGAAGTCGCATCGCCATCACCATCGCCGGGAAGATGAACAACTAGCCGTCGCCCAGCTGCGGTGGAGAAGATCGCCGAAACTTCTCGTGCGTCGCCGAGGGAGGAAGTCGCTGAAGAAACTATCACTCCTTCCTTGTTGGGGTCGATGAGATCCAGAAATGTATGGGAGTTGGAACGAAGAAGAACCAGTGAAAATTTGGAAAGTAACAGAGGGAGGGAGAGATCGAGAGCTCTGCTCTGTGGAGGAAAAATGAGTTGTGTGAGAATTGAGAGAGAGAGGGATTTTAAATAGGAGTTAGCTGTAAAAGGAGTTTTACAAAAAAAACCCCACAATAACTTTATTACAGATTTGTTATGGAAATTAGTTATAAAAGTTTTGGAAAATTTTAAAAATTTGTTACAAGGTTGTTACAAATGGTGGGAACTTAAATTTTGAAACCAAATTCAAATTTGCTCTAAATTAATATCTATTAAGAAAATTGTATTATCAAGAATAGATAAATCAGTTAAATATTCTCATAACAACCATAAAATAAAATACGTCTAAATTATAAAATTCCAGAAAATTTAAAAAATTAATAATTCGGGAAGCGGGGTTACAGTTCTAATAGAAGTAATCCTAGCTACAGGAGAACAAAATAATCTAATCCTTTTTTCTGAGTGAAACCCTTGGCTACTAATCTAGCTTTGTATTTCTCTATAGTACCGTCATCTCTGAGTTTCTTTTTGAAGATCCCACTTACAACCTATAGGTTTACTACCTAAAGGTAGGTCTGCTAAATACCAGGTACTGTTCTCCATAATGTAGTTGTACTCATTGTTTATGGCTTCTTTCCAGAAAGGAGCATCAGAAGAAGATATTGCTTCTTCGTAAGTTGAGGGATCACCCTCTATCAAAGAAGTGAAGAAGCCTTCCCCTAAATTCCTTTCAATCCTTTCTCTTTTACTTCTTCTCGGTTCTAAGTGTTGTTCAGGTTGTGAGCTTGATGAATGGCAATGGAAACTTGTAGAAGGAGCTAGGGAAGAACTTGAGGGGTTGGAAGAAATTCTATCCTTAAAAGGGAATATATTCTCATAGTAAACTGTATCTCTAGCTTCTATAATGGTATTGTTAGAGATTTCATTTACTTCAGAATTAGTCACTAGAAATCTATTGGCATTGCTATCTAAGGCATATCCTATGAACACACCATCTACGGTCTTGAGTCCAATCTTTCTCTTTTTTGGTTCAGGGATTCCAACTTTTGCTAGACATCCCCAAACTTTGAGGTAATGGACTCTAGGAGTTCTACCTTTCCATAATTCATAGGGAGTCTTATCCTTAGATTTACTGGAAATCCTATTTAGGATGTAGCAGGCTATTAATAAGGTTTCTCTCCACAGATTATTAGGAGCACCTGAGCTGAGAAGCATGGCATTCACCATGTCTAACCGAGTGCGATTCTTCCTTTCAGCAACTCCGTTGGACTATGGTGAATAAGGAGCAGTCACCTCATGAATTATTCCGTATTCTTCACAGAAGTTAGTCATTTCATTTGAGATATACTCTCCGCCACGATCAGATCTAAGGATCTTAATCCTTTTCTCTAATTGGTTTTCAGCTTCTGATTTGTAAACCTTGAATCTATCTAGAACTTCATCTTTGGTTTTGAGAATGTAGGTATAGCAATACTTTGAACAATCATCTATAAATGTGACAAAGTATTTTCTACCACCTCGAGTTAAAACCCTATTTGAATCGCAAACATCACTATGAACTAGTTCTAGAAGATCAGAATTCCTTTCTACGAATTTGAATGGTAGTCTAGAATGTTTGGCTTGAATACAAATCTCACACTTGTCTTTATTATCTACAGGAGACTTGGGAATAAGATTTAGGTTCATCATCCTTCTAAGGGAATCCAGGTTCACATGACCTAGTCTACCATGCCAAACATTGGAAGATTCTACATTGGAAATAATAGGAGAAGGATCCAACATTTTATTTACACTACTGAGAATAAACAGACCATCCTTTACAAATCCTCTACCAACAAAGGACTCATTTGTAGAAAATACAACTTTATTGGCTTCCATTACAATCTTGTAACCAGATGCTACAAGAAGGGAACCGCTAACTAAATTTCTCCTAACATTCGGCATATGAAGAACATCATGAAGAGGCAGATCAGATCTATTCTTCATCTTCCTACAATTTGTGCCGTAGAGCCATCTCCTAGGGTTATGCCTCCTCCACATGATTCCTGATAGTTTGAAAAACATGAGCGATCAAATAAAACATGAACATTAGCTCCAGAATCCAACCACCAGTCATCAGAATGGTAAGAAATACTAACTAAGGGTTGGTAAGTCACAGACCTGAAGGAACCAGAAGACCCATTCAGAATCATGTTGGCTTCTGGTTTGGCTGGGCCTTTCCCCTATAGGAAGCCTTGATTGGTTCCTTCTTCCTTTGGAAATAGTTGATGGCCGTGTGGTTTGTTCTACCACACACAAAACAAAATTTTCCTTGATCCTGAGTCTGACCAAAGTTTCTAGATTTTTGGGGTTGTTGGTGTTGACGATTCTGGTGGTTCTGGTGATGAGGCTGAACAATATTCTTCTTCTTGAAGATATTCTTCTTGGGTTTTTGAGGATTATTAGGCTTAGGTTTGCTTTGGGATGACACTACTAGGTTTACCTTAGCCTTAGTCTCAGTCTTGGAGTTAGACCTTAGCCTAAGTTGTTCTTCAACTCTAATTTGCTTCAGTACTTGGGCAAAAGTAAGGTCACCTTGGGTACGATGGAGGTCCTTTTTTACATCAGACTAAGAGGGAGGGAGCTTATCTACCAGGCAAGCTATCTTATGTTCAACTGAAAAGATTGTACCTTTAGCTTGAATGTGCCTCACATATTTTTGGAATTCATGGATTTGTTCATTCATAGATTTGTCATCTACCATGAAATACTTATTAAATGTTGAAGAAGTAAATCTTTCAAATCCAGCATCATCACAACCATATTCATCTTTTAAAGCATCCCAAAGTTCTTTGATGCTTTTATATTCAAAGAATATATCATAAAGTGAATCAGATAAAGCGCTTAAAATTTGATGGAAGCAGTGAAAGTCTATTTCCATAGGATTTTAGGTTTAGAGGAACTGGAGGGTTTGGACATTCCTATGTCAGACTCAGTGTCGTCAGAATCATTTATGATGGGTATGGAACCATCAATGGCTGAAATCAGTCCTAAAGTGGTGAGCCAGAAATTCATTTGACTCTGCCACCTCTTGAAGAGGGTGCCATCTAACTTGGCTGGCTTAGCAGTCTCGTCTCGTCTTTGGTAGACATGATTTCTAAGGTCTAAAAAATAAAATAAAATATTTACTCAATAAGATGGATTAAGCTAAAACTTAACAATTTAAATGATTTTAGTAGACCTTTAAAAATTAAGTTGTTCAAGTTTTGATAAGGTTGGGTTAGCTGTAGGGGCCGGATCCCAGCAAGCGGAGGTTTACTAGGAACACTTAAGAACCGGTCGCTTAGACGATTTACGTCTTTTTGACAAAAGGGCCCTTTCGGCTTATTCCCAAACAAATCTCTACTTTAGAACTTTAAAATTAAAGGAATTTTATTAAATCAATCAATTATTTGCTTTAGCCTAAATTTAAATATTGAGTAAATAAAACTAGAATTGACAAGTATAACAGTCTAAAGTCTGCAAGAAAAATGATGCAACTACTCAAAAAAAAGTAACAGAGGCTCTAGAGTAATGGTTAAAAGAACTATCCCTTGAACTTAAAAGATTTAAAGATACCAACTTTGTAGTTGTAAGTAGCACCAGTCTTAACACAAGCTTACAAAACTAGTTTGTAACAGAAATTAAGTTTTGAACTAAGCAAAAGTTGCCAGTAGTTAAACTAACAACACACAAAAGTATTTGCTAATAGTTTTCTAATTAATGTCTAATCAATAATGGTTTGTTAAGAAACAAATAGTCAATATAACAAAGAATGTGACAGCGTAGGAAGAAATGTTCCAACGTTTTAGTGCTTAATATTAACAAAATTATTAAATTTAAATTATCAACTCTTAGATTGTTGGAAATTATTCCAAAAAATCTGCAAACAAAATAAAATAAAGTAAATGTTACTGGCCTCCGGGGAAGTCGCGCACGTAGCACTGCCCTAAGAGTTGATTCGGGTCTATGTACAGACTTGTTCCGAATGCTCCTAGTGGTGAAACCCCTGCTCTACCGGTATCTCCTCGTCGCACACAACTTGAAAAGAGTGACCCGAACTTAGCGTTGCCCAGAAAAGAACAAGAAACTTACAATTGCTTTGGAATTAAAAGAAGAGTACTAGAGAGAGAGAAGTAGGAAAATCACTAAAAGCCAAGAGTGCTCCTAAAAAGGAATTAAGTAGAATATATATAGATAGTAATAAACCAACCCAAAATAGCCTATAGGCAGCCCAAGTGAGTCAGATCTGAAAGACTTATTCTCCACCATTAGTGAAGCCAAGGAATAGGACAAGAATGGAGCTTGTCTGACTAGGAAGTGAAAGGACTTGGTTTTTATGAGGACTTGGTTTTTTGTACATAACATGCAACAATCTTGCACATGAAAAATAGGTGCCTCATGGATTCCAAACCTTGCCAATCCATCCATTATTAGCAACCTTCCACGCAACAGTTTGTACAAGCACAAATGCATTTTCCTTGATATGCCCTTCATCCATAACATTTCTGCATGTTTCGACTTCACATGTACTAACCGACTTGGTTGTAAGCAACCATGAAGTCGAACCCCCAAAGCTAGGCTTCACCGTGAAGGTTTTCTTTCCAAAAATATCCTTACTTATATTTACTAATTAAAAAAATTACTTAAAGTTAATAGGGGTAACTAGATAATTACGAGAGGTGTCTTTTGGTCTTTCCAAATAGTTTTTCATGCATGTATAAAATAAAATAATAATAGTAATATAATAATAAGTTTAAAATAATTAATATTGATGACTTTTAGTCTTCTTAATAATAATAATATACTACTATTATTTGCTCTTTTCAAGTAACATAAAATACGTGTAACGTACGTGCACATATACTAGTATATATAATATGAAAACTTGGTGGAGAAACTTTTGAATTCCTGAAATACCCTTGAGTATTTTATAACATTATGCTATTATGTCAACTTGCATGTCATTTATTTTAAGAGTCAAAGCAATAACGTTTGCATGCTAGGAAGTTTTCTTTTTCTATACAACTCTTCTTGTTCCAATGGTAATAAATTTTTATGTCCGTACCATTTTCAAGTGGTTATTTATTCTCAATAGAAAATTAGAAAAAGAACAAAATTTGTAATCTCTTGGCATTGTAAAAAGAAAGCATACACACATGAATAACCACCTAAAAAATATAGAAAGACGACAGCTGACTTTATGATATTTTAATTAAAATACATACAAAAGCACGTCCATGTAGAGTAGTATATATAGGCTTGCTCTTAAAGTAAGAAAATAGGGAGTACAGATTCGGACAATATTAAATATATAAAAAACGATGACTATAAAGAGAAAATCATATTAAGAGAAGAGGTAGATACGTTATTTGAGTCCATTTTTGTTCACTCACCAAAATTAAGGTGGATGTTAACCCTTCCATTCAAAGGTTGTCACGTATCAAACTAGTTGTGAGGGTAAAACATCCATCCTCTCTTTAACATCATTTTCTCTTCTGTATCTAGAGTTGGTAGAGCCCAATTAAGAGTATAAAACAGTGTATCATGAGGTGTGACGTACATGCATGCATTGCATGGGATAGGTCCCGCTATACATGTGAGCGTGTGGGGGGTTTTGTTGGATTTGGCGGTGGAGGAAAATGTGCACTACAAAAAAAAATGACGTTTTGACGGTTTATTTCTTGACAATAGTGGAAATCCATCAACGAAAGGGATTATATTGACGGTTTTAGGTATACGTCAAGTAGACACATGTTTTATGTTAATTTAGCAAATTTTTACCATAATAGTTGACGGTTTAATAGGATCCGTCAAGAAACACTAATTTTTTTATTGACGGATTGGTAATAACCGTCATTTTTTACCATAATAGCAGCGCTCATAGCTATATGATGATGATGCATGACACAGTTGTTCAACCCCAAGAAATTAATAAGTAAACCAACTATTCATCACAAAAAGTATATTTGTCACATAATAAACTACGTACAGAGGGATCTGGCATTAACTATAAGCACAAAAGAGTGACGATCATCCTTAAGCTATATAAACCCTAAGAATTTCCGTTCTTCTTTTGGCTTCACTCACTCTCATGACCACATATAAATAGCAAACCTGCACTTGTTATATATGTAGCCCAACAAGAACACACTAGCTATAGCTAGTACTAATTAAACCAAGAATCAATTATATAGCCATGGCCGAGAAGGAGGGTGGTGTGGTGAAGGCCGGCGAGGAAGGGATGAAGCTCGCCCTCTCCCTCCTGGAGGAGTTTGCACTGCCGATGGGCCTCCTCCCTCTGGCGGACGTGGTCGAGGTGGGCTTCGTCCGCGCCACGGGCTACATGTGGATCGTGCAGCGCAAGAAGGTGGAGCACAGCTTCAAGATGGTGGGCAAGCTGGTGAGCTACGACACCGACATCCACGGCTACGTGGAGAGGAAGCGCATCAGGAAGCTCAAGGGGGTGAAGGCCAAGGAGCTCATCCTGTGGCCGCCGGTCAACGAGATCGTCGTCGACGATCCCCCGACCGGCAAGGTCCACTTCAAGAGCCTCGCCGGGGTCACCAAGACCTTCCCTGTCGAGGCATTTGCAGCTGGCCAGTAATTAGGCTAGCTATATAGGGAGTGAGTGTTTGTTTAAGTACTCTCCCCTTCATCATCCTTTAATTAATCCAAGTCTTTTATTATAAAGTGAAAGTGTGTTTGATGATGTAATAATTTGGAGCTTTTTCTTGTTTATCATGTTGAATGGGAGTTCCATCTTAGCTATGATCATGTTATATATACACGGTAGCTCAGCACTACAAAGGAGCTAATACTCCATGCTACAGTAGGGTGACACTACCATGAGGTAGAACCTCGATTTTGGACCATATCATAATGGCATAACACCGTATCGTTCTAGGGGGAATAATTTATCGTGCTTTTGCGCAAGGCATGCAGGACCTTCAGTAAGGCTTGCAACCTAGGCTGAAAGGGTAGCGTCGCATGCTAAATTCGATTAAGTCCTAAGTGGTGTGTAACACCAATGACCACATGTAAGATAGTAGCATGCTCACGTATTGTCTTATGCAGGTATAATTACTATTTCTGTTTTATGTAGGGATGAGCACGGCCGTGGTAAGAATTGTGATAAATCGTTATGTTTTACTGTATGCTTTGTTACTTCAAAGATGGCTATCGATATGAACTGAATTCATTTAGTTCTAATAGAAAAAAAACTCTAAAGCATGCCTACCTTAACAATCAGAGTCGGTTTAGACGAGTGGGTTCGTCTCGTCCACTTAGCAAGTGTGCTAACCCCCTTTCCAACTCCCCAGGTGTGGCGGGAGCTTTATACTGGAGCTGAAGTGCGGAGAGGGCGTTTTGAAGCTCTTCATATTCTGAAGTATTTTGAAGCCAATTCATCGAAGGCTTATGTATAAAGGGACGAATGTATGTAACGACAAGTATTAGTTCAGGGAGCTTCTCGAGTATATTTCTTTTGTTTCAATCAATGTAGCCGCAACGGCATCCAATGTAATTACGACTTGCACTTCGTTGCAAGCTCTGAATGAAAAATATATTTCTATCTTCCTAAACTGCGTGTTCAATATTCTGATGTGATTTGTGAAGTTTTAACTTGGTGTTTCAATATATTGATCAAACGTAATGTTCTTGCCTTGTACGAGTGCAATTTCAAGCTCGTACGACATCACGCCTTAGCGAGGACGATCGATTCGGCATAATACTACCGGGGACGAATGGTTTGTCGACTCGGGACGTGACAACACTGGAGCTGCATTCCAGCGTGAAGAAGCTTCCTCGTTGGAGCTGTATTCGAGCATGTTGGAGCTGCATTCTAGTGTGAAGGGTGTTCATGCTGGAGTGCATTCCAGCACGAAGGGTGTTTATGCTGAAGATGCATATTTTCATTCAAGTGGCATTTAAAGTGCCAACAATGCTGAATGCTACAGATTTCGAAACGACACAACAATGAAAGAGGAATGTTACAGAAAACGAGGAGTCTTCCTTTATTAGAGCGGCCGCTATCATTATATTTTAAAGCAGTCATCATGACAATGGGACACGTAGCAGACAACCCACACTTCACGCGTGAATGTCTTCCATGCTAGAAGACGTTACGCTGGAGAAGACCAAGCATCGCTGTAATTGCCTTCCAGCATGGAGGACATCCACGTTGTAATGGACCGTTCAGCCTGGATTTTTCCAATTCATTCCGTTTCGAGTCTACCATTATGTTACTTATGCTCAACACAAAATTTAAAACATGCATGAATATAGAATTAATGTATATATATGATCTAAAACCTCTGGTTGGCTATAGCTATAGGAAAACACTATCTGGCCTGCAGGCGGGCCAGCCTGCACGCCAGGTGGCCGAAGCCCATTGGACCTCCCTATAGGCATGGGTTCCATGCCGGTTGACCTGCCAATGAGATGGCGGTCCACCTAGCAGCGCTCATAGCTATATGATGATGCATGACACAGTTGTTCAACCCCAAGAAATTAATAAGTAAACCATATATGCATCACAAAAAAAAAAATGTTTGTCACATAATAAACTACGTACAAGAGGGATCAGGCATTAACTATAAGCACAAAAGAGTGACGATCATCCTTAAGCCATATAAACCTAAGAATTTCCGTTGTCAACAGCCTCTTCTTTTGGCTTCACTCACTCTCATGATCACATATAAATAGCAAACCTGCACTTGTTATATATGTAGCCCAACAAAAACACACTAGCTATAGCTAGTACTAATTAAACCAAGAATCAATTATATAGCCATGGCCGAGAAGGAGGATGGTGTGGTGAAGGCCGGCGAGGAAGGGATGAAGCTCGCCCTCTCCATCCTGGAGGAGTTTGCGCTGCCGATGGGCCTCCTTCCTCTGGGGGACGTGGTCGAAGTGGGCTTCGTCCGCGTGACGGGCTACATGTGGATCGTGCAGCGGAAGAAGGTGGAGCACAGCTTCAAGATGGTGGGCAAGCTGGTGAGCTACGACACTGACATCCACGGCTACGTGGAGTGGAAGCGCATCAGGAAGCTCAAGGGGGTGAAGGCCAAGGAGCTCTTCCTGTGGCCGCCGGTCAACGAGATCGTCGTCGACGACCCCCCGACCGGTAAGGTCCACTTCAAGAGCCTCGCCGGGGTCACCAAGACCTTCCCTGTCGAGGCATTTGTAGCTGGCCAGTAATTAGGCTAGCTATATAGGGAGTGAGTGTTTGTTTAAGTACTCTCCCCTTCCTCATCCTTTAAGTAATCCGAGTCTTTTATTATAAAGTGAAAGTGTGTTTGATGATGTAATAATTTGGAGCTTTTTCTTGTTTATCATGTTGAATGGGAGTTCCATCTTAGCTATGATTATGAATGTTTATCATGTGTACTCTCTCTCTCTCTCTCTCTCTCATCTCTCTCTCTCTCTCTCTTGGAGGAACATGTGTAGCCTAAGCATGTAGAGTATTCTATTTAGGGTTTACTTGTAGAAACATTGTGCTAGTTTAATTTTCTTCACTACTATGTAATAGAGAAAAAGTAGACTTCACCGAAGTTCCCCCCCCCCCCCCCCCCCCCCCCCCCCCCCCCCCAAAAAAAAAATTGTTCACTAAATTTAATATGGGTAACTACCTATAGAAAAAGAAATTTTTTTAAGCAGATTATTATTTGCTCTTTCCAAGTATTATGAAATACGTGCAAGGCACGTACATATATACTAGTACAAAGTGCCAGAACTAGAAAACACAAATAAAAACTCACTACTGGGGTGATGAAGATCATCGTTGCTCAAAGCAAGATTCGTCATATCGATAATCTACTCCTAGGAACCAGCAAGTTCAAAGATGAACTTCTGGAACGTTTCCAGCCACATAGAAATCACACTAGCTTGCTACCACACATAGGATTTGCGCGCATAGAAATCTTATGCGTGCGGGTGGTTGGCTACTCTCTCTCTCTCTCTATCCGGTTTCTCTTGGAGGAAGAACAAATGAAGCAACAATTAGAACCTTTAAAAGAGAGAGAAGGTCACATATTCATAGGGAGGGTTCTCACCTACCCCTATTCGTGCCCAAACCCTATCATATTCACCTGTCGCATCAGCCTGCACACAATACTGACTTGACAGTGTCATACCTGTATACGTCACACTCAACCTGCAACAGTCGGCTCCTACAACAACATGTTTGTGATATGCGCACGTAACTATGAAGTTCACTGAGACCTATGCACTGAGTGCTTATGTGTCAAGAGCCATATGCATACGGTCTCGCACACACATCCTTGCGCATAAAGCCTCGCGAACAATGCCTTGAGTAGGCAGTCATGCGCATAATACCTTGCACATAAGATGCCGCAAATGATATTACATGCGCATAATGCCGCATGGTCATATACTATTGCACATATTATGCCATGTGTATGGAAAGTCATGCACATATTATGCCATGTGCATGGAAAGTTGTGCACATAATCATACAGTCCATAGTCCTCTCTTTAAGCAAGTGACAAAATAAGATAATTTCCATGGAGTCTTGATCATTGCCTCTTGGAGAATTAGCCCATACACCACAAAGTTGGCACACCCTAAGTGCATAAGTCAATACAAAGCTGAAACATTATATTGAGATGCGCACTTGGGGTGCTAAACAATGTGGGTAATATCACGACCCGCTCCTGAATAATCGGATGCGAGTCGGACACGTTCAGCTTATGTTGTAGACTCAATGTAGTAAGCTGTACTAAGTATATAAAGAACTTCACAAGATATGATAAAATCCACATCACAGCATCTAATGTGTTCCCAGAGTTCATCACAATACAATGTCCAAAAATAAAGTCTACTACACAAAATGAAACTAGATCTAAATATCAGCAGCAACTCCTAGGTCCTGAGTCATAGTGTCGTCCTGCTTAACTAAGGTCTCGGGCACCTTTCCATAGAAGGTAGTGTTAGTGCCGAGGCACAATTTTCGATGGAAAATTCTGAAACTGAAACAATTGTAAAGACAACGTTTCAAATGCAACACCTTAAAGAAGATGTGCAACAGAGATCCTGGAGGATTCTGAATTACGAGGATCTAAAAAGATTCTACGTAATACACAAAAAAAATCTAAAGAGACTTTTGTGCAAGCGACTATCGGCAGTAGAGCTTCTAAAAAGAAGTTACTGTAAAAGGCAACAACAGCGATAACAGGCGAGAATGAGATGCTGGGGTGAATGAACCACCGTTGCTCAAAGCTTTATTCGCCCCACACGAGCACGAACAGCTTCCAGGAACCAGCAAGTTCACGAAGAACTTCTGGAACGCTCGTAAGTCAATATTTGAGACTTGAACGGGCTTCCTGGACTTTACAGACTCCCTTAACTCTCTTTTTGGTGCATCTTTCAAAGGAGGCCAAGGGGCTCTATTTATAGAGTGGAGTTGAGACTTCACCTCTTCTCCAATCCGATGTGGGACTAAAATACCAATACTCAAAAATAGAGTTTGATATTTTAGATCACATCGGATAGGAGAAGAGGTGAAGTCTCAACTCCACTCTATAAATAGAGCCCCTTGGCCTCCTTTGAAAGATGCACCAAGAAGAGAGTTAAGGGAGTCTGTAAAGTCCAGGAAGCCCGTTCAAGTCTCAAATATTGACTTACGAGCGTTCCAGAAGTTCTTTGTGAACTTGCTGGTTCCTGGAAGCTGTTCGTGCTCGTGTGGGGCGAATAAAGCTTTGAGCAACGGTGGTTCATTCACCCTAGCATGTCACGACCCGCACCCGTTTTTTTTTTTAAACGGATACGAGACGTGTCCAAGCCAGCCTACGCCGCAGTGTCGGCGGTAGAACGCTGTCACGGCCATGAAGATCAAAATCACAAACAATGCTCATTCACATAATTAATTTAACTTACAATGATTACAAATTTTACATTTGTAGAAGAATATAAACTTGTACAATTAAATGAATGACTACAACTCAACTATCTAGCTAGTCTCTAGGCTTTTGTCTGCAAGTACTCCCGTCACTCCCAAGCTAAGTGAATCCACGGCTAACCTGAAAATGTTGGTTTCCAGTCAGGAATGGAACGAGCACAATTCACCGAATGCAATTTCAAATAAAGAAAATGACTATAAGACAAAGGTTAGGCATCAATCATGAGTTTTGAAAATAACAGTAAAGCCGTAAGAAAATCAATAGTAAAAATAGACCAATATACTTTCCACCGTTAGAAGTACCTTTGACATGTGATCGGCCTGGGGTACTACACCGCACGGTCTACGAGATCTACTGCATAAAAATAAACAATGTCTACGAGATCTACAATGTCTACGAGAGCTACAATGTCTACGAGATCTACTGCATAAAATAAACAATGTCTACGAGATCTACAATGTCTACGGTCGGATCACACATCCTTGGTACTTCTCATTCCCGACTCAATAATTTATAATAGAGTATAAAAATCACATAACCGATGACTAATCAATGAAATATAGTAAAGATCAATATCGAAATGCAGACAATAAACTGTACTCGCCTGTGGTCCTGTGCTGGTGAAACCGATAATCTGAGCCACTCAGTATGCTACAATAGTCAAAACTTGTACAACAGTCCCCGAAAGCTGAAATAAACATTACCAATATTTTCAGAATAGTCAAATTAGCTAGGATTGCCTGTCCTTAAGTCCAATTTTGGATACAGGGGCAAAACGGTAATTTTGGGTCAAAACGATGTCCGCCGTTGGACCCGCTTTGCACCGAAAAGCGTGCCAGAGTCAACGGTCTCTAAAGTCATCAAACTACATGTCTACGGATCCGGTTTTCCGATACGAACCCAACCGTATGTCCAAAGTTGGATTCCGGCGAGCCGTGCACAAAATCGCCCGTTGAGTGGGACCGTGGGGCCCGCAAAACGACGTCGGATTCAACTGTCTCAGAATTGGACCAAACTTGGCATGCAGGACCAGAAAAACGATACGGTCCTGTTGGCGCAAGTTTCGTCTCGATCTGACGAACGTGCACAAAGTAATTAGAGAATTTGCAAAGTGCACGATACGGTAAATTTCGACGGATACGCATCAAATTCGTCGCGCACACGCGACCAATTTGAATTCCATCAAAACCCACACGACCACGAAGCCGATACGCAGCTTTCGATGCTTTCGGTTCGCGACCACGTCGCCCGGATTGGCGGGACGCACGTCGTATCGAAGCGTTTTTCTAAAATTTTACAATTTTGAAAACATATTTTTCACAAATTTCAAATCGATTTCTGTCACATTATAATGTTCTAAAATTAAAAATAAAAGTAGGGTTTTTATGTCCTACATGTTGTCAATAAATGCTTTCAGGTAGATTTTTGAAATCATGCATGGTTTGGGCGAAAACTGGCCGCGAACTAGAGTGTTTGGACTGTTTCACGTGTCCTGTTTCGACAGATTTTTCGACCACTTTGGGTTCGACTTACGATGCGTACGGTGGAACTAAAATCGAAGTGATTGAAGGGATTAGGAGAGGGTCATGTTGGGAACATACCAGATCGATCGTTTCGCGAAACGATCCACTGGATGCGACGAACCATCGCCTCGAAGTTGGTCTTATTCCCGTGCTCACTGCTGCTGTCACTCCGTGTTCTCGCGCGCGACTGGCATCCCCGCGCCCTCGGCCTTGTGCGGCGGCGCCCAGGGTGGCGTGCGCACCCAGAGGGGGTCGCCAGGGTGGTGGCGGCCTGGTGTTTAGGGTTTCAAGTTTTTCGATCTCTCTATTGTCGAACAAAACTATTTGTACTGAAGGGGGGGTGGTCGGCTGTGCTATTGTAAGGGTCGGGTTTGCTCCTGGGGGTTGTGGGCTTCCTTTGCTGGGCTCTCAGTTTGGAGCTCAGCTCGTGGGCTGAGCGGCTAGGCCTGGATGGGCTTTATATATATATCTTTTATTCTTCTCTTCTTCCTTTTTAATACTTGTATATATATATATACCTATATACATATATACGTTCATGTCTGCATACAAGTATAAGTATACGTATACATATATTTGCATATTTACCCATACATATATTCGTATATTTACAATAAAAGTATTCCTAATTTATTTCTTTTGTTTTATAAAGATATATTATATACAACTATTTACATGTATATTTATACATATACGATAAATATCCATATACCATATAATATGCTTATATTATAATTATATAAAATGAGTCTATTGAGCTACCAAATACATATATTTATATATACGCACACACATATATATATATATCTTTATATATACGCACACGTTTATTTATATATATATAAAAATACACACCTATATATATATATATATATATATATATATATATATATATATATATATATATATATATATATATATATATATATATATATATATATATATATATGTACAAGCCCACACACATTCACATGTATTAAATACACATATATATTTTATATTCTTATATTCACCTATATCTTTTGATAAAGTATGATGATAACTATTAATAATAAATAATTTATATTTTAATACCCACAATAATAATATTAGTATTATACAACCTCAATGAAATAATAATAATAATAAAAATAATAAAATCTCAATAAGCCAATGATTAATTATTTATAACATCTAAAAATCACCAATAAAATAATATTAAAATATTTAAAAAAACTTTCGGGAAGGGGGGCTACAAATCTACCCACCTTAAAAATAATTTCGTCCTCGAAATTCTATATCATAACTATTTCTTAAGAATCAAAAAAAAAGTCTACTCTAATCTTAATCTCCTCAATTTAATTACTCAAAATAATTTATACCCTCCTCCTAGCCATTTTGTAACTACAAATCCTTGAGGACTTCTACCCACCTTAGGTCACACTACTCCCTTGAAACACGGGTCACTAAAATCTTATAATCTTTTAATTAATGTCTAATAATTCTACCAAAATATCTAGGACATATGGTATCTGAAATCCTCTCGTGTCTATCAGGCAAACGAAAAACTTAACATGCCAATTTATACAAGTAGCTAAGAATATTGGCAAACTCTAGTAAGCACGACTATTCGTCGCTCCGAAGTAGGAAGGACAGGGAAATAAGGAAGAATAATCGGGGCAACTGTGAAGTTTTAAAGAGCGGTAGAGCATAGACAATAATACAGATAGAAAGGGTATATATGAACTTATAGTCTTATTCGCTAGATCAGACTACTCTAGTCCAGTCACTTGCTACCTCGAAGAACCCTTCGATACTTAGAGTGGCCTGCAATCCGTGCAATACAGAAGTCTCGTCCTTGAAATCCTAATTCAAACAATGTTCCATAATAGAACGAAATTTAAGAAATCAAGAGTGTGATCTTAACGGGTTCTCTATTTGGACATCAGTCGTTGATTGGATGAACATTGGGTTTCAATCTATATGGACTAGACAATATCCTAATAATAAAATTGTTTCTACTAGTTAGGGTAACCTAGAATAGGTTCCTATCCAAGGGTTGAGCTAGTTGTCAGTCCAGTTGGTTAGCTAGGTCCCTCAAGCCCCAAAATGCGCCTTCAGTGATTTTTGTGTTTAAAAAGCACAAGAGGCCTCTATCAAGTGGCACACTAGTGACGTGTGCGTAGTGGGTTGTCGAGTAGATCACAACCATATATTGGGTCAAAATGAATTGAGTCAAGGTTGAGGCTCTAGTGGAAGTCGGGAAGTATACCGGTATTATGGTAAGGGTTATAGCTAGTCCTTTTTACCTGAAAGTCGTACCATAAAATTAGAGTATAAGGGGACTTGTTTGAGTGGGACATGATATACCTAGATGAAGGTGAACTCGTCTAGGCCTTGCATATGCAGTTTGTTGGAAGATAACAGCTGGTCTCGTGCTCCGAATATTAATGACACGGCCGGGGACACAAAATAATCTAAATGGAAAGTGGGAGTCCATAGGGCACTAACTATCATTCTAATAAAATTTTATTCTAATCAATCGGTGATCTTTGTATATCCCAAAACCTTAGGAGGCTTACAGTCTACCCACCTTAGAATAGGACATGGTCTTAGGAATATCGAGGTTAGAAGGATTCCAAAATCCAGATACTGTACCTCGACTCTTGTTAATAGAGGATAAGGCACTGCATAACGGAATACGGTAGATATAAATCATGTCAAGGATCGTTCATCAATAAATGGAGAACGAGTGTGTACACTGACACATGGTCGATAAAATAGAATGACCTACTCGTCCGCAGTATATGAGAGTTTCCGATGGGGTAACCAACTCCAAGGCACAACATAAGAAAGGATTTCTAACAATTCAGTCAAAAACATCTATTTGTGTCAAACCTGCCAGACTTTGGTCACAAGGGTTGTAGTGATCAGGTATTGCTGTTGACAACTGGTAGGTCACAGTGTGACATGGTATTTAAGCTATGATATTGGCTAAGCTAGTGACTGTGGTGTTCCAACACTAGCTAGGTCTTAAAAAATAAAATTTACATAACTAGAGTAATATTTGTTGGAAACCAATCTCGGGATGAGTGTCACGGAAATGGTTACCCTATTGTCCACTCATCTCATGTCTAACTGTGGGTTTTGGTCGAAGAAAGGTTGGGTTAAGGCTTTAAGGGTTGCTAGTTAAAGCAAGCTTCAAGCAATTAATTAGAGACTCACAACATTTGGTTTCTTGCAAAGAGACGGTCTCCTAGTTTGGCATTTTGACTAAGGGTAGAACCCTAATCGTTCTTAAATTCAGAGGGCTTGAAAGTCCCAAAAGTAGTTTGAGGGACGAGAGGAGAACGAGTAACTTATTCACATGACTGGCCGATGGTAGCTACACTTGTGTATACAACTATCATAGCCATGGGGGATACTTTGTACCTCTCTACCAATTACGAGCTTTCGCCTTTCCAAATCAGTGAAAGACAAAAACGAATAAAGAGTTCAATAAAGATATCACTGAATACAAATTCGTGATTCAAAGGCGAATGTATAATTCAAGAGGAATTATCAAAGCAGTCGCGGATGAGATCCTATAGACATCTACATCTCAATCCACATAGGTTAATAAGAGGGAGAGCGAACCGAGTGTACTACGGCTGATCAGACCGTAATATATCAATTCTGATTAGACAATATGTTAGTGGGCGTCCCCAATAAACATATGTCTTGAATCAAGCTCGATAAAAGAGTAAGCTTGCAAAACTAGGCTGTGATAGTAACATTGGTCAAAATAGTCAAATTACAAGTACGCAAAAATTTGAAAGGAGTTACAAGTAGTTTGAGTTTTGTGAGAATCAAACCTTACCCGGTGTTCTTGCTTATACGGTCTTCCTACTATCTTGTTATCCACAAGGACTTGGTTGACTAATGGGTTATGGACCTTTATTTTCTATTTTTCAGGTAAACCTATTAGCGTCAATCAATTTTCTCGTCAATAAGTCACAAGGACTACAGAACGCTAGGTCGGGAGACATGCTACCCAACTTACAAAACTTCCACTACTATTAGCTTCGGATCTTATAGAACATACAGGGCACTGTCCTATCCTCTATGGTATCCCTAATTTGTAATCACGTCTGAAGTTATTCACCGAGGACTACGCCTCGCCCGTAAAATCGGGCTGTGGTAAACCCTTTGTTTCGTAACTCAAATATGACACAAATCGAACATTACTTATCTCTATCCAATATTGGCTCAAGGGTAACTACGATCAGGAGTGGGCCACTAGCCATAGTTTCAGGAATGTTCTATAACCTATATATTTTCTTAAACTAATTTCACCTCTAGGGGTTGTGCCTTGCCAGTGCGCTGCTGGCTGCAGGGAATCCAGAGTCTTCATAATTCAAATAAATGGCGACAGCGCGCTACTGTCCTGCCATTATGAGCTAACTAATATTTCTTTAACTATATTCTTTAAAAAATTCATGAGCTTCTAGAGATTCAAACATGTTCACTATGAAATAAAGCATAAGTATTTGTCCTATCAGTCACCACCCTTCGAATGAAAGATCGAACATGGAGAAAATAACTGAAGACAAAAGGAATACAAAAATTCTAGTATCCTTTTCATGTGTATTCAAACTATTGAGGAAAAACTTTGAATCGAAACTAACAATAATCAGAATTTATACAAAATAATAATTCCTAGGACAAATAGAAACTAAATAGACAATTCGGATTAAGATATGATGGTAATTTCTCAAGGGCAAGGAGAAGGAATTAAATAATTTATCAAGGTTAGACCATTAACTCTATGAAGCCCTGTCTCACCAAGCGAATAACCTATCCACATTGGATCATAACGTCCTACCAAGAGATAATAGTGTAACTATGGGGATATGACAAGTTATCAAAGTTAATAACCCTCATCCTAAATTGCATGGCCTAGACTACCCATCGGTAAATTTGTATAAGGAACTCCTAGTCCTAGTCATTCATTTAAATTAAATTAATCTTTGTTCGTGAATGAGCATGTTCTAGTCGCAGGCTCGCAATAGTACAACTAACTTAAGTACTATCACGAGTTCGCGTGATTTACGAAGACTGACCTGCATGGGCCACCACAAAAACTTGTCACGACCCGCACCCGTTTTTTTTTAAACGGATACGAGACGTGTCCAAGCCAGCCTACGCCGCAGTGTCGGCGGTAGAACGCTGTCACGGCCATGAAGATCAAAATCACAAACAATGCTCATTCACATAATTAATTTAACTTACAATGATTATAAATTTTACATTTGTAGAAGAATATAAACTTGTACAATTAAATGAATGACTACAACTCAACTATCTAGCTAGTCTCTAGGCTTTTGTCTGCAAGTACTCCCGTCACTCCCAAGCTAAGTGAATCCACGGCTAACCTGAAAATATTGGTTTCCAGTCAGGAATGGAACGAGCACAATTCACCGAATGCAATTTCAAATAAAGAAAATGACTATAAGACAAAGGTTAGGCATCAATCATGAGTTTTGAAAATAACAGTAAAGCCGTAAGAAAATCAATAGTAAAATAGACCAATATACTTTCCACCGTTAGAAGTACCTTTGACATGTGATCGGTCTGGGGTACTACACCGCACGGTCTATGAGATCTACTGCATGAAAATAAACAATGTCTACGAGATCTACAATTTCTACGAGAGCTACAATGTCTACGAGATCTACTGCATAAAATAAACAATGTCTACGAGATCTACAATGTCTACGGTCGGATCACACATCCTTGTTACTTCTCATTCCCGACTCAATAATTTATAATAGAGTATAAAAATCACATAACCGATGACTAATCAATGAAATATAGTAAAGATCAATATCGAAATGCAGACAATAAACTGTACTCGCCTGTGGTCATGTGCTGGTGAAACCGATAATCTGAGCCACTCAGTATGCTACAATAGTCAAAACTTGTACAACAGTCCCCGAAAGCTGAAATAAACATTACCAATATTTTTAGAATAGTCAAATTAGCTAAGATTGCCTGTCCTTAAGTCCAATTCTGGACACAGGGGCAAAACGGTAATTTCGGGTCAAAACGATGTCCGCCGTTGGATCCGCTTTGCACCGAAAAGCGTGCCAGAGTCAACGGTCTCTAAAGTCATCAAACTACATGTATACAGATCCGGTTTTCCGATATGAACCCAACCGTATGTCCAAAGTTGGATTCCGGCGAACCGTGCACAAAATCGCCCGTTGAGTGGGACCGTGGGGCCCGCAAAACGACGTTGGATTCAACTGTCTCAGAATTGGACCAAACTTGGCATGCAGGACCAGAAAAACGATTCGGTCCTGTTGGCGCAAGTTTCGTCTCGATCTGACGAACGTGCACAAATTAATTGGAGAATTTGCAAAGTGCACGATACGGTGAATTTCGACGGATACGCATCAAATTCGTCGCGCACACGCGACCAATTTGAATTCAATCAAAACCCACACGACCATGAAGCCGATACGCAGCTTTCGATGCTTTCGGTTCGCGACCACGTCGCCCGGATTGGCGGGACGCACGTCGTATCGAAGCGTTTTTCTAAAATTTTACAATTTTGAAAATATATTTTTCACGAATTTCAAATCGATTTCTGTCACATTATAATGGACTAAAATTAAAACTAAAAGTAGGTTTTTTATGTCCTACATGTTGTCAATAAATGCTTTCAGGTAGATTTTTGAAATCATGCATGGTTTGGGCAAAAACTGGCAGCGAACTAGAGTGTTTGGACTGTTTCACGTGTCCTGTTTTGACAGATTTTTCGACCACTTTGGGTTCGACTTACGATGCGTACGGTGGAACTAAAATCGAAGTGATTGAAGGGATTAGGAGAGGGTCATGTTGGGAACATACCAGATCGATCGTTTCGCGAAACGATCCACTGGATGCGACGAACCATCGCCTCGAAGTTGGTCTTATTCCCGCGCTCACTGCTGCTGTCACTCCGTGTTCTCGCGCGCGACTGGCATCCCCGCGCCCTCGGCCTTGTGCGGCGGTGCCCAAGGTGGCGTGCGCACCCAGAGGGGGTCGCCAGGGTGGTGGCGGCCTGGTGTTTAGGGTTTCAAGTTTTTCGATCTCTCTATTGTCGAACAAAACTATTTGTACTGAAGGGGGGGGGGGGGGTCGGCTGTGCTATTGTAAGGGTCGGGTTTGTTCCTGGGGGTTGTGGGCTTCCTTTGCTGGGCTCTCAATTTGGAGCTCAGCTCGTGGGCTGAGCGGCTAGGCCTGGATGGGCTTTATATATATATATATCTTTTATTCTTCTCTTCTTCCTTTTAATACTTGTATATATATATATACCTATATACATATATACGTTCATGTCTGCATACAAGTATAAGTATACGTATACATATATTTGCATATTTACCCATACATATATTCGCATATTTACAATAAAAGTATTCCTAATTTATTTCTTTTGTTTTATAAAGATATATTATATACAACTATTTACATGTATATTTATACATATACGATAAATATCCATATACCATATAATATGCTTATATTATAATTATATAAAATGAGTCTATCAATCGAGCTACCAAATACATATATTTATATATACGCACACATATATATATATATATATATATCTTTATATATACGCACACGTTTATTTATATATATATAAAAATACACACCTATATATATATATATATATATATATATATATATATATATATATATATATATATATATATATATATATATATATATACAAACCCACACACATTCACATGTATTAAATACACATATATATTTTATATTCTTATATTCACCTATATCTTTTGATAAAGTATGATGATAACTATTAATAATAAATAATTTATATTTTAATACCCACAATAATAATATTAGTATTATACAACCTCAATGAAATAATAATAATAATAAAAATAATAAAATCTCAATAAGCCAATGATTAATTATTTATAACATCTAAAAATCACCAATAAAATAATATTAAAATATTTAAAAAATACTTTCGGGAAGGGGGGCTACACAGCATCTCATTCTCGTCTGTCATCGCTGCTGTTGCCTTTTACAGTAACTTCTTTTTAGAAGCTCTACTGCCGATAGTCGCTTGCACAAAAGTCTCTTTAGATTTTTTTGTGTATTACGTAGAATCTTTTTAGATCCTCGTAATTCAGAATCCTCTAGGATCTCTGTTGCACATCTTCTTTAAGGTGTTGCATTTGAAACGTTGTCTTTACAATTGTTTCAGTTTCAGAATTTTCCATCGAAAATTGTGCCTCGGCACTAACAATCTCAAAGCTTTAGTGAGAAGATGGATAACTCTCGTGCTTCGCTCATCGATACCGGCTTTAACAAGTTGGAGAAATTCGATGGTGAACACTTCCAGATATGGAAACGAAAGGTCACTTTAAATCTTCAACTTGTGAATGTTGATCACGTGCTGTCAGAAGAAGAACCGATCGTTCCAACCACTGGATCTGCTGTGGCTGTGGCCGCTGCTACGACCAAGCAAGCGAAGTGGAAGAGAGAAAACAGTATATATAAACTACTGATACTCAATTCCATGGAAGACTCTCTGGCAGAGTCCTACTCCAAGAAGACATCTGCCAAAGAGATATGGGACTCCTTGGAAAAGCTCTATGAAGATGACGAGAACCGGTCCAAGATCTTCATGGTAGAAAAATACCACAAGTGGACCTTCGAAGACGAGAAGTCGATGCTGCCCCAAGTGAAGGAGTTTCTGAAGTTGCGTCAGAAACTAGAAGACGAGAACATGCCCCTCGTCGACAAGTTTGTCGTTGGAGGGATCGTCGCAAAACTTCCTGCAGGATGGAGTAACTTCTATGCAAGGATGCATCGAAAGAAGATGGAAATTAGCTTGGAAGATTTTTTGCAAGAGATCCATGTTGAGGACGAGATACGCTCTCAACAGAAGATGGATACTCTGTCCCAGCAACTGGCGAAGGCAAATCTGGTCTAAACCAGAGAGTACCAGGGAAAGCAGGCTGCTTCTCATCGCAAAAAGAAGGACTTCACGAATCTGAAAGTGAAGGGTCCTGCTTTCAAGCAGCAGAAGTCCAAGTCCCATGTGACTTGCTTCAATTGTGGCAAGAAGGGCCACTACAAATCCGAATGCAAGTACAAGCCCAAAGAACAAAGTGAGCCTAGTAAGATTTCTATGGTTACTAATCTAGTTGCCATGATAGCACAGGTTGCAACTGTGGGGGCTGACTTGGACTGGTAGATAGACACTGGTGTGACCTGCCATGTCTGTTCAGACAAGGACTGGTTCGTCTCTTATGAGCCAACTTCAGAGAAGGTCATAATGGCAAACCAGGCACAAGCTGAAGTACTGGGGATCAGGACGGTGGAGCTGAAACTCATATCGGGGAACACTCTGACGCTTCAAGGTGTGAAACATGTTCCAGTAATTGCTAAGAACCTGATCTCTGGAAGTCTGCTTTGTAACGCAGGCTTGAGGATGGACATCAATGCTGGCCAGTTGGTGATGTCCAAGAAGGGTACATTCTTCGGGAAAGCTTTCCAAACTGAAGGAATATACAAGATTCAGCTTGTTGTAACCCAGCATGATAATATAAATGCAATCACTTTTTCGGATTATTCTCTTGAGTTGTGGCATAATAGGCTAGGACATGTTCATTGTAAAAGGATTAACAGAATGTCTAGTCTAGGACTTATCTCTAAGTGTGGGGGTAAGGTAGAGAAATGCGAAGTATGTGCTCAGACGAAGATCACTAGGAAACCCTTTCACAGGGTCCATCGAAGCACAGATCTTCTGGAGTTGGTTCACTCAGATATCTGTGACTTCAAACAATTCTCTACAAAGGCCGGGATGAAGTATTTCATTACTTTCATCGATGACTTCTCAAAGTATGCTTTCGTCTACTTACTCAAGTCTAAAGACGAAGCATTCGAGAAGTTCAAGGAGTTCAGGGCCTAGGCTGAACGGCAAACTGGACAACAACTCAAGAGGTTAAGGAGTGATCAAGGCAGAGAGTATCGGTCTCATGAATTCTTATCATTCTGCAAAGAACATGGAATCATAAATGAGACAACGGCTCCGTACTCTCCTCAATCCAACGGAGTAGCAGAAAGGAAGAACAGAACGTTGACAGAGATGATGAACTCCATGCTGTTGACTGCGGGTCTTCCAAAGTGCTACTGGGGAGAAGCTGCACTAACGGCAACGTTCATTCTGAACAGAGTGCCATATGCAACTTCCGACATAACTCCTCATGAACTCTGGTTCAAAGTCAGACCTAACTCGAATATCATTCGAGTGTGGGGGTGTCTGGCTTATGTGAAGCTCCCGGATCTGAAGATTCAGAAGCTGGAGACAAGGACTACGAAGGCGATCTTCTTGGGGTATGCCGAGAAGAGTGATGCTCGGAGATTCCTTGATATCGAGTCAAACCATATCATCGAATCTCGCGATGCTGAATACTTTGAAGACAAGTTTTCAAAACACAAGAATATTGTTCTCGCGGATCTTCCGGAGAATGATGAGGGTACAAAGTAGACAGAAGTCTTTAATGAACCAGTAGTCCAAGATGAAGCTGTCGTCAAGGAGACACCAGCTGAACCGGAACTCGCTGAGCCGTCAACTAAGCGAACGAGGAGGCCGAAAGACTTCGGAGATGACTTCGTCACCTATCATGTGGAAGCAGATTCGCTTACCTATGATGAGGCGATGAAGACCAGAGATGCTGTATTCTGGAAGGAGGCGATAGACAACGAGATTGACTCAAACACCTCCAACAACACATGAGTATTGGTTGACCTGCCAGAAGGAGCAAGACCCATCGGATGCAAATGGATCTTCAAGAAGAAGATGAAAGCAGATGGAACCATTGACAAGTTCAAGGCCAGGCTAGTGGCCAAGGGGCTTGCTCAGAAGCAGAGGATCGACTACTTTGACACTTATGCTCCAGTAGCTCGGATGACAACCATCAGATTGTTAATTGCTCTAGCAGTAATACACAAGCTGGTGATACATCAGATGGATGTGAAAACGGCATTCCTTAACGGCGATATGACCGAAGAGATCTACATGCAACAACCAGAAGGTTTTGTCGTCAGAGGTCTGGAAGACAAAGTCTGCAAGTTGATGAAGTCTTTGTATGGTTTGAAACAAGCTCCCAAAATGTGGCATGAGAAGTTTGACAAGGTGATAAGGTCAAATGGCTACAGGGTCAGTAAAACAGACAAGTGTGTCTATACGAAGTTTACTGACGGAAGAGGAGTAATCATTTGTCTTTACGTGGACGACATGCTAATCCTAGGTACGGATTTAAGCTGCGTCACTGAGACAAAGAAATTCCTCTCGACCAATTTTAGTATGAAGGACTTGGGGGATGCCGACGTAATCTTGGGGCTCAAGATCATCCGGACAGGCACTGGAATAGCACTGTCACAATCTCATTATATTGAGAAGATGCTCACTCGCTACGGGTATCAAGATCTTCCTATAATTGATACACCGTATCGGAGTGATCAGAAGCTAGAGCCAAATTCGAAGAAAAGCGTCAGGCAGTTGGAGTACTCTAGCGTCATCGGAAGATTGATGTACGCTACTACTGCCACAAGGCCTGACATAGCTTTTGCCGTGGGAATGCTGAGTCGGTTCACTAGAAATCCAGGCGTTGAGCACTGGAAAGCTGTGAAGCGTGTTATGAGATATCTCAAGAAAACTCAGACATATGCACTTTTCTACAACGGAGATCCGTCAGTAGTGGAAGGCTTCAGTGATGCTAGCTGGTGTTCAGATATGGAGAGCGAGTATTCCACAGGTGGATTCGTATTTGCCAAGGGCGGAGCTGCTATATCGTGAAAGGCGAAGAAGCAGACTATGTTATCTCGCTCCTCCATGGAATCTGAATTCTTTGCATTGGATGCTGCTGCAGATGAAGCAGAGTGGTTTCAGGAGCTCATGTATGATCTTCCGGTGGTTGGGGCTCAGATACCGGCAATACCGATATACTGTGACAACCAGGCGGCAGCAGCAGTTGCATCAAATAAACTCTTCAACGGGAAGAAGAGAACGATGCGGTTGAAGCACAGAGCAGTACACGATCTTATCAAGAGAGGTGTTATTGCAGTGATTGATGTTCAGAGTTAGGAGAACCTGGCGGATCCGTTCACCAAGGGCCTCAAGCGCCAGCTGGTCGATGACACAGCTTGTAAAATGGGCTTGAAGGCATTCTGATAGTATGTCTTTGTAATCCTACCATAAAGTTTTATGCTATTAGTTCAAAGAGAAATCTACTAGGCATCTAACTTTTGGTTCAAAGGAGGATCACTGACTAGGAAACTATCAGGTAACAGTGGGTACTTGTTCTCTGAAACATGGAAGGGATACGGACCCATAACCACTGTTGTCTACTATGTATTTTCTGCAGAAAAAACAGATCCTGTGGAAGGTTGGCTTAAACGCCTTAATGAGTTCTCAAGCAGAGTGAATGCCTGGTGTGCTTTACAGGAAGCACGGTAGAGCAGCACTACAAGGAGTGAAACTCCATGCTACAGTGGGGTGACTCCACCATGAGGTTCCCAGGTAGGGGTAATGCCTCGGCTTTGCAAGCCAAGTCATAGCGGCGTAGCACCGCAAATAGGCAGGTACCCTAATGCTGTATGACATAATTAAAGAGTTGTAGACATCACTACAAAGGGGAGGATGGCCCCATGTTACAGTGGCACGACACCACGATGAGGTACCCAGGTAGGGGTAAAGCCTCGGCATTGCAAGCCATGTCGTTGCGGCGTAACACCGCAAGGAAGCCTTAGGCTTCATGCTGGGTAGTTTGGCACTACAAAGAGGCTTGTGACCTCATGCTACAGTAGTATGACACTACGATGAGGTTTCCAGGTAGGGGTAATGCCTCGGCTTCAGGCCATGTCATAGCGGCGTAGAACCGCAAGGAAGCGCAAGGCTTCATGCCATATCTCTTTAATAAAGAACTCACCTATAGTGTATGGAAAGAAATATCAGGCCGTCTATTGAGGGTAAACTTGTAGACGCCCAAAATTATACACTGAAACCAGGCTGGCACAGGGCCTTCAATGTGCAGCCAGAAGCACAGTTGATGTCATTATGTGAGTAGGAAGAATTGCAGTTATGGTGCAGAATTCAAGACTTAGTCCATTCTTGTATCATGCTGTTATTTAACCTATGCGGGAAGATTCAAGTCGTAGCGACATCTCTCCTAATGCATGATGGGCAGTCACTGTAGGGAACGCTCAACCCATATATTGAGATATGTGGGGGATTGTTGGTGTTTTTGCCTTTGGACTAGAAAAGATAGTCCCACATCGGCTACACCAAATGGTGAGTATCTCAATATAATGCATTGCTTGTGTTGAGGTGTGCACATGAGGTGTAGTGGGGCACAAGTTTGTGCCATGTGAAAGTATTTTCCTAGAAGAAAAAAGGATTAAATCCAACAAGGATGCAAGTTAATTTTTGTTATGAGGACTCGGACTCGGACACAGACTCCAGGATGTCTCGTGCATGCACGGGAGTGTTCGGGGGGTAGGCGTGGACTGGCACACTTCTATGCTGATTGTAGGATTAAATCCAACAAGGATGCAAGTTAATTTTTGTTGTGCGGACTCGGACTCGGACACGGACTCCAGGATGTCTCGTGCATGCACGGGAGTGTTCGGGGGGTAGGCGTGGACTGGCACACTTCTATGCTGATTGTGGGATGATTTAAAATACCAACAGGTAGAACATATAGCCCCAAGCTCACCTACAACATATCCAGTCAGGAGCGAAGTAAAGTACAATCTATAATTATGAAACAAGTATAACATGTACGAACAAGTAAAGAAACAATGAACAAGGTGAACATGAATAGTAAATGCAAAACCTGACAGTATATGAAACATGTAATCAAAGACCCTGACATGCGAATTTGAAATACATACTAAAATATGTGACCGACTGGGTAAAGATCATGAAAAGAAGAAGTAAATGGTACGCCTTAATCACACGTGTACAGGTGTGCGATTAAACTATCAATATGACTCCTAAGTTGGACTTTGGTCATATATCAGTAGTATTTTTCCTTCCCCAGATACGAGTAAATGATCATGAACTAGGATGATAGACCAAATCGTGTAACAATGCGTCCAATATAAAAAGATCATGGCATGAAGTAAATGAATGAAAATCATAGAAGTACTTGCCTCAATTTAGTTGGAGTCGACGTGTGCGACACGAACGTGTCGATACGAAAAGTATTACAGTCTAAGGTCTGGTAAGTCCCAAATAAGTCGACCAAGATCATAACGTCCAATAAATATCCAAGATCGATAATCCAAAGTTCGTCGATAGAGTCACAGAGTTTGAGTATAGTCACCAAGATAGAAAACGCACGATTAGATGGTGATCGAGATAATAATATAAGAGAACGACACAATCCAATATTTATAACCTATTATGGAAAATATTATTAGAGACTAAGTTTTATCAGTAAAATATTGGAAATAATACTTGGAAATATTTATTAAGCTAAATCATAAATTTTAGTAAATATGATTTTATAGATAACATTTATATTAATAAAATACATTATTAATAATTATAGATTTTATAATAAAAATAGATTTGAAATCTACTAGTACAATATTTACTAGTAATGTAGTATAAGATCAGTATAAATACATGTATTAATTTATACATATTCAATCTATAATACATATGCCCTAAGTCTGGCCCAACAGATATTACCACCTAAATATTTATAAAGAAAATATGCTACTGTGCTGGCCCAGTGACCTAGCTCAGCTGCTCCTAAACAAATTTTAAACAACTAAAAATATTACACCGATGAAACAAAATCATGCGACGTGCTACACCAACACAACAAACATCATAAGATCCGTTGCACTTGATGCAACCAACAATTTACAGCAATACTCAATAGCATCTCGTAAATTTCCAAACATAGCAACCAAGACACACGCAAGTATTTAGACTTATTGTATGGAACATCCAGTGTAGCGTCGAATAGATCCATGAGCCATGCGGTTGTGAAAACAACATAGGACCAACTGAATTTGATAGCGGAAGCAACTCAGGGTCAAAGAGATTCATTTACGGTCCAAAGGATGGAACCGTTCTGATACCAACTTGTCACGCCCCAACCCGGAAATCACCCGAGTCAATCGTCCTCGCAGGGGCGTGATGCCGAATGAGTCTGGAGTTGCGCTCATGCAAGGCAATATGACAGATTCACATAAGTTTATCTCAAATTGATAGCATTTGCAGCGGAAGAAAACAGAGTATATAATAAGAATCTCTTTTATTGATAAATGAACTGAGGTTACAAAGGTATTGAATAATCCAACTTAATATGCCAATTGGCTTACAACGCTCATGATCTCTCTAGCTCCCAAAGGATATCGTTCCATATATTATGTCTTCTATTGCACATTCAAGACTCCCGGCCGAACATCTCCAAGTTGCAAGTTGAATCCAGTACGATCGCACGCCTCGAAACGCTAAGGATCTCTATGCCTCAGTACGCCCAGGCGAAGCACCGCCACGAGCAGACCATATCCTGAACCTGTAAGCAATCTGGTGAGGATCAGTACTTCGTCCTTGCATGTACCGATCAAGACCCACTCGCTTAAACCAATACTAAGTAAATTTAGTGAAACATGTATCACTACAAGAAGCTAGGGTGTCTTACAACGGTCGAAAACTGTTGCAAAAACAATATAATCCGTTGCAAAATCATTCTACAACAGTTATTAGAACCATTATAAATTCGAGCGTTACAGATTCCTCTTACAACGATTATAGATGGTTTTTGTAACATTTTTATAAATAGTTGCAAATAACGTATTATGCAACGGATCTCACGTCAATGCATAACGGTTACATGGTGTTGTCAATAATATATTTGGCAACAATTAACAAAACATTGTAAATATTGAGTAAAGCACGATGGTTGATAACTGTTGCCTAAAATATTACATGTAACGGTTAAAAATTATTGCGAATAATAGGCAACGGTCAATAAAAAATACCTTTTTTTACCTCCAATGTAACTCGAACTCCCAACCTCCTGGATCACATGCCTCTGATTTACCACTAGGCTTCAGGCTCATTTGTATATAAATACTTTATATATAATATATATGTACTTATATCATTTTTATCAATTAAAGCTTTTGGATCGATGTTAAATATATTATCTAATATTTTTGTTAGCGAACAAGAAACCAATTAATATGAGTAATTCTAATGATTAAATCCCTTTTGTGTATAAATAAAATTCAAATTGGAAATTGAATTTAAAACGACTATAAATAAACTGTTACAAGATCAATATTTTGTAATAGTTGTTTATTCTTTTGACAATGGTTATCATAAACGTTGTTATTAAACAAAAAATTATAACTGGTAGCATAAATCGTTGCACAATCATTATAAATAATAAGCCCACTCACAACAGGTTGTAAAAATTGTTGTGCAACTGTTGCTAATAGTGAGCCTTTTTATAAGGCTTTATGTAATTGTTGCAAAATATTAATAAATTTGTAACAAATACTTGAAACCCTTGCATAACCGTTGCCCATTCAACTCATTTTGACAACACTTTCATAAAACTGTTGCTTGATCGTTGTAAAAAATAAAAAACGTTTAGCAAGTGTTTATGAACCGTTGTAAAAAATGTATTAGGCAATGGTTAATCTATAACCATTGCAAATATATTTAATTTAGAAACGGTTATTTCAACCGTTACGTAACTGTTGCAAATTATAGTTCCAACAACATTCATAAAAGCGTTGCACTAAAACCGTTGTAAAATAGGGGTATTTTTTGTAGTGTATCTTTATTTGGTGATCTTTCTATTATTGTCTTAGGATCAGTTTCATGGTAAGATTTAAGAAGTAAAATATACAGTCAATTCTCGATAACATTTAAAGCATAATAGTGTCATGTATCGTGTTCCTGCGACAAATATTGTTAGCCATATAATATTGATAACCATAGTGATCGTGAGGGGACAGCGCCGACAGTGACGCACACTGGCGTGGAAGCACTCACCGACAGACGGAGTTGCGGCGTCCCATTGAGTGGGGTTTTAGTTCTGGTGGTGGAGTCGAGGGTACGGTGGTGTCGTAGTGGAGATCTGGAGGAGGACGACCAGGTGGCGATGTGTGAGGAGTTGGTGATTCTGGGTCGCAGTGGTGGTGATGAATTTGTGTGGTGGTACTAGCAGTTGGGGTAAGGACAGTACAGTAACTTGATGTTGGTGGTCAGCCAAGCGGGTGGCTGGCCGAGTGGTTAGGGTTGTTGTATGTGGTGGTCGGTGGACTGATGTTGGTGGTTATATTGGTGGTGTGGAGTTGGGTGTTTGGGAGAACATGTGATGGCGCTGGGTGGAGCTAGGTGGCGTCTGGTGGTTAGATGAGGAGGATGGTCGCGATGGTTGTGGCTGGTGGAGGAGCGAGATAGTGATGGTTCGGCGGAGAAATGAGGGTTGTTGGAGTAAATCTGGGGGGTGGCGCTGGCGACAATCGCGTGGTGGGGTTCGCCGGAGTACAGTCGGACACGGCGACGTGCGACGGACATCGGCGGAGCTCGGCCTGAGGAGCGAGAAGCAGTGTCAGGAGAGTGAGTGAGTGAGAGAGTAATATAATATTATAAAATATTTGGGAGTCCCCAATATTTTGGTAGGAAAGAATTCAAGTGTTCTCCAAGCCAAGATGGCAAACTTGTAATTTGTAATAGATCTAGGGGCACTAGTGAAAAGTACTAACAACTCTAACTAACTAACTAACAATTAATCCTTAACTAATCTGGCAGTTAGCAACTAATCCTATTAATTAGCTTAATAAATCACTACACTAATTTAACAATTAACTATTAGTCCAAAAGTTTGCTGGAAATTAGAAAAAAAATATTATTGGCCCACAATCCGAGCCTACGGCTTGGTAGGCTAAACTAGTCCACAATCCAAGTCTCATCTCGGTAGGCTAAAAATAACTAAAGCTAAAATGGACTTTAGCCCAATACGAAAGAAAGGGTAACTCATTAGTATAAACTATAAGATTTATAATAAAGTAATAAAAGAATATTTACCAATAATAGTTTGATAATATTTTCTTAAAAGAAAAATATTTATACTTATAAAATTTTACGAAAATGGTCAAGAAATTTATAATTTCAAAAATGTTGAAAACAGGGGTTACAGGTAAAACCTTTCCTTGGGTGTTGGCTCACCAAAGGACCCCAACAATCCTCCACGCATATCAATATGTATGATGAGCGTTCCCCCACAGTGGTTATCCATCGTGCATTAGGATAAATATCGCTTACAACTTGAATCTTTTTACATGGGTTAAACAACAATACGATACAGAATGGACTAGGCCTTGAATTCTAATACCATAGCTGTTATTCTCTCCACTTACATAATGACATTAATTGTGTTTTTGGTAGTACATTAAAGGCTCTGTGTTGATGTGGTTTCGAATATACGTATATTGTATGTCTACAAGCTAACCCTCAAGAGTCAACCTACATTTATGTCCATATACTTAGACGAGTTCTTATGTAAAGAGTCCCAACATGAAGCCTTATACTTTCTTGCGATGCTACGCTGCTATGACATGGCTCAAAACCAAGATCGCAATCTTATGTGGTGCCACCCCACTGTAGCATGAGGTTACATGCTTCTTTGTAGTGTTGTACTACTCAGCGTGAAGCATTGTGCTCCCTTACAGTGGCATGCCGCTGTGACATGGTCCGAAGCCGAGGTTGCAATCTCATATGGTGCCACCCCACTGTAGCATGAGATCACATGTCTCTTTGTACTGTTGTATACCAACTCTCCATTTTTTCAGTATTATGCTACTTGCCTATATGCGGTGCTATGCCATTATGATATGGTCCAAAATCGAGGTTCTACCTCATGGTAGTGTCACCCCCACTGTAGCATGGAGTATTAGCTCCTTTGTAGTGCAGAGCTACCGTGTATATATAACATGATCATAGCTAAGATGGAACTCCCATTCAACATGATAAACAAGAAAAAGCTCCAAATTATTACATCATCAAACACACTTTCACTTTATAGTAAAATACTTGGATTAATTAAAGGATGATGAAGGGGAGAGTACTTAAACAAACACTCACTCCCTATATAGCTAGCCTAATTACTGGCCAGCTGCAAATGCCTCGACAGGGAAGGTCTTGGTGACCCCGGCGAGGCTCTTGAAGTGGACCTTGCCGGTCGGGGGATCGTCGACGACGATCTCGTTGACCGGCGGCCACAGGATGAGCTCCTTGGCCTTCACCCCCCTGAGCTTCCTGATGCGCTTCCTCTCCACGTAGCCGTGGACGTCGGTGTCGTAGCTCACCAGCTTGCCCACCATCTTGAAGCTGTGCTCCACCTTCTTCCGCTGCACGATCCACATGTAGCCCGTGGCGCGGACGAAGCCCACCTCGACCACGTCCGCCAGAGGGAGGAGGCCCATCGGCAGCGCAAACTCCTCCAGGAGGGAGAGGGCGAGCTTCATCCCTTCCTCGCCGGCCTTCACAACACCACCCTCCTTCTCGGCCATGGCTATATAATTGATTCTTGGTTTAATTAGTACTAGCTATAGCTAGTGTGTTCTTGTTGGGCTACATATATAACAAGTGCAGGTTTGCTATTTATATGTGGTCATGAGAGTGAGTGAAGCCAAAAGAAGAACGGAAATTCTTAGGGATTATATAGCTTAAGGATGATCGTCACTCTTTTGTGCTTATAGTTAATGCCAGATCCCTCTGTACGTAGTTTATTATGTGACAAATATACTTTTTGTGATGAATATATGGTTTACTTATTAATTTCTTGGGTTTGAACAACTGTGTCATGCATCATCATCATATAGCTATGAGCGCTGCTATTATGGAAAAAAATTGACGGTTATTACCAATCCGTCAATAAAAAAATTAGTATTTCTTGACGGATCCTATAAAACCGTCAACTATTATGGTAAAAATTTGCTAAATTAACATAAAACATGTGTCACTTGACGTATACCTAAAATCGTCAATATAACCCCTTTCGTTGATGGATTTCCACTATTGTCAAGAAATAAACTGTCAAGAAACGTTATTTTTCTTGTAGTGCACATTTTCCTCCACCGCCAAATCTAACAAACCCCCCCCACACGCTCACATGTATAGCGGGACCTATCCCATGCAATGCATGCATGTACGTCGCACCTCATGATACACTGTTTTATACTCTTAATTGGGCTCTACCAACTCTAGATACAGAAGAGAAAATGATGTTAAAGAGAGGATGGATGTTTTACCCTCACACTAGTTTGATACGTGACAACCTTTGAATGGAAGGGTTAACATCCACCTTAATTTTGGTGAGTGAACAAAAATGGACTCAAATAACGTATCTACCTCTTCTCTTAATATGATTTTCTCTTTATAGTCATCGTTTTTTATATATTTAATATTGTCCGAATCTGTACTCCCTATTTTCTTACTTTAAGAGCAAGCCTATATATACTAGTCTACATGTACGTGCTTTTGTATGTATTTTAATTAAAATATCATAAAGTCAGCTGTCATCTTTCTATCTTTTTCAGGTGGTTATTCATGTGTGTATGCTTTCTTTTTACAATGCCAAGAGATTACAAATTTTGTTCTTTTTCTAATTTTCTATTGAGAATAAATAACCACTTGAAAATGGTACGAACATAAAACTTTATTACCATTGGAACAAGAAGAGTTGTATAGAAAAAGAAAACTTCCTAGCATGCAAACGTTATTGCTTTGACTCTTAAAATAAATGACATGCAAGTTGACATAATAGCATAATGTTTATAAAATACTCAAGGGTATTTTAGGAATTCAAAAGTTTCACCACCAAGTTTTCATATTATATATACTAGTATATGTGCACGTACGTTACACGTATTTTATATTACTTGAAAAGAGCAAATAATAGTAGTATATTATTATTATTAAGAAGACTAAAAGTCATCAATATTAATTATTTTAAACTTATTATTATATTACTATTATTATTTTATTTTATACATGCATGAAAGACTATTTGGAAAGACCAAAAGACACCTCTCGTAATTACCTAGTTATCCCTATTAACTTTAAGTAATCTTTTTAATTAGTAAATATAAGTAAGAATATTTTTGGAAAGAAAACTTTCACGGTGAAGCCTAGCTTTGGGGGTTCGGCTTCATGGTTGCTTACAACCAAGTCGGTTAGAACATGTGAAGTTGAAACATGCAGAAATGTTATGGATGAAGGGCATATCAAGGAAAATGCATTTGTGCTTGTACAAACTGTTGCGTGGAAGGTTGCTAATAATGGATGGATTGGCAAGGTTTGGAATCCATGAGGCACCTATTTTTCATGTTCAAGACTGTTGCATGTCATGTACAAAAAACCAAGTCCTCATAAAAACCAAGTCCTTTCACTTCCTAGTCAGACAAGCTCCATTCTTGTCCTATTCCTTGGCTTCACTAATGGTGGAGAATAAGTCTTTCAAATCCGACTCACTTGGGCTGCCTATAGGCTATTTTGGGTTGGTTTATTACTATCTATATATATTATACTTAATTCCTTTTTAGGAGCACTCTTGACTTTTAGTGATTTTCCTACTTCTCTCTCTCTCTCTAGTACTCTTCTTTTAATTCCAAAGCAATTGTAAGTTTCTTGTTCTTTTCTGGGCAACGCTAAGTTCGGGTCACTCTTTCCAAGTTGTGTGCGACGAGGAGATACCGGTAGAGCGGGGGTTTCACCACTAGGAGCATTCGGAACAAGTCTGCACATAGATCCAAATCAACTCTTAAGGCAGTGCTACGTGCGCGACTTCCCCGGAGGCCGGTAACATTTACTTTATTTTATTTTGTTTGCAAATTTTTTGGAATAATTTCCAACAATCTAAGAGTTGATAATTTAAATTTAATAATTTTGTTAATATTAAGCACTAAAACGTTGGAACATTTCTTCCTACACTGTCACATTCTTTGTTATATTGACTATTTGTTTCTTAACAAACCATTATTGATTAGACATTAATTAGAAAACTATTAGCTAATACTTTTGTGTGTTGTTAGTTTAACTACTGGCAACTTTTGCTTAGTTCAAAACTTAATTTCTGCTACAAACTAGTTTTGTAAGCTTGTGTTAAGACTGGTGCTACTTACAACTACAAAGTTGGTATCTTTAAATCTTTTAAGTTCAAGGGATAGTTCTTTTAACCATTACTCTAGAGCCTTTGTTACTTTTTTTTTGAGTAGTTGCATCATTTTTCTTGCAGACTTTAGACTGCTATACTTGTCAATTCTAGTTTTCTTTACTCAATATTTAAATTTAGGCTAAAGTAAACAATTGATTGATTTAGTAAAATTCCTTTAATTTTAAAGTTCTAAAGTAGAGATTTGTTTGGGAACAAGCCGAAAGGGCCCTTTCTGTCAAAAAGACGTAAATCGTCTAAGCGACCGGTTCTTAAGTGTTCCTAGTGAACCTCCGCTTGCTGGGATCCGACCCCTACAGCTAACCCAATCTTATCAAAACTTGAACAACTTAATTTTTAAAGGTCTACTAAAATCATTTAAATTGTTAAGTTTTAGTTTAATCTATCTTATTGAGTAAATATTTTATTTTATTTTTCAGACCTTAGAAATCATGTCTACCAAAGACGAGACTTCGACTGCTAAGCCAGCCAAGTTTGATGGCACCCACTTCAAGAGGTGGCAGAGTCAAATGAATTTCTGGCTCACCATTTTAGGATTGATTTCAGCCATTGATGGTTCCACACCCATCATAAATGATTCTGACGACACTGAGTCTGACATAGGAATGTCCAAACCCTCCAGTTCCTCCAAACCTAAAACCCCTAGGGAAATAGACTTTCACTGCTTCCATCGAATTCTAAGCGCTTTATCTGATTCATTTTATGATATATTCTTTGAATATAAAAGCGCCAAATAACTTTGGGATGCTTTAGAAGATGAATATGGTTGTGATGATGCTGGAATTGAAAGATTCACTTCTTCAGCATTTAATAAGTATTTTATGGTAGATACAAACCGATGAATGAACAAATCCATAAATTCCAAAAATATGTGAGGCACGTTCAAGATAAAGGTACAACTTTTTCAGCTGAACATAAGATAGCTTGCCTGGTAGATAAGCTCCCTCCCTCTTGGTCTGATGTAAAAAAGGACCTCCATCGTACCAAAGGTGACCTTAATTTTACCAAAGTACTGAAGCAAATTAGAGTTGAAAAACAACTTAGGCTAAGGTCTAACTCCAAGACTGAGACTAAGGCTAAGGTAAACCTACTAGTGTCATCCTAAAGCAAACCTAAGCCTAATAATCCTCAAAAACCTAAGAAGAATATCTTTAAGAAGAAGAATATTGTTCAGCCTCGTCACCAGAACCACCAGAATCGTCAACACCAACAACCCCAAAAACCTAGAAACTTTGGTCAGACTCAGGATCAAGGAAGATTTTGTTTTGTGTGTGGTAGAACAAACCACACGGCCATCAACTGTTTCCAAAGGAAGAAGGAACCAATCAAGACTTCCTATAGGGGGAAAGGCCCAGCCAAACCAGAAGCCAACATGATTCTGAATGGGTCTTCTGGTTCCTTCAGGTCTGTGACTTACCAACCCTTAGTTAATATTTCTTACCATTCTGATGACTGGTGGTTGGATTTTGGAGCTAATGTTCATGTTTTATTTGATCGCTCATGTTTTTCAAACTATCAGGAATCATGTGGAGGAGGCATAACCCTAGGAGATGGCTCTACGACACAAATTGTAGGAAGAGGAATAATAGATCTAAAGATGACATCAGGAAAAATTTTGCCTCTTCATGATGTTCTTCATGTGCCGACTGTTAGGAGAAATTTAATTAGCGGTTCCCTTCTTATAGCATCTGGTTACAAAATTGTAATGTAAGCCAATAAAGTTGTATTTTCTAAAAATGAGTCCTTTGTTGGTAAATGATTTGTAAAGGATGGTCTGTTTATTCTCAGTACTGTAAATAAAATGTTGGATCCTTCTTCTATTATTTCCAATGTAGAATCTTCCAATGTTTGGCATGGTAGACTAGGTCATGTGAACCTGGGTTCCCTTAGAAGGATGATGAACCTAAATCTTATTCCCAAGTCTCCTGTAGATAATAAAGACAAGTGTGAGATTTGTGTTCAAGCCAAACATTCTAGACTACCATTCAAATTCGTAGAAAGGAATTCTGATCTTCTAGAACTAGTTCATAGTGATGTTTGTGATTCAAATAGGATTTTGACTCGAGGTAGTAGAAAATACTTTGTGTCACTCCCGTTTCCCGTTATACGTATTTTTCAGGATACGTATACGGATTTCTGACAATTGTCAGGTGGCCCGTATTTTGACTTATCTTGCTTAGCTTAGCCTTGGTTTAAATCTTGACTTGATTGGTTCAACTTGGTTCAACATGACTTGACTTGGCTTGGCTTGGTTTGGTTTATTTTGGGTTGAGATGAGTGGGGTTGCTATATAAGTCAACTTCTTCTCTCTCCTCAATTATTTGCATTTACTTCTTCATCTTCTTTATTTACTTCTCCCACCTACCAAGCCTAGGCAAGTGTAACTTGCTTTATGAAAGATCTCAAATTTTTCTTGTTCCATTCTCTTCCTTACTAGATTCTAAGCCTCTTCAGAACTGGAAGTTTTCGATTTTGATGGTTGTATTTTTGTAGATCTAAGTTTTAAGCTCCTTCTTGTTTAGTTTTCTTGGTTTTGATCTCTAAAAACTTGGTATTTTCAAAAACTAGTGGTTCCAGGTTGTAGAGAATTTGATTTCATGCAGTTTTGACCTTTATTTCGCTTGATTTCGTGTTCGGTTGAAGAAGTTATGGCCATAGCAAGTTTTTAGGACTTTCATGGCTGAACTTGCCATTTGGGGACGATGAACCCCATGCGCCGGGAACTGTCACCCTCACTTTTTCAAGTTAGGGGTAAAATGGTAATTTTCCATTTTATAATATTTTTGGGAATTTTATTTCATGAATATTAATATTTAATGATTATAGGAGTCGGGTTCGAATTTTATCGCATTCCGAGTTAATTCGGGACTCCGGAGAATTTTGACTTGAGTTGTATTTAACATGTTAATTATGTAGGAACGAAATAGTAAAGCGTAATACTCTAGAGGGGGGGGTGAATAGAGTTGGCAGCGGAATAATGCTAATTAAAAATGTTAGCAGCACAATCACAGAATATTAATCACAACTAAAATAATGTAAAGGCAAAGTTAAGAGAGCAAACGCAAAGACAGCAATGTATACTGGTATCCCTCTGTTGAGGACTAATCCAGTCGGTAGAACTCTTGCTACCAGTTGAATCCACTATTGGAAAAATCGCAAGTTTTCTTACGAAGTCCTTGCAACTTCTACAACGCGAGCTTTGATACGAAGAACTCGTCCAACTTCAAATGTGAAGAGGTATTCTTCAATCAAGCCTTCTGATTACAATCTCTCAGAAACTTCTAGACCGTACCGCACTGGCAAATTGACTAGAGGATTGTAACTGGCTTGGGATCTGAAATTGAAAGCTCTAGAAAACTCTTTGGAAGACTGAAAGCTTTAGATAGAGAGAAGATTGAAAGTGAATGAGTGAATTGAAATGATCGAAATCCTTCTCTATTTATAGGAGTTCCAAAGGCAGACTTCTGTCAGAATTCGGGCAGAATTCGGGCAGAACTCTTTGAGCAAATCTCGGTCAAATCCGCAACTGCAGGAGGACCAAGTTCCAAAGATTCAAAATCACAACGGCCACCAACCGAACTCTGGCCGAACTCGGTCTGAGTTCTGTCAGGGTTAAGTCAGGGTTTAGTTAGGGTTTTTGAAAAAGCTTTTGGTGATTTTTGAAAACCTTTTTGAGAGGTCATTTTTAAAAAACATTTTGAACTCTTTTTAGGGATAGCCTATTTGCCAGTACGACTCGGTGTACAACATATTCCTAGACTCAAATAAAATAAAAAATATATTACATAAGGAATTACAGACTCGAGTAGGCAAACAGATCTTCGGTCTTGAATGGAGTGGATAGCCAATCTTGATCATGTCCAAGAATCCGAGATATCCCGACTAGCTTCGTATATCCAGACAGAGTTTGATCAATTATTAAAATCAGGTTGACCATATGACCAATGGGCCAACAATCTCCCCCATTTTGATAATTGACAAACTATGAATGATATAACATTAAGCTTGTTCAAAAATATCAAAAAGTAGAAATTGTTCATATCCTGTATTATCTCAAAAGAAATGAAATGTTAGATCTTTTAATTTTCTCCCCCTTTGTCACTTAGCAAAATAATTGCAAAAGAGGAGGCTCCTCCGCAATCAATGCATAAGTAACAAGTAGTGAGAAAACATATAAAAGGCATAAAAATTTGAGAAATACATTACAGCATGTATTGTTACAGATTATCATAACAGGCATGTAATGTTTAAAAAAATCTCAAGCATGCTATTTCACAGGCAGTTTGTAATGAAGAAGCAGTATAAAAAGATAGTGTTAATAAGTAAAACAAAGTGCTGAAATAAATTGAAATGCCATAACTGAAACACCATAAACATGTCCATGAATGATAATAGAACTGAATCAAACTACAAAGTGCTGATAATAACTAGAAAGTACTGATAAAAGTAAAAGAAATACTGATAAAAACTTGGAATGTTGGAGCATTTCCAAATATAATATCATCAACATAGATTTGAATTAAAAGAAGTTTGCCATTAAAAGACCTAATAAACAGTGTAGTGTCAACCTTGCCTTTTGAAAAACAGTTGTCAAGTAGAAAAGAACTTAGACGATCATACCAAGCACGAGGGGCTTGTTTTAAACCGTATAAGGCTTTTTTCAACTTGAAAACATGATCTGGGTTTTGAAATCCGTGAAACCTGGAGGTTGAGCTACAAAAACTTCTTCTTTTATAAAGCCATTTAGAAAAGCACTCTTCACATCCATTTGAAAAAGTTTGAAATCATGAAAACATGCAAATGCACATAACATGCGAATGGATTCTAATCTCGCAACTGGGGCATAAGTCTCATCGTAGTCGATACCTTCTTCTTGATTGTATCATTGAGCTACGAGTCGAGCCTTATTACGAGTCACTAAACCATTCTCATTCAGTTTGTTTCGGAATACCCAACGGGTGCCAATGACCGGATGATCAACAGGCCTGGGAACAAGTTCCCAAACTTGATTCCGTTCAAATTGGTTTAATTTCTCTTGCATAGCATCTATCCAAAAACTATCACTACATGCTTCATCAATAGTTTTGGGTTTTAGCTGTGAAATAAATGCAACACTAGAAACAATATCTCTACAGGATGTACGAGTACTTACTCCTTTGGTAATATCACCAATTACCAAATCTTTTGGATGATCAAATATAAATTTCAACCTTTTCGCTTGATTCTGAAGGTAGCTGGTTCCTGGATCTTCTCTAGGAGGTTCAGCTAGTGTAGAGCTTGGTTGAGAATTAGCTGGAGTTGAGCTTGGTACAGATGGATCTTCGTCATTGTCATCAATAGTCATTTGATTCAATTCATCAAAAGTGACATCGATTGACTCTTCGATGATCATGGTACGTTTGTTGAAGACTCTGTATCCTTTGCTCTTGGCCGCATAACCTAAAAATATACCTTCATCGGCCTTTTCATCAAATTTTCCCAAATTGTCTTTTGTATTAAGAATAAAACATTTACAACCAAAAATTCTAAAGTATGAAACTGAAGGAATTCTATCAAACCATAACTCAAATGGAGTCTTCTTCGATTTGGGTCGAATTAGAACTCTATTGAGAACAAAGCAAGCTGTATTGACAGCTTCAGTCCAGAAATATTTGGGTAGACTAAACTGGTTTAACATTACTCTGGCCATTTCGGTTAGAGTTCTGTTCTTACGTTCTACAACTCTATTTTTTTGTGGAGTCCTAGGGCAGGAGAACTCATGTATAAAACCGTATGTGTCACAAAATTGCTCAAAATCAGCATTCTCGAATTCGCCACCATGATCGCTTCTAATGCGAGTGATCATGTAACATTTTTCATTCTGAACTTTCTTGTAAAAGGCGACAAATTCGGATAATGCATCATTCTTGCGTGTCAAGAAATATACCCACATGTATCTAGAGAAATCATCTACAATTACAAAAGCATAAAGTTTACCTCCGAGGCTAGCAACTCTGTTAGGACCAAATAAGTCCATATGAAGCAATTGTAGAGGTCTAGTAGTACATACTGCGTTTACTGACTTGAATGTGGATCTGGTAGCTTTATTCCTTTCATATTGGCTGTATACCGAATCCTTCTTGAATGTAATGTCCGGTAAACCGCGTACTAGCTTCTTTGTGGATAATCTTGATATTGTATCCATATTAGCGTGACCGAGTCTCATATGCCACAGATGACTCTCATCACTTTTGGCCATTAAGCATCTTCCTGAAATGTTAGTTTCTTCTAACAAATAGAAAACATATATATTGTCTTCCCTGATACCTTCAAAGATAGTACTACCAGTTGAGCTATCAACTATAGTACATTTGTCTTTGCCAAAGTTGATTCCATAACCATGATCAGCTAGGTGACTTATGCTGAGTAGGTTATGTTTCAACTCGGTAACCAGACAGACATCCTTAATCACAGGATAGGGAGACTTACTAACATCACCGATACCAATAATATACCCTTTCAAGTTATTACCGAAGGAGACATAGCATTCCTTCTTTTTCTTCGACAGTGTTGCAAATAGGGTAGCATCACCGGTCATATGCCGTGAGCAACCGCTGTCGAGGATCCATTTGCTTCTAGCATGTGAAGGGTGTTCCACCTACAAAACAGTTTGCAGATGAAACCTTTGGTACCCATTTCTTGTAGGGTCCTGTATTGTTAGCTTTAGGTATCCAAGCATAAACATTTAAATCAACAAGCTTTCTCATTCTACATGTAGATGATATATGACCAATGAGGCCACAATAATGACATTGTGCATGTCGAGTGTTGAAAGCTGAGTGGTGTGCATGGTTGGTAGGTTTGGGTTTTCTAGTATAGAAGAAAGCATACCTATAATCTTGTTTGGGCTTAACCTTTTGGGGTAAAGGTTTGATAGGGTTAGGTCTGACAGTGTTTGGCTTGGGAATGTTTCGATTTCTCGGTAAGTGACACGTGTTAGGGTAGAAAAAAGCAGGTTCAGGCTGTTTTCCTAATCTAATTTCCAATCTTTTGGAAGTGTCATACAACTTAGTATAATCAGAAGTGAGTGATTCCATTCTGATTTGTGCACATCGAAGACTTTTCTTCTCTATGGAAAGTTCTTCTTTCAGTTGGTCGATAACTTTGTCTTTCTCTTCAGATGACTTGGTAGTCTCGTGTAATAAGAGCTTTATTGAAGAAAGCTCACCAGACTCACTAACATTATTTCTAACCTCAGCTAGTAGGTCGGTAAGTCTACCTATTTTACCTTTGTACTCTTTGAGTACCTTCTTAGAGGTCTGATACTTACTATGCAGTTTCCTGTAATCAGTCATCAGGTCACTGAAGGCATCTCCTAATTGCTCAAAGGTGAAGTCATCATAAGTATCAACTACAGGTTCAGTAGGTACCTGATCAGATGCCATAAAGCATATATTTGCAGCGTCTTCTGATTGTTCGTCTTCTGAGTCGCTGGCTTCATTTTCATGCCATATGCTGGTGTTGGCATACTTCCGTGATGTTGATCTCTTCAGGTTCCCTTTTTCATACCTGTTGCTCTTCTTGCTTGATGATGAGTTTGTGGGACAATCCTTTTTCATGTGTCCCTTCTTCTTGCAACCATAGCAGACAGCATCTTCTTGGTACCCGTTGTTGCTGTTGTTCTCTTTGACTCTCTTCTCATGTCTCATGAATCTTTTGAACTTCCTTGCTAGGAGTGCTTGATCTTCAGCATCAGATCCACTGCTGTCTGAGTCATCTTCAGTAGTTTTTCTGTGCTGAGCCTTGAGGGCGATAGTCTTCTCCTTTGGTGCAGGCTCTTCAAAATCTTGTAGCTCCAGTTCATGAGTGAGTAGCTTACCCATGAGTACTTCGAGGGACATAGTTGTGAGGTCGTTCCCTTCAATGATTGCAGTAGCCTTTGGAATCCAGTTCTTGGTAAGAGCGCGCAGGAGTTTGCGAATCTTTTCATGGTTACTGTAATCTTTGCCTAGGGAAGACAAAGGATTTACAATATCTAAGAACCTCTCAGAACATTTGTGTAACTGTTTCGTTGGGCTTCATTTTGAACGCCTCGTACTCTTGAGTAAGTGTGCTGACTTTAGATTCCTTGACTTGAGTCGTGCCTTCATGTGTGACTTCGAGTAGCTTCCATACTTCATTAGCCGTTGTGCAGATAGACACCCTGTTAAATTCAGTTCTGTCTAAAGCACAAAAAAGAGCATTAATGACACGTGCGTCAAGACTGGCCCTTTTCTTTTTTTCCTCTGTATATCTGCTATGGGGTTTTTCAACTAAAACTCCATCAACATTTATACGAGGTGGCTTCTGATAGCCATCAAGAACAATGGACCATAAATCAAAGTCAAGAGATTTCAAGAAGAAACTCATCCATGTTTTCCAATATGTATAATTCGTACCATCAAACAGTGGGGGTCTGTTTGTGGCCTGGCCTTCACTTGTGAATTTCACAGTTGCCATGTGTTGTGCTGTGATCTATATAACAGTTAATTGAAATGAATAAATAATTGTACTGTTACCTTTGCTTTACCTGTAACACCCGCTCTGATACCAATTGTAGAAACGAAATAGTAAAACGTAATCCTCTAGAAGGGGGGTGAATAGAGTTGGCAGCGGAATAATGCTAATTAAAAATGTTAGCAGCACAATCACAGAATATTAATCACAACTAAAATAATGTAAAGGCAAAGTTAAGAGAGCAAACGCAAAGACAGCGATGTATACTGGTATCCCTCTGTTGAGGACTAATCCAGTCGGTAGAACTCTTGCTACCAGTTGAATCCACTATTGGAAAAACTGCAAGTTTTCTTACGAAGTCCTTGCAACTTCTACAACGCGAGCTTTGATACGAAGAACTCGTCCAACATCAAATGTGAAGAGGTATTCTTCAATCAAGCCTTCTGATTACAATCTCTCAGAAACTTTTAGACCGTACCGCACTGGCAAATTGACTAGAGGATTGTAACTGGCTTGGGATCTGAAATTGAAAGCTCTAGAAAACTCTTTGGAAGACTGAAAGCTTTAGATAGAGAGAAGATTGAAAGTGAATGAGTGAATTGAAATGATCGAAATCCTTCTCTATTTATAGGAGTTCCAAAGGCAGACTTCTGTCAGAATTCGGGCAGAACTCTTTGAGCAAATCTCGGACAAATCCGCAACTGCAGGAGGACCAAGTTCCAAAGATTCAAAATCACAACGGCCACCAACCGAACTCTGGCCGAACTCTGGCCGAACTCGGTCCGAGTTCTGTCAGGGTTAAGTCAGGGTTTAATTAGGGTTTTTGAAAAAGTTTTTGGTGATTTTTGAAAACCTTTTTGAGAGGTCATTTTTAAAAAACATTTTGAACTCTTTTTAGGGATAGCCTATTTGCCAGTACGACTCGGTGTACAACATATTCCTAGACTCAAATAAAATAAAAAATATATTGCATAAGGAATTACAGACTCGAGTAGGCAAACAGATCTTCGGTCTTGAATGGAGTGGATAGCCAATCTTGATCATGTCCAAGAATCCGAGATGTCCCGACTAGCTTCGTATATCCAGACAGAGTTTGATCAATTATTAAAATCAGGTTGACCATATGACCAATGGGCCAACAAATTAGCCATGGCCCACCAAACTTAACTTTTAGGTTTAGGAGTTTGGACTAGTCCCCCATGAGTTTTTAAGCTTAATTATGAATTTTATTTAGTTTTAGATAACCCCCAAACCCAAATTTGGACTTAACTTAGCATGTAAGTTATAGTAGGGGAAAACTTGTAATTTTAAGAAGGCCCAACCCTTCCCTTTATGGCCGGCCACCCCCTCCCCCTTTTCTTTTTCTTCCACTTCAAATTTTTTTCTTCTTCTTCTTCTCCAAGCTTTTCTCAAAAGTTAGAATAGGTTTTCCCTAGAAATCATCTCTAAATAATTCTTCTCTTCCCAATATTCTTCCATACAACTCTTTCTCTACCCCAAGAGAAGCTTCTCCAAGCTTTTGGGAGCAAGAAGTGCAAGGGTGTGTCCTAAACAATTCATCGTGTCGGAGCCGTGTCGGAGGACTTTCGAATCGGGAATCCATCTCCCGATAGGTACAACCTATCCTCTAACTTATTCTTTTCAATATATAATCTAGATTGGACCCCGTAGGATTGATCCCCGTGTTTGTGTCCCTCTTCGTGCCAAGTTTGAGTCCGTTTGGAGTGTCCTAGGAGAAGTTAGGATTTGTGGTTGTGTCCTTGAGTTTTCCCCAAATTTGGACACTTGTAGAATATTTAGATTGGCCTCTAAATGTTTAGGCACTCTTAAATTCATATTTATTTAGTGTGTTCATATATACATGTGTGGGAGTGTGTGTCCATGTGTGGGAGTGTGTGTGTCCATATGTGGGAGTATGTGTGTGTTAATATATATAGATATAGATTTATGTGTGTTATATATATATATATATATATATATATATATATATATATATATGATCACACACACACACACACACACACACACAATATATATAAATATATATAAATATATATTGTGTGTGTGTGTGTGTGTGTGTGTGTGATCATATATATATATATATATATATATATATATATATATATATATATATATATATATAAAATATATATATATTTATATATATATATATATAAAATATATATATATATATATATATATATATATATATATATATATATATATATATATATTAGTGTGTGTGTATTTATATATAGGGAGGGGAGAATGAGAATTTGTATGTGTGTGTGAATTATATATATATATGAGAGTGATAAAGAGGATTATTAGAGAGATTGAGAGGGAGTTTAGAGAGGATTAGAGAGGGAAATAGAGGGAGAAAGAGTGTGAGATGGATGGGGGGGAATAGGAGGCATAGCAGCAGCAGCTAGGGGGGGGGGGGGGGCAAGGGGCTGCTGCCCCCCCTCCTCAGAAACAGCAGCAGCAGTAGTAGAAACTGCAGCAGCAGTAGCAACATTAGCAGCAGCAGCAAGCAGCTTTTTCCCCCCTTTAGGCCCCCATTTGACCCCCGTAACCCCCCGTATATACCCCTATATGTATACCTATATATACATATATATATACCTCTATATATAGCTCTATATACCCTATAAAACCCACCAAAATAACCCCTAAAGTTAGTCCTAAGGGTGTGTGAAAAGAGAGAGTTTGAATGAGTGAATGAGTGAGTGAAATGTTAGTTAGGATTTTGGTGAAGGGGTGATTTTGAGTTCCGTGTTTCGGAACGCGTCGAAACTTGGAGGGGACTTAGCAAATGTGAATTAGAGTTTGCGGGTAGGCTCCTAGGTGGAAATCGGAGTTGCGTGTGGGATTAGGAGAGTGGTATCGTACCGTACCATCGTGTATCTTGAGATATTCAAGATAACGGATAAACGGGCGATACGGACCGTAAGATGGACTGGATGTCCACTTACCCTAGGAAACTTGGTAGGTAATGGTTGTATAGGCTAGTACCCTACTACCCTAGGAAGCCCGGAGTGAAATTCCTAAGGGAAGGCCACTTGGCGTCAAGTTAGAATAGTTAAGGGTAAATGTTTTAAGGGGTAATCGGGTAAATACAAAATACGGTATTCGGGTATTCGGATTGACTTGAAACTTGGGTGGCTTGTTGGGTACACCCTACAAATATCATATTTGAACCGATTTTGGCTCGGTTGACCCAGAGTTGACTTTTTACCCAAAAGTCAACCGTAAGTCAACACTTTGTCCAAATTTGACCAAATCCAAACTAGAGTTGACCAGTTGACTAAAAGTCAACTGTTGGTCAACATTTGACCAATTTGACCTAAGGTTGACCTAGAGTTGACTAGAGTTGACCTGGGTTGACCAGTTGACTAAAAGTCAATTGTAGGCCAACTCTTGACCCCGTTTGACTTGCTTCGACTTGTTTTGACTTGCGATGACTGGTGTGACCTAGAGTTGACTTAGTCTGACTTAGATTGACTTGATATAACTTGATTTGACCTAGATTGACTTGACATGACTTAGTGTGACTCAGTAAGACCTAGTTTGACCTAGATTTCATATCATTCATTTATAAATCATCCTTAATTTTGTTAAACCTAAATTAACATGCAATATCTCATCTTTAGGTCTCTGATTATCACTCTGAGCATTGATATACCCTACAGCTCAGGACAGCAGGCGAGTACATTCACTGATAGTTTTTATTGTCTTGATATCTGCTATATCCGATTCAGTTGTAGTGTCTTACTCGATTCCAGTCACGATAGTTCACGGACTAGTATACGTTGGATCCTGACATTAGATGTTGTTCCTGGATTTTTTTGGTATATATGTACATTTCCTGTCGTGTTCCCTGTACTTGTATAGACACCGATTCCTGAGAGGGAGTAGCTATCCTCTTAGAGAATCCTGTGTCATGACGTGTCATGTCCAGGTCCATTATACTACTCGGGGATGGAGAATTATTAGGGGTTATATGATCAAGCCCCATGTCACTATTTTGCTTGCGCTACCCTCACCTCACATAGGGTGTAGCAGATACCTCCATGTCCATGTTATCCAGGTTGGCCGGCATGACTTTCCGTTGAGGTTATCGTGGATTGCCGGGCCAAGTGGATAACCCTACCATGATTCCCTTGCCGATCACATAACGCTCTAATAATTCAAGGCATATTTTATATTTACTTATCTTATCATATATCATGTTCTGTTCTACATTCAGTACTTTCTCACCATGCTATGATATTCAGTTACTCATATGTTCTACATGCCTTTATATTGTACCTTGATTGGAGACTAAGTTCTGCTCGGAAGAAGAGTTACAACCCTGGTCCTTGTTTGGTTTAAGGGTTGTAACTCAGCTTCCGAACGGTTCCCAAGACTTCATATATCTTTGTCTTGTAGTTCATTATACTGTCTCTTATAGAATTTATCAATTCACATGGAACTGCTGTTAGTGCTTGTACTTGCTCATTTTTCTGACAGGATACCGTTATGATATATTACAGATGACTCTGAGGCAGACTGCTCGACCTATTATGGGCTCAAGCTAGATGGAGTAGTCCAGGACCGTGGCCTTATAGTAGAGCCACTAGACTTTGTACTCCCAGAGTAGTGTAGCTTAGCTAGGTTTGACTGGTCTGCGATCCAGCTAGCATTATCAGACTGTAGCTTCTATGTTATATTTTGAGACCCTGTGATGTTGTATATATATCTGGGCTTGTGTTGGATCTTGGACTTATTCCCTTTTCATCTATCATATGTGTCCTTCTGTGCTATCTACCTTAGTTTTATTCTGTAATTGGGACTGTATTGCTATGTCACCTCCACTCGGAGTGTATATACTGTACATGTACCTTTATACTGTTAGTCGTAGTATTTACAGACCTTATATACAGCGTTCTACCGCCGATACTGCGGTGTAGGCTGGACGTACCCACGTGCTCGTGCCCCTCATAAGGGTGCGGGTCGTGACACATTTTTGTGGTGGCCCATGCAGGTCCGATGTCGCAATTAGTACGATCTCGTAATGGTGCTCGACTTAGAGTACTAATTACGAGCCTGCAATTAGGACGTAGGACGTAGGATACGATAGGAGTTTCTCAATCACACCTAGAAAAATTTTTCAATCTTTTGATTATCATGATTACTCCCCTTGTATTAAATTAACTGTCCTTCTTTGATAATGTCTTCTCATGTGCCATATTGATCTCTTTGCTTCAATTCGTCTCCAGAATGACGAAGACGCACCCGCAGGCCACTGGGTCGAGTAGCTTGCCCGAGAGATCTGACCAGGCTGAGGAGGAGGTTCACGAGACTGCCTCCAGTGATTCCACTATCTCGGAGGCCCTAGCAGTTGCACAGGGAGGTCTACCACCTCCACCCCAGAGGGTTTCGATCGCCGTTCCAGAGATACTGCCGCCACCACCCCCAATACCGATGGATACACACCATATGTTCCTTTTCCTTCAGCAGATAATGGAGACACAGCGAGCCCAGGCAGAGGCGTCGTAGCGCCAGACGGAGGCATCACACCGTCAGATTGAGATGTTGAGGCAGAGCATGGAGAACTCGCATCAGCTTACACTGGCAGCCATAAAGAGAGTGGTACCGGGTACGGTACAGGGCCCTACTGGCCAGCAGCTGTACCAGCAGCAGTCCAGGCCAGGAACAGTATTAGACTTTAGGAAGATGAGCTCCAGGGACTTCACGGGCACGGAGGGCATCCTTTATGCAGACGACTGGCTAGAGGACGTGCAGCGGAGTATGGAGCTAGCAGAGCTTCCTAGAGGACTTTGGGTTTCAGCCGCAGCCAGCCGATTCTTCGATATCGTGCTGACATGGTACCGCACAGATCCTCGTGCGTCGGTGAGAGGGTTATCATGGGAGGACTTCCGGAGGCTCTTCAAAGAGAAGTTCTTCCCGGACGTGGCTCTTACAGCATTGGAGGGCCAGTTCGTGGGTCTAGTACAGGGGAACTCGTCGGTGGACGAGTATGCAGCAGAATTCTTCTGCCTTAGCAGGTTCGCTCCCGATATGATCCAGAATGAGGGGCAGAAGGCTCGTAAGTTCTGTAGAGGACTTATTCATGCAGTGCGCACCCGCACCTCGGGTCGCCGTGATGCGATGTTCGATCAGATATTGATGGACGTGCAGATTGCTGAGGAGGACTTCGGCCTCAAGCTGAAGAGGAGCGGAGATACCCTGGGGGCGAGTTCCAGTACAGGACCGGCCAAGCGCCCCCACTTTCAGCATCAGCAGAGGCCATTTCAGCAACAGCCTCTGTTATAGATTCAGCAGGCACCAGCACGTGCCCAGCAGTACCAGGGACAGGGACAGAGACCGGCTACCCCGTGCGGCTTTTACGGGAAGTCGGGGCACACTAGAGAGGCTTGTAGGAAGAGGTTGGGCGTCTGTCTATACTGTGGGGCGTCTGACCACCAGCTGAGGGATTGCCACGCTAGTGGAATTCGAAGAGACCAGGACAGAGTACAGCAGGCTAGAGGAGGCCAGCAGGGGCGTGCTTTCGCCATGACAGTTGAGCCTACTTAGGCAGTAGTAGAGCGGATAGCAGGTTCCGTTATTTCGAATCTCCTTTCCGCATTTGCCTTCTTATAAACTGTCTTGAACTTCGATTCTATCTGTTCTTTGATCGTTGGATGAAATTTTGTTCTTGTGATGTGATTTCCTTCTAAGATAAGTCGTATGGGCTAGGTCGTCTCGATTATGAGATTTTAGAATACTCTAGGGTCATGCTAGCAGGCATAGTGAGGACATATAGTCGGATTATGGTCGTATTTCTTGGGTGTGGGAATTTAAGGTTTTTGCTGCCAAGCATGCGGCAATGCAAAAATTTTAAATACCATAATTCTATAGGTATGTGCCGTAGTTGAGGACTCTGTGATTATCGTAGCCTTGCTTACTGGCATGACGGAGATTCTGAGTATCATGATGATTAGACAGACGCATACGATTATCGATTTGCATAATTTTTTTTGTGTTTACTTGTTTTAATTTTTGAGGATGATTCTTTTAAGGTGGATAGACTTGTAGCACCCAGTTTCTATTTGAGAGTAATTTTAAATTTTATAATTTTAATCATTTAATTTATGCTTTGATTTTTGAGATTTTAATCATTTTAAATTTTAAGCCATGACTTGTGATTTTGATATTTTACTATTGTTTGGTTTTAATTTCGAGGACAAAATTTTTTAAAGGTGGATAGACTTGTCACCCTCATTTTTCCAAGTTAGGGGTGTAGAAGCATGGAATTTTAGGACCAGAAATCCTATGCGCCAAACACTACATGCGCCAGGGAGCTCAGATAAAGTACTCGACACAGAAGCAAAAGAATAGACATCAAAAGAGGATTTTTATTTCATATAAAAGTCTATTACATGTCTAGAAAAGGCTATACTAAGGAGAACTTCTACAAAAAGAAAAGACCCTAAGTCTACAGCCAGGCGCAGCAGCCACCATGCGCTCTTAAACAGGCGCATCTCACCATGCGCTCTTAAACAGGCGCATCTTACCATGCGCTCTTAAACAGGCACATCTCGCCATGCGCTCTCAGCCAGGCACATCCCTTCAGCAGCTCAGTTATGTGCATCCCCAGTTATGTGCATCCCTTCAGCAGCTCAGTTATGTGCATCCCTTCAGCAGCTCAGTTATGTGCCGCCCTTCCAGCCAGGCGCATCATGAAGTGTCAGCATATGCGCCATCAAATGCTTCGACTAATGAAGCATTTATTGAGCAGAACGAGGGTGGCAATCAACCCTCTAGTTGGAGGAGGAGCTCCCCAAACCGAGGAAGAGAAGAGCACCGCAAATCAACCTACGGCTAAAGGAAGCTTCGAAAGAGCCTCCAAAGACCAGGGAAGACCGCAATCGAAACTGCGGCTAAAGGAGCAGCTTTCAACACAACCAGAATGGGCAACACCCACTCTGACAGAAGAAAGAGCCTCCAAAGCCGCAGCACCACAATTCCGATCTGCGGCTCTTCCAGCATAACGGAGACGAGGCTCATGCATCCCAATCTTTGGATGCAACAGGCACCTTCTGCCTGCCTCGAAAGCCCTCGACTCCGACTTTTGGATGTAACAGTCACCCTCAAGTGCATCAACGAAGGCAATGCGTCGCATCTTCACCCTCGGGAGCATCTCGTCAACAGAATGCGCTCGGATAAACAAGTTCATTTCGGGAGGACGTGAGAGAATGAGAAGCAAACCCTCTCCATACCACTATTTATAGGCCGAGCAAATCATACCCAGGCGCCAAGTGGCTGGCTCTCCGAATCCCGAGCAATAAATTTGTATTAAATGGTAATGAACCTGACGCTTCGAAATCAGCCAAGTCAAAAACGGCTATTAAGCACTCGAAGAACGTAACATTCAGGCCATTAAAGAATGCAAACAGATGCGCCAGTCAGACCGTGCATCATACAGATGTGCCCCTCAGATCGTGTATCATACAGATGCGCCCCTCAACACCAAGCGCCTCACAAGGATGCGCCTTTCAACACCAAGCGCCTCACAAGGATGCGCCCCCATGCGTCCCCATGCGCCTAGTGGAACGTCGATCGATGCGCCCACTCGACAGCCCATCACCTGTCAAAGAACATTAAATGCTGAAGTCTGACAGAGTTGGCAGCACGTCCCCCGAGGACTGCACAGTTGACAACTTTTGCAGAAGACGAAGCGCCACCAACGTCAACATCATCATTACTTTCCTCCGACGATTACGACCACGTGGCCGTCCAACCATCTCGCATGCGCCTCCGCAGCCATGCGCCCAAATCTCTGCATGCGCCGTAAAAACCATGCGTCTCAGACTTTTCTCTGATCCCTGAAGACAGAAGTAAGGTCACTACTGAAGCCTCGCATGCGCCTCAAAATCCATGCACCCCGAATGGTTCATGACTCCTAAAGGTTACGAGTCAAAGCCTCCTCATGTGCCCAATCCCGGGCGCATCCTATCAGATCATTCCCCACCAAATCCGAGATCTTCGAGCCATGGACTTACGACATGTGTCCTTTGACTCGATTCAGCTTATGAAGGGGTGCTAACCACCCAAGATCTCAGCAACAGAAAGACCCTCTCCCCTGCTACGTACCAGCCCACAACAGCAGCATGAAGGATTCAGCTCCTCAATCAAAGCGCATCATCCATGCGCCTCCATCAGCAATTACCACGTGGCGTTCCCACGACCATGTGCATCCGACATGCACGCATGAGCAGCCAGCCTGCAAAACTATAAATAGAGGGATCATTTTCTTCTTTCACACACACACAGACAGAGAACATATATCGCACAACAATCGATATACAGAGAGGCAGATACAGACACTCAACGTCTTCTTCCTCTCCGTAAGCTTCAGCACCCAGAGCAACTCAGACCTTCAGAGAACCGATAACCGTCGTCAGATCGTCAACGGAGTCAATATATTATCACTCGCTCCATCGGCACAAGGGACCCAGATAAACAAAAGTGTACTCCTAGGACTACGTCTAAGTCCTACATTGTAACACTGTTCTGTTTGTATTGAAATTTGCAATCAAAATATTTTAATGGCAAACAAGGGGTAAAATGGTAATTTTCCATTTTATAAAATTTTTGGGAATTTTATTTCATGAATATTAATATTTAATGATTATAGGAGTCGAGTTCGAATTTCATCGCATTCCGAGTTAATTCGGGACTCCAGGGAATTTCGACTTGAGTTGTATTTAACATGTTAATTAGCCATGGCCCACCAAACTTAACTTTTAGGTTTAGGAGTTTGGACTAGTCCCCCATGAGTTTTTAAGCTTAATTATGAATTTTATTTAGTTTTAGATAACCCCCAAACCCAAATTTGGACTTAACTTAGCATGTAAGTTATAGTAGGGGCAAACTTGTAATTTCAAGAAGCCCCAACCCTTCCCTTTATGGCCGGCCACCCCCTCCCCCTTTTCTTCTTCTTCCACTTCAAAATTTCTTCTTCTTCTTCTTCTTCTTCTCCAAGCTTTTCTCAAAAGTTAGAATAGATTTTCCCTAGAAATCATCTCTAAATAATTCTCCTCTTCCTAATATTCTTCCATACAACTCTTCCTCTACCCCAAGAGAAGCTTCTCCAAGCTTTTGGGAGCAAGAAGTGCAAGGGTGTGTCCTAAACAATTTATCATGTCGGAGCCATGTCGGAGGACTATCAAATCGGGAATCCATCTCCCTATAGGTACAACCTATCATCTAACTTATTCTTTTCAACATATAATCTAGATTGGACCCCGTAGAATCGATCTCCGTGTTTGTGTCCCTCTTCGTGTCAAGTTTGAGTCCGTTTGGAGTGTCCTAGGAGAAGTTAGGATTTGTGGTTGTGTCCTTGAGTTTTCCCCAAATTTGGACACTTGTAGAATATTTAGATTGGCCTCTAAATGGTTAGGCACTCTTAAATTCATATTTATTTAGTGTGTTCATATATACATGTGTGGGAGTGTGTGTCCATGTGTGGGAGTGTGTGTGTGCATGTGTGGGAGTATGTGTGTGTTAATATATAGATATAGATTTATGTGTGTTATATATATATAAAATAAAAATAAAAATATATATATATATATATATATATATATATATATATATATATATATATATATATATATATATATATATATATATATATATATATATATATATATATATGTGTGTGTGTGTGTGTGTGTGTGTGTGTGTGTGTGTGTGTGTGTGTGTGTGTGATCATATATATATTAGTGTGTGTGCATTTATATATAGGGAGGGGAGAATGAGAATTTGTATGTGTGTGTGAATTATATATATATGAGAGTGATAGAGAGGATTATTAGAGAGATTGAGAGGGAGTTTAGAGAGGATTAGAGAGGGAAATAGAGGGAGAAAGAGTGTGAGATGGAGGGGGGGAATAGGAGGCATAGTAGCAACAGCTAGGGGGGGCCAAGGGGCTGTCCCCCCCCCCCCCCCCCCCAGAAACAGCAGCAGCAGTAGTAGAAACTACAGCAGCAGTAGCAACATTAGCAGCAGCAGCAAGCAGCAGTTCCCCACCCCCTTTAGGCCCCCATTTGACCCCCGTAACCCCCCGTATATACCCCTATATGTATACCTATATATATACATATATATACCTCTATATATAGCTCTATATACCCTATAAAACCCACCAAAATAACCCCTAAAGTTAGTCCTAAGGGAGTGTGAAAAGAGAGAGTTTGAATGAGTGAATAAGTGAGTGAAATGTTAGTTAGGATTTTGGTGAAGGGGTGATTTTGAGTTCCGTGTTTCGGAACGCGTCGAAACTTGGAGGGGACTTAGCAAATGTGAAATAGAGTTTACGGGTAGGCTTCTAGGTGGAAATCGGGGTTACATGTGGGATTAGGAGAGTGGTATCGCACCGTACCATCGTGTATCTTGAGATATTCAAGATAACGGGTAAACGGGCGATACGAACCGTAAGATGGACTGGATGTCCACTTATCCTAGGAAACTTGGTAGGTAATGGTTGTATAGGCTAGTACCCTACTACCCTAGGAAGCTCGGAGTGAAATTCCTAAGGAAAGGCCACTTGGCGTTAAGTTAGAATAGTTAAGGGTAAATGTTTTAAGGGGTAATCGGGTAAATTCAAAATACGGGATTCGGGTATTCGGATTGACTTGAAACTTGGGTGGCTTGTTGGGTACTCCCTACAAATATCATATTTGAACCGATTTTGGCTCGGTTGACCCAGAGTTGACTTTTTACCCAAAAGTCAACCGTGAGTCAACACTTTGTCCAAATTTGACCAAATCCAAACTAGAGTTGACCAGTTTACTAAAAGTCAACTGTTGGTCAACATTTGACCAATTTGACCTAAGGTTGACCTAGAGTTGACCAGAGTTGACCATGATTGACCAGTTGACTAAAAGTCAACTGTAGGCCAACTCTTGACCCCGTTTGACTTGCTTCGACTTGTTTTAACTTGCGATGACTGGTATGACCTAGAGTTGACTTAGTCTGACTTAGATTGACTTGATATAACTTGATTTGAACTAGATTGACTTGACAAGACTTAGTGTGACTCAGTAAGACCTAGTTTGACCTAGATTTCATATCATTCATTTATAAATCATCATTAATTTTGTTAAACCTAAATTAACATGCAATATCTCATCTTTAGGTCTCTGATTATCACTCTGAGCATTGATATATCCTACAGCTCAGGACAGCAGGCGAGTATATTCACTGATAGTTTTCATTGTCTTGATATCTGCTATATCCGATTCAGTTGTAGTGTCTTACTCGATTTCAGTCACGATAGTTCACGGACTAGTATACGTGGGATCATGACATGAGATGTTGTTCCTGGATTTTTTTGGTATATATGTATATTTCCTGTCTTGTTCCCTGTACTTGTATAGACACCGATTCCTGAGAGGGAGTAGCTATCCTCTTAGGGAATCTCGTGTCATGACGTGTCATGTCCAGGTCCATTATACTACTCGGGGATGGAGAATTATTAGGGGTTATGTGATCAAGCCCCATGTCACTATTTTGCTTGCGCCACCCTCACCTCACGTAGGGTGTAGCAGATACCTCCATGTCCATGTTATCCAGGTTGGCCGGCATAACTTTCCGTTGAGGTCACCGCGGATTGTCGGGCCAATTGGATAACCCTACCATAATTTCCTTGCCGATCACATAACGCTCTAATAATTCAAGGCACATTTTATATTTACTTATCTTATCATATATCCTGTTCTGTTCTATATTCAATACTTTCTCACCATGCTATGATATTCAGTTACTCACATGTTCTACATGCCTTTATATTGTACCTTGATTGGAAACTAAGTTCTGCTCGGAAGAAGAGTTACAATTCTGGTCCTTGTTTGGTTTAAGGGTTGTAACTCAGCTTCCAAACGGTTCCCAAGACTTCATATATCTTTGTCTTGTAGTTCATTATACTGTCTCTTATAGAATTTATCAATTCACATGGAACTGCTGTTAATGCTTGTACTTGTTTATTTTCCTGATAGGATACCGTTATGATATATTACAGATGACTCTGAGGCAGACTGCTCGACCTATTATGGGCTCGAGCTAGATGGAGTAGTCCAGGACCGTGGCCTTATATTAGAGCCACTAGACTTTGTACTCCCAGAGTAGTGTAGCTTAGCTAGGTTTGACTGGACTGCGATCCAGCTAGCATTATCAGACTGTAGCTTCTATGTTATATTTTGAGACCCTGTGATGTTGTATATAAATCTGGGCTTGTGTTGGATCTTGGACTTATTCTCTTTTCATCTATCATATGTATCCTACTGTGCTATCTACCTTAGTTTTATTCTGTGATTGAGACTGTATTACTATGTCACCTCCACTCGGAGTGTATATACTGTACAGGTACCTTTATACTGTTAGTCGTAGTATTTACAGACCTTATATACAGCGTTCTACCGCCGATACTGCGGCGTAGGCTGGACGTACCCACGTGCTCGTGCCCCTCACAGGGGTGCGGGTCGTGACAGGAACCCCATGCGCCGGGAATCCCATGCGCCCGGGAGGCCATGCGTCGTGAAGTCCCGGCAACGCATCCCTTGACTCCGAGCGTGTCATGCGCGTAGGTTCCTTACGCGCATGTACTGAAGACGCAACGTGAGTTTCCCATGCACGGATGTGTAGGAATTCTCATGCACGGATTGTGCAGGAATTCCCATGCACGGATGTGCATGAATTTCCATGCGCAGATTATGCAGGAATTCCCATACACGGATTGTGCAAGAATCCCATGCGCCGGAATTGCTCTATTTCACTGTTTTTGCCTGTTTAAGTTGTTTTGTAGCTAGAATCTTGAAAAACTCAAAACATGAAAGTTGTAGATCTTTTCCTTGGCTTCAAGAATATGCCTCTAGTTATTTTATGCAAGTTTCTCTCATTCATGATAATGTAAGGATAGAACACGATAGTGGCTTGTTAAGGCGCACTCTTGATAAGTTACTGGACATGATAATTCTTGATAGTAACCTGTTGTGGTGCACTCTTGACAAGTAACTGGATATAATAATTTTTGATGGTGGTCCGTTGTGACGCACTCTTGACTTGACAAAGTAATCTAACATGATAATCTCGATATGCCTTGCTAAGTAACTCTTGTCTTGACACCGTGGGTGACTTTCTTGATTGTGCCTGTATAAGCCACATGTCTCGTCTTGTATCATGTCTAGGACATAAATTCCTAATTTCCCACGGTTAGGGATTTATACTGAATCTGACTAAGTTAATGACTAGATTAATCAAATAGTTCATATAGGGAGATGTTTCCAGTTATAGGCGATCCCGTTATCCCGGCCACACCCGAGGGACTTGTAGCCTGCCGTCGAGTAGGACACATTTCCAGCCCACTGTCATGTGGGGCACTTCATGAAACAAGTTCTATGCACACTGTCATGTGTTGCACACCAAGCCACCTAATAATTCTTAATAACTCTTAAATAAACCTCGCCTGGATAACCTGGATAGCTGCAGGGCTTGTGACTGCAGAAACATCTCATTGCATCTTGCTAGTCAATAGGCTTGTGATAACCTTAGCTAGTTAAAGTATCAAGCCGTACTCTTTGCTTGGCCATGATTGATGGATGTAGTCCAGTCTAGTCTTGTCTAAGCAATGCCAGTCTATGATTATTTCAGCACATGCTTGTTCCTGCTGTACTCTTGTCGATAATTGGTTAGAGACTAAGTTCTGTTCAGGCGAAGGGTTACAACCCCGGTCCTTGTTTGGTTTACGGGTTGTAACTTGGCTACCAGAATAGTTTCTTAGTTATCTTATCGTTTATTACCCTACTATCCTATTTCTGGTTTTCTTGTTATTATTATGCTTTATGTTCTAACTTGCTGGTTTTAGTTCCTAAGTGAAGCCTCCCTTGTGGCACTTGCTCTTTCTGGGCTCTGACCCAGCTGGTTTTGTATGGCCAGATTTTGGAGTAGGACTCGAGGATCCTCCAGCTTTCCTGCCAGATGGTGACCACTAGGCACAACACTGGCAACGAGTGGGTTCTTATTTTGCTCTCCCACTCTCTTGTAAAAAAATATTCTTTTTGAGATGTTTAGCCACCGAGCAAGTGTTAGCTCGTTTACAACTTTACTTACTGTCTGCCTACGGGCTGTAACATGATTGACAAATCCTAGGGTTGATCATGTATGACTGGAACTCTTGCTAGTCTTCTCATTTTGTATGACTAGCTTCATGATCATCTGAATATGTAATGTTTGGGACGCCTTACCTTGTATGTCTGATGATCTAACATCTTGTAACATTTACTCACTTGCTTGAGATTGAGACACTAGGCTTGTTCATGACCATAAGAGACTGTTGGCTTATAGATAAACCCTCATGCATCTAGACAGCCGTGACCGTATATCGAGGTAGATTATACTTCAATGTACGTAGCTGGCTGTGTCTGTCCCCCTCTCTCCAGTATTCTGGTTCTGGGGCGTGACACTTTGTCACATTTATAGATGATTGTTCAAAGTATTGCTATACCTACCTTCTCAAAACCAAAGATAAAGTTTTAGATAGATTCAAGGTTTACAAATCAGAATTAAGCTGAAAGCCAATTAGAGAAAAGAATTAAGATCCTTAGATCTGATCGTGGCGGAGAGTATACCTCAAACGAAATGACTAACTTCTGTGAAGAACACGAAATAATTCATAAGGTGACTGCTCCTTATTCACCACAGTCCAATGGAGTTACTGTAAGGAAGAATCGCACTCTGTTAGACATGGAGAATGCCATGCTTCTCAGCTCAGGTGCTCCTGATAATCTGTAGGGAGAAGCCTTATTAACAGCCTGCTACATCCTAAATAGGATTCCTAGTAAATCTAAGGATAAGACTCCCTATGAATTATGGAAAGGTAGAACTCCTAGAGTCCATTACCTCAAAGTTTGGGGATGTCTAGCAAAAGTTGGAATCCCTGAACCAAAAAAGAGAAAGATTGGACCCAAGACCGTAGATGGTGTGTTCATAGGATATGCCTTAGATAGCAATGCCAATAGATTTCTAGTGACTAATTCTGAAGTAAATGAAATCTCTAACAATACCATTATAGAAGCTAGAGATGCAGTTTACTTTGAGAATATATTTTCTTTTAAGGATAGAATTTCTTCCAACCCCTCAAGTTCTTCCCTAGCTCCTTCTATAAGTTTCCATTGCCATTCATCAAGCTCACAACCTGAACAAGACTTAGAACCTAGAAGAAGTAAAAGAGGAAGGATTGAAAGGAATTTAGGGGAAGGCTTCTTCACTTATTTGATAGAGGGTGATCCATCAACTTACGAAGAAGCAATATCTTCTTCTGATGCTCCTTTCTGGAAAGAAGCCATAAACAATGAGTACAACTCCATTATGGAGAACAATACCTGGTATTTAGCAGACCTACCTTTAGATAGTAAACCTATAGGTTGTAAGTGGATCTTCAAAAAGAAACTCAGAGCTGATGGTACTATAGAGAAATACAAAGCTAGACTAGTAGCCAAGGGTTTCACTCAGAAAAAAGGATTAGATTATTTTGATACCTATTCTCCTGTAGCTATGATTACTTCTATTAGAACCCTTCTAGCCTTAGCATCCATTCATAATATGCTGATCCATCAAATGGATGTAAAGATAACATTTTTGAATGGAGATCTAGAAGAAGAGATCTACATGGAGCAACCTGAAGGTTTTATTGCTAAAGGTCAAGAAAAGAAAGTTTGCAGATTAGTAAAATCATTTTATGGCCTAAAGCAAGCTCCCAAGCAATGGCATAACAAATTTGATAAAGTGATTATAGAATATAGTTTCTTGCCAAATGAGTATGACAAATGTATATACTCTAAAAATTCTGGTGGAAGTTGTGTTATTTTATGCTTGTATGTTGATGATATCCTTATTCTAGGATCTTCACTGGAACTGATAAATAACAGTAAGAATTATTTATCTAACCAGTTTGATATAAAGACCTAGGCGATGCCAACTTGATCCTAGGAATGCAAGTGTCCAAATGCAAAGAGGGCTATACTCTATCTTTAGCACATTAAATTGAGAAAATGTTAAGAAAGTTTGAGTATTTTGACAAAAAACCTGCCCTTACTCCTTATGACAGTAATGTTGGTCTCAAGAAGAATGAAGGATCACCTATAGAACAACATAGATATTCACATATGATAGGGTCTCTTATGTATATATCAAATAGAACCAGACCCGATATTGCATTTGCTATTGAAAGACTTAGTAGATATACCAGTAACCCAAATCAGTCATATTAGACTGCTTTGGATAGAGTATATAGATATCTTAGAGGTACTCTAGATTATAAACTTTATTATTCTAGACATCCTGATATTATAGAAGGTTATTCAGATGCAAACTGGGTAACTGATTCACATGATATGAAATCCACAACTGGATATGCTTTTATCCTAGGAGGATCTGCAATCTCTTGGGGTTCATGTAAACAAACTATCATAGCTAGGAGTACTATGGACTCCGAAATAATAGCTTTGGACACTACTTGTACAGAAGCTGAACGGCTTATAAATTTGATTATGCATATACCTGTTTCTAATACTCCTGTTCCTGCTATTTCTATAAACTGTGATAATAAATCTGTTATAGAACTACTAAAGCATGATTCTGTGAATGTTAAGATGAACAGACACCTGCAGCTGTGCTTCAAGTCAATCAAGAGCCTATTGGACAAATATGTGGTTCTTGACTATATAAAGTCAGAAAAGAACCTTGCAGACCACTTGACGAAGGATCTTTCTAGGACATTGATCCTAGAATCATCGAGGGGGATGGAGTTAAGCCCATAATTTAGTCACCAACAGTGGCAACCCAATCGAGTCTGACTGAAGATCCCAAGAAGTCGGTTCAATGGGTAGGAACAAACTGGACTAGGTGACTAATATGGAACACCGACCTTGAGATTAAATTCTCTTTAAAATAAAAGCCCAGGAGGCTGTACATGTGTACATTGATACCCCATCCCTATAGTGACAGTGTTCCGGTGTGATATGGTTAGGGTGAGTTTAAACTCTTAATAAGTCCAAGCATGATATGCAGGGTTGATACCTATCACCAACCCTTGAGAACATACCTATATGAGAGGTCGTGAAGGCCGCGACTAAGGGACAGAGCGATCCTAGACAACTCTCACGAATATGGAATAAGTGTCACGCCCCGACCCGGAATCACCCGAATCATCGTCCTCGCAGGGGGGCGTGATGCCACACGAGCCTGGAGTTGCGCTCGTGCAAGGCAAGATGACAAGTTCTCAAATGGTTATCTTTTGATTCGACATTTATAATGATAGGAAAACAGAGTATACGAAACAATTCTCTTTATTGATATTCGAAACTGAGATTACAATGGCTTTCGATAGCCTAACAATATATGCCATATTGGCTACAACACTAAGGTTCTCTCTTGCCCACAAAGGATTTCACCGTTCCATACATCATGCCTTTTATATCTCGGCTGCATCAATCCAGCTGCGTAGTACGAGCGTCAATACGATAGCACGCTTCAATGCGCTTCGGCATTCCAATCCTTAACACGTTCAAGCAACGCTTCGCCGCGAGCAATCCATTCCCTGCACCCTGCATGAAGCTGGTGGGGGATCAGTACGTTCGTCCTCACATGTACTGATTCAAAGATACATCTTTCTAAACCAACATTTTAATCTTTACGTTGAATCATGCAACTTAGCTTATGATCTTGCTATGTTCTCCTTAGGGTCAATTTCATGGCATATTTGAAAGCATAAAGCATGTTATCATAGTAGCATGTTATCGAATTGAATAGGCAAACAAACAAGCAATCTCGTGTTTGATTCGTGGCGCGACTTACCAAGTCGACGCACTCGCCCTTGCACCGACGCAAGGTGAATATGCCGTAATCCTTCCCTGTCTTGTTATTGTGCATCACTAAGCAGGATCTCTATGTGGGACGCATATGCGCCTACACTTTCAATCCATCGTTCCTTAACTATATGAGGGTCGTTGGCGTATCCGCGCCGGAATGGACTAAAGGAGTTCCTTTCTTTTCTCTCCTTCTTTTTCTCTCTATTTGGTTGGGCTGCCGGCGTTTCACGGGTTGGGTCACTCTCCCAAACAACCGAAACGTTCCCGGTACATGTCATCATTTGTGGCTTCTTCCATCTTGTTTAAGGATGTGCGCCTACAAAGATTATCATCCCTCCGCGGCCAAATCAGTTCCGGGGACCTCCGACATTTAACCGTTTGGGGGGATACTCGTGCACGAGTTATTATCACATTAATCTCGAGCCCATTCCAATCGACTATGCAACGCCCTATCATTCAACAGTTAAATTCAAACAACCAAACATAGTCTTGAGTCTGAGACTCAGACTTATCGTCTCGCATTTCTTCCATTTAGCTTTCTATGTTCTTATATTTCATACTTCGTTTCAATGATTCAATGGCATCGTGCCTCAACTCAATGCTCGTCAACCGAACGACCCGAAGGTCTCGAACACCTTTCGAGGCAACATGTCATATCCGACAGTTCCGCCACATTCATACCGCAACTGTATTCTCTCGCAACGAAGCCATCTTTTATTATCCCATGCACGTAGGCACGTTCCGACCATATTCCCATGTTCTATAACTTAGCATTCAATGTTCGGGGCTTGCGCGCTAGGGCGCTCGCCTATTATCTTTCAATGTTCTAGCCGTCTAACTAGTGCAGCAAAGGCACGGTATGGTTCGTGCACTAAGGCACTTGTCGATTACAGTTATCCCATGTTCTTACGGCTTGCGCACCGAGGCGCTCGCCTTAGCGATATCCAATGTCCCATAGCGACTCGTGCATATTGATGCACGTTTCATTTCAATTGTTCTAACTTAGTGTTCGACTCACACTATGATTTTATCTTCGATCGGCCACGCCCGTGGCGTCGATAGGTTAACTTTAGCATACAATGATACATTTGACTTATCGAATGAAGGAGTAAAAAGAAGTCAATCCTCCCATCTTGAGTCGATATGCCTTCGTTGTTTCGCCGAGCCGATGCGGCTCGATTCCCTAACTTTGTTGCACGGCCACTCTCCTGACTTAGCCATTCGAGCACTTCGTGCTTCGCTGAGTTACACGTCCAATTTACCTTAGCGTGCCAACGTCTTAGCCCGTCGCAAGGCGACGATTTGATTTCGCGGACCCCTTACTGAATAAGGCAAAACGTCGACCTCTAATATTTTCACGTCAACGTATAACCTGCACACGAAACCAACTAAAATCAATACTTCGCATCGATTCGGACTTGCGCCTTGGTCAATTCGATTTCTTAGAATCTTCGAGCCGATTCAACGTGCTCATCCTTCCGAGGCAATGCGGCGCTACGTATCGATTCACTCGATGCATATCTTCGGGACAAGGCAACTCTTCACATCAACTTAGTTTGATGCATTGCTCGGGACAACTTAACTCTCGTATCATTTTGCATTGATACATTTCCTTTGCGTCAGCGCGACTCGCCGAGTCAACGTTTCAGCGTAATACGCCGTGCGGAGCGGGGCATTACAGAATATACCACCCAAAACAAGGTTCATCCTCGAACCAAAATCAACACTCCGACTAAGTGTCTTTCAGATCGTTTCACGATCTCGTCCCACCAATGTTGTTCGATTTCATACTATCTCGCAAGCTTTTCACTAACATTTCCAAGTCCTCCCTGCAGCTCGATTTGAATTTGGATACAACTCGATTTGGATTCGTACCTATATTCAAGGCGTCCCGAAGATATGTGTATTTTGACCAAGTCCAGTCGTAGCAAATTGGAACAAAGCTGACAGGTAAATTTCAATCCTATGTTTGCCATCTCCGTACTCTCGATCGGACTTATCCTCAGCAACCGTTCTCGAAATTTTTATCGCATACGTATATTCAATACATACGTGATTCATTCAATAAAGTCACTGCACGCGACGCGATTCAAAATTGCCTTTCTCGTTTCGTATGTTTCATCGGGACTATCAATTCTACGCATTGTGTCAAGCCGTCGCGCATCCGATCGCAACGATCCTCCGTAACGCCTTGCGTTCGAAGTCGCTACCCAACTATTTCCGAAGTCTGGCTATGCACTTATCTCGATTATGATTTCCTTCGTTGAATTGCAAGTGCATCAACATTCAGGGCTACGCCTGCTGGTTACTTACATAGTCCCCGTGCTTAGATTCTCCCGACGCAAGTTTAAATTAACATTGCACAAAGGCCACAATCTATCCGACACGAAAGTTTACAGCAAGGCGACAGTGCTCAAGGCAACGATCGCCTTAGCACGAAGGTCTTTACGACGCGTCTTACATTCGATTTCCTAACGAGTAGGAATTTACTAGCCAAATTCTCAACTTATCCGTCTCGCAACATCGAATACAAGTTCGATTCATGCAAGCTCAATTGCAAGATGAATCCGAATCTAACGACATGACTTATAGGTCATTCCCTTATCGTTCCCTCTCGTGCATTGCACGTTCCTCGCAATCGCCTGCTCGCATCCCCAAGTTCGTTAGTAAATTTCATTCTCAATCGAAAGTTGTTCCAACAATTCTCGATCGCCTAGACTTATCGTCAACATGCACCGTGTTATATTTGTTATCGGTGCAATCTCTTATGCGATATCGCATGGGTCATCTTACGGTCTGCAGCATTCAATTTGATTTGGCGGTCAAGTCTTCTAGGGTCAGCTGCCCCGAAGCTACGCTCGATAATTGTGGATCATCACCGAAGGACAGTTAATACGAACCATGCTATATCTTATTTCGGAGCCAAATCACGTTCCGACGATTCTATGCGACTATCCAATTTCGGACAAAACCATTTCTATCGGCACAACTGATGCGCAACTATCCTCTGAGTCAAGTCATGCACTGTCGTCGATGATTTCATAATTTACGAAACATCTACTCGCATCAAATTCGATCTATCTTATTCACGGGTCGACACACGAGATGCTATACGCATCGAGCAATCGTCGATGACTTATAGTCTCGTCCTTGATCAATCACAAAATTTACGATCAACCAAGTTCGTTCATTCTCGTATCCTTACTTACAAAATTTTGATAGCGCAGGGCGCACTCCATTTTGTATTCTCACATCGCTTACGTTTCCTTACGTATCGATCTCGATACGCCGTATCCATTTCGATAACGTGAGGGTCAACTTTGAATCTGCTTCAACATCGACTTCTTGAATTACATACTTCCAAGTTCGCAACGAACTTTTCCATACGCATCCACTCGTTCTCCGATTCGCCGCATCCCGCTATACTTTGATCGCGTAACTGAGTTACCGATTATCCAACATCGAGCCCTCAAGTTATACGATTACGTCCTCTAAGTTTCGCGTGTTTTCCAGTCGTACTCAAATGAGTGTCGCCGTAGCGTAACCAACTATTTCTTAGGCACGATTACTCACGTCAACCAACTCTTCACCGAAGTCGCAATTCGTGCAATTCGATTACAATTCGCATCGCCTAACATTCCTATCGAAATTGCAATACGTGCGATTCGATTCGTCTCGCCCAACATTTATACCGAGATCGCAAGTCATGCGACTCATTTGTAAGCTCGAGTTTTCCTTTCCCGTTGATCAGATTATTACGTCAAGGCATAACCGTTTTGCTAGTCTCGGTCGTCCGACCAACTTATAACTTCCATCCGACGTATCGTTCATCGATACGAGTCTCGCCTTATCGTCCCAAACGAATTTCGAAGAACACTTGCATCAACATACCGTCATACAAATTTTCAATCGAGTCTCGGTACTCCCCCGTCCGTTGCGGACAAACTTTCCGCAATTCTCACAAAGCGTCGATGCAATTTATCGTACAAGTGATATACCATATACCACTCGAAATCGAGTCATTCATCGCCTACGTGGTATGGCATATACCACTCGGAATCAAGCCATTTCCCTCGCGTTACACTTAGTATAAACCGACAATCTCTTTCGACTCCCGATTTCCGCAGTGATCGTGCTTGATCACAACCGTAACTTTGATTCTATCAAAATCCGACACAACTCGGTCAATATTCTCATTTGCCAACATAAGTTTGGTGTGCAACCGAACGATTCGTTCTATCGATTTATGAATTCAATTCTTTCCTTACGTTGCATCTCGTGCAACACTTTATTTGATACGCGTCGCACCCCGTGCAACAAATTTTACTTTCGATACACGTTGCACATCGTGCTACGATTTATTTCCAATTTCCTTTGCACTTCGTGCAACGATTAATTTGATATGCGTTGCACCACGTACAATGATTTTACTTTCCAATACGCGTTGCACATCGTGCAACGATCATTTTCGACATTTACCGCACCTCATGCAACGAATTACTCTCGACTTTCCAAGTCAATGCATAATCCGTTTAACACATTCGGTATTGGCTTATCACTTCTCACTTTCATTTTAACGCATATTCACCATTACTCGTTGTACTTCGTACATCATTTTATTTCTCATTCAACATGTTACATTGCGACAATATCTCAAATCGTATTTCACAATTTGTTGCGCTTGCAGCAACTAACATTTTACGGCTCGTTTGCATTCAATGCAATATACCCTTCGCGACTTTCTTAGCAAACATCATGAAATTTCCAAAACACATGCGGCAAAATTTCATGATTCGTATTAGACTTATTGTATGGAACATCCAGTGCGGCATCGAGTAGAGTCAAGAGTGATATCAAGTGGTGGTGGGCAACTTTTCGAATTGTAATCAAGCGAGCGTCCAGAGGAAATTGAGCCTAGAGCTCTGATACCAATTTGTCACGCCCCAACCCAGAATCACCCGAATCATCGTCCTCGCAGGGGGCGTGATGCCGCACGAGCCTGGAGTTGCGCTCGTGCAAGGCAAGGTGACAAGTTCTCAAATGGTTATCTTTTGATTCGATATTTATAACGATAGGAAAACAGAGTATACGAAATAATTCTCTTTATTGATATTCGAAACTGAGATTACAATGGCTTTCGATAGCCTAACAATATATGCCAGATTGGCGACAACACTCAGGTTCTCTCTTGCCCACAAAGGATTTCACCGTTCCATACATCATGCCTTCTATATCTCGGCTGCATCAATCCAGCTGCGTAGTCCGAGCGTCAATGCGATAGCACGCTTCAATGCGCTTCGGCATTCTAAGCCTTAACACGTTCAAGCAACGCTTCGCCGCGAGCAATCCATTCCCTGCACCCTGCATGAAGCTGGTGGGGGATCAGTACGTTCGTCCTCGCATGTACTGATTCAAAGATACATCTTTCCAAACCAACATTTTAATCTTTACGTTGAATCATGCAACTTAGCTTATGATCTTGCTATGTTCTTCTTAGGGTCAATTTTATGGCATATTCGAAAGCATAAAGCATGTTATCATAGTAGTATGTTATCGAATTGAATAGGCAAACAAACAAGCAATCTCGTGTTTGATGCGTGTCACGACTTACCAAGTCGACGCACTCGCCCTTGCACCGACGCAAGGTGAATACGCCGTAATCCTTCCCTGTCATATTATTGTACATCTCTAAGCAGGATCTCTATGCGGGACGCATATGCGCCTACACTTTCAATCCATCGTTCCTTAACTATATGAGGGTCGTTGGCGTATCCGTGCCGGAATGGACTAAAGGAGTTCCTTTCTTTTCTCTCCTTCTTTTTCTCTCTATTTGGTTGGGCTGCCGGCGTTTCACGGGTTGGGTCACTCTCCCAAACAACCGAAACGTTCCCGGTACATGCCATCATTTGCGGCTTCTCCCATCTTGTTTAAGGATGTGCGCCTACAAAGATTATCATCCCTCCGCGGCCAAATCGGTTCCGGGGACCTCCGACATTTAACCGTTTGGGGGGATACTCGTGCACGAGTTATTATCACATTAATCTCGAGCCCATTCCAATCGACCATACAACGCCCTATCATTCAACAGTTAAATTCAAACAACCAAACATAGTCTTGAGTCTGAGACTCAGACTTATCGTCTCGCATTTCTTCTATTTAGCTTTCTATGTTCTTACATTTCATACTTCGTTTCAATGATTCAATGGCATCGTGCCTCAACTCAATGCTCGTCAACCGAACGACCCGAAGGTCTCGAACACCTTTCGAGACAACATGTCATATCCGACAGTTCCGCCACATTCATACCGCAACTGTATTCTCTCGCAACGAAGCCATCTTTTATTATCCCGTGCACGTAGGCACGTTCCGACCATATTCCCATGTTCTATAACTTAGCATTCAATGTTCGGGGCTTGCGCGCTAGGGCGCTCGCCTATTGTCTTTCAATGTTCTAGCCGTCTAACTCGTGCAGTAAAGGCACGGTATGGTTCGTGTACTAAGGCACTTGCCGATTACAGTTATCCCATGTTCTTACGGCTTGCGCACCGAGGCGCTCGCCTTAGCGATATCCAATGTCCCATAACGACTCGTGCATATTGATGCACGTTTCATTTCAATTGTTCTAACTTAGTGTTCGACTCACACTATGATTTTATCTCCGATCGGCCACGCCCGTGACGTCGATAGGTTAACTTTAGCATACAATGATATATTTGACTTATCGAATGAAGGAGTAAAAAGAAGTCAATCCTCCCACCTTGAGTCGATATGCCTTCGTTGTTTCGCCGAGCCGATGCGGCTCGATTCCCTAACTTTGTTGCACGGCCACTCTCCTGACTTAGCCATTCGAGCACTTCGTGCTTCGCTGAGTTACACGTCCAATTTACTTTAGCGTGCCAACGTCTTAGCCCGTCGCAAGGCGACGATTTGATTTCGCGGACCCCTTACTGAATAAGGTAAAACGTCGACCTCTAATATTTTCACGTCAACGTATAACCTGCACACGAAACCAACTAAAATCAATACTTCGTATCGATTCGGACTTGCGCCTTGGTCGATTCGATTTCTTAGAATCTTCGAGCCGAATCAACGTGCTCATCCTTCCGAGGCAATGCGGCGCTACGTATCGATTCACTCGATGCATATCTTCAGGACAAGGCAACTCTTCGCATCAACTTAGTTTGATGCATTGCTTGGGACAACTTAACTCTCGTATCGTTTTGCATCGATATATTTCCTTTGCGTCAGCGCGACTCGCCGAGTCAACGTTTCAGCGTAATGCGTCGTGCGGAGCGGGGCATTACAATAAGTGCGCATGGCCAATCAAAAGCGCCACCCGATAGACCCAAGAACCTTTAGCGTACTATGTGTGCTATTTTCTGAATCTGGTTCAAGAAGTCTGATTCAAGGCATAGTCCATCAAGCACTTCTTCAGATAAAGACAATAGTCACTAAGTGAGATTCAAGGTTGTAGTCCATCTCATCTATGCATAGTATATATATATTTGCCCAGATATTCTCTACTCTTATTCTTATCTTTTATTTTTCGGAACTTGGTTTCTTGGGGGGGGGGGGGATTGTTGCATGTTATGTACAAAAAACCAAGTCCTTTCACTTCCTAGTCAGACAAGCTCCATTCTTGTCCTATTCCTTGGCTTCACTAATGGTGGAGAATAAGTCTTTCAGATCCGACTCACTTGGGCTGCCTATAGGCTATTTTGGGTTGGTTTATTACTATCTATATATATTCTACTTAATTCCTTTTTAGGAGCACTCTTGGCTTTTAGTGATTTTCATACTTCTCTCTCTCTATCTAGTACTCTTCTTTTAATTCCAAAACAATTGTAAGTTTCTTGTTCTTTTCTGGGCAACGCTAAGTTCGGGTCACTCTTTCCAAGTTGTGTGCGACGAGAAGATACCGGTAGAGTGGGGGTTTCACCACTAGGAGCATTCGGAACAAATCTGCACATAGACCCGAATCAACTCTTATGACAGTGCTACGTGCGCGACTTCCCCGGAGGCCGGTAACATTTACTTTATTTTATTTTGTTTGCAGATTTTTTGGAATAATTTTCAACAAAGACTACTTGGCGTATATATGGTAGAAGCTGAGGGTGCAAAATAGATATGGACACGATAAAAACACAATGGTTCGGGATATCAAGGAGTGCAAGGAGCCGATGGGCTATATGGTATCGGGAAGCTTACACTAGGCTTTCGACAATGGTATGACACGTTTGGAATGAGAGGAACAACCGTACATTTGATGACTTAAGCACTGTTAGAGCATCTCCAACCTATTGTTTTGTTTTGTGTTGTGATTCTTGGTGGCATGAGACACAAAACAATGTCTTTCATAGGTGTCAAGATTATATTCGCAAAAGACAATGAAGTAGAAGTCTTCTCCAATTAAAAAATATTGAGAAGACAACTTATCCTTTTCTTCATTTTTATAGATATTCATGTCATGCCACCTTCATAATTTATTTGACATAATATTTGTATTGGAGATAAAAACTTTTTAAATTAAAACTTGTTATTCCTATGTGGCAACAACTTTTTTCAAACTCACAATAGGATTGGTGAATCTCCGCTTCTTCCTTAGGCCTCGTATGGTTCACGGAAAGGAAATGAAAGGAAAAGAAATCAATTCCTTGGTTTTTTTTTTCCTATGAGAAATTACAATTTTCATCGATTTTACTTTTCGGTGTTTGGAAATGCCTAAGAAATTGGTAGGAAAAGTGAATACTTCAAGGTAGAAAAGTGAATTCTTACTTAGATGGATGAAATCATTTTCTCTCCTAATTTTCTTTCCATTGAAAATCACTTTCCTTTCCACCTCAATTCCTTTAGGCCTCGTTTGGTTCGCGGAATGGAAGGAAAAGTAATGACTTTATTTTCCAACCCCATGATTTCGCGAACTAAAAGAGGAGTGTTGTGATACTTCACAGAGTATGATGTAATGTGTATGAGGATACCTTGAGGAGCCTATGGGTTTGGATGAGTTGTAATTTGATGAAGTATGATGTATGCATAAAATTACCTTTTTTTCAATTTTCTTTATGAAGTATGAATAAAATTTTCTTTTTTTTCAATATTTTTTTATTTTTTCAATACTTTATATATATATATATATATATATATATATATATATATATATATATATATATATATATATATATATATATATATATATATATATAAAGGGGCTTCAAAACGGCTCAATTTTGAGCCATCTAAGTCGTGTATATCATCAATCATTTCAATTTAAAAAAATATATTAATATTAACTACATTTTTTTATCTTCTATGTGGATAACTGAACCCTCTCTCCTCACGTAAAAAATTAAAAACCATCCAATACTAGAATATATTTTAAATTAAAATTATGTTTAAACTAACTACATAATATTATCTAATTAAACACATATCCATAATTTGAAAATTAATCATAACAAATCATATTAAAATATATTGAAATTAAATTTAAAATATTCAAATATAATTTAAATTTTTATATACTTTATTAATATATCATTGATTATTTAAATACGTGCAATGCACGTGAAGGTGACTAGTATATATAATGCGGCTTGGAAACGACTCAAAAGTGAGTCGCCCAAGTCGTATGTATATCATCATTTAAATAAATTAAAAAAATTAATAAAAAATAACTAAATTACTACCTACTCTACTAATTATTAAAAAAAAAACTTAATCAAACATTTAACTACCTAATATGATATATTTATAAGTAAATAACTCTAACTCAAATGGTTAACGTAGGAGACATTTGCTTGATTGTTTGAGTTCAATTCCTTAAAAATAACAACTTTTATAATAAATTTGTATTTTGTACCACATAATATCAGAATTCTTTATCCCATCTTCTTTTATTTGTCATCTTATTCTCAAGATTTAATTAAGCTCTCTTTCAAAATTCCACCATTCAGTTCCTAGCCACTTACTTAAATGCTCTACAAATCTACAAATCTAAATAAATAAATCCTACTTTACTGAGGGTTGTGCGCCTGTGCATCAATTGCTGCACCTACATGCAGGAGACACTAGTAAATATATGTACATTAGTTGCATGCACAGGACAGGAGAAGGCTGTTTCTTATTCCCTAGCAACAAAGAGATTCTTGAAGAAAGAGAAAAATACGACTATTGCGTTCTCCAAAGAGAATACATTATCAAGACTTTGACAGACTTCTGTATATTCAAGATTACATGCATGGCAACTTGTTTCCAGAAAATGTGCATATTATCTGGTTATCTTCCCTGTGCCTCTTTTCCTTAAACCAACGTTACATAATAAGGCCTCGTTTGTTTCGCAGAATTTTCGAGTTGGAAAAAAAAAGTGATTATTTTTTATGTTTGGGTGCCAAATAAATTGAGGAGGAAAGGAAAGTGATTTTCAATGGAAGAAAAATTAGGAAGAAAAGTGATTTCATCCATCCAAACAAGGAATCACTTTTTCACATTGAAGTAGTCATTTTCCTTTACAAATTTTTTGACATTTCCAAATATCGGAAAAAAAAAATCAATAGAAAATAAAATTTTCCAAGGAAAGAAAATGACAAGAAATTGATTTTCTTTTCCTTCCATTCTGCGAACCAAATAAGGCCCAAGTAGAAACGTAGTTACATATGTTGCACTAATATGGACACATACGGAAGCAATATTGCCGTGTCCGTGCCATATATCAAAAAAATAACATATTGCCGTGTCCGTATGCCACGTAATAGATTTAAAACCAGTTATTCTTAGATTACTAACATATCAAAAAATAACTCCAATATATATGTAGCAAAGCAACTAAAAAAAACTTCCTAATATGCTCTTGAACTGCAAACTTGTTACATAGCTACATATATCTTCAAGATAACTTGGTATTATCTTTTCTAACGCTCGTTAGCAATTCGGATACACATACAAAGCTCTTTCCTCAGAGAAATTATTCTCTGGGCGGGACTCACCTTGCACCTTCCAAATTCTAATCGTCAGATTGCATGGAAATGTGTGCATGAACACATTCCTATCCAATCTAACGATCGAGGACAAAGGGTGCACGGTAAGAGCATCTCCAACTCTATTGTGAGTTTAGAAAAAAGGTTGCCACATAGGAATGACAAATTTTCATTCCAAAAAATTTTCTCCAATGCAAATGTAGAATAAAACATGAAGTTGACATGGCAATGACATGGCAAGGAGAATATAAAGTTGGTTGTCTAGATCTAGACAACGCACTTCACAATGACTTTGTCTCCACATCATCAATTATGAATAGAAATATTTATAAAAAAGTTGAAGAAGTGGAGGAGTTGCCTTAGGAGTTGGAAAAAATACTTTTTTTTATTGTCTCCTCAATACTTTTGCATTGGAGAGAGTTTTTCTATCTCATTGTGTTTTGAGATATAATTTTGCCACATAAACAACGCATTACCTTGTGGCTCATGCCACATAGGAGCCACCTAAAACTCACAACACTTGATAAGACAATAGGGTTGGAGATGCTCTAAGAAGACAATAGGGTTCGGATACACATACAAAGCTCTTTCCTCAGAGAAATTATTCTTTGGGCGGGACTCACCGTGCATCTTCCAAACTAACCGTCAGATTGTATGGAAATGTGTACATGAACACATTCCTATCCAATCTAACGATCGAGGACAAAGGGTGCACGATAAAGATTGCATGAAAATGTGTGCATGAACACACAGTCCTAACAATCTAACGGTTGGAGACGAAGGGTGCACGGGTCACACAGAAATAATATCTTACCCCCATCTGCACATAAAATTCTGTTGCTACTTAACTGCCATGAGAAGTTGAAGGACCTTCCACATTCCATCCCATCCCTATATAAGAACCCACAACTCACTCCCCATGCATCACCAGCACAAGGAGCTAGGGTTCTCAAATAATGGTTATGGGAGAACATGAAGTGGATGACTTCTACTTCTCGGCCCTCTTCGACGCCGATGAGCTCTTCCCGATCTCCGACGAGAAGTACGCCTACGAGCTCCACCTCCAAGAAGCCCTCGTCTCGGCCGCCTCTCTTGCTTGCCGACCAACTGTGCAGGCAGTGAAGGAGGAGGTGAAGAAGGAGAGGGGTGAACCTTCCAAAGCCGTCGCGATCAAGAAGAGGAGGGGCGAGCAGTCCTCCTCCAACCCCGTCGCCGCCGCCGCCGAAGAATTAGCGGTCTGCAAGATCTGCATGGTCGCGTCGCACGACATGTTCGAGAACAAGAACTGCCCGCACGTGTTCTGCCGCCAGTGCCTCGGCCGGTACATCGGCACGAAGCTCCGGGAGAACGTATCGTCCGTGAAATGTCCCGAAGACGGCTGCAGCGGGCTCCTCGAGCCCGAGCACTGCCAGGGGCTCGTCCCCAAGGAGGTGTTCGAGAGGTGGGGGAGCGCCCTCTGCGAGGCGATGGTCCTCGCGTCGCAGAAGTTCTCCTACTGCCCGTTCAAGGACTGCTCGGCTTTGCTGGTCGACGACTCTGGCGAGGCGGTGGGCCAGTCCGAGTGCCCGAGCTGCCGCAGGCTCTTCTGCGCGGGCTGCAAGGTGGCGTGGCACTCCGGGGTCGGCTGCGACGAGTTCCGGAGTCTGGGGGCGGACGAGAGGAGCAGGGAGGACGTCCTGCTGATGGAGGTTGCGAGCAAGAAGAAGTGGAGGAGGTGCTCCAGCTGCAGGTTCTACGTGGAGAAGAAAGATGGGTGCAACCATGTAACATGCAGGTTTATACATAGCCTTTCCTTTTTGTACATATCATTTCGGTCCACGGGTAGGTCCGACAAGACTTTGGACTTGTAGAGCAACCCTCCAGGTCCAACGCGACCTACAAGAGGTCTGAGTTGCTGGCAGGGCTAGCCCCAGGGTAAATTTGACAAGCCTTGGGGTTTGGGTAACCGCCTATCTGCTAGGGCAACCCTCAAGGCTCAGCATGAAACCCCCTCTCCCCACCCCCCACCCCCACCCCCACCCAAACAAAGATAAAGGGACAACCCAACCCAATCCCATCCCCCCAGGCCGACCCCGACTAGGTTACACTGACAAGTGCAAGACACAACATGATAGGGACACGACACAACACGATACGGACATTCCATGTAGAATAAGAAATTAGGAACTACAGAAAGAAAGAAAAAAGATAATTAAGGAAACAAGTTCTAAATATACAATGTAATAAAAGAAAATAACAAGCATACAAATGGTAGCTCCGTAGATCGCTAACTTGATGCAGCTATAAACTATCAAAGTTGTGGACCTGAGGCATAAATTCATAGCTACTGGTGTCAAACATGACTTATTCAGTGCAAATTACATCAGTTATTCCTCACGAAAAGTAAATTTTGTAGAACAATCAATATTCTTTTGTTTCTAACTCTTCTGCTGTCTATGTATGCTTGACTTGTTTGTAGGTGTGGGTTTGAGTTCTGCTATGGATGTGGAGTGCAATGGAGTGGTGCTCATGCTTGTGGAAACTGAATTGATGAAATGAAAGTAGGGTTGACTGACGATGCATTGTTTCTTCTCTATTTTGTTTGTGTCATTATAGACATTGAAACTATTTCCTCTGGTGATATTTTCTTGGAACATCTTAAGTTGCTATGTAATGCTTTATGAACAATATCCCCACCAATTTGAGAAAATCCTCTCCTAATTGTGCTTATAGTATTTATTTTACCAAGTCTTCACATGTCACCTTCATAATTTTTTTGACATAATATTTGTATTAGAGATCAAAATTTCTTAAATTAAAACTTGTCATTCCTACATGGTAACAATTTTTTCCAAACTCACGATAGGATTGGCGAAACCCATGAGTTTATACGAGTTAATGTATGATGTAATAATGTGTATGAGGATACCTTGAGGAGCCCACGGGTTTGTATGAGTTGTAATTTGTTGTGTATGAATAAAATTAGCTTTTTTTCATTATTTTTTCTTTTTTCAATACTTTTTTAATGTGTAAATTAGCTTTTTTCATTATTTTTTCTTTTTTCAATACTTTTTTAATGTGTGTGTATTAATTTTTTCCAATCGTAGTTTTTAATACTCCTAGAATCTCTTTTGATACTTTCTTAAAATATTATATTGTGCCACATTATAATATCAGAATTCGTTATCCCATATTCCTTCATTTGTCATCTTATTCTCAAAATTTAATTAAGCGCTCTTTTAAAATTCCATAGCTACTTACTTAAATGCTCTACAAATTAATCTAAATAAATAAATCCTACTTTACTGAGGGTTGTGCGTCTGTGCATCAATTGCTGCACGTACATTTTTGAGACGAGACTAGTAAATATACAGTAGTCGCATGCACAGGAGAAGGCTGTTTCTTATTCATTAGCAACAAAGAGTTTCTTGAATAAAGAGAAAAATAGGACTATTGCGTTCTCCAGTCAAGACTCAAGACTTTGACAGACTTAATTAGAAGTTTGTATATTCAAGATTACATGCATGACAACTTGTTTCCAGAAAATGTGCATAATATCTGGTTATCTTCCCTGTGAGTTTCTTTAAACCTATGTTACATAGGTACAAGCGTAGTTACATATGTTGCATGAATATGAACAAAATACGCATTCAAAAACAATATTATCTTATCGGTACCACATTGATTTCAAAAAAAATATATATATATTATCTTATCGGTACCACATTGATTTAAAAGCAGTTATTCTTAGATTTCTCTTGCATCTCATCAATTCTTTGAATTCTTTGAAAGATGGATGTAGATGAATGTATCTATAGGAATCAGTTCGACTACATAAACTCAAAAAAAATAAAAAAAATAATAATAACTTGCAATACAAATGTGACACATGAATTTTACTAACATTAAAAGTATATATATTTTACTCTTTAGTTCTTGGGGAAAAAAATCAAGAGATGTATGTATATTTAAGAGTTGTTAATGGCCAGAAATTTTTTAAAATTAAGAACTCATGAGTTCCTCTAGGATTTTTTTTAGGTTTTTTCTATGGGCACTACCAAAATTGCTAGGGGCTAGCCCAAAATTTTTCAAGTTTATTACAAGTTTGCCATCCAAATTTTTTGCTAGGGGCTAGCCCAAGCACAACTATAAATACCAATTTTCATTTTCTCTCTCCTTCTTCTCTTTTCTTTTCTCCCTCAACTATTTTCTTCCCTCCTTCTCTTCTCTTAGGTCATAGAATTAAAACCCTAAATTTTTTCTTTTCTCCCTACATTGTTGGCAAATTGTTCTCTCCCTCAACTCTAGGTCATTGACTTCTCCAAATTTTTGGTAAGTCATCGAACTATAGTATGTTTCATGTTTTAAAGAAGAATTTCACATATTAAAGTTGAATTATGTGTTAAATATAGAAAAATATTGAACATGGATCAACCGGGATCATCAAACGTTCCCGCCACGTCCGAAGAACACGTTCCCGCCACGTCCGAAGACAACTTTGATGCATCGGAAGCTCTCTTGGTAACTACATTTGAACTTGAGCTCGGACCTAAACTTGTGCTGTGACACAGAGGACTGCCAACACTCAGGCAGTCCCGATCATAGAATAGGACTGCCAGAGTGGAGGCAGTCCTTCACAGAAGAAGGACTGCCAGGACCCTGGCAGTCCTACAAATAGGTAGGACTGTCAGGGTCCTGGCAGTCCTTCTTCTGTGAAGGACTGCCTCCACTCTGGCAGTCCTATTCTATGATAAGAATACAGAGTTCTATTGCAGTCCTTCACAGAAGACGGTCTTGCTATTAACACAATTTGCTATTTATGGACACCAATCTTATGCATGGGCCTAATCTATGAAACCTATTTACTTTAGAATTTTGTCTAATTGTACTAACCAAAGAACATTTATTGTAGGACTTGCGATCTTCCGATTTGGCGGTACCGGCTCCAATTGCAGTCAATGTAGCCCATTTATTTTGGACCATCTATGTTTTGAATCAAGCGAGGGTGCGGTACATTGGTGTCGAGAAGTCGGACGGAAAAACAACATTGTTCTAGTGATATCCAGATCGGCCCGAAATCGACCGGGACGACAAACTGTGGTGGTGGGCTGTGAAAGAGGTGGTGTGTTCAGGATGCACAAGAAAAACACAGTAGAAGTTAGCCAAAGTAAAGTTCCAAGAAGAAATGTTGGAACGAGGAAATGTGGTTGTCCATTCACGATACATATCAGAAACTTAGAAGAGGGAAAATGGACAGTAGAAGTGAAGAATGGAACCCACAACCATGAGTTTGCCGAGACACTATTGGGTCATCCGTATGTCGGACGGTTGAACAATACGGAGAAGAAGATAGTCGAAGACTTGACCACCTCCGGAGTTGCACCGAGACAAATATATTCCGTCATACGACATGAAGATGAGAAGAACATGTCTACAATGAAGACAATATACAACGCCATAGCTTCCTCAAACGCTGTCCGGACGAAATCAAGAATGGCGATGCAAGAAGTGCTCAATTTGCTTGCCGATAATCATTATGTTGAGTTCCATAGAAGACACCCCCAGAGTGATGAAGTATTATCACTCTTTTGGGCTCATCCTGATTGCACAAATTTGGCCAGGTCCTTTGCCGACGTGTTAGTCCTTGATTGCACGTACAAGACAAATAAGTTCAAGATGCCTCTCTTTCATGTTGTCGGGTTCACCTCTACTTGGAAAACATTTCCAGTGACATTTTGCTTCATGAAGAGTGAGAAGCTTGAAGACTACACATGGACGTTGGAGAAACTGAAAACACTTTACACTGGTCATACACAGCCGTCAGTATTTGTTACCGACAGAGAGTACGCCCTTATTAATGCTATTCGTATTATTTTTCCTCAAGCGGATACATTGCTATGCACTTGGCATGTCAATCATAATATTCAAGCCCAATGTAAGTTAAGTTTTGGAAGCAGGAGGGTAAAATCGACATGCAGATTTTTGACGAATTCTACAATGATTGGAATTGTGTGTGGCGAGCATCTACGATTGCCAGTTACGACGCTACATGGTACTTGTTCAAGCAAAAGTGGGAGGCGAGGGAGCCGGCATGCATTTCTTACATCAAAGATACATGGCTTGAACCGCACAAAGAATAATTCGTCTTAGCATGGTCGAATGTGGTGAAATATTACGGCACGACAACTACCAACCGTGTCGAAGGAGCACACTCATTATTGAAGAGGCACCTAAAATCATCTCTCGGCAACTTCGCCTCTGTTTGGCAAGCTATACATTTATCAGTAGACCGGACGGTGAATGAAATTAAGGCATCATTTGAGATGAGTTTGAATATAGTCAAGCATGAGCATAGAAAGGAAGTACTCTTAAATGCTTTAATGCGCGTGGTATCTCACAAGGCGTTGGCCTTAATAGCTGATGAGATTGAAAGATCAAAGTTTGTCGTACTTGATCCCGAGGTTTGCGGGTGTGTACATCGACATACATTGGGCCTCCCTTGTGCACATCAGATTAATGAATATCGCCGTGAATCCATTCCTATTCCAGTTGAAGCAGTCAATCAACGTTGGAGGCAGTTGTCTATGATGCCTGTGGTGAAGACGGACGATGATTTATTCTCTTTGCCACAACTGAAACTTCTCCACGCAAGGTGGTTAGCATCAGTAGTAGCGGAGCGGCAGTCCATTGAGCTTAAAGTGCAAGAACTTGCATGTCCGGTCACTACTACAATGCATGAGCCGACCGTTGTTTCCAATCCTAAAGGCAGGCCTCACACAAGATTGACTAGTTCACAGAAAAGAAGGCTGGAGTCAACTAGGAGAGATCCATCGCACTTTGAGCATGTTGAACGAAGCTTACAGTAACCTTCGCCTGCACGGAAGGGCAAGCTTGTCGTTCGCCGAAAAATGGAGAAAATGGATACAGTTGCAAGCCAAACAATGAGTTTGTATATTGACAAATTTCAACCTGCGCTTCGAAGTTACATTTGGTCTATTGTCGATGTCCCCGGTGATGGCCATTGCGGATTTCATGCCCTTGCAATGCATCTTGGTTATGATGACAAAGACGGATGGAGACGGGTGAGGCAGGAGATGTACGAGGAGTTAGAGACTCGTCTTCCATTCTACTCCCGCATCCTAAGCGAAGAAACGGTTGCAAGTTTTTGTTAATTATCCCTTGTACCGACAGTGTTACCAGGACAGACCACTACATGTCAGTCCCGTCTGCCGGCTATCTATTTGCTAATAGGTACATGATACCTGTTGTAATTATCTCGTCGGATATTAACAATACATTCTTTCCGATGTGCGCTCCTCCGACGGACCACGAAGTGTCTAACCTATGTACTATAGGTCTGATCGGGGATCACTTCGTTGTACTAAAGATGATCGCTCATTCTCCGATTCCTCCACCTTCAACAGTTTGGTACAAAAGAGCACCGGTCGAAGCCATCGCTTGGACCACACCTTTCGTTGAGCAGATCAACCATTGTAAGAGGTTGTTGAAGATTGAGGAGCCAAGAGACTTACCTGCTGACCACTACGACGTCGAAATCGACTAAGTATAGATATATTTACAGTCTAATATTTTGTATATGGAGGACCACTTTTGTATACAGTGAAATATGAAGTCCAGTAATATATATATATAGAAAATTTGAGTTATATGTGTTTGATTTTGCGTACCTGTGTACTATATGTGCCTGCCTGTGTACTATATGTGCCTGCCTGTGTTATATGTGTTTACCTGTGTCTACTTGTGTTATATTTACCTACTTGTGTCTTATCTGTGTTATGTGAGTGTCCACTGTCACATCATTTTAGTTTGAGAAACTGTTACAGAGGATCAGTATCAGGACTGCCCCACCCATGGCAGTCCTACTTCAGTTTAGGACTGCCATGGGTTGGGCAGTCCTAACTTTGAGTCTCTGTGATGAATGTCTGTGTGAATAAAATTCACACAGAGACTCAAAGTTAGGACTGCCAGGGTCCTGGCAGTCCTACACTGAAGTAGGACTACCAGGACCCTGGCATTCCTGTCTAAAACTTGCTGTAACAGCAAGTTTAGGATAGGACTGCCAGGGTCCTGGCAGTCCTACTTCAGTTTAGGACTGCCATAGGTTGGGCAGTCCTAACTTTGAGTCTCTGTGATGAATATCTGTGTGAAAAAAATTCACACAGAGGCTCAAAGTTAGGACTGCCAGGGTCCTGGCAGTCCTACACTGAAGTAGGACTGCCAGGACCCTGGCAGTCCTGTCTAAAACTTGCTGTAACAGCAAGTTTAGGATAGGACTGCCAGGGTCCTGGCAGTCCTACTTCAGTTTAGGACTGCCATAGGTTGGGCAGTCCTAACTTTGAGTCTCTATGATGAATGTCTGTGTGAATAAAATTCACACAGAGGCTCAAAGTTAGGACTGTCACAACCATGGCAGTCCTACACTGAAGTAGGACTGCCAGGACCCTGGCAGTCCTGTCTAAAACTTGCTGTAACAGCAAGTTTAGGATAGGACTGCCAGGGTCCTGGCAGTCCTACTTCAGTTTAGGACTGCCATGGGTTGGGCAGTCCTGATACTGAGACTCTGTGTGATGATTTCTTTGTGGGACTCAACATACAGAGACTCAAAGATTCATCACAAATTGCCACAAAGTTAAGATTCAGCACAAAAGTTGAAATTGCCACAGAGTTCAAATTGCCACAGAGTTTAAGATTGCCACAAAGTTCAAATTGCCACAGAGTTCAAATTCATGACAAAAGTTGAAATTGCCACATAGTTCAAATATCCACAATAACTCATCAAGTGTACGTTACTAATCCACAACCAACTAAAGTTTGAAACATGAAAAAAATCAAAATCCATCTACATATCATGCTGGGCCTTGGAACGAGACTCCCTATTGTTCATGAAGGGGAAGTCGACCACGTCGTCGATGCGCTGAAGCTCGTTGGCGACGGTGACACAGTCATCACTTTGGCAACCTCTCCGGAGTGTCTGCGCCAACTCCTTCACCCTTTGAGACTGAAAATGAAAGTATAAATGAATTAAGTCTACAAACGTAAAAATCTCAGTCTTATTACAAATACGGAACTCACCATTCTCATCAACCCAGCATACAAGACATTCTTGGAAGGAAGAGCTCCAACTGCTCCGACGGCCACGGGACCCGGGTTGGTAGGGTTCGACAACTTAGGATGTCCGACCCCCAGGAAGTACTGCATGTAGTCTTCGCTGCAGTCGGCCATCTCGGTGACCGGTCGTCTATCAGATTCCCGAAGTACATGTCGTTGCCACTCCAAGTAACAGTCGGTCACCCAGTCGAATTCCGCCGGTTTGTAACTTAACGGTTGGGTTCCGCGCGGAGGCTCCAACAACCGTAATGTGCGCTTCGGCACAGTTTGCACGAAGCCGAACTGACGAAGGACTCTTTCGGGCATATACGGCTCCGTGATTTCATAGCATGTGATCATGCCATGAAATAAAGAAACCAGTTGGATCTCACGATTCAACTCACGTAGATCCCGGTATGGATTCCAAAAAATCTGTAGGAATGAAGTTAATAACAATACAAAATTAACATGAAAAAGTTAGTCAAATAATAGTACCTCTTCTGGCACCAAACTGTCTAATACTTCACGAATGGAACCCAGTGTTTGCCAACTTTTTGTTTCCAGCTGGGTTGGCCTCCATCGACACACTCGGGGAAGGTATTCAAGATACGCTGGGTTTTCGTCAGCCCGTCTAAGCATTGGAAAGTGCTCGTATATCCATGCCTATTCAAACAACAAATAGTAAAAATTAAAACAACAAATGTAAGTATACAAGATTAAATTGTTAGAAGTTTTCTTACATGTAGCAGAGTCTGACAGCCGACCATAGTCTTAGTCCCGACACGGGATGCTATGCCGAGCTCGCGGTAAAGGTTGGCCAGGATACCGCTTCCCCAGGATATCTCGATGAAGTCATCTACTTCAGATAAGTTTAGCATGTACCGAGCATGTATCGACGTACCGGACTTGTCCGGAATGCCGACCGTTCCCAGGATGAACAACATATACGCACGAGCCACCGCGTCGACCGTCTCATCGTCGTCGTCATCAACCTCCATATCCATGAACTGGTCCACCAGAAATGATAGAGGAATTCCGTACGACTTCTTGAAGCCTGGTAGAGTTGTAAAACTCGTAGCCGTAACTCCAAGGTGATCTGAGACGAACTTGACGATCTTCTCGTACCATTTCACAGATTTCTCATTCGTGTAATGTTCTTTGGTCATTACACGCCCGGTCACTGGCAGCTCTAATATATGGTACACGTCGTCGAGTGTAATGGTCATCTCCCCGCAGGGGAGATGAAATGTGTTCGTCTCCGGGTGCCATCTCTCCACGAAGGCGGATATTAGGGCACTATCCATTGTTCGGTAGGCTGTTTTGCGCCAAATTGTGCAAGCCGCTCGGTATGATTTTGCTCCGGACGGCCTCGGATAAGCTTGTAAACTGCCACGACACGGTTTTCTTGCCGTGACTCACAGCCCTAAGGATACGATATGTCCTCTGTATACAACAAAACACATATCAATTATGAAATACATATTTGAAAAGTATACTACCGTTTACAAACTGTCATGTACATACCGGGTTCTTCCATATTTCGTACGCAATGTGGTTCTCAAAAGAAACCTAACATCGAGCAACCGGGCGGACGGACAGGCGGCTCAAAAGGATCCGACCTCGTCAGAAGGACCGACCTCCTCAGAAGGACCGACCTCCTCAAATGGCGCAGAACCCTCTTGACGTGATAGGAGTTGGGCAATTGGCAGGTCGTCGTCGTCGTCGTCGGAAGGAGGCGTAGGAGTAGGAGCTCGTTGCTTCGACCGAGCTTGACGTGCCGGTGGCGATGTCCGAGACCGAGCTTCGGGCGCCGGTTCGGTAATTGTTATCGGAGGCTCGCGAGGACGCTCCGCACGTTCCTTCCGCTTTGACGCGGTGGGACGTATTCTTTTGTTCGGTGGACTGCATGACAACATACACTTGTAAGTAATAGAAACAACTTTTGTCATCAAACTACTCGAGTTCTAAAAGTACATCAAACATGGAATCTATCCTATATATTTGACTTCCGCAAAGTTTTGATGATATCAAAGATATGAGTAAAGGAAATCAACTGTATCAATATCAATATGCGGCAGCAGATTATGTTGGACAATATTCAACTCATGCTAAAATCATGATAACAATCACACGATAACTTCAAACTCCTCAATACTTGAAGACAATTTCCAAGAGAAACCAGGCCCTGCTACGATCATGATAACATTGACCTCAGAAACCATGAGTTTGTATATATTGCATATGCTACATCCAAGGAAATGTATAGATGCCCAACAAATCAACTGGAATAACATTAAGTGGGCCATTTTATTCTCAAAACAAGTAGGACTGCCAGGAATAGGGCAGTCCTAATGAAAATTAGGACTGCCACAGTCCTGGCAGTCCTTTTCTGAAAGAGGACTGCCAGGACTATGGCAGTCCTAATTTTTATTGGACTGCCACATTCCTGGCAGTCCTACTGTCGAGCAAGCCAAAATCCACTAACGAAATCCTATTTTGTCGTGTTCTAGGGTTAGGGTTTTAACATAAATTTCGGGTTTCATGTGTTCGAAAATAAGGGAAGAGAACGTACAAGAGATTATAAACCTATTTTATAAATTTTTTTCAAGAATTAAACCAATTCTAGGGTTTCAAATATAATGTAAAGAAATTTCGAAAAAATTAGGGAAAGACGTACCTGGATTCGGGTTGCTTTGACTTGCGTGTCATCTCTTCGAGAATCTTCGTGGAGGATTTGAGAATGGAGTGATGGAGAAGAAGAAATTAGGGTTTAGGAGATGAAGAGGGAGAGGGGGAGAGCTTTCTTTGTTTTCTTCTTGAGGAGAGAGAGTGAATAATGAAAATAAAATGAAATGTTTGGGTTTGGGGGGGTTGGGCTGCCCCTAGCAATTTTTGGGTGCCCCCTAGCAATTTCTCCACATTGATGGGCTGCCCCCTAGCAATTGATGCCCCCTAGCAATTTTGGTAGTTCCCATAGAAATAACCTTTTTTTATAGGAATTATTGCACACTTGCTACACAAGTCTAAAGCAACAAAAAAAAAAAACTAATTTATATGCTGCAAGGTTGTTACATAGCTACATATCTTCAAGGAGTCCATTTTTGTTCACCCACCAAAACTAGGGTGGGATGTTCACCTCCCACTAAAACAATGACACGTGGGTAAATAAAACGGGATGAGATTTGCTGTCCCAGATTTGGTGTCCACTCCCATGTCTCCTCTCCTATGTATATATATGGGGATACCCTCATTTAAAAGTGTTATTTCTTTACAAAAATCAGTAGGACCCACATACACATAGGAGAGGCGACAGAGAATGTGGACACCAAATTTGAGACATCATATCCCGTTCAGAATAAAACCACCTACAAAGTGGTTCGTGTGGAATGAAAATGGCACATGTCATTTTCTTAGTGGGGGTGAACATTCCACCTAGTTGTAATGGGTGAACAAAAATGGACTCTATCTTTAAGATGTCTCTTCTAACTACTAATAAATACCTACCGAACTCAACTGTCTCTTGTGGTTAGTGAAGAGAGGTACAACCTTCTTGGCTAAGCGGACGGTCTCGGGATCGAACTGCAGAGGAGATGGGTGCATGCAATGTAGTGTACATAAAGTTCCGTGCGTTACGACAAAAAAAACTACTAATAAATACTGGCCTTCTTGATAAAAGAAACTTCATTGTTCATAGAAAGAGGAGCCATATGCACATAAAATTCTGTTGCTACTTAATAATTACCATGAGAAGTTGAAGAAGAACCTCTTCCACATTCCATCCCCATCCCCTATATATAAGAACCCACAACTCCCTCCCCATGCATCACCACCAGCACAAGGAAGAAGAAGAGCTAGACCTCTCAAACTAAACAATGGGAGAACACGAACTAGTGGACGACTTCTACTTCTCGGCCCTCTTCGACGCCGAGGACCTCTTCCCGATCTCCGACGAGAAGTACGCCTACGAGCTCCACCTCCAAGAAGCCCTCGTCTCCGCCGCCACTCGTGCTCGCATGCCGACTGTCCACGCAGTGAAGAAGGAGGTGGAGAAGGAGGTCAAGAAGGAGAAGGGCGAGCAGTCCTCCTCCAACCCCGCCGCCGCCGCCGCTGCCGCCGAAGAATTAGCGGTCTGCAAGATCTGCATGGACGCGTCGCCGCTCAACGACATGTTCGAGAACAAGAACTGCCCGCACGTGTTCTGCCGCCAGTGCCTCGGCCGGTACATCGGCACGAAGCTCCGGGAGAACATATCGTCCGTGAAATGTCCCGAAGACGGCTGCAGGGGGCTGCTCGAGCCCGAGCACTGCCAGGGGCTCGTCCCCAAGGAGGTCTTCGAGAGGTGGGGGAGCGCCCTCTGCGAGGCGATGGTCCTCGCGTCGCAGAAGTTCTCCTACTGCCCGTTCAAGGACTGCTCGGCTTTGCTGGTCGACGACTCTGGCGAGGCGGTGGGCCAGTCCGAGTGCCCGAGCTGCCGCAGGCTCTTCTGCGCGGGCTGCAAAGTGGCGTGGCACTCCGGGATCGGCTGCGACGAGTTCCGGAGTCTGGGGGCGGACGAGAGGAGCAGGGAGGACGTCCTGCTGATGGAGGTTGCGAGCAAGAAGAAGTGGAGGAGGTGCTCCAGCTGCAGGTTCTATGTGGAGAAGAAAGATGGGTGCAACCATGTAACATGCAGGTTTGTAGAGCCTTTCTCTTTCTACATCATTTCCATGTTGGGTCGGTCCAAGGGTAAGTCTGACAAGACTTCGGACTCAGAAAACCCTCCTAACCTAACCCTCCTAACCTCCAGGTCCATCGTGATCTACAAGAGGTTGTGGTTGCATGTGACCCCTAGAACCAACCCACAACAAGAATAAAGGGGCAACCAAAATAAGCTTCGGCTCGGACAACCCAACCTCCCGAGCCGGCCCTGACTACGTGTTGCACTGACAAGCGCAAGACACAACATGATTGAAGACACGACACAGCACAATATAGGCATTTCATGTATAACGTAGGGATTTTATTTAAGAAATTAGAAACTACGGGAAGAAAAAAAAGATAATTAACGATAACTTTGTAAACTGATAACTTTGAAGATCAATAGTTTGATGCAGCTAGAAACTATCAAAGTTGTGGGCTGAAAGTATAAATTCATGAAAAATCCTAAACTGACTACGGGAGGGGTGACCGCAGGCCTGGCCCGCGCCTACGTGTCCTCCTCTCATTCGCCCCCCTCCCCCTGCACCCACATGGGCCCCACCTCCGAAAATTTCAGGCCCCCCTCCAATGTGGGGTCGACACGTGGCTACGGTCAAGGACCGCGGTATATTAAACGTAACTTGTTAATTGCAAATTACATTTTAGTTATTGCATTGAACATAAATTATTTCTCACAAAAATAGTAATTTTTGTAGAACAATATCCTTGTTTCTAACTCTTCTGCTGTCTACATATACTTGTTTGTAGGTGTGGGTTTGAGTTCTGCTATGGATGTGGAGTGCAATGGAGTGGTGCTCATGCTTGTGGAAACTGAATTGATGGAATGAGAGTAGGGGGGACTGAAGATGCAATGTTCCTCTATTTTGTTTTGTGTCATTATAGACATTGAAATTATTTCCTCTGGTGATATTTTCTTAGTACATCTTAAGTTGCTATGTAATGCTTTATGAACAATATCCCCACCAATTTGAGAAAATCCTCTCCTAATTGTGCTTACAGTATTTATTTTACCAAGTCTTCATTTACACTGTTGATACCTGAATAAATTAGGAGGATGAACAATGCAATATATTTGGTGGACTAAGGCCCTGTCTGGGACTCTGTTCTGATGCCAAAAAACTGAGTTTTGGTATTAAAACTTTGCTGTACTTTGTGTGAGCATTGTTTGGGAATTTGGTTTTAGTTTGATTTTATCAATTCCAAAGTAATGTATTTTATTTATAAGATTAATAAACTAATTTAATGCTACCTTCATAAAAGTTGAATCACCTCATTTTCTCTATGATTCAAGGAGACATGTATATACCAGAGCATCCTCCATTTGGGCCTTTCAGATACTTGACATTTGAATTTTTTTTTTTTTTTGGATAATCAGCAGCTTAATTTTATTTATCTAGAGGTCCATTATTTTAAAAATTTTATGGTTTATTTTTTGGAACTATTGTTTTAGCATCTATATTTTGTGAACAATATTTGTAATTTATTAATAATGATCCCAATGTCGATTGCAAATTTATGTTCTATTTTTTTATTATTAAATCTTTTAGATTTTTTGATACCTGATATATTTAGTGTAACTTTTGCAAACTGTCACATTGATAAGACATTATTTCCGATGTTAGGAAAAAAAATAAAAAGAAGATAAAATAATTTGTTCTACAAGAACGTCTTGAATTATCGTGAAATGCTCCCACTTTCTGATTTCTACTATATTAGAAGAATTTGTTGGAAAAGAAATGCGAAAACCTTTCCCCAAACCGGAGAGTACCTGCGAGAGGACCGAGCAATACAACGCACGAACCCAAAAACAAAACACACAAAACAATCCACGCAGACACAGAGAATTTTTGACGTGGAAAACCCTTGCGGGAAAAACCACGGGACGATCGGAGTCCAACCCTGAGAAGCCTCCACTAATGGAATAGAAGAATTACACCCTCTACAAACTCCTCCCGATCCAAATCGGATCCCCACAACACTCAGAGATAAGAACAATGATTACAAGACTACGAAGAGCGAGAACGACGAGTAGAGATTACCCGAACACGATCTCCTTCGAACAGCGACCTTCAATCCTCCGTCTTCTTCTCCGAAGTTGTAATGGCACTCTTGCCTCCTTCCTCTCTCAAACTTGTGTTCCTTGCGATAATGATGCGTTCTGAATTAGGGTTGAGAAAACTCAATATAACTCCCTAATCCCGCAGCAAACCTGGACCGTTGGATTAGATCCAATGATGAAAACTCATCCTAAAATCCGCTTCAGCCCCCGACGACACAGAGTTCGGCCAGAACTCTGTGTCGAGCAAACAGAACCTCACGCCAACATTCTGGAAGCGCCAGACCGAGTTCGGCCAGAACTCGTCCTGGGACCGAGTTCGGGCCGAACTCGGATCCCCTGCTTCCAGCAGCTCCAGCAGCAACAGCAGCAACTTCGTCGCCTACTTTCCGAGCTTCTCCGACATCGGACGGCGCTCGTCGCACTCCGGGGCCTTCTCCACATAGGTTGGGAACCCCACCCACTCCAACAAATCTCCCCCTTCACAACTATGAGGAGGATGTCGTCATCCCGACGACCTGCCTGCAGTACTCAAACTTCCCCCTTGGTAGAATCTTCGTGAACATATCAGCTCCGTTGTCATCTGTATGCACCTTCTCAAGCTCCGCGTCCTTCTTCTCAACCACATCCCGTATCCAATGATACCGGGTCTCGATGTGCTTGGACCGGCTATGAAACGTCTGATTCTTCACAAGGTGGATCGCACTCTGACTGTCGCAAAGCAAAGTATACTGCTCTTGCTTCAGTCCCATTTTCTGCAGCAGCTTCTTCATCCACAACAGCTTCTTGCAAGCCTCCGTCGTCGCAATGTACTCTGCCTCTGTCGTCGACAAGGCAACAGACTTCTGCAACCGCGACTGCCACGATACTGCTCCTCCCGCAAACATCATCACGTAGCCCGAAGTCGATCGCCTCGTGTTTACATCTACAGCCATATCAGCGTCGGTATACCCAACCAGCTTCGGCTCGTCACCACCAAAGGAAAGTCTCCAACCAGCAGTGCCCTGAAGATAACGTAGAATCCACTTGATCGCACTCCAATGTACCCTTCCAGGATTTGAAAGATACCTGCTAACCGGAACAACTGCATGAGCAATATCTGGCCTCGTACACACCATAGCATACATCAGGCTTCCCACAGCTGAGGCATATGGAACCCGCTCCATATCTTCCTTTTCGTCCTCGGTAGATGGACACTGTTCCTCAGTGAGCTTAAAATGAGCCGCGAGGGGGGAACTCACTTTCTTTGACCCGTCCATCCCGAAACGCTGAAGTACCCGGTGAATGTACTTCTTTTGGGACAAGTGTAGCAGCCTGGACTCTCTCTCTCGGCTGATCTCCATCCCAAAAATAGTCTTCGCTGCGCCCAAATCCTTCATAGAGAAGGTCGCGCCCAGCTGGCGCTTCAACTCCGCTATCCTAGTGGCATTCCGACCCACTAATAGCATATCATCAACATAGAGCAATAAGATGATAAAATCATCATCGGCAAAATACCTCACAAATGCACAATGATCCGACGTCGTCCGTGCATAACCATGCTCCCCCATAAACGACTCGAACTTCCTGTACCACTGCCTCGGAGCCTGCTTCAGACCATACAAGCTCTTCCTCAACCGGCAGACCAAATGTGACTTGCCCTTCTCGCAGAATCCCTCTGGTTGCTCCATGTACAACTCCTTCTCAAGATCACCGTGGAGGAATGCCGTCTTCACGTCCATCTGCTCGACCTCCAAGTCGAAACTGGCTGCTAATGCTAGTACCACCCGAATAGACGAATGCTTGACGACAGGCGAAAAGATCTCATCATAATCCACGCCTTTCCGCTGACCGTAGCCTTTGACTACCAGCCTCACTTTGTATCGAGGGCGAGTAGCATCATCCGTCTGCTTCACTCTGAACACCCATCGATTCTTCAAAGCCTTCTTGCCCTTTGGCAACCGCACCAGATCATAAGTGGAATTGGTGTGCAAGGAACTCATCTCCTCCTGCATAGCCACCATCCACTCCTGCCTGTGTTCGTCTTCCATAGCCTCTGCGAAACTTTCGGGCTCCCCCCGTCAGTCAATAGCACATACTCATCCGGTGAGTATCTCGTAGATGGTCGACGATCCCTGTCACTCCTTCTCAGTGGAGCCACTGGTGCTGGCTGTATACCGACAGCCTCCGCCCCTTCAGGAACTACCTCTCCGGCATGCTCATCCTCCTGAGGGACACCCTGACCACCATCAGCAGGCTGATGATCATGGTTGGGAGCAACTCCATGTACCGGCTCCCCCATAACTGGATCCTTTGCGATGTTCTCTGGAAACTGCTCGAAGCGAAATGACTCTAACTCAGGCAATTCCTCAGCCTCAGAAGGTGTCTTTGAATCCTGAGTGTTGGTCATGGTCTGATCCTCGACGAACACCACGTTCCTGCTTCTGTAGAGCTTTCCTTCCACTGGGTCGTAGAGTCTATAGCCAAACTCATCCCGACCATAGCCGACAAAGATGCATCGCCTCATTTTCGGCTCAAGTTTGGTCCTCTCGTCCTTCGGTACATATACGAAGGCTTTACAACCAAACGCCCGCAGGTAACTGTATGACGGCTCTTTGCCGTACCATACTTTGTCAGGCACATCACCCTGCAAAGGAGCACTAGGAGATAAATTAATAATATAAGCAGCTGTGAGAAGAGCCTCACCCCAATAACTGCCCGGCAAGTTTGCTTCTGACAGCAAACACCGCACCCTCTCCATCAGTGTCCTGTTCATGCGCTCCGCTACACCATTGAGCTGAGGTGTCTTTGGCGGAGTCTTCTGGTGTCGTATTCCTTGCTCTCTGCAATACGCATCAAAGGGACCGATGTATTCGCCGCCATTGTCGGACCGAACACACAACAACTTCTTGTCCGTCTCCCTTTCAACAGAGGCCTGAAACTCCTTGAAAGTAGGCAGCACCTGATCCTTGGTCTTTAAGGCATAGACCCAAACCTTCCTGGAACAGTCATCAATAAAAGTCACAAAGTAAGAAGCACCACCAAGAGATTTTACCTTCATAGGACCGCAGACATCCGAGTGAATCAACTCGAGCAACGCCGGCTTCCTCGAACTTGGGTGACTTTGGAAAGACACCCTATTTTGTTTCCCAGCTAAACAGTGCGTGCATTTCTCCAACTTTGTAGACTTGAGCCCCGGAATCACTTTCCTGTTCACCAAGTAGCTCATCCCCTTCTCGCTGATATGGCCGAGCCGTCTGTGCCACAACTCGGTAGACGCATCACTGACTGCGTTCACCTCCTGTGCCCCCTCTGCGCTCCCTCCATATAGTAGAGACCGGACTTCTTGCTTCCTCTGGCAATCACCATCGAACCTCTGGAAAGCTTCCACTGACTATTCCCGAAGAGACTGAAGAATCCCTCATCATCCAACCTTCCAACCGACACCAGGTTGAAACGGATATCAGGGACATGACGAACATCCTTGAGAACAAGAACCGCACCCGTCTTCGTTCTCAAATGCACATCTCCAGCGGCAACCGCCTTCGACACATCTCCGTTGCCCATCTTCAACACTCTACAGTCGCCTGTAGTGTAAGTGGCAAACAGTGCCCTATTGTGAGATACATGTGCTGAAGCCCCTGAGTCCACCAGCCAAGAATTGTCATCGCAGGCGAGGTTAGTAATGACCTCATCACCTACGACGATCACATCGCCTCCATGCACCGAGGCCGCCGCTGTAGTGTTCTCCTCTTGCTTCGCCTTGTCGCCCTTCTTTTCTCTCTTCCAAGCAAAATAGTTTCGCTTGATATGGCCCTTCTTACCGCAATGGTAACACTCTGAGTCCTCGTAACAACCCTTGGACTTTCCCCTGCTCTTGTCTCTGCCACCACCTGGACCCCTGCTTTTGCCCCTTCCGCGGCTCTCTGAAACAAGTGCCTTTGAGTGATGGGATGTGGATGAAGTGCCCTGAGAACGTCTCCGCATCTCTTCATTCAACACCCCGCTCTTGGCAAACTCCAGACTGACCACGCCCTCTGGAGCAGAAGCGATCATAGATACTCGTACGGTCTCCCACGAGTCTGGCAATGTACACAGCAGCCACAGTCCCTGAACTTCGTCGTCGAACTTGACTCCCATAGAAGATAGCTGGTCAACCACGCCCTGGAAATCACTCAAGTGATCCGAAATAGACGCCCCATCTTTGTACCGCTGTCACGACCCGCACCCGCTAAAAGGGCACGTGACGCGACAACGCCCAGCCCTCACCGAAAAATCGGCGTGGAATGCTGTGGATTTCTCTACTTCTAAACAGTTTATATATATAACAAAACCTGTCGAGAATATGGTCAACTCCGAACGGAGGACAAGCAATGAATATATATATGAGTACTCAATCACGACTCTAAGATAACAAAGTAAAGACTGAAATAAAAAGACAACAAGACGATAAAATAATATATAACCTGTCAAGTCCAACACAAAGAATATATACAGTCCAAGTCTCTAATACAGTCCATAGTAATAACAGACTCAAAAGTAGCTGGAGACAAAGTCCAGTATAAAAGACCTACTCTAACTAAGTAATAGGTAGGGTCTCGTCAGGTGGAGCTAAGCCCTGCTGGACCAAGGTCTCCAGGTCTAGGCCCACAACGTCATCCGGACCGTAGTAGGTAGAATAGTCTCCCTCGTCTACATCTGTAATATTTTCAACATATCCTGTAAGGATGGAACGAGTACAATCTACTAACAACAGTTCACAAGATATGACAAAAGCTATAAGACAGTAAATAGAGAGTATATACAAGAAAATCATGAATGTACATGCGAGTATCATGGCAAGATAAGCTGTAAAACTAGAGCTAGAACAAGGCAAGTAAACTGATCATGGCATGTACAAGAATCAAGAATCATATCTCTAGGTGTGTGAGTACTAGCTACAATATGTGGCCGGATTGGGTCTGCACAAGGTTATGATCAGCCAATCCCACGTGGAGTGTAGGATTGGTAGCATTCAAGGTCTACAAGAATAAACAAGGTGGATAATGACCACACATCTACACTAGTACTCCCCGTCCCCGACTGGTAGAGTGGATCCAAGCAAGACACGTTATGACACGGGATTCTACGAGAAGGGAGCAAGTCTTCTCGAGAATCGGTGTCCATATACTGCACAAGAACTACAAGGGGGCTTGCACAAGATATACCAAGATAACGAGGAATAACATCTCATGTCGGGATCCATGAATACCAATCCGTGTGACCAATGTGTCGAGAACAAGCATATCCACACTAATTACATGAATCATAACGATCATTATAAATTGGAAAAGTGTCAGAGAATGTACTCGCCTGTAATATGGTATGATATGTCAACCGGAGCAAATGCAGCGTCTCGAGGACCTATAGAGAACAAGACGTATCAATACTCAATCTAGGAAATAAAGTCAAATCAATTTAAATCCTATTAGGTCATTCTAGGTCAAGTCACGTCAAACTAGACTATACGAGGTCAACCTAAGTCATTTTAGGTCTATTTGGGTCATACTGGGTCAATGCAAGTCAAACGGAATCAATCTAGGTCAATTGAGTCAACGGTTGACTTTTTGGTCAACCGGTCAACTCTGGTCACCCGTGGTCAACTGTGGTCAACCCTAGGTCAACTCTAGATCACTGGTGACTAACAGTTAACTTTTGGTCAACTGTCCAAGTTAGATGGAATTTGGGACCAAATTGGGTAAAGTGTTAACCCATAGTTGACTTTTGGCCTAAAAAGTCAACCGTGGTCAACCGGGGTCAAAACTAGGTTTAGACAGCTAATCCTACTCATTACCAACCTATACAACCCATATCCAAGTCCATCTTGGACTCGGAAAACTCAAATCTTGGCTGTGGGCCAAATCTCTATTTTACCCTTTTTAAGGGTAAAATTCTACCCTCGCGATAATCTAGATAGCCTACCTACGCTAGTTATTTTGACCCGATCTTCCTAGGGTAGTAGGGTACTATCCTATAGGTTCGTTATCTACCAAAATACCTAAGTAAAGTGGACGTTTAGTCCACCTTACGGCCCATTGCAGAAATCTTGAATATTTCGAGATACGCACCGATACGGCGCGATACCGGCGCCCTACGACCCCGATTTCCACTCGGGAGCTTACCCGCAAAATCTAAATCACGTAACCTAGGTCCACGTCAAGTTTCATCGCGATCCGATGCTCCGGGCTCAATTTCGCCCTCTAACTCGATTTCTAACAAAAATGCCTCTATTAACTCTCGTTCTATTTTTCCCTCTTGATTCTCGTTCTAATTCTTCCTCTTCTCTACTTCTCTCATCTTCTTCTCTTCTATAATTCCTCTTCTTACTTCTCTTATTTTTTCCTCTTCTCAAATTCTAAATCCTAAACTCTTCTTTCTAAATTCCTTATCTAAACTTCTCTATATAATCATATATATATATCTATATATATATATGTACTTACATATACTAAATGGGGGTTTATAGTGTGTATAGGGGGTCACAGGGGGGGGGGAAAAAGGAGCTGCCTGGGCAGCTCCTGCTGCTGCTGCTTGCTGCAGCTCTTGCAGCTGCTGCTGCTAAAGCCCCTGCTGCTGCTGCTGTTTTAGCCACTGTGCTGCTGCTTTGGGGCTGCTGGTGCAGCCCCCTAATGCTACTGCTACTGCTACTTCCTTCTCTCTCTATATATATATATACATATATATCTATAAACCTATCTATCTACTATCTATCTATCTATCTATCATCTATCTATCTATCTATGAATATATATATATATCCATATATCATATCCTCTCCTCCCCTCTATATATATATATATACACCCACACATATACATATTTACACACACACACACATATACATATTTACACACACCTATACATATATATATACACACATATATATATACCTACAACCACACACACAACTACTCACACACTCACACAACACCACCACCACCATCACACTCTCATCCCTCTACACACACACACAAATTCATATATAATTATATATACATACTCATATATATATATTATATATATATATTATATATATATATATATATATATTAATATAATATTATATATATATATATATATATATACCACTCTAATTAGAAAACCCCCAAATTAATCCTAACCTAGATTTCTAGGGAATCCTACAAAATTTGTGGGCAAGATGTAGAGAATCTTCCCCTCTATAATTATTGTGAAGACAATAAATAGAGAAGAGTGATAAATAGGGAATAAATTACATACCTAAGGTAGGTTTTTCTTTAAGGAAGACTTTGGGAAGAAGAAGGAATTTAGAGAGAGAGAGAAAGAGTGACTTAATGAAGAAGAAAGGGGGGGGCTCTTTTCTTGGCCGGCCATGTGGGTAGGGAGGGTTTGTGGGTTTGGGTAGTGATCCAATAACACTCCAAACCCATAGACTTAGGTTTAATTGGTTCGGGTTTGGTTCGGTCTAATTTAATCAACTAATTAACCTCTAAAATGACTAATTAAGCCATGAAAAATTGGGTTTAAGATTTCTAACCTAATTAGGATGGTATGTGGGCCAAGTCCAGCTAGAATGTGGGTTCCACTAGGGTCCAGGCTACCCGGGTCTCCAAATTGGGTCCGAATTGGATAAAATTCAAACCGACTCAAATAAATTCCTAAAAATCATATAAAATCAAATAAAATTCCTAAATATTTTAAAACTTGAAAATGACGAAAATACCCCTAATTTGAAAAACTGGGGGTGATAAATATACCCTCCTTAAAAAATTTCGTCCTCAAAATTCAAACGGTCGTACTCTTCTCTAGGTCAAGCACCCCACAATCAAGGTCTACTAAATTTTTATCCTAAGTTATATAACATGTAACCCAGGAAGTCAGAACACATGCATGGTTTTATATCTCTACAGTATCGTGTTATAGCAGTCTTCATTGAGGTTTCTATTTAATCTAGCATGATCATCACATATGCAAACTAAAGGTACTAAGAAAGCAATCATCAATCAATGGGCAAAAAGAACAGGTAAAAGAAAGGACAAGATCCTACCTCCTAGTCCAATGCGTGCAGGATCCTCAACTGCCATCGCAAAAACCCTGTCCTGGCGGGGTATATCCCGCTGCTGGTGGAGGGCGTGATGCGGTGCCATAGGTGGCCTACCCTGTGCTCCTTGAGCTGCACGGCGATGGTTCGTAGGACAATCTCTCAACTGATGTCCAGCCTCCCCGCAATAGAGACACAAGCCCAGCCTCTTCCGGCAGACCTCCCAGATGTGACCGGGCTTCTTGCAGTAGCCGCAAGGAGCCCCATGCTGTGCCTGCCTCTGCTGAGTGTGCTGCACCTGCTGCTGGACCGGTGCTCTGGCCTGCACCTGCGGCTGGTGATGCTGGAACGACTGATGCTGAAGCTGAGGGCGCTTAGCAGGCCCTGCGCTGCTACTGGCCCCAGAAAATACATCTCGATCCCTCTCGGTTTCAAGCCCAACTCCCTCTCTGCCTTCGAGCCTCTGCGTAAACCTCCGCATATGTCGCGTAGAAAGAAGGGATCAGGATCTTGATATCCCATGCCAATCCCTCCCTGAAGCGCTCCGCTCGGATCACCGGGTCACTCACCATATACTCGGCGTATCGGCTCAGCCGGCCGAACTCCGCCGCATACTCCTCTACGGTCATGCTGCCCTGCTGCAGGTTCTGGAACTGCCGCACCAGGCCAATCTTGTCCGTAGGGAAAAAGAACTTCTCTCTGAACAGGGCCCTGAACTCCACCCAAGTATGGCCCTCTCCTGCAAGAGTCGGCTCATTCCGGAACCATGTCCGGGCAATCTAACAACTGCAACCCAACCTCGACCCTCAGGTCGGCTGCCAGGCGGCAGGCCCCCATCTGGCGCTCGGTATCCTCGAGCCAGTCATCAGCATAGATAATGCCCTCAGTCCCCTTGAAATCCCTCGGACCAAGCTTCTTGAAAGCCTGGATATCCCCGATCTTCGGCTGTTGCTGCTGCTGAACCCCTCTGTGGAGCCTGACGCTCCACTGCCGCCATAGCCAATCTGTGCGCATCCTCCATGCCCTGGCGTATGACCTCTGTCTGCCTCAACTGAGCCTCGCTGAGCCTCGTGCTGAGCCCGCTGGGACTCAAGCACCTGGTGGAAGAACGCTAGCATCTGCCCCATGTCTGTGGGCAGAGGAGGCAATGGAGGAATAGCTCCCATCATCACCGGAGGAGTCCCCTGCTGAGGAGGAAGAATACCCTCGGCAGCTCCCACTGTAGCCCCTGGCACTACGGGAAGAGCACCCTAATGGCCCCAGGGACGGTCATAGAGGTAGCTGGGGAGTACCTCCAAGAGCCCCAACAGAAGTCCCATCAGCCGGGAAGTGACCGGAGCCTGTCCGCCAGAGGTGGCAGACCTCTCCGTCTCCCCGTGCTCCTCGCCAGGAGAATGAGTCATCAATATCCTGGAGACAAATTGAGAAGAAGATATCAATATGGCACATGAGGGCAATATCAAAGGACAGCTAGAATGCATTAAACCAATATCAAAGACGGTAAGCAAGATAAGCAAGGAAATCCTACTGTGAT